>JAJJWX010005119.1:748222-1496445 GCA_023529315.1 Papaver bracteatum
AAAAAGAAAAAAAAAAGAGTTTATTTTTTTAGATTGTATTAGGATTTCTTTATTCTTGTAATTTTCTTTTTCTTTTGCACTTTACTTTTTGGACTTTGGACTTTGGACTTGGACATTCTTTTATTTTTTTTAAACCCTACGGAAGGGTAGTATTAAATATTAAATTGTTTGCAGAGAAGGACGGTGATTACAATATCACCTCGGACCCTCGGGTTCGTACATGACATAGGAGTCGTGGCCCGAGTCGACTTCAACGGTTCATCCCCCGTCTGGAATGGGACGTAAGTTTGTCGAAACACTCGCGAATATGATGTCAGCGAGTTATTGTATTCCTTTATTTGTGCGTGCCCTGAATATCTTCTGATGGTTTGGAATCACCTGTGGATTCCATGCTGTTGAAGATTTCCAATTCTGTGGCATATGTGGACACTCATGTAAAGGAAAATATGGCGAGTATCGCTTGTCAAAACGAGCCAAGTCTTTAGCGATAAACCTTTCAATGTGGTGCATAGTCAGAAGAGGTTCCAACCATAAGTATGGTATTGCTGAGGCGAGACTGTCCACTCATAGCGTTTGATGAAAGGTAGGTTTTAAGCGAGTCCCCGAATTAGGGTAGCATATTTGAAAGTAGGTAACACATATGCATCATGAGGAATAAGACTTTCCTGAGTGCGAAACCTCCTGACGAATTCGTTAGGGCTTTCTCCATGCTTTTGCGTGAGTCCCCTCAGAGTTTCGACCTTTTCCAAATGCTCGAAAGGCTGGTCATCTTCTGAGTCTGAGCTTTCTTTTGAGGAGAAGTGTGAAACTGAATCTGAAGATACCGCAATAATTTTTTCATCATGAATCCATGCTCTTCCAAGAACCATGTCGTATCCAGGATCCTCCCTGATTATGAAGAATTTAGTTTCTGTCCAGGTTGAATCACTTCTTATGTTGAGAATGATGTAACCATAAGAATCCATGGAGATTCCTTCATGATCTCTGATTGAGACTGAAGCGTGAGTTGCTTCTTGACGAGTGATGCTAGCAGCTCTGAGGGTTTTCAGAAGGATGATGTTGACAGCAGTGCCAATGTCGACTAATGCTCGTATGAATTCGTTCCCCTTGAGATGTACAATGGTGAGAAGTTCCGAGTCGTACATCTCTTTGTCTGTCATAGGTGGTTCAGGGAATGTTTCCTGAATTGTCAGTCGTTTTCCTGACACGACATGTTTTAGCGCAGCAAACATGTCATCTATTTGGGCCCTTGACAAGTACGGCAACTCGCAGATGTGCTCCATTAAAGACTAAATTGCTTCCTTGACCGGCTTCTCGGAGGGTGTAAATGTCCTAATCGGGAGAGGATTTATGTGTACTCCTTCAGTCCCTAGTTCTCCTGAGTCAGCCTTTTCTTTGAAGATGCGCTTCAAATTTCTACAATCACGGGTTGGATGACTGACATACCTATGGAAGTGGCAATAACGTGCATTTTTCATTTGCTCCGCGGTTAGTTCCTTTTTGACAGGAGGTAGCTTGATTGCACCATCTTGGATCCAGACTTCCAGTAGTTCGATAACTTCTTCAATGGGAAACGGGAAATCAGGAACTTCCTCATCATTATGTTGTGATTGTGCATTTATGGTCTGGTTGTCCTTCCTTGAATCTTTTGGAGGGTGAGACGTTGGAGAAGTGTAGCCTTTTGGGAGAGAGATCCTCTGCGTGGATGCAGGATACGGAGGTTGATGATGGTGCACGGTCATTATATGACCACTTCCTCGATTCTCTATAAAGCGCTCCAAGTCTTCACAGGTGATGAAGCCGGCGGGTTGAGGCTTTGCGGGTTTCATCGTCATCAGGAACAGGAATAACTTCGGGTCCGTTGGATATGTTTCCTTGTATTTCCCCTTCTCTTGAGTTTTGTCTGACATCTTGTCAGTGAGAGTTTTGAGATATCAGTTTGATTCTTGGAGAGAACTTCCTGAAACTTCTTGAGATCGCCTATGGTAGGAGGATTTTCTATGATTTCTCCTGGATGCCGCCCGAAAAGAGGATGATCTTCGACATCGGTATGAGGAGGAGTAATGTCACCACCATCATTAGAAACGGGAATTTTTTCCTGAGTACCGCCAGTGTTTTTGCTGGTACTATCGTTGTTGGTGTTGGGATGTGTAACTGAACCTGACATAAGATCGACCATCTTTGCGAAAATAAGAGATTGCAACCGAGAGATTAATCTCCCACTGTGGTCGCCAATCTGTGGATGGGGAAAAACGTGTCGCCGGTTTTTCGGGAAAGTGGAGAGTCGATCGAGTTATCGAGACTCCTTAGCCGGGCAAGATGTTAATCCTCACACAGATGCACCGCTGCAAAGGGGGCGCTTAGATTCGGGAAGACAATGGCCGTTCCAGAATAAATTCGTTCGCAAAGAGGGAGATGGGTTGATCTGTATGAGGGAAGCTGAGAATTGTGTGGGATCAGTGATGATCGAGGATTGTGGGTGTGTTGAAGGTTTTTACAGTATTGGTGAACTGTTGAGTTCGAATAAGTTCTGAGTGATTGGTGAATGCTTGAGAGTAGTTACTCGAGAAATTCTACAAGGATGATTACTGATGTTGTAATTCGTTGTCCTCCATCGTGAATTCAGAGACTTATTTATACTGTCAGAGTAGTAACACCACTGACCCATGTAAGTGTGATGGTTTCTTGAGTGAAAGAGTGGGAAATTGGGAGATCGTGGTAAAGTAAGTTCCACTTCGTGTGGAGACTTGGATGATCGTGCACCCACTACTTTGCTGACTCCTTCAACCGTTAACATGACTTACGCACATTTCTCGTCGTGGGATGAGTCCACGTGCCGTAGACCGCCAGACCAAAACCCTAAGTGATATCCCCCATTTGTGACGTGATTGATGTTTCACGAATCGTGGAGTCTGCGGGGCAGACGTGTTTAGGTTAGTCAATTGTTGACTGATTAGACATTGAGTCTAAGTTTGGTGAATCAAGCATGAATGGTGAATGGTCAGCGATTCACGGGTCGAACATGTAGTTCTCTGGAGAGATGTCAGTATGACAAGTTACTGACTAGTTGAGTGGTTGAGCGAGAATTGCTCAATTCACCGAATTATGGGATTTTGATGGGGAACTGAGCAAGCATTGCTCAATTCTCCAAATTTAAGGATTTTATGGGAAACTGAGCAAGTATTGCTCAATTCACCAAGTACTAGAGAATTGTCGAATATGGAAAATTTTCGAATATTGACTAATATTCAGGCGATTGAGCAAGTATTGCTCGATTCAGCGAATTATTTACTGATGATGTGACCTAGTAAAATATTAATTAAAATATTGGTAGATTACCGAATATTTCTTAATTAATTTTAGATATTGATTGATGAATCAACGTAAATTTATTAGTGTTCGAAATTGCTCAGAATGATGGTTTCACTTCATTCAAAACCCTAATTTTGGAAAATCCTCCATCAATTGGAGAATTTCCGAAAATTGATTATGAGTGATGGAGGGACCGACCACATGGGATGAGGAACGTCCATGTGATGCCCATCTCTCGAGTGAGCATGCACCAGGGTTCTCAGTTTGAGAGTTGGTGAAAAGTGATGATTAAATGGGGAGTTTACCATTTACTGAAAATATTGTTGGGTTCAGCATTAGGTGTAAAACCTAGTTATGAGAGATGAGACCGACCAAGAAGGCATGGGACCGGCTCCTGGTGGTCACGTGACCAAGTTTTGGTCGTTTGGAGGATTCTCCAGTTGGTTGGAGAGATCTCGGGCCCAGTATGAGCAATTGAGCAAATTAGGTCATAATTGCGAAAACGTGTGGGACCGGCTTCGTGCAAGCCCTAGAAGCAACCCGGTTGGTCATGGAGGCATGCGCATGTTTCCATGATGTCCATGTCTCCATACTGAGAGTTTTAATATTTTCTGATGCTCGTTTGAGCGATGTTGTGAATTTTCAGAAGAGTTTCATCTTGGTTGAGAATTCTCGACTTTTTGGTGGAATGAGCATGTGTGCTCATTTCATCAATATTTTGAAAATATTAAAATAAAATATTTTAATAATACAAAATTTTAGTGAGGGGCTAGTCGGTCGCGTGACCATGTTGGCTTTTGGTTTTTCGTGATTCAAGTAATATTTGAGAAAATATGGAGAAGTCACGAATTTTGTTCAAACCCAGGAGTTTAACCAGTTGAGGGAAATAATAATAATGAGAAATTAGGGATTGCAAGGTGTGGGACCGACCACGGCTAGGGAATGGCCGGCCGGACATGTTGCCCGATCCCGCACACCTTTCCCTATTTTGTTATTATTTTCGTGAATCCTTGAAGTTATGGAGAGTCCTTGAAGATATGGAGAATCCATGAAGTTTTGGAATAATAATTATAAAAAGTTAAGGATTGTGAGGTGTGGGACCGTCCACGGCTTGGGCATGGCCGGCCGGCTAGGTTGCCCGGTCCCGCACACCTCTCCTTATTTTATAATTTATTTGGTGAATCCTTCAAGTTATGGAGAACTCTTGAGTTTTTGCACAAATTGAGAAATTTTTGCACTCTTGAGAACTCTCCATGGGTTTATGAAAATCGTGAGAAAATAAAGAAAATAATGGGGAAGCATGGGACCGGCCGGTGGGCCCGGCCCATGGGCACTTCCCGTTATTTTATTATTTATTATTGTCTCTCTCCTATTTTGTGGAGAATTCTCCATTGTTTCACGTTTTTGGATGCTCGTTCGCGAATCTGGGTGCTCAGTCGTGCATCATTGTCGAGTACACTTGCACCATTCTGCGGGGCTTACTCGGTGATGGTCTAGATGCCCAATTGTGGAGTAATTATTGTCAACTCATGAGATTCGGTGGAGAATAATTCATGAAACTGAGTAATAAAAGTGAATGGATGTTCCATTATTAATTCGTAAGATCATACGTGGATTCGACTACGAATTCAGAATAATAAAACTAGCATTACCATCCCATGGGATCGTGGATTCGACCATAGAATCGGAGTAATTGAGATTTATCCATCACCATTTCATGAGATCAGTAGATTCTATCATGAAATCGGAGTAATTAGATAATATAGTTGTTTCATTGTTATTCTATGAGATCAAGCCGTGGATTCGATCATATAATTAGAGCAATTGCTATTGCCATTCCATGGGATTAGGCCGTGGATTCGACCATGGAATAGGAGCAATAATAGATTATTCTGGGAATTTAGTGGTGAATGTCACAGCAGAATTAATCTATGTGCATAGTCAGGAGACGGCAAATCCTGAGGATGCTCTCAGACACTACGGAGAACACCCGATTCTATACACATCGCTCTACATAGTCAGGATCAGTGAGTGTCACTGTCCTGAAGGCGTTGTTGCTATCAATTTGACGGAGAACCGCCCAATCATTCTTCTATGTAGAGGGGGGTCGCTTTCATGCAGTCAGGGACAGTAAATATCACTGACGGACTGAAGGCGCTATATTCTCAATCTTCGGAGAACCGCCCAACTGCATAGAGGTCACAATGAAATGCCAGGGATCGAACGCTCGGTTTGTAGAGGCTTTTCGAAAACATATTCATCATAGATTCATAAAATATGAATCATCACATGCTTTGAAGCCGTATCAGGAACATGCACTATCATGATTTTACGGTTTTGAACTTTGTTAAAAATCCACCATCTACAGCGGCATTCTGAAGAAATAAAATTCTCATGATCTTCTCCCCTTCGCAGAGAAGATATGAGAAGAGGCAAGATATAGGATCAAAATATCGCAGGAGCAACAGTCTTGTGAAGATTAACAACAACACTCATGCGAAATTTCAAAAACTCGTTACAAATATCGCAGAATGATTAGGAAAGTGACATAATAGATGACGGAAGTATAAACATGAAGAAAGTATGATAGTCTTGCGAACGAAAGAGGTTTGCGAAGAAGTATCACTAACAAGCTTGCGAGATTACCGGAAGTCATATCCGAAATTAAATGACAGCTTAGATGTCATCCACTATGTAAATCCCTATATAAGGAGGTGAATTAGCGTGAGGGGAGAGACCTTTTTCGAGTGTTGAGCAAGTCATTAGGGGAGAGAAAGTCCAGAACAGTTGTTAATTTCTTAGTTTGATTTCTTTCCTTTCTTGTAAAATTGGTGAGATTAATCAATAAAGATTGTGATTGTTCATCTTAAAATGACTTGATTGTATGAATTCTTGTGAGGGGTATAATGTGGGATTTCCTGCTACTACAGATTTTGCTCAATCATTCGCTGTGTAAATCACCAGCACAAACCCGAGACTATGTTCATCACCATTTGTTGTTGCAGTGACTAATCCACCCATTCTTGATATGATGAGTAACAAATCTTCTTGAATTCGAATTCCAGGTCAAATCTCTCCAATAATTCAACCCCTCTACCGGCAGAACAAACCAATTCCTTCAAACCCTTATTTTGATTTAATTTACCATCAACTTCTTTGATTTCAATCCCTAACTTTGAATCCTTCTTTATTCTCAAATCACCAGCAGATTCATCTCTTGCTTCTGAGTTCACACAATCAATCAAAACCCACTAAATCTCTTCTTCATCAGTAGCCAACTAATGGCGCAACCATTACTCATTTTTTTCTTCTCTGAAGTTCATGTGAGATGTAATGAAGAGGAAGAAAACGAGATAAATTGATTTTCCTCTATTTTAGGGCTTGGTAATGACTAAAATTGATATTGGTACCCTGCACCACCGGATAAGGGCTAATCATTCCATATATGGCTTGTTGGTTTCAGAGAACCGATAGCCTAATTTCTTGCTCAACTCAACCGTCATTTTTGAGCAACTGACAGTTCATTCTTCCGCTCCTTCGCTGCACAACTTTAGCTGGTTCCAAACATCGCTCGCATGTGGATGACGCTTTTGCTCTTCTCGAATTCTTCCACCAACAATATCCATCTTTTACTTCTCAATTCCACTTATTTTCTTCAATGTCTCTTTATCATTAAAGTTGTCGTGCTTTCAGACAGAATTTGCATCACTAAAGCCGACATACTTTTTAGACAGAGATATGAAGAAATGAAAGCGAATAATGATAAATAGTCCTCCTCTAACATTTTTTCCATGTTTCCTCTTCTTTTGTTCCAAATGACTCCATTGCACCTGATAAACTCAAAAGCAATCATAAGATACATAATTTACAAGAAAACTCGCAAAGAAAGCATAAACAATAAATAAATATCAAGGCGTTTTAGACACCTATCAACTGATACGTATCACCATAGTATTATTGTCAGAATTGTGATACAATTTAACTTTGATTCTATGTAATAATACTATGACACTGTATAAAAATAATTGAGAACATTTTTTTTCTTATTGTTATGGCTACGGATTTTCAACAACAATGATGCTGAGTTGAACATATTCAGAATCACTGGAGTACTTGAAGTGACGAAGAATTCAAGGAATGTTGAAGAACCAAAGAAATCAAGCATGTTAGATGAGAAGATACAAAGTTTATTTATTTTGTAATCCATATGTATTGATAGTTTTTTCACTTAAATTAATAAAGGGGAGATTGTTAGAGCACTACTCGGTCGAACTCGCAAGTGTTGCTATCTCAAGCTTGTTTGTCAAGTTTAGGTGATCAAAACTATAAGTCTTGATTTCTAGTTTACTTATAGTTATATCTCGTATTAGGATAGAATGTGTAGTTGAGCTTTAGACTTCACGGCTTTCATCAATTGAAGACGAAGATCTACTTAGGGGAGCTTGCAGGAACTTCATCAACAAAAGGTAAGTGAATACTAAAACTTATCTATCACTCAGAAGTCTATTATATTTTATCTCCTAATGAGACTAAGTCGTATAGCCATATAGACTTTTACATTATACACATTTGATATTTCGGGACGAGTTTAACTTGCTTATATGTGTTGGAAAGATTTTTTATTTAATTACGTTCATCATTATTCTTGACGAGTTTAGTTGGAAAATAATTTATTTGTCGCAAACTAAATAATGAGTCAAAAGATGATCATGTGAAAATTTCCTTGAAACATCTTACATGGTTTGTGTGAGACAGTCATTTGGTGTAGACTCGGAATGTTTCGTATTGATCATTCAAACACTTGAAAATTACTTATAAGATAATAGTTTGTGTGAGACAGCTATTGTCGTCTTCTAAGGATGTTTCAATGATTGAAATGGGAGTTTAAAACAAATAACCATTATCTGGATATAGTACAGTATGCATACCAGTTGTAGTATGATTTGGGTCCGAGAACCAAGTTTGCATACCAGTATGCGAACAGTTTTAACTGTCAAAGTCCGGGAACCAAGATTGAGTACCAGTACGCGAACGGTTTCACTAGAGTTAAGTCCGGTATGAAAGTATGCATACCCATTTGTGAATTTTCGGATATGACCAAAGTTTAGAACTCTAGTTTGCATGCCCGTTTGCAAACTGAGTTGGTTTAAGTTCTAAAATTGGTCAAGTATGATTCCATACTCATGAAAAAATACATTTATAAATTAAGGAATATAATCTTTGGAAACCGTGTCTAAAATGTTCATGAATTGATTCTTTTGAATCAATCTTATTTTGTTCCAATTGTGTCTTATACTTCTATGAGAATATAAACAATTGAAAAACTCTATGAGTAACACAATTAGATTCATTTGATCTAGAAGTGTTAGATGAATGTGGTCGATAAAAAAGTATTCATATGGCTAACTTCCGTTAACTGTTATTGAGCCAACTCAATATACATGTTTAGGTACGGTTACCCATATTTAAATGAAGGTATATTTCATGTGTGTGTAACAAGCTAAGACCATATAACGTTGGAGAGATATTGCTTTGGTTTTAAGCAAACTTAGCTTGAATCTTAAATCAGGTTTTCATCTAACGGTGAATATTGATTGCTTTGTTTCAAAGCTATAAAACCATGATTTGAAGACTATATAAGGGAGAACTCTAGCAACTGGAAAACCTAATCCCCACACCTCATGTGTGATACCAGTTGTGACTAGAGTCGATTCTCTTTTAACCTAGGTTTTTTCCTAAAACCATTATAAGTTAACGACTTAAAAATGTCATTGGGATTCTGAAGCCAGTTCCAATTATTTTCTCCGTAGTTGCGTGTTTTGATCTTACTTGTTCTATAGTATTAAGTACTATCTTCTCTAATATTTGCTCGAGATTTATCTCTGATAGGTAAGATATAAAAAGTAATCACTAAGCTCTTTGTCTCATTCTTTGTGATTCCACAATAACTTGTTCTACTACCATATAGTTAAATTATTGTGAGTTGATTGATATTTCTAGGATGTTCTTCGGGAATATAAGACTTGATTATCAATTGGTTCATGTTCACCTTGATTTATTAAAAGAAGGAACTACAACTTTGTAGGTATTTCTGTGGGAGACATATTTATTTATGAATTCTTCGACTTTGGGTCGTAGCAACTCTTAGTTGTAGGTGAGATCAGCTAAGGGAATCAAGTGCGTAGAGTCCTGCTGGGATTCAGAGGCGTAAGGAACACAATTGTACCTTAATCGATGTGAGACTTGGTTAGGGCTCAACTAAATTCCAGTTTAAAGTTAACTTGTAGTAGGCTAGTGTCTGTAGTTGCTTAATACAGTGTGGTATTCAAATATGGACTAGGGACCGGGGTTTTTCTACATTTGCGGTTTCCTCGTTAACAAAACGTCTGGTGTCTGTGTTATTTATTTTCCGCATTATATTTGTTTTTACAATTGAAATATCAAAGGTTATGCGTAGTTCAATCAATTGGTTAATCCAACCTTTGGTTGTTGATTGAAATTAATTGACACTTGAACATTGGTCTTTGGTACCGTTCAAGTTGTTTTTCATAATAATCAGGCTCACAGATTCTATCTGTTTGATTTGGTTATTACATTGAGAAACAAAGATATAACTCTTGGATATATTTCCTTGATTGAGTCTGACTGTCTAGTTGATTTTCTTGGAATTATATTGGAGTTAGTCCATACAGATTGCCGAATGAAATATTGGGTGTGGTTGTTAGACCCCCGCTTTTCATTTGGTATCATAGCAGGCAAACACGTTAAAGACCTCATAAGTCTGTGTTTGTAGCAATCTAACTCTATGGACATAAGTGATATCTCTAACAAACGCATCACCAGAAATAAAAGTTTTGTTTCTATGGAATCTATTAAAGAGAAAGACATTTCGATCTCGCACATAGAGATGAACTTTATGTTCCCATGAAACAGACAAGTATTGATGAGTGTTACCCTGAATATCTTACTGAAGAGTCTAACTTTGAAGTAGAAAGGAAAGTAGCCATAGAAAGTGCAGTGATTCTAAAACTTGTTAGAATCCAGGCAGTTGAAATCAATATGCTGAAACATAAGGTCAATATGATGATTGGTATGGTAAAAGATCGTGATTCCAAATTAATGGTTCTTCGTGAGGAAAATGTTATAGTATGTTCTTCCCGAACTCGAGGCTAAACTCAAGGAAGATGCCCTGTAAATAAAACGTCTATTGAGTAATCTTTATATTCAATGCAATGGATGCTCTATGGAGTCCACTATACCAATTACTTCTGATTCAACAACGATGTTAGAAAATATGACTACTTGTAATCATGTTTCTCTAATGACACATGTTTCAGAAGCTAAACTGCAATCCCTTCCTATTGCTAAAGAGGTGCTTGGTCTTTTCAATGATCAAGGAAACATCACATCTCATGGAAGGAAGAAATCCTCTAACGATGTTGTTGATCCTCGGAGAAAAAATAATGCAACTACTGCTTGCGAACACGTTGGAACTAAAGATTTGACCAAAAATAAAAAAAGACATTTCAATCAGTTAATTAAAAAAAATGTATAACCCATTAAAATACATATGAATCAAAAATACATGACCGATAACCGAATCAAAGAACAATGGGACATCACCAAAAATTATCATCATAAAATCATAAACAATGGTCCAGTCATGCATAAAGAAAGAAACTGGGAATCCATCAGGCCCGACGAGTTTTCTAGTTTCATTGTCCTTACTACTTCCCATTTTTAAGCGGTAGGAAAGAACACTACCTATCATCGTCCTAAGCATACATCCGTTTAGAATAATGAGAATACAAGAATTATCTGCAATAGATGTAATCAAAAACTTATCTACAAAGTAATCATTAAGGATGAAGGCAATTTCAGTTCTTTGAAATTTGACTTCTCACTCCATGTTAAGGAGACAATCAACATTATTATTATTTTTACTTCTTTTCATATGAAAATATTTTGTGTTTTTTTTTTCCTTCCTGGGTTTTGTTATTTTGGGCACATATGCACAAGATAAACATCAATGATTAGGCTAGAATTACCTCGTAAGTATTAGCTTTAAACTTATATTTCCTTAGATACCATTACTACCCTTATAATAAGATTAATAAAATATTATTTAAATAAATAATCAAAAGTAAAACTGGTTAGATCCTTCATCTTCCTTCGTCGGTACTTGGTAGCATGAACATCGATGAGAAATTTAGTCAAAATAATTAGGAAGAGAATTTCAATTCATGGTTTAACGGAATAAAAAATGGCGGTGGTAATAGTGACCAATTTTATCATGACTAATTGATCTCTCCATCTTTTTATCTCGAGATCATTGACTCATTATCATCTCCAGTCTCTCCGTTCCACCAAAACCAACATAAATTTATACTGTTCTAATAAATTATCTAAAGATTCACATGATTTCTAATGATCAGATCTCGTTGGGCGGCCACATGATTATAAGATTTTTTAATAAATATGTACAAAATCCTGATCATCAAACTATTCACATTAAAAAATTTGGGGATTTTGTTAAGATCGTGAATTTATCACAATACAGTATCAATATACAACAAATAAAATTTCGTATGACGGATTTGCTTAAACGTGATCCTGCTTTTTATTTTCAGAGATCAATTATGGTGAAGAATAGGGAACCCAATCTACAAGCCTTAAACCTAAGATGTCCATATGTATGTTTTACATCTATTTTAATATCTTTGGGGGTGGGGGTGGGGGTGGGGGGAATAAAAAGAACAGGAACAGACGAAATTGATCAGAAGAACGAAAAAAGTCGAAGGGTATCCATGGAAATTGATTTTAGTTGTCCTAGGTAAAACATATTTTACCAAGGAATTATGTAAAAATGTTATGAAAACAAAATTAAAAATAAAAATACCATTAATACCCTTTCTAACTTCTGCACGGCTGCCCAAGTTAATAAAGAACACGCAATTGGAGGATACTTATATTAATCGGGGATATGAAAAACTATTCCCACCCTTAGTATCTTGCTAAGGGGTGTCTTAAAAGTATAAAAAGTCAAAGTTACCCCTTTCAAATATTTCTTTTATTTATTTTTTCTAACTTTTTTTTTTTAAAACTGTTTCTTTTTTCATTTTTTTAATTAGTTTTTTATATTAAAAGATAAAAATTTACTTTTTTCATTTTTTTTAAAATTAATTTTTATTTTGTGAAAATTATTAATTTATCATAAAAAATAAAAAAAAAATTATTTAAAAATTATTTTTTTATGAAAATAAATTTTTATTAAAAAATACAATTTTCTTTTATGACAATAATTTTTTTAAGAAAAAAAAAATTTATGAATTTTTTTTTATTAAAAATAAATAAATATTAAAATATAAGGGCATTTCAGGAATAATAAAAATATATGGATAAGGGTTTTTGAAAATTACTTCAAAATAACCCTATTCTGTTTTATTATCATATCCCCAAATTAATATAAGTATCCCAATTGTGCGTTCTTAATAAAACCCTTCCTAAATTCACTACATTGTCCCTAAAAAGTTGTTTAGCAATTGCATCCTCAGTACTTCTGGAGTTATTATGGGGTTCATTAAATTTATGAATATCTTTAAGAATAATTTTTTTTTTTTTTGGCAAACTAAAAAAAATCAAAAAAGACAGTTGGTTTCCAAAGGACTTCAGATTACTTACTGAAGAACCCGCAAAACTAGAACCGGAAGGGCTCCAACAATTTTTGGTTAAATCTAAACAACATTACTCCTTTAGCCAACTATCATAAGATTTAAAACCTAAGACTCTAGTGTGTTATTCTTATTACCTAAGGGCAGAAGTTAAGGGCAATGATCTAATCCGGCTGGAGCCAAAACCTTAAGTTCTGGATTTAACCATTTAACGTTGGCCATTGTTTCGTCCAATCTTTCATAAAATTCTAGACTTCCATTCCTATGATTAGTCCAAGTAAAATCATATCCCAAATAGTTGAGTACGCATAATTCTTTTTAAAGGAACAACCTCACTTCTACAAAAGCTAACCATCCTTTCTTTTCAAAAATTGAAAAAGAAATTTATTAAAATTTCCAAGAATTATCACGACATTTTACCGAAATTGACTCTTCCAGAAACTTCTTCTGAAAAATTTCAGGGGCAGGATCCAATGACATGGTTAAAATGGCATTATCTTTGACATTTTGGAGTCATTTTTATTATAAAACTTAACCGACAATGAATTTGAATCTAAGTTTTTAGCGATTCTTCTTATAACACTCTATGCTCCAACCAAAAATAAGTACATCTGGACATGTATAAGACCACCATCTACCATTTTGTATATCAACCGTTGAAATTAAAATCGGTGAATGGTGAAGATTCGTACTTCGAAATACTCTCATTTTTGGTAGTAATGGAGAGCTTTGTAAGAGGAATATGTCATCAAAAAATTAGCATCAAATTCATTGTTGTTTAGATTTGAGGTATTATATAATTGACCCTTCTTTAGATTTTTAGAGAAAAAATGGCACCACAGTATCATAATAATGTTGTTCTAACCATGTTATCGGATCCTTCCGTTATGGAAATTTCACGGGAGACGAAATAATCTATAAATTGAAAAGTAAAATCTCACGAGAAAAAGTACTTAAAAAACTGAAAAGTAGAAGCTTGACTAATGAGAGTCTATGATGGTCAACAAATTTGACCTATAACGTGATTCAAAAAAGAAAAAATAGCCCCACCGTATCATAATAATGTTGTTCTAACCATGTTATCGGATCATTCCGTTGTGGAAATTTCATGGAGAAGAAATAATCTATAAATTGAAAAGTAAAATCTGACGACAAAATGTAACCAAAATATAGAAAAGTAAAAGCTTGACTAATGTGAGTCTATGATGGTCAACAAATTTGACCAAATAACGTGATTCAAACAAGAAAATCCTCATCATGCGGATTCCATTGTCCTTGCATGAGACGTGTCTTACCTGCACTTGTGTTTTCATGGGGTCTTTTTCTAATGGCCTGCAAATTCAAATAAACTAATAATGTTAACAATAATTCAGTAATTTCTTGTTTTCTAAGTATTCCAACAAGCTTCCAAATTAGCATTACTTTATCTCTTTTTTGTTAGCTTAACAAACAACCTAATTAACCAAACTACCTTCATCACTCACCTCCCGTTCATCTCTCTTTTGTTAATTCAGTTGGTATTACAGTTGTTTACATATATACTGAAGAAGATTAATTTTTTCTTTGTTTAGTCGATGTTTAGAAGCTCTAATCATATCCAAAGAATGGTGATGACATCAAGAGTTTCATCAGCATGGATTACCATGTTTGCATTCGGAATTCTGATTACTACAGCAAGTTTGGTCGTGCTTGGAGCATTCTGGAATTCGTTTTTGTGGCGTGGGTTTGCCGGTGCAGCCGAGGATTTTGGTCATGTGAATAAAACTCCATTGAAAGGTGACGGTTTACCGCCTGTTTTTGCATATTTGATTTCTGGCTCTGACGGAGATAAGGAAAGAATTCTTAGATTGCTTAAATCTGTATATCATCCGCGAAACAGATATCTTTTATACCTCGATGCGGGTTCGTCGAATTACGAGAGGGAATGCCTGGCCTTTTTGGTTCAATCTGAAAGAACTTTCAGAGCTTTCCAAAATGTCGACGTTATCGGTAGAAGTTACGCGGTCAATAAAATGGGATCCTCGGCTGTAGCTTCAGTTCTTCATGCAGCTGCAATATTTTTGAAGGCTAATAATGATTGGGACTGGTTTATCGCATTAAGTGCTTCGGATTATCCTATTATGACTCAAGACGGTAAGCTAATAACATGACAATTAATTCCTCATTTTTGTCTATCAAGATTATGATCCACTTGTCTAAAAGTTTATTAAGTTCTAAATTTTGTTGCCAGATCTTCTCCATGCTTTCACTTTCATTCCCAAAGATCTGAACTTCATACATTACAGCAATAACACAAACTGGAAGCAGTAAGGACTAATGCGCATGATCTTTACTGAATTTGCCGAAACTTGTAATACTCATAAAACTGTTCTTAATGCAGGCGACGGCAAGTTAATCAAATTGTGACAGATCCGAATCTTCTTTTTCAAGAGAACACTCCAATTGCAGACAGTTCAGATACTCGAGCAACCCCGGACGCTTTCAAGATCTTCGAAGGTATAGGCATTTCCTAGTTTGCTTAATAGTGAGTTTGTAGAAACAAATATCTGAATTTGACATAAATGGGTCTCTTGTTTTCTGTATGCATAAACAGGCTCTCCATGGATGATTCTTACAAGAGATTTCATGGAATACTGTGTGCAAGGATGGGATAATCTACCCAGAACACTACTTATGTATTTCGCTAATTCAGCTTCCCCTATTGAATCCTACTTTCACACGGTACTCTGCAACTCTGATGAGTTTCAAAACACTACTGTAAACATTAATCTGAGGTATACTATGATGAACCCTAAACAGCAAGAACCAGATGAACTCGATGTATCACATTTTAAGGCGATCT
Organism: Papaver bracteatum; assembly: GCA_023529315.1. Lineage (NCBI taxonomy): Eukaryota > Viridiplantae > Streptophyta > Magnoliopsida > Ranunculales > Papaveraceae > Papaver > Papaver bracteatum. Next base: position 764,048 of record JAJJWX010005119.1, read on the forward strand.
CAGAAAGTGGGTTGGCCTTTGCAGCGAGCTTCAAGGAAACAAATCCTGTGCTCCAGAAACTCGACAAATATATATTGAATCGCCCATCAAATAAATTGGTACCTGGAAAGTGGTGTTCAAATACAGTGGACAATGGCAGTGTAGCAAATTCAAGTTCAAAATATAACGGCTCAAGTTGGGGTAGCATTAATATAGTGCAGCCAGGTGATCGTGGGATCAAACTGGGAGAATTTTTGTCGAAGTTTGTTGCAGGAGAGGGTCTTATATCGGGTCAATGCAGCTAGAAGATGTCTTTTATGGGTCTTAGAGTTTGGCAACTTCGTGAGAAATTTACAGAGTCTACCCTCTGCAGGCATTGTCTAGGGACCACTTGAAAAAGATGAAAAGCCTGTGAATTCCCAGACTTCAGTGATACGCAGAAGAGATATTATGAATGCAGACAGGACTTCAGCTTAGAGAAGACTATAAAACTAAAGGAACAAAGCTCTAACGGAATGGAACAAAAGAGGATCCACACTTACTCCTAAAGATCCTGTTTAACACGCAATAGGAGAGAAAAGCACAGAAAGATTATGCATTGGCATATTGTTTGGAAAATGGTAATTGGTTGTGATTCTTTTCACCGACTAAGACAGGAGGTTAGATTCTAGGGAGTTGTTAGTGTAGATATTTTTCTTCCTTTATCTAAGATGTTTATGCGTCAGTGCTAAGACATCATCACAATGAAGGGATCTTCAGTTAACATTCAACTATCCTCTGTACATATCATCTCACATATTTCTGAACGCATCATTACAACAACTAAACTATTTCTATTCAAAACAGAGAGACAGCTCTAAAATTTTCAGCTCTCAAATCATGACCTAGTACATGAACAGTGGTAATTAGATCTAGTGTGACTGCCATGTCATCTGCATCTTTTACACACAAAAAAAACTTCCCCTCATCATCTCGAAAAACTAACGATTCAAATATAAAAGCTCCATTCCATTATATGGTGAAACCTAAGTCCTCTACGTTCATAATAAAGAAGAAGACTGAGGATGGGTTACAAAAACATCAATCTTATACACTGTAAGCAATTACAAGCAAGAAATATTTTATTTTTTCCAAAAAAGCAATTACAAGCAATAGAAGTGAAGATTGAAGTTATCTTTTCTCCTAGTAATTTAAATTGTATTACAGTGGGAATTATCACAATTCTAAACTCACCAACCATATTTGGCCTGTGTTTCTGCTTTTGTAAGAAAACCCTTTGAACGTCGTTCTGAGAGTGCCATCTCATTCTGTTTCATGTCAAAGTATAATGCCCCAATCTGATGTTTCCTCTTGTGCAGCTTAGAAGGCTTCCCCTTACTAGAAACAGTCTGCAAAACAGAACCCCTTCAGTTAACTCATACGCAGAAATATATGAAAACGAATATATGATATGAGTAATAATAAGACACAATCGCTTATATGATCTTTCTACCGGTAACAGTTATGAAAAAAAGAGAATAAAATAAGAATACAAAGTCTCCAAACATTACTGTGTAATTGGACCGGGGTCTTATCAGTAAAAGTTGAAGATTATGTCATATTATTGCTAAGAAAAGCAACTACCTAACAGTGCGCCAGCTAGTAAGAATAGAACATACTTTAACAGGGCTAAAAGTCAGAACAATAATATTTACTTTGCTAAGGACATTGGTTTCATCTAAATTCATACACATGCCCAGACTGTGTAACTAATAGGGAAATACAGTTGGCAGAAGGTCATAGCTAAGCAGATGATGACACACAGAAACCTTTTTACTCTGAGCAAAGAAAAATCCATAGTGTGTGACACATGGGGGGCGGTTTTTAAACCCCCAAATGATCAGGTTATATGTAGGTTAAATTGGGAAGTAGAGAGCCTAAACATTGTCTGTCATGGGCATGGAAGGGTTTAATAGTGTAACCACAAAATTCTGAAAAATAAGCCCATGTTTCCAACTACACTAAATTTCAGATGGTCGACAAATATTGACTATCTAGAGCTTCTACAATGAGATGCCAATATGTGTCACATTAAACTAACCAGTCTTGACAGATATCCTACCTTCAGCTTCTCAAGTATCTTCCATATTCTACATTACTGAATCACGGTTTTCACTAGTATCACTAAATCGATTTTCACAAAAACCGCGAACTAAACACGAAGTATATACATCATTCAAACATAATAAGGTTGCTTTCATCCCGAATCTTCAACCCCTGGACTCAAAGCACATCTCTAAATCTTAATTAAAAAAAATCAACTCATAACACCTTAAACTCTAATTGTATATATAGTGAATTTCTTGACCTAGAATTTGTTTCACACTACTGCACCAGTACGCATAAATATATCAAACAAAACTGAAACACTACATTGATTCACCAGAGAACGTCCCTCTACAGCCCACTTAACTCTTTCCCCACCAATTATTCCATCATATGACTAATATAATGAGTATCATAATCCCAGTTCATTATTTTTTCACCTCATGTCTAACACAATGACTAGATAGTCCAAACATTGGAATTTCAATTTCAATATAGCTTAACAAAACAACTAAGAGAAAAATCAGTGCTGTTATGATACATACCTGATAAGATGGCCCAAAAGCGATCCCAGTGGTTTTAGTTTGATCCTCCCTCGGTCTGTTCTTCGTTAAATCATCCTGCTTCACCTCAATTATCTCAGGCATCTCATTCCTCCCTCTCTTCCCCCGTCCCATATTTCTAAAAACGTCCGGTATCTCTGGCCCTGGCGACGCCACTGGCATTGTCATTGGCGCCATTGTAGCTGCTCCATCATAATGCCCATAACCACTTTCAGGATTCACACTATTGCCAACATAGTTTCCCTCGTAATTCCCATAACTCTGATGATTTTCATAACTCTCATTATTCTGATACCAATTCGAACTAGAATCATCCCCAGATACTAAATTGGATGCCCCATTAACCAAATTCGCCTCCCCGTAATTCTGTTCAAACCCCCTAATTTCATTCTGTTCAGCCTTAATTTCATTCTTCTCAACCTTCGAAACTGATTCAGATTGACCTACACTTGTATCAATCGTCGATCTTCTACCACTACCCCCACCTAAAGACTGACCAGAACCTAACCCTAGAGAATTTTTAGGAGCAGGAAGACTAGAAAAGAATGATTGCAAAGAAGAAGTAGTTTCAGTTTCTGGTTTCTTTTTAGGTTTTTTCTCTTCATCATCAGAATCACCATCTAAAGGTAAAGATGGGTTCAATGGGAGTTTAACTTGAACAACTTTTTTGGGTTTTTGAGGGAGTTTTGATGAGTTTTTAGGAGGTGGAAGAGAAGAGATTGATGACGATTTAGGTTTTGGTAGACATGAGAATAAAGATGAAGTTTTGGGGGGTTCTGAGAGATTTGAAGATGTGGGTTTCGTTAAGGTTTGAGATTGTGATGTGTAGGATGAGGAATTTCGTTGCTGGTGGCGGGGTGGTTGTTCTTCGTCGTCCGAAGAAGAAGAATAGGCTGCTAGAAGCGACTCCATTAGAGAGCGAGAGAGGTGAGAGAGAAGTTTAGATGTGAATCCGGATTCCGGACTAAAATATTTTAATGAGGTTCCAGTTATACTCCACTAGAGAGAGCCCAAAATATAGCTTAATCGGTCGATATACAAAGTAATTGGAGGATATTTTACTGTTCATACCGGTATTGAGGTTTTGATTTCGGACATTGAAAAATCATGCCGATATGAACAGTAAAATATTCCCCAATTAATAGTTCCTTTATTATGATGGAAATGGATAGAGCATCGCGCGGCAATAACCAAAAAAATATATTCGATGGGGCATATACATTTTATCCTAACTAAATTGGGGTATACCTAGATTAATTGGGTATACCTAATGAGACAAAATCTGGATCATTTTGAAGTAAAACAGGACACCCCTTAATCTTATATTTTCTAAATGGCTAATATACCCTTATTTAATTAACATTAAAAAATATGATTAGCTTACTTAATTGAGTTTAGATTAATTAATTGAGTAGATTATAACTGATAAATTTAAGTTATGAAATTTTTTTGTTTGATTGAACTTATGTGGGAAGATTTTTGATGATTTTTTTTTTGTTTAGAAGATATTTTTATCAACTGTAATGAAGGCACACTATCCAAACACTTCTAAAAAGGGGATTGCAAAGCTGTTGTATGAAATCATACTCAAAATTAGAGAAGAACTCAACACTTTCAGTTCTGAAAGTATGAAAAGTCGGCAAGGTCGACGAATGAAGACCATGCTGACTAAAGTTGGCCGGCATGCTTGTTTCTAAAAAACAATGCCGACTTTATTATTTTTGACACACATGAAACTGTTGTAAATGTCTCTGTAGTCGGCATCTTATTGATTTACTACCTTGACGACTAACTTATAGTCGGCAAGGTCAACAAGAAAATACCTTGCCGACTATATGATTTTTGACATACAGAGAAAGATGTTACAAATGCATGATTAGTCGGCAAGGTATTAATTTCATAACCTGCCGACTAAAATATAGTCGGCAAGGTATGGGAATGGATGTCGTTATGACCCTGTAACTGCTAATTTCATAGATGAAAAGCCGTCACGGTATTCAACCTTATACCCTGCCGACTATATTTTAGTCGGCAAGGTCGACAAAAAAAAAATACCCTGCCCACTTTTGATTCTTTTTTTCTCTTTTTTTTACTTCATTATGTATAGTTAGAGTTTTGAAGTAAGATTTTGAAAAAAAAATTAATATGTTTTAGTCGGCATGGTTGTTTTATTGTATCAATAGTATGTGCAATTTGGTCTTTTAACACCTTTTAGACACCCCTTAGCACACTAGTTTGGATGGGAACAAAATGGGTATACCCCAATCTAACTAGGCATTTTATTCCCTCACTCCCCCCCCCGAAAGGATTCGAGCCTCATATATTGACAACAACATACATATTCAAGCCAGTTATTTCATACAGATTTCTAACTAACATGACAAGTTTAAATGGTCATTCTTGGATAAAAAGTAACATATCCAAACCAATGAGCAACTCCACAATCAGTAGAGATGTTAGGATCGAAAGATCCAACCACCTCTGAAGGTTTTTTTCTTAAAAATAGGAAAACAAATTATTATATATAATAGATATAATAGGATTCAATCTTTGAGTTTTATCAAAGTAACAGTAGCAACGGTAACCTAAATCATCCACCATGGAACAATATTTGACTGAATTGGTGTAGGTCTTCGTCGGAACCAGTCTTGTGAAACAGTTTGTTGATGGTGTCTTTGGAGTCGTTGTTGTTGTTGTGTCTTCAGTGAACTAGTTGTTGTTGATGGCATTGTAGTTTTCACGGTGACGTTGTTGTTTGAGTTCAACTTCATCAAAATTTACAAACCAGATGAAAAACCCAAATCCAAATCTACAAACGGAAGAAGAAGCATAAACTATTACTACAATCAAAAGAAAGGGAAACATAAAGCTAACCCTAGATTTGAAATCAGAATATAAAATGGGGAAATGAAAAGAACAAAAAAAAAAATCTATATGTAAAATTAAACTAAATCTATATATAAATTTAAACGAAATCAATAAATAGATTAGCTTATGAAAAAAATATTAGTGATTTAATGGTGAAGGTCCACTAAGATTTGCTCTCATGGAAACAAATCTGAGTCGGTGATAAAGCTAGGGTTTTTTTTGTCTCTATTATTGAGAAAATTTGGAAGAGAGAGAGAAGAGGAAATCCCAATGGAAATATGGAGAGAACCATTAAGTGGTTTGAAGGTTCTCATGGTCTCTCCCACTGCGGAGGTAGGGGTTCGAACCCCATAATTTCCAAACCAATTCCAATTTGAAGCAATTTGGATGTAGTCTAAGGACTACGGTACCACCCATATGAAAAAAATATGGAAATAGTTAGACCTTATGAGTATACTAGAAAATAATGGATTTGAGAAGAAATAGAAATCAGCTAAATTGGGGTCAATATCGAGTCAAAATCAAATAAACTGAAAAAAAGTAAAACATGTTGGAAATACCAATACTTAGCTTTGATAACACCATATTCGCTATTGAAACTAGTCTTGGGTAAAAGTTGAATGGTTACCGTATGATTCGTATTTACCTACCTTCCGCACCTTTTCTCGCAATGGTTCACTGAGTTGTCGTAATCATGAGAATCATATTTAAAGGTAAAGATGGGTTAAACATGAGTATAACTTGAATAATTTTTTTGTGGTTTCCAAATGATGTCCGGTTTTTTTATTTTTTTGAGGTTGATGAAGATTTAGGTATTAGTATCTAGAGATGAGAATAAGGATGAAGATTTTAGGATTTTTGACAAATTTGAATATATTAGTTTTATTATGTTTGATATGTCAATTGAAACTCTATAAATTAGTGCCTCTGTGAGTGGCAAAATGTATTAACTAAGAAAATTATTAATTTAAAAATTTAAAATTTAGATTTTAAAAGCCTAATTGGGATAAGAAAATTATATTATTTAGGAAGATTATTAAATAATCGAATATTAATTAATGAAACTTTAATTGTATGTAGAATGAGGAATTTTGTTGTTTTTGGTGGTGGGATTGTTCTTCATTGTCTGGTGAAGAAGAATAGGCTTTTAGAAGAGATAGACTCCATTAGAGGGAGAGGTGAGAGAGATGTGAATTGGAAAATCAATTATTTTACCGAAGAAAAACCAAACATGGGTTTGTAAATTTTATTAGGATGGGAATACATAAAGCGTCATACGACAACGATAAAAAGAACCTTGTGTTTGGGGCTTATGCATTTTATTTTTCTAGCGAAAACTTGATAAAGATAAGCAAATAGTTAAATTTATTGAGTCGCGTCGATAAACAAGTGTGATTCATATATTTATTCATGCAAAAGATGTTCGGCTGTAAGAGGCTATACTTTATTTTCGTGTACAATATCTTACCTATTTCCCATTTATTTCTTTAGCTCAACTGGATATCTACTATAACGGATCCTAAATTAACAAGGTTTCCATTACATTTCTGGATGTGTTGATACAAGAGTAGAAACCACTAATCCATATATTGTTAGTTTTAGATAAAGAATGAATAAATACACCATATGTTGCAATTATATATTGGGAAATACTTAGAGTTCCATCCTAGAAAAGTATTCACAAGAAAATAACTAATCGGTTTTGAGAACAATACCATAAAAATATGATGTAAGATTATTTTTTCTTGGCAACTAACAGAGATCCTTGATGTTTCATATAAATACATATTGTATGATCTAGTGAGATATTTAAGAGCATTTAAACTACATGAAAAAGTGGACATATGATGCTAAATGGGTAATAACTATCTGTTAGAGAGCATTGCTCAGTCAAACTCACAAGTGTTTCTATATAAAGCTTGTTGTAAAATTTAGTTTATCAAAACTATATCTTGATTTCCAATCTACATTTAGTCAAGTCTCAGATAAGGATAGAAGTGTGTAGTTGAGTAGCATACATCACTGTGTTCTACCATTTGAAGGAGAAGATCAACCGAAGCTTTTGGAGAAATCCATCAACAAAAGGTAAGTGAAGACTGAACCACCTATTACTAAAGTTTTCACCTTTCTATATATGAGACTATGTCACATAACTAAGTGGACTTTACATGCACAACAAAAATTTCGAGACAAGTTTATCTTGATAATTATTCTCGAAATATGTTGACTAAGCTTAAGAACATTTGTTCAAAACTTGATGAATTTGGTTAAGAAAAATTTATTTTTTATGACATAAATTTTTATTCAAGTTAATCATTTAAAAATATCATGGAACAGTGATATGTGTCATTGATGTTATTCGGGAATGTTTCAAATTGATTATTAGGGAGATATAGAACTACTGTAAATCTAGATACAGGACACTACACATATCAACTTACATACTGGCGCAACTGTTATAGGTCCGGAGTCGCAGTACACGTACCGGCATAGCTATAGTTCGGCAATGACTTTTGGTACACATACCAAGTATGCCCAAAAAGTTATGTTGACTCGTGAACTCAGGATGGTACACATACCTAGTATGCATACCGAAAAAGTTCTATGGACTCCTTATATTGTTTTGTCTTAAGGGTATACAAACTCGTACACGTACCATAACAAAATAACTCACGAACTGGAAAGAAAGTACATGTGCTTACCCAGCCGAATATTTCCAGATGCATCAGAATTATTTCTATGAGATAATCGGCATTTGAACAACTCTCTAAAAATCACATCTAGACATATTTAATCACATTGTAACCCATGGTTGTGACTCAAGATTAAAGTAGTGTTATATGAAAATAGTTAAGCTTATAGTTCGCATGGCTAGTTTCGGCTTACCTTTCATGAAAAAGTCATTATATATGGTTCTGTTACGATTCATCATAACCAGAGTGTATATTTTGTTTTGTTAATCTCAAATCAAAGATTCATCTAATGGTGGATATCGATTGCTTGATTCCAAATCTACCTTAGTTTAGATCTAAAGTAACCTTTGATATTGAAAGTCTATATAAGGATAAACCTCAAGCAACTGGGATCTTTGAATCCCCGACACTTTTCTTGTGTTTCCTAGTTGTAAACTAGAGCCATCCTCTCTTTTAAACCTTTTTAGGTTTAGCGACTAAAAAGACTTCTCTTAGGGATTAGTGAAGCCAGGTTCGGCTATATTTATGTTGATAGATCATGTATCCTGATCCTTCTACTGATTGTTGAGTCTCATTCTGATCAGGAAAGATAGATAAAAATCATAAAGTTTATTCGTATCAGACCTTGTGATTCCAAAAGTATATTCCTTTACAACGATTATTTGTTGAAATCGGAGTAGGTTTTACTTGTGAGTTGAATAATAATCTAGGCTACTCTTCGAGATCCGTAAGTAGCAGATTTCGAGGTTTGTTAGACTTTGTATATTGTAGACAATTTCCTATCTCACCTTGATCTTTTGATCAAAACGGAAAACACATATACGTTTATCTGTGTAAGGAAAATTGGTTTAAAGTCTTCAATTGAGTTGAAGCAACTATTAGGCTATAAAGGATGTCAGCTAAGGGAATCAATTGCATAGAGTCTTGTGAGATTCAATAGGCATAAAGAGTGCGATTGTAACTGAATTACAGTGATGGTGGATTCGGTCTCAACTACATTCCAGTCTGAAGTTTTGATAGTAGGCTAGAGTCTGTAGCGACTTAATACAGTTTGGTGTTCTAATATTCCGGGGTTTTTCTGCAATTGTGCTTTCCTCGTTAACAAAATTTATGGTATTTGTGTTATTTCTTTTCCCACATTATATTATTTATCTTTATAATTGAAATATCACAGGTTGTACGTAAATTAATCAAAGTAGATAGTCTATCGTAATTGTTGGATACAACTTGATTGATCTTGGATATTGATCTTTGGAATTGTCCAAGTAATCTCACGGTATAATCAGGTTCATGGACTTGTTTCCATTTACATATTGATTGTGAGAGAAAGAGATATAAACTCGTAATATAATTTCTGATTGAGATTCATTAAGTTATAACTCTCGGAATTGTATTTGAGTTTAGTCCATACAGGTTGCATAAGAAAAAGTTGGTGGTGTATTTTGGCACCCCCCGTTTTTTCACTATCATTCTCCCCATGTTTCTTTAAGTTCTACCACAAGTCACTATGAACATGTTTATTATCACTTTATACAACTATATAGGTTAGAGCATTGTACGGTCGAACTCACAAGTTTTACTATCTGAATCTTGTTTTCAATATTAGTTGCATAAAACTATATCTACTAAAGTCAAGTCACGAACTAGTGAAAGTATGAGAGTACCCAAATACACCAAAATATTTTATTTATCCACATATAAGTCATCTTACCGAAAGTGATCGGCTATGGATAGAGTCGAGACAATGCAACAAATCGGTATTCACATTTTGTGTGATTTGCTATGGATACGAGATCGAGACAATATGACTACCAAAGTGTGATACTTGATAATAGATTCGGACTTAACCAAACTCTATAGGATCACTATCAAGTATATCGGAGTTAACGTTTGTGTATTTTACTTTTAATTATAATAACAATTATAATCGCGGAAATAGAAAATTAAAAGACACAGCAAGATTTTGTTAACGAGGAAAACTGCAAGTGCAGTAAAACCCCGGGACCTAGTCCAGAATTGAATACTCTCAGAATTAAGCCGATACACAAAATCTACACCAACTTCGTATAGTTGATACCAAGCAACTACACCAAGTTCACTTAGTTTCCTCAGTATCCCTGCGCTTCCGACTTCAATGAGTGCACGCACTGGAACAATTCCTTTGGATCGTGTTCCAAATAGTAAAGGAACAACAAATCTGTTTGGTAACAACTCTTTTGATTCTTTCAAGATAAAGATATCTCAAGTCATATGAAAAGGCTCTTCCATTTAATCTAATAAACTCCTTTGACTGGTTAGATTAATTTATCCAATAACTACTAGAGTAGGCAAGTTTAGATTCACACTTAATCAAAATAAATCTCAAAGAGATATATTGAGAATGTCGATCTCATGCAACTAATCAATCGAATAAATCTGATTCTAGTTGGATCCCAGACGATCAAGGTTTGTGCACACACAAAGATATGAGAACTAAATAAGAAATCTTCATTGTCTTCAAATGTTTTTTAATCTTCAATAAACACCTGCACAACACCACTTGAATCTTTTGTGATCAATCACACACAGAACGAAGTCTGTCAACAATGGATTATCACAAGATATCTTTATATCTACAAACATTTCTAAAGATTCCGTCGATACTTCGATTTAGTTTGAGTGAATCTTATATCAGAAGAGAAGATTCTCAAGAATAAACAAACTAGGTGCAATCAAAGTTTCAATAACAGTTAGTCAATCAAATCAATCGAAAACTAATAACACTGCAATTATCTAGTTTTCCACCAACGGTACTCGTAGAGCTTATTGATCCCATAAAAGTCTCTAAACGAGCGGTCGTAAGAGATTTCAACTAATTAGGATACTTTTCTCTCCAAATAGACGGCTTCACCAGAAACAACAAGAATGAAGTTTGCATGGATCTTAGGATAGTTTGTTAGAAATGCAAACTTAGGTATTTATAGACCAAAGATGTTTGGACACCAAGGAAATTCCAAAATCGAAAATATTCTCAAGATATGCAATGAATATCAAAATTCAGTTTTCCTAATTCCTATAAATGCTTGTCCAAAATTTCCAAAATCTCTCAATAGAAAATCTCCAATTAGTAAATGACATTACTAATTTTTATTCTCTAGAGATATGCATTTAATTGTTGGTAATTAAAGCATATAAAACCAAAAACCTTAATTAAAAGATTCTTAATTTATTTCCGCACAGGATCTCCTAGAGTACTAAGGAATATCTTTGAACAATAAATGATAAGAGCTATTGTACGTGTTCAAAGTATGTTGACATCTTTTCATTATAAATCCTTATTCATATTTACATGGATTTACATTCTTGGAATCTGTTATACCACACTTCCAAACAAGTTTAGAATTGGTTCACCTGTATTCCAAGATTACTATGTGATTGATCAAATATCAAATCGCATACATGGGTTCAATCGGTTTTACCAATCACTAGGATCGGTTATACCTCAATATGGAAATACTTGTGATCGGTCACACAAGTTACCATGATTGGTTACCATATTCTCATGGTATTGCTTGTGATCGGTCACGCCAGTTACCAGGATTGGTAATACCAATTACCAGGATAAGTTACACCAATTACCATGACTGGTTACCAATTACAAGGATCGATTACACAACACTCTGTGATTGGTCACACCAATTACTAGGATCGGTCACACCAATTATAAATATCGATCATACCATCTCATGGTGATTACTTAGGATCGGTTACACTAATTAATGAAAACTAGTCATACCAAATCATAAATCAGGCATTGTGATTAGTTATACCAAGATACATAACAAAGTTACGATCGGTTCTACCATCTCACACATATTGGTAATCCAAAGATTTGCAATGAATAGCCATACCAATAAGCCTAACGATTTCCCATTCGATTCATAAAACAAGTTCATGAATGTACGTCCTTTAAAAAAATGTAAAACATTGTTTCCTAGTATGAAATATTCACCATAACCCATTCATGTGATCATAACAGTATATACAAGATAATGTCGATATCATATATACGAAGTTCAGAAGATAAGAGTTATACTTCGTAGTTTAATTCCCTAATACTATGATTATACAAATATGACCATGTCACATCACTAGAGTATTATATGTACAATACATGCAGCTTCACAGTTATGTCTTCAATATTGCACGGCTTGAAAGATACGTTAGGAATGAAACAAGTCAAGTCAATATTACTAACCTCAAGAGGAGGGATGATGTTGTTGTTGTAGTTCCCATCTTCTTCACATTCTTCAGGTCTTCAAAGTAATACTTGTATGTCTCGATATTCCTAGACTTTCTAGTCTAACCTAAACGAAGTTGACTCTAGCATATAATCAAGCGACTTTGGATGAGTTTTGACACACTAAAATATGACAACCAAACTTGACATACCAACGCTTGGTGAGTTCAACCAAGCTATACTCTAACAACTAGGATTATAATATGGTAGTTGAGTATCAAACATCACAGAATAACCCTCTAAGATTGAAGAACAAACGAAGACATTTGCGAGAACTTCATCAAAATGAGGTATGTTAAAACTGAACCATCCTATTTACTCACATCATTTACCATTTTATCTAATGTGACTACGTCATATGATTTTAGTACATTTAATATTGCAAATAATAAATTTTGAGTCAAGCTTCTCTTGATAAATCACTCGAAATATGATTCCAACAACAAATATTCTTAGATCCTTAATAATCTTGGTTAGAGAACAATTTATTATTCACAAACTATTTTTTACAATTTGATAATTTTAAAATTTCCAAAGTAATTATATTTATTATCTATGTTTATTGGGAATTTTTCAAATCTTTTAAAGAGAGTTTACAGAACATCTGAATTCAGTGAACTAGATAGGTACGCATACCCAGTATGCGTACCCTATTCATTTGAGTTATGTAATGTGTGTGTGGGGGTGTGGGGGGGGGGGGGGTACGCATATGCCATGGGATATGAGTTTGCGAATGTCCAAGGTATGCATACCCAGTAGTGTACCCCTGGAACCTGAGTTCACGGACTGTCCATAGGTATGCATACCCGGTACTCATATCTACCTAGTTCTGAATTAAGCAAAAGCTCACGAACTGCTTTACAAACATGTTTATCTTTGCTACACCTCTCATAAACACTTCTAAGATAACTTTTTTTACAATATCTCTTGAACTTGTGAATCATGGTTTAAGTCTTGAGTATTATTGAATGTCATTTATGCTTATAAGTTTAAAGGCTACTGAGATACCAAATGAATCATCATTGTACACGGTTTCAGACATCTGGACTATAATGTCTTTTCTTCTATGTAATTTCAAGGGGGACTTCTCACATGTTTATATGGATTCCTAATAATAATTTATCTAAAGTGAAAAAGTGCTTGCTTGGATATCAATCTATCTTAGCTTGAATTCAAAGCTACCCAGAGTTTTGAAAAACTATGAATAGAAAGACTCATGCACTAGGATTTCTTAATCACTTGCACTCTTGTGTCCTAGTTGTTTGGTAGAGTCGTCCTATATAACCTAGGTTCTTCGTAAACTGTATTCTAGGTTATGACTTTGATGACTCCACTTAGGGAATTGTGAACCCCGGTCGGATTATATTTTGCCTGGTAGTTCGTGTACCCTTATCTTGTTCGTATTGATTTTCGAGGTCATATTAATCTCATATCAGGAACGAGATAGATAGAAATCGCAGAGTTTTATTTGTCTCAAACTTTTTGATTCCTCAAGATATATATCTAAATTACTATTTAATTTATTTGGATTGTTCTTGAGAGGTGGCTAGTAATCCGGTCTTCTCAGATAACTGAGTGTAAGTGTTCTGGAGTCGCGAGGTTTGCTAGACTTCGTCTATTGCAAATAGATTTCTAAACCTAGATTGAAAAACCAAAAGGGAAATTAAATAGGCTTATCAGTTAGAGGCAGATTGGTATCAAAATTGTTCACTGAGGTTGAAGAAACTCTTAAGTTATAAAGGACGTCATCTAAGGGAATCCTGTGCGCAGAATCTTGCGAGGTTCAAGAGGCGTAAAGAAAACGATTACAACTGAGTTTCTTGGAGGGTTATTATTTCACAACTAAATTCCAATATGAATTCTGATAATATGCTAGTGTATGTTGTGACTTAATACAGTATAGTGTTCGAAGCTGGACGAGGTCCCGAGCTTATTTCTGCAGGTGCAATTTTCCTCATTAGCAAAACTTATGGTATCTTGTGTTTTTCCTTTTCCGTGTTATAATACGTAATCAATATGGATAGCCTAAGTCTTTATTAATTGAAATAAAAAACAAGGCTCGTTTTTTCTATCTTTATATCTTGAAAGACAGTTTGCAAGTTTCATACTTGTTAGAATTTGGATACGACTAGATTAATCTTGGATATTAATTTTCGAGATCTTCCAAGAACTCTTCTACACAAACAGGTTCACGGAATTTCAGTTTAAACCTATTGATTACGGAAGAGAAAGAGAAAAAATCTACATAAATATTGTTCAAGGGTCTTTGCCTTAGACCTACTTGCAATTGTATTAGGTTTTGTCCATACAAGTTGCCGAACGAAAAAGTTGGTGGTGTACTTGGTACCCTTTCCTTTTGAATACATACCAACAAAATAGATAGCATGTTAATAAGACATCTTAAACTCAAAACAAGATCCGACATCATCGCAAATTCACCCTTTGTGAAATACATGAGTCCTAATTAAGTTTAAGACTTGTATCTCATCTAAAGTAAACAACAAGACTTTTGAACCTTTGGGTCTAATAGAAAATCTATTCACCCCATATTAGACATGTTCCACATCATATTTCGTACATACAAATCCTTTGGGTGAGTTCGTATTTATTTAGAAATGAATCTTACCCAAACCATCACCATCACTATCGCCATCACCATCACATGTATTCCCATTAAAACTCTTTCTTACACGCTCAAAAATCACTTTGGAGATACTTAAACGAGCAATAATTTATTTTGACTTGATACTTACAATAAACTGTCACAATCGTACATACTTTAGGACCAAAATAGCTGAAATCTCTCTCCTGAAAGCTACTACAGTCAGCATGGTCGATTTCCTATGAATCATGTCGACTTTATGGACCAAAATACACAAATTTTACATCTCAAATAATGATATGGTCAGTGCTACTGCTCGGTCGAACTCACAAGTTTTTTTTATCTCAAGCTTGTTGTCAATGTTAGTTGCACAAACTATATCTTGATTTATAGTTTGCTTATGGACTGAAATGTTATCATCCATGCCGTAAGCAAAGACCTTCAACATCATGTATCTATGTGCACTACGTCGAAGCAAGCTTGGGATATCTTAGAAACCGTATATAATGGGAATACCGCAAAAAAGGAAGCAAGGCTTAAAAACCTAACTTTATACTGGGAAAACCTTCGTATAGATGATGAAGATTCGTTTGAGGAATTTAACCATAACTTTTCTGAAATAGTGAATGCTTGACATGCGCTAGAAAGGACTATTCCTAAAAAGGGATATTTTGATGAAAAATCTGAGATCTCTTCCATCTCGATATGACTCTAACAAACATGCCATTATTGATGAAAGTAATCTTGCTACACCTTGCCACACTTTCCTAAAGCATCCTCTTCATGAAGTTAAAGTTTTTTTTTATCATAAATAACAAACTAAAGATGGAAAAGATATTGCCTTTAGAGCACTTAAAAACACTACAACACTTGATAAAATTGAAACTGTTAGCACATCTGCAAAAAGACTTGTTAATGAATATCAGATGAAGATCCTAACAATTCAGTATCGCTTATCACAAGATAGTTTAGAGATCTTCTCAAGAATAGAAATAAACGGTTCTTAATAAGTATAATTGTCGGATCGGGTGAGTTGAGCTCTGCAACTTGTCGATCAATTCGGTAAAAAAAAAAATTTGTTTTGGTTTTGGTTTTCTATGTCTCATCTTCATCAATTCAGGTGTTGTTGAGAACTAATTTTTTTCTTCAGTGGTTATTTTATAGTAATGATTGGTGTTAATATGTTTGAATTTCGACATCAATATGTCGGAAAAATCATATTTTCGATCGGATTCTAAGATGTTGAAAATTTTCAGATCTGAATCAGATTTTGGTCAACATAGTTCTAGTGCATCTGTGTATATTCCTAATGAGGTTATTGATGATAGTTTAAATGAATGGCAATATAATCTGATAGGCCGACTGGATTTTTTTAAAATAAAGATGGTTACTGCGAAATCGAGTTTGAGGATGCAATGGAAACTTACAGGTACTTGCCAACTAATTCCTATTAGTAAGGGTTTCTTTATTATCAAATTATAAAATAAGGAAGATATGAAATACATCTATGAAGGTTTCTGGGAGGTTGAATCTCAATATTTAAAACTTCGATACTGGGAACGTGATTTGAAACTAGAATTACAAAAATCTTCCAGTGCTGTGATGTGGATGTTGTTTCCAGGTTTAAGCATTGAGTATTAGAAAGAGGATATTCTCATGTCCATGGGTAGAGCACTTGGTAGACCAATTCGAGTGGATTCAACTACCTTGAAGAAGGAGATTGATTATTATGCTAGTATTTTGGTGGAAATTGATTTGACAAAGGCTATTCCTAATAAGGTTTGGGTGGAGTCAAAATATTATAAATTTGAACAAGCTATTAGATTCTCAAAAGTACATAAGTTTTACAGCCATTGCAAAATAGTATGGCATATGGTTACTGAATGTAGGTTAAAAAGAAAGGAACATGTGCAAGGGTCTCAAATTATTTAGAAACAACAATGGAGATATACTCTTAAAAAAGTTACAATGCAGACTCCTGGTAAGTTTGATATTTGTTTTATTCCTAGTGGTAGCAAGAATGCAGGGCATCCACAGGTTTGTGAAGATGTTTTGAATGGAGATAAAAAAAAATAGATGCTACCATTTCACCCATTCCTGGTGGTTCTTCTTTAAGGAATGATGTTGGTTTTACTGGATTTCTAGAGTCTTCTAAAGTATTTCCTTTGTGAAAAAGTGGGTGTCTAACAACCACACCCAATATTTCATTTGGAAATCTATATGGACTAAACCTCAATAATATTCCGAGAGTGAAAACTCAATCAAAGAATAATACTAAGGAGGTTATCTCTTTTTCACAAATCAATCAGCAAATCAAACAGATAGAATCTATGTGCCTGATTGATGTGAGAGATACTTTGATGATACCAAAGACAAATATCCAAGATCAATCAAAATCTTGTCCAATAAATAAGGTAGACTTAATCTAGTCCAAAACTATCTGCAGTATACTAAATCAAGAATGTATTTTGGAAATTATAATTGACAACTAACTTGACATACCAACGCTAGTGGGTTCAACCGAGCAATGCTCTAACACTTTGCTTTCTTTTGAAAAACTTATTGATGTAGGAACAAGTATTCCATTGTTAACATGGATCCTGTTATATCAAAAGTTGCTTCAGATGAGCTGATATATGTAGAAGTTTTATCCAATTTTAATTATGAAGTGGTAAATAAGGAGGGTTGTAAAAAAATGATAGGTAAAGCTTCTTAACCTAGAAAGGTTAGTTTCTCTCCAGTTAATGGTGGCAGTGGCACTATTAATAAAGGTATTACTTCTCCAAGTAAATTTCAAGCATTAATTGAGGTACTTGAATAACAAGATCAAGTTTTTTCTAAAGTTGTAGGTAATCCTGTGAACAAAAAGAATGTAAAGGGTAATACCTAATGAAACAACAAGAAAGCAAGCAACAAATTCAGTTAAATCATTTACTGGTGTAGGAAGTTCTACAGCTTCTCATATCACTCAATCTCAATGAGAGTGTTATTTTGGAATGTCAGAGGCTTGAAAAAAGTTTAATCCAAAGACAAACTAAGACATTTGGTTAATAATTTTAGTCCTTCCTTACTTTGGGTAGATGAGCCCAAAATAAAAGTGTCTGGTAATGGTATTAAGAATCTTAAACTCCCTGGTATGAATCAGATGATTATTCACAACTCTAGTGATACTCCAAAAGGAAATTTATGGTTGTTCTGGAATTCTTCTTTATCAAGACCTATGGTGATTTCATCTACTAGACAAGCTATTACAGTAAAAGTTGGAGATGTTTTGGTAACAGGTATTCATGCTTCATGTATTACTATTGACAGAAGAGACTTGTTGGAGGAGTTGATAGAAATTAGTGAAATGAATCTTCCTTAGTTGATCATAAGATATTTTAATGTAGTATTAAGTAGTGATAAAAAAAGTAGGAGGTAGCAGGCCTCTGAGAGTATCAATGCAAGATTTTAGGGATTGTGTGGAGTCTTATAATTTAGTACAAGCTACAAGAACTTGAATCAAATATTCTTGGTGTAATAATAGGGTGGGCAAGAAGAGAATTTTGTATGACCTTGATAAAGCATTCTAACATGGTTGGAGAGATATGAGGGTTGGAGTTATTAGGTGGGAGACTTCAGATCATGGTGTATTGTTTGGTGTAGTAGTTAATACTTCTAAACCAGTGAATGCTCCTTTCAGATATCTTATTGTGTGGACTTCTTATCCTGGCTTTTTGGAGCTAATTAAGAAATCATGGAGTGCATATGTCTCAGGTAATCCATCTTTTCATTTTTTGAACAAATTAAAAAGACTCATGCAAATTATTAAAAAGTGGAATTGGGAAGTTTTTGGTGACTTAAGATTAAAAGTGAAGACCATTAAACAAGAAGTATTGGTTGCATCACTTGTGTCAGATAATGATGTTTAAAATATAGAATTGCTTAACAATCTGGTCACATCTAGAGGCAGGCATGAAATTGTTTCATAATAATATAATGAATTAATGAGATCCAAGTCTAGAGTGAAGTGGGTAAACAACAAGACTATTGAACCGTTGGGTCTAATGGAGAATCTATTCACCCCGTATTAGACATGATCCACATTAGATTTCATACATACAAATCCTTTGGGAGAGTTCATATTTATTTAGAAATGAATCATACCCAAACCATCACCATCACATGTATTCCCATTAAAACTCTTTCTTACATTCTCAAAAATCACTTTAGAGACACTTAAACGAGCAATAATATTTTTTGACTTGATACTTACAATAAACTGTCACAATGATAAATCCAAATATGTGGGAGTTTGTGATCGTTCATACTTTAGGACCGAAATAGATGAAAGCTCTCTCCTGAAAGATACTACAGTCAAATAACGACCATGTGGAAGACTGACGGAGCTCCTCCTCCGCTTTCCTAGAACAAGGAATTTCAGATCTCCATCTGAATATTATAATTCTATCAAAACCAAGAAGAAGAAATTTATTTGGATCGTCTCAGCACCAGAACAAAATCATGAGATCTGAGTAGTCAATAGTTGCCGGGGTTGGCATATTTCCCGGCGCTCATGAAAAGGAAAAGAAAAGTCAGGTAAAGTGTGTTTAGTGATGAAGATGGTGGGAAATTGGAGATTTGTAGTTTTGGGGTTCTCTTTTTATTTAAGGTATGGGTCATGATTTCAATCTGTTTTTATTTTTATTAATTCTCATATATAAGTGTTCATTCTGTTGTAGATCTATTCTTCTAATAAATTTGGTCGGTTATCCTCAATTTGTTTCATGATTGCATGTCTCTGTTTGTTGATTTGTTCTTTGTCTCTGTTTGTCTCTTAATTTCTTAATTCATGAATTTGCTCATATTTCCTTATCAGTCTGTTCATCCCTGTGTTCATTATGACGTGTTGTCGTATCTTTATTTTTGACTCCTGTTGTTGAAATTCCATTGTGTTGTATCATGGAATTGATTGATAATAATGCTTCTGGAATTCCATTGTGGTTTAGATGGAATTGATTGGTAGAGTTGAAGTAGATCAGTTGGTGTTGTTCTGTTTCATGGTTCTGGTGTTGCGTAATTCCGGCGACACTGTAGCTTGATGTATTCTCAAGCTAGCTCAATTTTATAACAATTAAGGGAAAAAAAAATTTTAAAAAATGGAAAACTACTTGGATGATGTAATTGGTGACGTTAGTTCATAGAATACAACATTTTAGATGAGTCTCCTTTATTTTATTAATGTTTGTGGGTGACAGTTGGTCATATCTATTTGTATAATTTGTTGAATTCTTAATTGATTTCCCTATATTCTTATAACTTTTGTAAACACGAGGCATCTATGATTTGAAGTATAATTTAGTCTCCCTCTCGAAAAATAAAAAAAGGTGTTACCGTCTTTAGTTGTATTGGTTTTCTTAGTCTGTCAATTTGTTTGTGTGCTTTCTTTTTATGAGTCCCCTTTTTTCTGTCATTTCTAACCCCTGTCCCACCGTCCTAAACCACACATTAATCTTGACAATGGTCCAAGAGCGCTCGATAAGATTTCCATCCCAGGTAAGTACCTAAATTCCAAACCTCGTATTAGTCTAGGAAATTACATTTTTAATCTAGTTTTGAATTTTTGAATTTTCATAATTCTTTCCCTTCTGGATCCAGTCTTCAGCATCAATCCAAAAATCAGATTAGACTTTAGCATTAAGTAACATTATATCAATCCAAAAATCTGCGTCAAAGCCCAAATACATACATCGGTCATTAACATACAACCTAAACAGGCTTATAGCAATTTGTCCCTTCTAATTCAACTCACCCAAAACGCTCAACCAAGCCCAAAGCCATTTTAAGCCCAATATGAACATTCTAGCCTGGAATTTCCAAGGCATCAACAATCAAACTTCAATACAACATCTACAAGATTTAGTATCATTGCACAAACCCGAGATCCTATTCCTTTCAGAAACTTTAGCAAACGACCGACATATGTCAAATCTTGCTAGATCACTACAATTTCAAAACCTAACCTCAGTTCCCAAAGTAGTCGTAGAGGTGGACTATGTCTTATGTGGAAAAACCTAAACATTCGGGTTCTTCTCCAGTCCCAAAGTTACATTCACGTCATTATTACTCCACCAGCTCCGGCACAACCATGGCTCTGCACAGGCATCTACGGTCCTCCTCATCCAGATGCAAGAACATAATTTTGGCAAGATTTCCCAACAATCTTCCCAAATCCCAACAACTCAACTCCTTGGCTCCTGATAGGGGATTTTAATGACATGCAATCAGAGAAAAAGGGCGACAGACAAGTCATACATAGTCATACTCAACCGTTCCTAACAATGATAGATCAAATGGGTTTCATCGATCTAGGATTTAGAGGAGATCCATTTACGTGGATAAACAACCAACAGGGTCAAGACAACATCATGGAAAGACTTGATAGAGCAATTGCAACCCAACACTGGCGCACAACGAACCCTCATGATGGAGTCACCCACCTTCCAAGGATTGCATCGGATCACGCACCCATCTTACTACACACCAAAGCAATTGACTGGCAAGGGCAAATAAATTACAAGTTTGAACATCTATGGTTGACACATCCACAACTATATAAAATCGTCGAATCCGCATGGACACAACAAAGCGACTCATATTCTGCCCTGGATCTTCAATTCAGGTTAATCACAACAGGACAAACACTAATGGACTGGAACAAGCACACTTTTGGACATCTTCCAAAGTTAATTCGCAATTCAACAACACAAATTAAGATGGCCCAATATCAATGTACTATTCACATCGGAGAAGAACTAAATTTTTGGATAAATCGCGAGAAGAAGCTGCACAATCATCACCTAACTTTACTTCAATTCCATGCAACATACTGGCAGCAGAGGTCTAGAATTCAATGGCTCCAATCAGGGGACAATAATACAACCTTCTTTCATACCAAGGAAACCATACATCGAAGCCACAACAACATAAAGCAATTACATGATCATCAAAACAACTGGGTCAGTGATAAGGATCAAGTGATCCAGATCATCCTCGATCATTTCACCACTCAATATTCATCCCCAAACACAACTCTGGACGAAGAACTCTTTGAATAATTAGCTCCATGATTGACACCTTCATAATGTGACCAGCTCTCGGCAGCCGTAACAGTAAAGTAAATCAAGCAAGCGCTGTTCTCCATCAACTCTGAAAGTGCACCTGGTCCAGATGGATACACCAGTAAGTTTTTTAAAGTTTTCTGGGACACCACCCACATTCAATTAATTGCTATGGTTCGAAGTTTTTTCGATAATTTAAACATCCATCCTCTCATGAATCATACAAACATTACACTAATTCCGAAAGTTGACAACCCAACAAAACCTTCCCAATTTAGACCTATAAGCCTCTGCAATGTCAGCTACAAAATCATCTCAAAAATCCTAGTCAACCGTTTACGCTCTCTCCTTCCATTCTTAATAAATCCATATCAAAGTGCTTTCGTCCCTAAGAGATCCATACATGATAAAATCACAATTTCCAGTGAGCTATTTCATCACATCAAAACATCAAAAACCACTAAAACCCCCAAAATAACTCTCAAACTTGACATCCAAAAAGCTTATGATAGCCTGGACTGGGGATTCATCAAAAAAGCTTTTACAAAACTAAGTTTTCCATCGATATTTGTGGAATATATCATGCTCTGTATCAAATCGGTAACTTACTCAATCAACATCAATGGTACACCGTATGGATTCATTACTCCTACCAGATGCATTAGACAAGGTGATCCCATATCTTCCTACAAATTCATTATATGTGCGGAAATTCTATCAACAAATCTTGCCAAACTGGAGGCAAAAAAACTGGTTCAAGGAATCCGAATATCAAAAAAAACACCTCCCATCCTACACCTAATATATGTAGATGATTTGCTCATCACATACATAGCCACCCAGGAAAGTAACAACAACCTTCAGATAATTCTTTAATCATACGGCTCTTCAGCTGGTCAAATTATCAACGCAGCAAAATCAACCATCATTCACCTCCCAAGGCTACAACAACAACACATAGACTCTTCACCATTTCTTTAGCATGCCAACCACATCAATCCCGCCTATATACTTAGGAGTTCAATTTAAACACGGAAGAACCTCACGTCACATCTTCGAACCACTTATCCAGCGATTGGCACGCAAAGCTCAAGGATGGATCACAAAATGCCTTACACCTGCAGGAAGACTAGTCCTAATAAAAACCTCATTAACACCAACCTCAAATCACCTCATGCAAACACAGCTTTTCCCAACCCATGTTCACAAACAAAT
This sequence comes from Papaver bracteatum, assembly GCA_023529315.1. NCBI lineage: Eukaryota > Viridiplantae > Streptophyta > Magnoliopsida > Ranunculales > Papaveraceae > Papaver > Papaver bracteatum. Next base: position 787,432 of record JAJJWX010005119.1, read on the forward strand.
TGATCGAATCACTAGGAATTTTTTCTAGGGTCAAGATTCTTCGGTCCGAAAACTTACCCATCAGGATGGAACAAGATAAACAAGCCAATAGCGGAGGGAGGGTTGGGCATCAGGAAGAGTAGTCATCACAATAAAGCTCTTTTCATGAAAAAAATTTGGAACATTCAAGACCAGCCACATTCCATTTGCTCAAGCCTCTTTAACGAGAAATACCTCCACCATCAGCCTATATTGCAAGGTACAATTTCAATACCCAATACTGCAAGCCCTCAATGGAAACAAATGGCATCTCTCATACCTATTGTCAAAAATCATATATTTCACCAAATAGGAAATGGTTTAGATACCCCTATCCAAGCTAATTGTATACCTCACTTTCAAAACCTTGATCCAATCCAATGCGACCCTATTCAATATGTCGCAAAATTAATCAACCCCATCTCCCATAACTGGAATCACAATCATCTAAACATGCTACTGCCACCCAACATATTATAAATATCCACCTTCCCCTTAACAACATCTCGGATAAAATTATTTGGCCCCACTCTAAATCTGGTAATTACACCACAGCATCCGGGTACAACTGTCTAATCCAACAAGAAAACAGCTCTCTCCCACAACCTCACCCTCCACCCCTTCCAAACACAAAATTCTTATGGACCTTACCATGTCCTCCAAAGATACAACTTTTCTTATGGAAAGCTATAAATGAAGGTTTGCAAACCTTCTCTCTTCTCCATCATATCAATCTCTCCACTTCCAACCTCTGCCCTGTTGCAACTCTGAGCCTGAAACATCCAATCACATGATGATTCATTGTCCAGTGGTCCTATCCACTTGGACCACCCTCTCTAACCGCATATCAACAAACCAACCCCAAGGTAACCACCAAAAAATTACCATAAACCACCAAACAACCATTTCTCAATTATTGCAAACTCGAAGTAATACCTCTTCTATCACCTTCTATTGTTTCCTATTGTGGTCTATATGGACAACCAGAAATGAGCTCATATTCAATCAGATACACTCCACCCATAATGACATCCTGGCAAGATATTTCACACAACAACATGAATTTGAATGGGAAAAATTGACCTCCCCTCCAGTACTCCCCGGGGATCTTCCTTGCAGATTGATAACAAACATATATATAAAAATCTTCTGCAACCATTCAAGTCAGTTGGAGTATCCCAATATCAGATTGGTTTAAAATAAATACCGATGGTGCAGCTAGAGGCAACCCGGGAATAGCGGAAGCATGATTCATATGCAGGAACTCAAGTGCGCACATGGTTTTGGCTATTGCTCAACCTTTAGGTATAACCACAACGCTAACGGTGGAAACATGGGTCGTAGTGATAGCAACCAGAGAAACAAATGAAAGAAATTGGTCTAAAGTAATATTCGAGATGGACTCGGAAAATCTCGTGCATTTCATTAAAACTACAAAGGAAGCTCCATGGTATATCTCTGCAATGATTGACGAAATCATACATCGAATGCGTCAAATCCCATATTGTGTTATTCAACATAATTATAGAGAAGGAAACCAAGCAGCAGATGGACTAGCAAACTTTGTAGCCGACGGAAGCCAAGCGGGAAACCTATCAACATCAATTTGGGAACATACGAATCCAGATTTTCTTAACCAAATTATTTTGAGCGACTCTATGGGAATCACATTCCCACGTGTAATAACAATTTAGTTGGTTGTTTAATTAATGCATGCTTTTAAAAAAAAACATGGTAGATTTCTTATGAATCATGTCGACTTTATGGACCAAAATACACAAATTCTATGTCTCAAATAATGATACGGTCAGTGTTACTGCTCGGTAGAACTCATAAGTTTTTCTATCTCAAGCTTGTTGACAATGTTAGTTGCAAAAACTATATATTGATTTATAGTCTACTTAAGGAAAGTCTCATACTAGGTTTAGAGATTGGTAGTTGAGTACCAGACATCACTGAATAACCCTCAAAGATTGAAGACTGAATATCAATGAAGACAATTTAGGAACTTCATCAACAAGAGGTATGTGAAGAATGAACCATTCTATTTACTCACATGAATTGATATTCTATCTGCTCACATGAATTACATTCTATCTATATGAGACTATATCGTATGACTTCAAGTAGATTTAATATTGCAAAGAAAAAAATTCGAGTCAAGATTGTCTTGTTAAACATCTTGAAATATGATTCAAGCAATGGACGTTTATAGGTCCTTAACAATCTTAGTCCGAAATAATTTATTGTTCAAGAACTGTGTTTGTGTCATATGGATAAATTTAAAATTTACCAAGAAATGATATTTTATATCCACGGTGTTTGAGAATGTTTCAAAACATCAAAAGAGAATTTCAAGAACTTACTTAAATTTGGACTCAGGAAAGTACACGTACCTAGTACGCATACCAGACACATCCGAGGTTGCGAAATATAGGAAAGTACACGTACCTAGTACGCTTACCTTAAAGGTTTTGGATTCGTGAATGTGCATACTACATGTACCTAGTACGCATGCTGAAAAGGATCTGAGTTCATGAAAAACCAAGGGGTATGCAAACCTAGTACGCGTACTGTCAGTCCTTGAATTCACAAACTGGTCATAGGTATGCGTGCCACTTCTCATATCTGCCTAGTACGAATCACGGGTATGCTTGATCATTAAAAAACTTTGTGTACGTGTTTCATAATTTAAATATTAAGTGTTTAAATGAACACGATATTGATTATAAGTTCGAGATGCAATATTTTCCAAGAACCATCACTATACATGTTGGGTACCCGGACCATAGTGTATATTCATCTAAGTGATTTCAAGATAAATTTCTCACATGCTTACATGGACTCCTACAAGATTTTTATCAAAACAAAGAAAGTTATTGCTTTAATATTAAGTTATTTTTGCTTGAATCCTAAACAACCCCCAGTCTTGAAAGTGTTTAACTAGAAATACTCGTACAACTGGAAGCTGAATCCCTGAAACTTCTATGTCCTAGTTATTTGTTCAAGTCATCCTCTATTGACCTTGGTTTCCTCCGATATACATAATTAGGTCTACGACTTAAAGATTTCACTTAGGGATTCGTGAAGCCATGTCTGACTATCTTTACTTTGATAGTTCATGTATCCTGATCTTATTTATTTTGTTATCGAGGTTTTAGTAATTTCTTCAGAAACGAGATAAATAGAAATCGCAAAGTTTTCTTCGTCTCAGACTTTATGATTCCTCAAGATATATATTTGAAAACTCATATTAATTGATTAGTGTATGATTTTTCTTAAGATGTGGTTAACAATCTGTGCTTCTCAGCTAATTGAGTGTAAGTGTTCCGGATTTGTGAGGTTTGCTAGCTTTGTCTATTGCAAACAAATTCCCAAGCCTTGATTTATTGATCTAAAGAGAAATCTAATATGCTTATTAGAGGCAGATTGGCATTAATAGTCTTCAATTAGGATGAAGCAACTTTTAGGCCGAAAAGGATGCCAACTAAGGGAATCAATTGCGTAGAGCCTTGCGAGGTTCAATAGACATAAGGAGCACGACTATAACTGAATTGGTTGGAGGGTGAATTCGGTATCGATTACATTCTAATCCTAAGTCTGAAGTAGGCTAGTGTCCGTAGCAGCTTAATATATTTCAATGTTCAAATCCGGGCGAGGTCATAGGGTTTTTCTGTAGGTGCAGTTTTCCCCGTTAACAAAACTTGGTGTCATGTGCGTTTTCCTTTTCCGATATATTATTTTATCTTTATAATAGGAATACCACAAGTACGTATCAATTCTAGTAGATAAGTTCATCTTAATTGTGATCAATTACGAGACTCGTTTTTGTAGAAGTTGTATCTTGAAAGATAGATAACAAGTTTCATACTTGTTAGAATTTGGACTCTTTTGATTTGGATATGACTATATTGATCTTGTATATTTATTTTCAGATCGTCCAAGTACTCTTCTAAATAATCATATTCGTAGACTTTATTCTCTGGGCATTATGATTGTAAAGAGGTGGAGATATGAGCTCTATATACATATTTTTAAGGATCAGTAAGTTGGTCTACTTCCAATTATATTGATTTTTATCCATACATGTTGTTGAACCAAAAGTTTGTGATGTAAGTGGTACCCTTTCATTTTCAATTGGTATAAGAGTAGGCAAACACCTTTAGACCTAATAAATATGTGTTTGAGTCGATTTGAATCGACAGACAAGAGTTAAATCTCTGTTAACATACCACCGTCCTTCAATGACACAAATTACTTATACTGGAAAATAGATATACACTACCTCTTACAAACCTGTGATTTCAAAATATGGGTTCTTGTCGTAAAGGGGTATAATGCTCCAATGGGTTGTACCAGGCGAAAAAACTGTTGCAAAAATAAATAAAAAATTAGCTACATATAGTGACGCTAAACACAACTCTGATGGATTAAAATGTTATTATCCATGCCGTAAGAGAAGACCTTCAACATCATGTATCTATGTGCACTACGTCGAAGCAAGATTGGGATATTTTAAAAACCGTATATGAAGGGAATACCGCAGAAAAGGAAGCAAGGATTCAAAACCTCACTTTTAACTGGGAAAACCTTCATATAGATGATGAAGATTCATTTAAGGAATTTAATCACAACTTGTCTGAAATAGGGAATGCTTGACATGTGCTAGAAAGGACTATTCCTAAAAGGGATATTATGATGAAAATTATGAGATTTTTTCCATATCGATACGAGCCTAAGAAACATGCCATTACTGATAAAAGTAATCTTGATACACTTTCCTGAAGCAGCCTCTTCGTAAAGTTAAAGTTTTTTTTATCATAAACAACAAACTAAAGCTGAAAAAGATATTTCCTTTAGAGCACTTAAAAATACTGAAGCACTTGATAAAGTTGAAAGTGTTAGCACATCTGCGTAAAGCCTTGTTAATGAATATCAGATGAAGATCATAACAATTCAGTATCGCTTATCACAAGAAAGTTTAGAGATCTTCTCAAGAAGAGAAATAAACGGTTCTTAGTATAATTTTCGGATCGGGTGAGTTGAGATCTGCAACTTGTCGATCAATTTGGTAAAAAAAATTCTTTTGTTTTTGTTTTCTGTGTCTTATCTTCATCAATTCAGCAGCTATTGAGAATTAATTATTTTCTTCAGTGGTTAGTTTTATAGTAAAGATTGGTGTTAATATGTCTGAATTTCGACGTCAATATGTCAGAAAAATCATATTTTCGATCGGATTCTAACATGTTGAAAAATTTCAGATCTGAATCAGATTTTGGTCAACATAGTTCTAGTGCATCTGTGTATATTCCTAATGAGGTTATTGATGATAGTTTAAATGAATAGAAATATAATCTGATAGGCCGACTGGATTTTATTAAAATAAAGATGGTTACTGCGAAAACGAGTTTGATGAAGCAATGGAAACTTACATGTACTTTCCAACTCATTTTTATTGGTAAGGGTTTCTTTATTATCAAATTATAAATTAAGGAAGATATGAAATACATCTGTGAAGGTTTATGGGAGGTTGAATCTCAATATTTAAAACTTCGATACTGGGAACGTGATTTCAAACGAGAATTACAAAAATCTTCCAGTGCTTTGATGTGGATGTTGTTTCCAGGTTTAAGCATTGGGTATTGGACAGAAGATATTCCCATGTCCATGAGTAAAGCACTTGGTAGACTAATTCGAGTGGATTCAACTACCTTGAAGAAGGAGATTGGTTATTATGCTACTATATTGGTGGAAATTGATTTGGCAAAGGCTATTCCTAATAAGGTTTGGATGGTGTCAATATATTGTAAGTTTGAACAAGCTATTAGATTCTCAAAAATACCTAAGTTTTATAGCCATTGTAAAATAATAGGGCATATGGTTACTGAATATAGGTTGAAAAGGAAAGAACCGGTGCAAGGGTCTCAAATTATTTAGAAACAACAATGGAGATATACTCCAAAAAAAGTTACAATGCAAACTCCTGTTAAGTTTGATATTTGTTTTACTCCTAGTGGTAGCAAGAATGCAAGGCATCCACATGTTTGTGAAGATGCTTGAATGAGGATAAAGAAATGGATGATATTATTCCACCCATTCCCGGTGGTTATTCTTTAAGGAAGGATGTTGGTTTTACTGGAATTCTAGAGTCTCCTAAAGAATTTCCTTTGCTTTCTGTTGAAAAACTTATTGATGCAGGAACAAGTATTCCATCATTACCTGCAATTGTAAATGTGGATCATGTTATATCAAAAGGTTCTTCAGATGAGTTGGTATGTGCAGAAGTTATATCCAATATTAATTTTGAAGTGGTAAATATGGAGGGTTGGAAAGAAGTGACATGTAAAACTTCTAAAGCTTGGAAGGTTAGCTTCTCTCCGGTTGATGGTGGCATTATTAATAAAGGTGTTACTTCTCCAAGTAAATTTCAAGCATTAATTTGGGTAGTTAAAAAACCGGATCAACTTTTTTCTAAATTTGTAGGTATGCCTGTGAAAGGAAAGAATGTTAATAACAAGAAAGCTAGCAACAAATTCAGTTAAATCATTTACTGGTGTGGGAAGTTCTATAGCTTCTCATATCATTCAATCTCATTGAGAGTGTTATTTTGGAATGTCATAGGCTTGAAAAGAGTTCAAGCCGAAGACAAACTAAGACATTTAGTTAATAATTTTAGTTATTCCTTACTTTGGGTCCCAAAATAAAAGTGTCTGGTAATGGTATTAAGAATCTTAAACTCCCTGGTATGAATCAGATGATCATTCACAACTCTAGTGGTACTGCAAAAGGAAATTTATGGTTGTTCTGGAATTCTTCTTTATCAAGACCTATGGTTATTTCATCTACCAGACAAGTTATTTCAGTAAAAGTTGGAGATGTTTTGGTAACAGGTATTCATGCTGCATGTATTACTATTGACAGATGGGACTTGTGGGAGGATTTGATAGAAATTAGTGAAATGAATCTTCCTTGGTTGATCATAGGAGATTTTAATGTAGTATTAAGTAGTGATGAAAAAGTGGGAGGTAGAAGGCCTCTGAGAGTATCAATCCAAGCTTTTAGGGATTTTGTGGAGTCTTGTAATTTAATACAAGCTACAAGAAGTGGAATCAAATATTCTTGGTGTAATAATAGGGTGGGCAAGAAGATAATTTTTTGTGACCTTGATAAAACATTCTATAATTTAAAATGGTTGGAGATATATGAGGGTTGGAGTTATAAGGTGGGAGTAAGGGGGGCTTAGGATCATGGTGCATTGTTTGGTGCAGTAGTGGATACTTCTAAACCCGTGAATGCTCCTTTTAGATATCAGACTGTGTGGACTTTTTATCATGGATTTTTGGATCTAATTAAAGAATCATAGAGTACAGATGTCTCAGGTAATCCAACTTTCTATTTCTTTAACAAATTAAAAAGACTCAAGCAAATTATTAAAAAGCGGAATTGGGAAGTTTTTGGTGACTTAAGATTAAAAGTGAAGACCACTAAACAAGAAGTATTGGTTGTATCACTTGTGTTAGATAATGATCCTGAAAATATAGAATTGCTTAACAATCTGGTCACATCTAGAGGCAGGCATGAAGTTGTTTGATAATTATATAATGTATTAATGAGAGCCAAGTCTAGAGTGAAGTGGGTAAATGAGGGTGGTGCTAATACTGCTTTCTTCCATGCAAGTATTACAATAAGGAAATCTCAAAATAATATCAATGAGCAGGAAAGTGATGATGGTAACATGGTGACTGAGAAAATTGGAATTGCAGATATTTTGGTGAATCATTACAAAAAGAAGTTCGAAATCAAGGATATTAATTTTATGATGAGCTACTAGATGTAATTCCCAAAATATTAACTCAGGAAGAAAACACTTTCTTGGATGTTATTCCATCTCCACTGGAGATTAAAAAAGTTGTACATGGAATGGATGCAAACAGTGCTCCAGGGCCTGATGGATTTCCAGGCCGTTTCTATAGATTTGCATGGGAAGTTGTGCAAGTGGATTTAGTAGAAGCTATATAATTTTTCTGGAGACATAGATTTGTTCCTAAATGATTAAATTCCAATTTTAATTTCTCTTACCTGAGATTCAAGGTGGCAAGAGAGCTGATCAACTTAGGCGCATAGGTATGGTAAATTTTGATTTCAAGATCTTTACCAAAATTATTACTACTAGATTAAGTACAATGATTGAGAGATTAATTTCTATGCAACAAGGTGATTTATAAAAAGGAGGAATATACATGATAAAATTGTACTAGCATCTGAACTAGTGAATGAGTTAAATATAAAAGAGAAGAGGAGGAAATGTGGGACTAAAGCTGGATATTACTCAAGCTTATGACTCATTGAGCTAGGATTTTTTGTTTGAAATACTAAGATCATATTTGGTTTTTCTGAAGTGGGAATTAATTGGTTGAGGAAGATTTTTGAATCTGTTATGATATCAGTACTAGTGAATGGTGGTCCATGTGGTTTTTTGTAGTATGAAGGGGCTTCAGGCAAGGTGGCCCATTGTCACCCATTTTATTTATTTTAGCTGAAGAAGTAATAAGCATAAATATAATTAAAATGGTACAGGAGGGTAAATTACAGGCTATGGTCAACAGAGGTTGATGTCATCTTTCTCACTTAATGTTTACTGATGATCTTTTTATTTTCTGTAATGGTCACAAAAAAACTTTGGATAATTTGATGAATATGTTGGGAAATATCAAAGCTCATCTGGATAGGTGGTGAATAGAACAAAAAATAAGTGTTTTGTTGGTGGTGTATCAAATGCAAGGAAGATTGATATAACAAATTACTTACAAATGGATCTGTCTGAATTGACTGACAAATATTTGGGAGTGATACTAAATCCTGGCAGAGTTAAATCTTATCAGGTTTGGGGGATGGTGGAAATGATGCACAAAATGCTAGCTGGCTGGATGGGGAATTACTTGGATTCTCGGGCAGACTAACTTTGGTGAAATATATCTTATGCAACATTCCTATATATAATATGTCAGTCTTCAAGTGGCCAAGATCAGTTATATAAGAATGTGAGAATATTATTAGGAATTTCTTGTGGTCTGGAGATCCTGCTGTGAAAAAGTTGGTGACAGTTAAATGGGATGAAGTAAATTCACCAATTTCAAAAGGTGGGCTGGGTCTAAGAAGGTTAGAGATAATGAATAAAGCACTATTAATGAAAATGAGGATGTGGAATGGATAAGGTTAATGAGGGACAAATACAAAAATAATAAGAATGAATTGATTACATCACATAGACAGTCATCAATATGGCCAAGTATTAAATGGGTGATTCCTGAGATTAAGGAAGGAAGCAGATGGTTGGTTGGTGATGGAAAGAAAATATATGTTTGGGATGATAAATGGATAAAAGGTTATGCTTTAATTGAGATACATGCTGATGATAATTTTGTTTTACATAATATGGAGCTTAAAATTGAACACTTGATAGCAAATGGTATGTGGCAAATTCCTAAATATATGTACACATTTTTTTGAGAAAAATGAATTACCAGTACTAGGTGAAGGGAAAGACAAGATGATTTTGGAAGCTGATCTTCAAGGTAACTTCTCTGTATCCAGTGCTGCTCAATTAGTAAGGAAGAAACCTGTGGTCTCTTGGAAAAACAAGGTATGGTATCCATGTATTCATACATATACTTCTACAAACTTGTGGAAAATCTTGAGAGGAGCATGTTCTAATGAGGAAGCAGTCAGGAAGAAAAGTTTCAAAACTGTCTCTAAATGTTATTTATGTGGTAATAACCAAGACACAATGGAGCATATTCTATGGCATTGTGAATTTAGTGTCAAAGTGTGGCATTGGCTGGGGGGGGTCTTTAATTTTCTGAATCCAGTAACATTTGAGGAAGTATTAGGATTTGCTCATGGGAAGAGTGGAGCAATAAACATAATATGGTACAATTGTGCCTTCAATACAATCGTGGAGTTATGGCAAACATGAAACAAAGTAATATTTGAGGATGAAAAACCAAACTTAACTAAGTTAAAACAGAATATTATTAGCTTTACAAGGGAGTGTGGTTTCAGAATAAGAAGTACCAAATTGAGGAGTATGTATGATCTACATAATTTTTTGTATTTTGGTATCATTGGGATTAAAACACAAACTGCTAAGGTGAAACAATGCCTTTTCAAGTTACCTACCAGGAAACAAATTCTCATATGAAACCACTAACCATATTCAATTTCTTTTCTAGAATGAAACCACTAGAAATCCTTTCAAATATCTTACTACTAGAATCATTGATAAATATAATTCTAATAGAATCTTGATTTTTAGGTATAATCATGTTAGAAGATGATGAATCCAAGTTTTTTGTAACCTTGAAATTCCCCATGAGATCTAAAAATGAGAGAACAAGAAGATGAAAAAACTTACTTGATATGCTTTTTGAAGATTAATAAAACCCTTTGCCTCCCTTGGATCTCCAAAGATGTTTTAATGGAGATCACACATGAACCCTAGAGAAGTTCACGTATGCGGACAAGAGAGGGAAGAAAAAGGGTACGCGCACCACAACTCTTATATACCCATTGATGGGCTTGGACCCGTTTATAAACCGCGACCCACAGAAGGAGAGTGGGATTTATACAACGTTCAACCATCAAGGTTCGCACACTGTGAAAAGAATCAACATAGTGCAATAAAATGATAGTCGTAGAAATACATCACTTTATTTAACCTCAGGTGGACAGAAAAATTCCGTCGAACGAGTTTTTCTTCAAGGAAAGAAATAAATTTCAAGAATAAAACTAACCCATAATACAAAGACACAAAACAAATCAGACTGTTACTTGCCCCATTTCAAGATATATACAAATGGGGTGATGACAATCTTGATACCAAGAGGCAAGATGAGCAGAGGACTCCTCATGCATCTTCTCCGGTAGATATTTATGAAATATACCATAAGTATAATCATAGTAATGATGATACTCAGGGTTATTTGAATTTTTTGTCATTTTTTTTTTATGATTAAAGGAATGATTTTTCAATGGTTGAAACTTGCAACACACCCCGTAAAAATCATTTTATCGATTTTGACTGAGTTGTTACCAAAACTCGAATGTATGTCACGAATGACAGAGTCAACGAGCACATCCCTTTTCCTTAATCAAGATAAGTCGTTCCAGAGATCTAAAAACGTTTTCAAAAGCCATAAATAGGTCTTTGTCAATTGATCCATCTCAATAGTATTCCTCAAAAAGACTAATAAGAGTCTAGTGAGGTTCCATATCCTTGAGATTTTATTCACAAGTTTCCTGCAACGAACTCTTTTAAGGGAATCTTTAACTTTTCCTTTAGATTGTTTTTCATCATCTAGGATTTCTATCATCTTAGATGATATGATATTATCCTGAAAGACCAGCACTCTTGAGAAGAATAAACTCTAAACAATCTTTGAAGATTTCTGGTATGCGTCACAGATGCCCAGAACAAGTTTCCCAAAGTGATTTACCAAAGGAACAGTATTTAGGAACAATCAAACACAAACTTATTAGATTTATCGTGTTTGACTGCTCAGACACCAATTGAAAAAACTGGGGTCTAACAACCACAACTAATATTTTGTTTTGGAAATTTGTATGGACAAACTCCAATATAATTCGAAGAGAATCAATTAGATAATCAGACTCAATCAATGGAAATACATCCAAGAGTTGTATCTCTGTTTCACAATGTAATCATCAAATCAAACAGATAGAAATCCGGGAGCCTGATTATTATGTGAAACAACTTTAACGGTACCAAAGACCAATATTCAAGTGTCAATCAATTTATATCAACAACCAAAGGTTGGATTATCTAATTGATTGAACTACGCACAACCTTTGATATTTCAATTATATAAACAAATATAATGCGGAAAATAAATAACACAGAAACCATAAATTTTGTTAACAAGGAAACCGCAAATGCATAAAAACCCCGAGACCAAGTCCAGATTTGAACACCACACTGTATTAATCCGCTACATACATTTGCCTACTCCAAGTTAACTTCGAACTAGAATGTTGAGCCACAACCAATCTCATACTGATTAAGGTACAGTCGCATTCCTTACATCTCTGAATCCCAGCAGGACTCTACACACTTGATTCCTTTAACTGATCTCACCCACAACTAAGAGTTGCTACGATCCAAAGTCGAAGACTTGATAAACCAATTTGTCTCACACATAAAATTCTATTGAATAGATAAATAGGTCTTCCACTAAAATACCTATGAGTTTTGTTATGCCTTTTGATAAATCAAGGTGAACAAGAACAAATTGATACACCATACTTATATTCCCGAAGAACAACCTAGTAATATTAATCACCTCACAATAATCTGAATTATATGGTAGCGAAACAAGATATTGTGGAATCACTAACGATGAGACGAAGATGTTTGTGACTAATTTAAGCTAATATCTTAAATATTCGCTATTATATGAAAACCTGATTAAACTCGAGCTAATATATTTCAACCGTTAGATCGAACTTAGCTTGTTACACACAAATGAAAAGTGACTTCATTTAGATCTGAGTTACCATACCTAAACGTGTACACCTTGTTGGATCAACAATAGTTAACCGAAGTTATCCATATGAACACTTTCATATCAACCTTGTTCATCTTAACACAGCTAGTACAAATGACTCAAATAAAACTAGTTCTAGGGTTATTTAATTGTTTATATTTTCATAGAAGTATACATGATACAATTGAAGCAAAATTGATTTTGATTCACTCGAATCAATTCATGAACATTATAGCCACAATTTGCAAAAGATTTCATTCCTTAATTTATAAATGTATTAGTTCATGAACAAATTGATTTTAGAACATAAGCTACTCAAGTATGCAAACGGGTACGCATACCTAAGTGGCCGAACTTGGTCGAGGTTCACCAGTATGCGAACAGGTACGCATACTGTCGTACATCACCAAACTCAGTTGAATTCCCGGACTCGAACTTTACGCCGGTACGCATACTGGTATGCATACTAAGTTCCCGGACTTTCAACTAACCTACCAGTACGCATACGGGTATGCATACTATGGTTCCCGGACTTGGAATAACTTGCAACAGTTAGCATACAAGTATGCATATTGTGCTATATCTATTCATGGTTAATTTTTTTAAACTCCCATTTCAATCATTGAAACATTCGTAGAAGATGAAAATAGATATCTCACACAAATGATTAGCTTCAAAGCAATTTTCAAGTGATCGATAGATTAATACGAAACATTTTGAGTCTACATCAAATGACTGTCTCATACAAATCATGTAAGATGTTACCATGCGATTTTCACATGATCATCTTTTAACTTTTGTCAAGAATATAAGATGAACTTGGTTAAAGCGAAAGCTTACTAACACATATTTCGAGAAATACGTAAGCGAATTAAACTCAGCTTGGAATATCAAATATATATAATCGAAGTCTATATAGCTATACGACTTTTGTTTCAAATAGGAGATAGAGTAAATAGACTTTTGAGTGATAGAAGAGTTCGAGTCTCCACATACCTTTTGTTGATGAAGTTTCACAAGCTCCCCTTAGTAGTTCTTCGTCTTCAATCGATGAACGCCGTGAAGTCTAAAGATCAACTACACTTTCTATCCTAATACGAGACTTAGCTATAAGTAGACTAGAAATCAAGACTTATAGTGTTTATCATTAACATTGACAAACAAGCTTTAGATGGAAACGCTTGCGAGTTCGACCGAGCAGTGCTATAACAGTTTGTCTCTTATAAGTACTTTATCTACGATCTATTATCTCTTAGCTAATAGCGGATGATGTATCCGAATAAATATGATTATCATGTCTTGAGAGTTCTACCCAGAATCTAAGTCTAAATATCAAAATTATGATTAGATAGAATATCCATTGCATACACTTCTTAGCTTATTATGTAGAAAATCCCATGGATCTTGTTCTCGTCTCTTGTAAGGAGTCAGATAGGCATGGAAAACTCCACAAAGAGCATAAGAATTGTTAATACCTACATCGAGTCATTATAATTTGGACTCACTAGCGACGTGGTATACCTTGAGTCGTATAGAACTATATTGACTCTTTTATAGGTGCATAGAAGATAAATATGACAACCACTCCGGATTTTTTTGTCATAAACCATTCAAAAAAATAATTATAAATCTATTGACATGTATTCATCTCTTTGGAGCGTAGGCTCAACAAGGTAGAGTAACAATTCTTGTCTTCCGAAACATTGGGTATTGAACTTCAAGTTTATTAAACAACTAATCAAGATGATACTCGGGTTTCCACCAAATCACTTAGCGAAAACATAAGAGTACAAAAACGTTTTTTATATCAATAGATCATGGCATCAAGCATGAAATCATAAAACTTGTTCAAATTTATAGACATACCTTTTAGATGAATCCAATCATGAATCCTGCGGCTTAACTAAATATTCAAAATCTTAGCCAACATGATATGTGCGCCCTAATTATTTTGCTTCCCTCACCGTATTCATAACATGGCAATTCTTGGTGAGGATACACTTTCAACATAACCAAGTTGTGTTAGGTTGAACAATGTCTTTCTCACCAAAGACGATTGAAACACATTTTTATGCATCTATATTTTTTTGGATTAGTGTTTCTTCTTCCACCAATTCTTGTGTTTCACTTTTGGATTATCATGAAAGGATCACTTTTAGAACCCTTCAAATCTGTATCAAGCTTTCCCAATAAATTCTTCATTTCCAAAATCATGGATTTTGCCTTTTCCATAGTCATGGAATTTTCTGGGAGATCATTCCTTTTTACACTCAATGCATCATTGACTTTCTTTGGTATCTGCTTCTGAGTGCATTTAGGAACAATCAAAACCTTCTTCTTATTACACTCTTCAAGATTTCTCAGAAGAGAATTTGATTGACTATTCTTTTGCAATTTAGTCTTTCTCCAATTGGGAGCATCGGATTTAATCTTCGTCTTTACAAAGTTATCCTTTTGATAATCATTACAATTGTGAAAAGGCTTCATATATTGTTTATAGGAATATATTGGTTTATCACATCACTGATTCCTTTTCCTAAAGGTTGGACGTTTACAACCCATAATATCAAAGGTATTAGCCTTAACATATGACCTAGGTTTGATCACTTCTTTTGATGTCCAAACAAGAACATCATCAAATTTTTCATTCCTTATACGAAAACGACATCCCCTTTGCAGGTGACCTTTATTTCCGTAATAGTAGCAAACATAATGAATGTTCTTACCCGGATTCATGTGTGTTGGCTTCGGAGGTTGATATACTTTGCTCTTTCAAACATTAAATGTCGGTGAAGGTGTTTCACTTTTTATATCAGTGAAAACCTTTTGTTCAGAAGAATTATTAGCCTTGACAAATTTTTCCTCTTTGCTAGTATAACATCTATTCTCTTATAGCCTAATCCTCGTGTATCATGATGATTTTTACTTGCTCATAGCATAATGGTTAATTTGTTTGAACTAGTATTGAACTTTTTCAATTCCTATTCCAACATCTTGATTTTAACAAGAGAAGCAGTTAAATCAGCCTCTAGGTGTTTTTCTCGAGTGAGACAAGCACTTTCTCTGTCATCAAAACTTATTTGCTGGGAGTTAATCCTTGCCTCATTTTCTGCAAGTTTTTCTTCCAACTTATAGAAATATCTACGAAGATTATCACATTTAAGTGATTTTTTACTTAGGTCATTCTCATGATCTATGGGGATCGAATAGTTAGTGTTATTCCAAGAATATAGACCTGAGTAAACTCTTATCAATTTCTTGTTTTCTCGACAGAGATCAGTCATAAATGGCGTAAGATGAGAAGTTTCCATCTTTCTCTTTTCTAACGGTTTCAATAGCTTAACATACTCTGAGATTTCCTCATCTACATCTCTATCAAAATATGAATAACCTTTATCAAAAGGTTCACTCAACTGTTTTTCTAGGCATGTTTCCCAGTTATCAAGAATTTTTAAATCAAGAGGATGTTTAAATATTCATCAAAATGTGATAGTATTCTTAGGTGTCGGATCCAAACTTTGATCAAAATTATCTGGTTGATTCTAAACTGGTGATACGTTAATAGAGATAGTACTATTAGAGCACTTCTTGGTCGAACTCACAAGCACTGCTATCTCAATCTTGTTTTTTAAGTTTAGTTTCCAAAACTATAAGTCATGATTTCTAGTCTACTTATAGCTAAGTCTCGGATTAGGATAGAAAGTGTAGTTGAGCTTTAGACTTCACGACGTTCATCGATTGAGGACGAAGAACTACTAAGGGGAGCTTGTGGAACTTTATCAACAAAAGGTATGTGGAGACTTGAACTCATCTATCACTCAAAAGTCTATCTACTCTATCTTCTATTTGAGATAATAGTCGTATATTTATATATACTTCGATTATACATATTTGATATTTCGAGTTGAGTTTAACTCGCTTACGTATTTCTAGAAATATGTGTTAGTAAGCTTTCGCTTTAACCAAGTTCATCTTAAATTCTTGACAAAAGTTAAAATATGATCATGTGAAAATCACCTGGTAACATCTCACATGATTTGTGTGAGATAGTAATTTGATGTAGACTCGGAATATTTCGTATTAAGCTATCGATCACTTGAAAATTGCTTTGAAGCTAATAGTTTGTGTGAGATAGATATTGTCATCTTCTAAGAATGTTTCAATGATTGAAATGGGAGTTTAGAATAATTAACCATGATTAGATATATCACAATGTGCGTACTTGTATGCTAACTTTTGCAAGTTATTCCAAGTCTGGGAACCATAGTATGCATACCCGTATGCGTACTGGTTGGTTAGTTGAAAGTCTGGGAACTTAGTATGTATAGAAGTATGCGTACCGGCGTAAAGTTCGAGTCCGGGAATTCAACTGAGTTTGGTGGTGTACGACAGTATGCGTACCTTTCCGCATACTAGCGAACCCATACCAAGTTCGGCCACTTAGGTATGTGTACCCGTTTGCATACTTGAGTAGCTTATGTTCTAAAATCGATTTATTCATGAACTAATACATTTATAAATTAAGAAATGCAATTTTTTTCAAACCATGGCTATAGTGTTCATGAATTGATTCGAGTGAATCAAAATCGATTTTGATTCAACTGTGTCTTGTATGCTTCTATGAGAATATAAACAATCAAACAACTCTAGAACTAGTTTCCTTTGAGTCATTTGAACTAGTTGTGTTAAGATGAACAAGGTTGATATGAAAGTGCTCATATGGATAGCTTCATTTAACTATTGTTGATCCAACAAGGTGTACACATTTAGGGGTTACTCATATATAAATGAATTCGCTTTCATTTGTGTGTCACAAACTAAGTTCGATATGACGGTTGAAAGATATTAGCTTGAGTCTAATCAGTTTTTTATCTAATGGTGAATATTGAATATTTTGGTACCAAGGTAACATTGATTGCAAACCCTGATTTGAAGATTATATAAGGGAGAACTCTACCAACTAGGAAACCTAATCCCCACACCTCATGTGTGATACTAGTTGCGACTAGAGTCGATTCTACTTTAACCTAGGTTTTTCTAAAACCATTATAGGTTAACGACTTAAAGACTTCATTGGGATTGTGAAGCCAGGCCCAACTATTTCCTCAGTACTTGCGTGTTCTGATCTTGCTGTATTCTATCGTTGAACATTAGACTTCACGGCGTTCATCATTTTAAGGCGAAGAACTACTAAGGAGAGCTTGTGGAACTTCATCAACAAAAGGTATATGGAGACTAAAAATCATCTAACACTTGGAAAATCTATTTCTACTCTATCTCCTATATTGAGATAAAATCCGTATTACGATAGTTTTCGATTATGCACATTTGAGATTTCGAGCTGAGTTTAACTTGCTTACATATTTTTCGAAATATGTGTTGGTAAGCTTTCGTTTCAACTAAGTTCATCTTATTTTCTTGGCGAAAGTCAAAAGATGATCATGTGAAAATCACCGAGTAACATCTTACATGGTTTGTGTGATACAATCATTTGGTGTAGACTTGGAATGTTTCGTTATGATTATTTTAATAACTTGAAAATTGCTTTGATGCTAATATAGTGTGCGAAAACTGCTATTGCCATCCTCTAAGAATGTTTCAATGATTAAAATAGAATTTAAAACACTTAACCAACATTGGATTATAAACATGTTACTCTTGCATATATGTGATCCATGTCCGGGAACCATAATATGCATACCCGTTGTTGATGGTGGTTTTTAGTATAAGGCAAAAACTATAACAGTCTTCCTACCTGACCCAGCATCAGAAGTAGTAGACCTTGATATGTCTATATTCCGCAATGAATTTGAATAATATATCAGAATCTGATGAGTGCCTATGTCTCTCTTCATATTATATTAAAACTCAAGCTCCTAGATTAATTGTTCACTAGTATATAACCTGATAAGTATTTAAGCTCCTAGTTGCGTTACTCACTAATGCCGGAGCCTTCCGAGTATTCATTATATGCTATGTTCCCAGCCGAACTCTTGATTTTGACATGACATGACAATTAGTGTTCGCTTGCAACTGAGCAGCATGAATTTCCCGAAGGGTCGGGATTAAGATATGCATGGAAATACTCAATTAGAGCCATGCAAAGTTATGATTCCCTCTGAAACATAATTAATGATTTTGTATGAGCTCACAAAATTCACCAAAAATTGATTGATTTTGAAGCAACCCGCAAAGTTCAGTCCTTTAACCTAATTTTATCAATTTGCAAAAATTAGGTTTTTTACGCCTTGCGCGATAATTCGAACCCTATTGGTCGAAACTAAACCTAGGAAAACTAGGAAATTGATCCATCACAGAGCTAATAGGAGCAAAAATCCTACCAAAAAGTAGAAAACAATAAATAAAGAGAAACTGCGGCAAGTAAGAGCAGCCGTAAAAGGAGGCGTGGCCGCGCTACTTGGCCGGTCGATTTGCCTCAGCAGGCGCTACTCGTGGCCGGCAGGCCATGCTCCATGTTGCTACTTGCATGCCCCCTTTTCCCACCGACCAATCAGATCTCTCCAAAAGCGCCACACACACTTTTAATTAAGATTGAAAGTTGGTTGGTCGACATACCTAATTCCTTAGGGAATTAAACATAGGCTACTCATGTCAGTCTCAAAATGATCACAGCCTCATATTTTGGTCAGTTGGTTTTTCAAGCTTGGCTGCTTCCTGGCGCGACCAGACAAACACCATAATGTACACCAGCGGGCCCACTAATGCTTCGGCCAATCAGAGTCCTTCCAACTCGCAAGCGGAACCACTAAACGATTGATCAAAGTGAGTTGGTCGCGCGAGTTACAAAACCCTAATTTTGGTTAGCGGCAGTACATTCCTGCAGCAAAACGATCTCGGCTATCCAACTTCGCTAACCGAATCGATCGGACTAGATCTGAATTTAAGTAACCAACAAGATGCGGTTATGCTCACCGACGGGCCCGCCATCGTTCCTACGAAACGGAATTCCCATGGCCTGCTAGCAACAATAAAAAGTGCTAGCACAAAATAGGCTAGCCGCGCGAATAAAAGAAGCCTTAATCAAATTATGGATTCCCAGGTCGGTCTTAAATCGATCGTGACCGTGACTGTAATATTGGCCCGTGTCCGCGTCCAACATAACGCCGACGCTAACGCTAAAATATGCACTCGGACGTCGCAATATTGGTCGGTCCCCCAGGTGACCGACCAACATCGCCGGCCAAATTGGTCGGCCTAGATTCGATCTTAATTAATGGGCAAGGTACAAATACACTCACAAGTGTCCCGGCTATTGTGTTGTCCGATCGGACAAGCTCCCAACACGCAGCTAACACCAAAACCTTTAGCCCAAAGTAGGTTGGCCACACGGCCGTTAAAAACCCTAAATAAATTCAACAACAGTCATCAACTTCCGCAAATCATCTCGGCCGTCCAACTTCGCTAGCCTAATTGACCAGCCAAGTTCTAATTTTAGACGACCAATAAGATGTGTCGTGATCTCCAGCGGTCACTCTCTTATAAGGACCGACCGTCCTGAATTTGGCGCGCGTGAATGGCTCCTGTCAGCTTCCCAAAAGTGGCCGGTCACACTCCTTTTAAGACATTAAGCTCCACGACTAACTTAAACGAGCTTTATACAATGATGTTTCATGAACATCGATTATTTTGAGTTTCCTGCTTAAAAGCGATGCTTTATATGCATCGATTACAAACGATGTTTCACAAATATCGATTTTACAAACAATTTAATTATTTGACCAAAAGGCATTACATGCTATTTCTTGCAGCAAGTCTCATGACTTGGCTTCTAGCATATGGCCACCCGCCGCCTGGCTTGCACGTGATTTGTCAAAATAACTAGGTCTTGCAAACAAGACCCACTCAGCAACCTGCTGCATATTTTCTACGAAAATACTCTAGACATCAAACATGTCATAAACTGAGGGATATTCATTAGGGTATTGGTATGGCATTTTACAACGTGCGGCGTGCAACACTCCTATTATGAGAAAGTGTCAGGAAAGGTGGATAGTTAGTGGCAGCAGAGAAGTAGTGGGTGTAAACTGACCCGTCTTCCCTCATAGTAGTAAGACGTGGTTCTCAACACTTTTCGCACGATCCCACTTCTCCATCACTCAACTACTTCCACTTCCTATGAGATCAGGGTGCGTGCAACTATGATTGATATAAATAGGTTTTCAACCTATTTCAACCAACAACGGTTATCAATACAGTATCCAGAAAAATGCCAAAGAACTGATAGCTTACATTCTGCAAGCCATTTCCATATTAAGATACAAGTCATAAAACAACCACACCTTCAGAGTTAACCATTCTGATCTCAACACCTTATTCACTTTCATCCCTAAGATCAACTATTCTCCTTCATTTTGTGATCGAAGCAAGACTGGAACAACTATTTCTTGGTTTAGGCCGGGATTGTACAGATTGATCTCTTGAATCTAAGATACTCATGAGCAATGCATTTTTTTAGGGTTCAAATTTGTTTCTCGGTGATACACCCAAATTTACCAAAACCAGTAGAATCAGTTTTTACCCCAAAACAATTTGCGACCACAATGGGAGATTAATCTCTCGGTTGCAAAAATCATTTTCCCTATTCCATTTTCAATTTCCTAAATTTCTCAAGATGGTTGATCTTAGGAATGGTTAAGAAACACCTAGCATTGAAAATACTTCACATGTTATTCTTGAATCCGTTCTTTTATTCAAAACCCTTGTTGAGGCTATGGAGTATCAATATTTAACAACAATTCACGATTTGACGAAAATCCTGAATGATATTGTCAGAAATCAAGCTACTATTGTCCAGACTTAGGATGAAGTATTTACACTTTTGAAAGTCCTCACGGATCAACTATCAAAGTAACCAACACGTATTCATTCCGGAGAAAACGCTAGCAACAATTCATTTTGGATCAATACTGATGGTAGTAGCCCTTCTTCCAAGATTGATATTCCTATTCCTGGTGAGGAAGATGAATCCTATGGTCACGTTTAATGGAAAGGTAGCTACCAACCTAACTTATCTGCTTATGAAGATGAAGAGATATTTCCTCAAGCTTAGAAAGAAGACTCGTGGAATTTATCACGTTCTCATCAGAGTCCTCACAATGAAAGGATGATTTCATTATGTGCGTCTTTCTTGGAAAATACCAATTCTCATATTACATCATAAGCTGCTAAGAGATGTGTTGCTGCTTTACTCAGTCGATCCGAACCGTCCCAGACTTAAGAAGCTCGTAAAGATGTTCAGGAAAGCAAGCGTCCTTCCAATAAAAGATTCAACCTCCAGTCAATCGCTAGTGATGGTGGAAAGAAAATGCATATGGGGAACGTCTATCACCAACACAGTGGATAACTCAAACCCAAAAAGCTGCGACTAAGACACCTGCACAACAACAGAAAACTGGAGAGGCTGCTTTAATATGCCCGTGTCCAATTGAATAGGTAATTAAACTCCTAGAAGTGTGGATTCCATATGGAATCATCAAGATACCTCCTACCAGACGTCCTCCAACTGAAGAAGAAATGGTAAATCCCAAATATTGTCGTTACCATAGGTTCGTCAATCAATCGACCAACGATTGCAACAAATTGAAGCGCATTTTCAAAGAGAATATAGATACATGAGAACTTTAACTAAGCACCGAGGGAGTCAAACAGAGATCCTCTTCCCGTCAGGAACTGTATTATATCAGGGGACTCCGTCCACAAAACTGTACAGTCCACGATAGAGCATTTATGTGAGATTCTGTATTTCTACAATGCGCAGCGTTAAGATATATTTTTATCCCTCAACCGTGTCGTATCAAGCAAGCAACAATAGGCGAGCTTCCGTCCTGGGAATCAGAGAGGAGCTGCTTCACCAAAGCCCATGATCACCATTTATATAATAAGGAATGCATTTTTTTACAAACCATGGCTATAATGTTCATGAATTGATTCGAGTGAATCAAACATATTTTTCTTCAATTATGTTCTTGTATACTTCTATGAGAATATACCAATTGAATAACTCTTTAACTAGTTTCATTTGAGTCATTTGAACTAGTTATGGTTAAGATGAATAAGGTTGATATGAGAGTGTTCATATAGCTAACCACGGTTAACTACTGTTGATCCAACCTAGTGTACATGTTTATGTATTATTACTTAAACCTAAATAAGGGTACATTTTATTTGTGTATAACAAGCTAAGTTCGATCTAACAGTTGAAATATATTAGCTTGTATCTAATCATGTTTTCATCTAACGGTGAATATTGAATGCTTTGTTACCAAGGTAACTTAGATTGCAAACCCTTATTTGAAAACTATATAAAGGAGAACTCTAGCAACTGGGAAACCTAATCCCCACACCTCCTGTGTGATACTAGTTGCGACTAGATTCGATTCTCCTATAACCTTAGGTTTTTTACAAAACCCTGCAGGTTAACGACTTAAAGACTTCATTGAGATTGTGAAGCTAGATCCAACTATTTTCTCTGTAGTTGCGTGTTCTGATCTTGCTTTTTTCTATCGTATTGAGTACTATCTTCTCTAAGATTTTCTCTAGATTTATTCTCCGATAAGAAAGATAAAAAGTAGTCACAAACATCTTCGTCTCATCATTTGTGCTCCATAATATCTTGTTTCACTACCATATGATTAAGATTATCGTGAGGTGATTGATAATATTAGGCTGTTCTTCGGGAATATAAGTTCGGGTTAGCAATGGGTTCATGTGCACCTTGATTTATCAAAAGACGGAACAAAACTCGTAGGTATTTATGTGGGAGATAGATTTATCTATTCCAATAGACTTTTTTGTGTGAGACAGATTTGTTTATCAAGTCTTCGACTTTGGGTCGTAGAAACTCTTAGTTGTGGGTGAGATCAACTAAGAGAATCAAGTGCATAGAATCCTGCTGGGGTTTAGATATGTAAGGAGCGCAACTGTACCTTGATCAATATGAGATTGATTAGGGCTTAACTACATTCCAGTCCGAAGTTCATTGGTAGTAGGCTAGCATTTGTAGCAGTTTAATACAGTGTGGTGTTCAAAGCTGGACTAGGTCCCAGGGTTTTTATGCATTTTCTGTTTCCTCATTAACAAAATTTCTGGTGTCTGTGTTATTTCTTTTCCGCATTATATTTTGGTATATAATAGAAATATCACAGGTTGTGTGTTAAGATCAACCGATTAGATAATCCAACCTTTGGTTGTTGATATAAATTGATTGACACTTGAACATTGGTCTTTGGTACCGTTCAAGTTAATTCTCTTATATTCAATCGAGCTCGCAAATTTCTATTTGTTGATCGCGGATTGAACTAATAGATAGAGATATAAAACTCTATACTTTTCTATAAATTGATTCTAAATATCTAGTTGATTCTTATGAAAGTATACTGGAGTTTTTCTATTCAGATTTCCGAACGAAATATTAGGTATGGTTGTTGTACCCCCGCTTTTTAATTGGTTTTAGAGCAGGCAAACACATTTAAGACCTTATAAGTTTGTGTTTGTAGCGATCTGAATATGGACATAAGTGTTATCTCTGATAAACGCATTACCAGAAATAAAAGTTCTGTTTCTATGAAATCTATTAAAGAAAAAGTTTTTCAATCTCGAATATAGACGAACTTAGTGTTCCAATGAAACATACTTCCATTGACAAACATCACTCGGATTACCTTACTGACGAGTCAGACTCTGAAGTAGAAAGGGAAGCAGCCAAAGAGAGTTAAGTGGTTCTAAAACTTGTTATAATCCAGGATGATGATGTCAACCGGTTGAAAAACAAAGTTAGTGTTCTTGTTGGTATGGTAAATGAACGTGACTCTCTTCTAAAGGTCCTTCGAGACAAAAATGCCTCATCATGTTCTTCGCGAACTCTTCTTGAGGAAAATCTCAAAGAGGATGCTTTGGAAACTGAACTTCTTTTGAGTAAACTCTCTGTTCAAGAATGTTCCAAAGATTTCACTATACCAATTGCTTCTGATTTAACTGTAAAAAGTTGAGTTCTAAGAGAAAAATCGAAATCCCTTCCTATTGAAAAAGATGTGATTGTGTCTTCCTCTCAAGGAATTTTCACATCACATGGAAGGAAGATATCTCCCAACGATGGTGTTAAGACTGTTCTGTCTAATCACCCAGGTGATCAGAAAGTGTGTCTCTTTTGTGATTCAAAAGGACATGGTGAACAAAAGAGGAAATCTAGGTTGAATGGCAATTTTATTGTTCGTCTTTAACACACCTTAGATTTAATTCTCAAAGGTGTAACTGACATTCGTATGTCTAGACCAATTGGTTTTAGTACTCACCCTGTGTACTCTACCAGGAAAGTCAGTTTGATGTGTTCCTCAAATGTTCAATTGCGAAATAGTCTTCCTAGACCAATTCGTCAAAGAAGAACTCAAGGATCTTCTTCTATTAAAAAGGAAGATAATGTTGTTCTTGATGTGAAAAAGGTACCAGAATAAGGAAGCAAAAATGGAGATATGGAAGACAACCTAAATCTGATAATTGAAGGATATGAAGAAATCATTAACATGCTGTCAATTCCCTCTGGTCAAAATTCTTCAGGTAAGAACAAAAGCTATGCGTCTTATTTTGATGGTAGTAAGTTTTACAATAACTTTTCACATCAAAAGGGTTTTCCTCCAAAGATTATGAGAAAGAGGTTTAACCGAAAACAACGTTCAATTGATGAGCTCAAGGCTCATACTTGTGCTAATTAATCACAAGGTTGAAATCTCACTCACAAAAATACCTAGTTAAGTGAGATATAATTAGGTATACTTTATGGCAAAGTGTTTTCTGATTATCTAGCTATTTTCTTATCGTTCATATCCGGATTATCATTCACAAACATTTTTCCATAAGTATGTGTGCTTTTGTTTTGTCAAGCTTTTGATTTTTAATTTCTTCTTGAAGTTTTCGTATGTCAAAATGCTACTCTTATGATCTAAATTTTTCTCTGATGAGAATGTAAAATTTGTTGAGCTAAAATGTATGAAATTATTCATGTAGCAAAACATTGTTGTACAAATAGCTTTCTTATTTTATGTTTTTCGCTATTTGAGTATTTCCCGGCTATGGGTCAAGTTTTTGTTCGTACAGGTACCCATGGTACATATCACGAACAACTTTGGTAACCCTAAAATATGCTTCCCTGAAAAACTATTTAAAAAACACCAAAATTTTCTTGTGAGTACGCATACTCCAGGTTTTTGTTTATGTTAAGAATGGGTTCTACTCCTTGTTCTTGGTATTTGCCGGAAGACTTTATTGATGACGATGTTTATTTTGAGTTCATCTTAAAGAAGAAAAGAACTATTGTTGAAGATGATGAACTTAATCCCGGTGCTTCATGCTACTATGCATATTCTCATCAAGATAGAGAAAAGGCTGAGATGGTCTCTGTTGAAGTGGTTCATGGGTTTCTCAATGATCTCGAAAAAGCAAAATTGAATCTTGGAAACTTTATGAAGGATCTTGATGTGTTACAAACTGAGTTGAAGAAGGTTAACTCTGACCTTGTTCTCACAAAGTCACATGTTAAGGATCTTCTCAGAGAGTATATCTTTTCCAAGGAGGATGTCGATGCTGTCAGATACAAGCTTGAAGGTCTTGAAACCCGTAAAGGTTTTGAACACAAACTCTGTCTTTAACGCGTGTTCAGTTGTGGTTCTCGTAGTTTTGTTTTTGAAACTTCTTATGAGAATTTATTCTTGTGTTTTAGGAAGGATAACTAGGGTTTGGAATATCCATTATTGTGAGTACACATCAATGTTTTTAGATTTATTTGTTTAAATTCTAAAGTTTATTTGGAAGATGATTTTTGCAGTATTAATCTTTATGGTTTTATATATTGCAAATAGTTATGGGATATGTTGTTTACGTCCGTGAACCTTGACTGTCCCATACTTGTTCAAAATTTAAGTCTATTATATGTCGATATGAAAGTATTGATAAAAGATAGAATGAACTTTTGACTACACAAGTTAAGCTTTTTATGTCATTATGCAAATATTGATGGAAGAAAGGATAAACTTTTGTTTTCAAAGATTAAGTCTATTACATGTCATTATGTAAATAGTGATGAAAATAGAATGAATCTTTGATCATTATGCAGTATTGGTCTTTCCCTGATCCACGTCTTTGTGTATGTACTGTGCGGCTCCATAAGTTCTCTTATGTGATTATTTCCGATTAAATTAATCATGAGTTCTCTTGTGGTTAATTTAATTGATATTTTTGGATACAAATTCATGTTTCATGTGATTTGTTAATGTCCAAAGAAATCCTTTTTTTCTTGTAAAAGTAAGGTCGCTCTTGTTGTTCTTTCGGGAATGAAATTTTATGGGGGAGAGTTCTTAATTTAACTTGTGCTTAATTGTCAAATCTTTGTGGCGAGTGCGGCTGTGGAATATTGTAGGAGTTATCTTGTATCTTTATAAACTCCTTGATGAATGCATTTAGTTTTGGCTATTTGATGGCATCTAAACAAGTTGGTATGTTGTTCTCTTTTGGTCATGAAGTATCTCTATGAAAATTTCATGGGGATCCCGCTAGTTTTCATACCTTTGCCAATTTATATTGACAAAAAGGGGGAGAATTAATGTGTAGTTCACACTACAAATACATATGGTTTACAGATCATTATGTAAGGGGGAGTGGTTTTCATATTGAGATGAAGTATTGACTAAGGGGGAGTGATACATATCACCATAGTATTGTTGTCAAAGTTGTGATACAATTGGACTTTGATGATGTATAATAATACTATGACACTGTATAACAATGATTGAGAGAAATTATTTTCTCATTGTTATATCTACGGATCTTCAACAACTATGATGCTGAGTTGAACGCATTTAGAATCGTTGGAGTACTTGGAAGTGATGAATATTTCGAGTAATATTGAAGAACCAAGGAGATCAAGCATTTGGATGAGAAGCTACAAAGTTTATTTATTTTGTAATCCATATGTATTGATAGTTTTGTCACTAAAATTGACAAAGGGGGAGATTGTTAGAGCATTGCTCAGTCGAAATCGCAAGCATTGCTATCTCAAGCTTGCGTTGTCAATGTTAGTGATCAAAACTATAATTCTTGGTTTCTAGTCTACTTATAGTAATGTCTCGGACTAGGATAGATTGTGTAGTTGAGCATTATACTTCACGGCGTTCATCATTTGGAACTTCATCAACAAAAGGTATGTGGAGACTAAAACTCATCTATCACTTGGAATGTCTATTTTTACTTTATCTCCTATATTGAGACAAAAGTCGTATTTCGATAGTTTTCGATTATGCATATTTGAGATTTCAAGCTGAGTTTAACTCTCTTACAAATTTCTCGAAATATTTGTTAGTAAGCTTTTGCTTCAACCAAGTTCATCTTATATTCTTGACGAAAGTCAAAAAATGATCATGTGAAAGTCGCCAAGTAACATCTTACATGGTTTGTGTGATACAATCATTTGGTGTAGACTTGGAATGTTTCGTTATGATTATTTCAATAACTTCAAAATTGCTTTGATGCTAATATTGTGTGAAAATGGCTATTGTCATCCTCTAAGAATGTTTCAATGATTGAAATAGAGTTTAGAACACTTAACCAACATTGGATTATAAACATGTTATGCACTCTTGCATATATGTGATCCATGTCCGAGAACCATAGTATTCATACATGTGTACGTACATGTTGGTTTGAGAAGTCCGGGAACCTAAGTACGTGTACCCGTACGCATACTGGCGTAAGGTTCATGTCCGGAAAATTCTGATGGGTTTGGAGGTATGCGTACCCGTTCGGGTACTGGCGAAAACCAAACTTGGTCTGGCTACTTCAAGTATGCGTACCCGTTTGCATACTTGAATGGTTAAAGTTCTAAAAGCGGTTGTGACATGAACAAATACATTTATTTATATAATAAAGAATGCATTCTTTGCAAACCATGGCTATAATGTTCATGAATTGATTCGAGTGAATCAAACCGATTTTGCTTCAATTGTGTTCTTGTATACTTTTATGAGAATATGGAAATTGAACAACTCTTTAACTAGTTCGTTTGAGTCATTTGAACTAGTTATAAGATGGATAAGGTTGATATGAGGGTGTTCATATAGATAACCTCGGTTATCTACTGTTGATCCAACCCACTGTACACATTTAGGTACGGTTACTTAAACCTAAATGAGGGTACATTTCATTAGCGATATAACGGTTGAAAGATATTAGCTTGTATCTAATCAGGTTTTCATCTAACGGTGAATATTGAATACTTTGTTACCAAGGTAACTTAGATTGCAAACCCTTATTTGAAAACTATATAAAGGAGAACTCTAGCAACTGGGAAACCTAATCCCCACACCTCCTGTGTGATACTAGTTGCGACTAGATTCGATTCTCCTCGTGTTATGATCTTTCTATTTTCTATCGTATTGAGTACTATCTTCTCTAGATTTATTCTTCGATAGGTAAAATAAAAAGTAGTCACAAACATCTTCGTCTCATCATTTGTGATTCCACAATATCTTGTTTCGCTACCATATGATTTAGATTATTGTTAGGTGATTGATAATACTAGGCTGTTCTTCGGGAATATAAGTTCGGGTTAGCAATTCGTTCATGTGCACCTTGATTTATCAAATGATGGAACAAAACTCGTAGGTATTTCTGTGGGAGATATATTTATCTATCCAATAAACTTTTCTGTGTGAGACAGATTTGTTTATCAAGTCTTCGACTTTGGGTCGTAGCAACTCTTAGTTGTGGGTGAGATCAGCTAAGGGAATCAAGTGCGTAGAATTCTGCTGGGGTTTAGAGACGTAAGGAGCGTAACTCTACCTTGATCAGTGTGAGATTGATTAGGGATAACTATATTCCAGTCCGAAGTTCATTGGTAGTAGGCTAGTGTCTGTAGCAGTTTAATACATTGTGGTGTACAAAGCCGGACTAGGTCCCGGGGTTTTTCTGCATTTGCGGTTTTCCTCGTTAGCAAAATTTCTGGTGTCTGTGTTATTTCTTTTCCGCACTATATTTTGTTATATAATAGAAATATCACAGGTTGTGTGTTAAATTCGATCAATTAGATAATCCAACCTTTGGTTGTTGATATAAATTGATTGACACTTGAACATTGGGCTTTGGTACCATTCAAGTTAATTCTCTTATATTGAACCGCGCTCGAAAATTCCTATTTTTTGATTGCGGATTGAATTAAGAGATAGAGATATAAAACTCTTTGATATACTTTTTTATAGATTGAGTCTAACTGTCTAGTTGATTCTCTTGAAAGTATATTGGAGTTTATCTATTTAGATTGCCGACCGAAAATTGGGTGTGATTGTTGTACTCCCACTTTTTCACAAACCAGTAAGACTAATGATCCATGTACCTCGTGTACCGTTCATGTCTACCTAACTTGATTTGTGTTTAAGATTCTTAAATATTCTGGTTTGAAGAAACAAACAATGGCGATGACTTGTTGTTTTTAATAAATTGAACTGATATCTCATATATGCTCAAAAGTTAAATCTATTAAGTATTTATGGATTTACTGACTAAAGGTAGAATAAACTTTGTGAAAATTTCCGCAGTATTGATCTCTCCATGATTGCACTTAGTGCGTAATTACTGCATTATCCACTCCGTAAGATTTTCTTATGTTGAGTCATATCGATTGAATTATCTCTTTGTTCGTAATTGGCATTGAGATTAATTTATGTCGATGTATTGGATATAAATCCACGTGATTTGTTAATGTCCGACAAAATCCTTATTTTTCAATAAAGTAAGGTCATTCATGTTGTTTTATTGGGAATAACATCAAATATGTGAGAGTTCTTAATTGAACTTGTGCTTAATTGCTATATGTTTGTGGGGAGAGTAGATGTGGAATCTAAAGGGGATGCTTGTATCTTAAATCTCCTGGATGCGCGCTAAGTATTCTTTGCTCTGTGATATCATCTAAATAAAAGTTGATATGACTTTCCTTTAGGTCTTGAAATATCTTTTGATTGAATTCATTGCGATCCCGTAGTTTTCGTACCTTTGCCAATTTTTATTGACAAAAAGAGGGAGAATTAATTAGTAGTTTCGCACTACATAGGAGTGAATGAACGTCTATAGGTTTCACCTATTATGCAAAAGATGTAAGTATAAATTAAGGGGGAGAAACATATCACCGTAGTATTACTTCGAAGTTGTGATACAATTGAACTTTGGAAAATATAATAATACTATGTTTTTGTATAACAACAATTGAGAATATATGTATTCAAATTTTTTATCGCTGCAGATCTTCAACAACAACGATGCTGAGTTGAACACGTTCAGAATTATTGCAACTTAAAGTAACGAAGAATTCAAGGAGTTGAAGAACTAAGGAAATCAAGCATGATGGATTCTGGAGTTTTGAAGCTTTATTTTTTAATTCATATGTATTGGTAGTTTTGTTACTAAAATTGACAAAGGGGGAGATTTTTAGAGCATTGATCGGTCGAACTCACAAGTGTTGCTATCTCAAGCTTGTTGTCAAAACCATATCTTGATTTCTAGTATACATTTAGTCAAGTCTATGATTAGGATAGAAGTGTGTATTTGAGAATCATATATCAATGTGTTCTACCGTTTGAAGGCGAAGAACAATGGGAGCTTTAGAGAACTTCAACATCAAAAGGTAAGTGAAGACTGAACCACGCAGTACATGTACCCACTGTTAATCTAGATACATGACAATATGCATACAAGTTCACATACTGGGAGAACAGTTATAAGTCCGGATCCGCAGTACATGTACCCAGTACACGTACCAACGTAGCTATAGTTCGGCAACGAGTTTGTGGTATGCATACCCGGTATCATTACCACAAAAAGTCAGTGACTCGTGAACCAGGAAATGTACACATACCCAGTATGAAAACCGGAAAAGATCTATTGGTTTTAAAACTGAAAACAGTACGTATACCCAGTATGCAAACCATAAAGATCCGTGGGTTCGTGAACTCGTTTTTGTTTTAAGGGTATCCATACCCAGTACACGTACTATGAATAACACATTTTACACATGTACCATGCAGGTATACGTACTTACCATGTTGAATATTTTTAGATGCACCAGAATTATTTCTATAAGATAATTTCCATTTGAACAACTCTCTAAAAAAACTATCTAGAATTTTTTTATCATATGTGTGACTCAAGGAATTTTTTATAGTGTTATATAAAATTGGTTAAGCATATAGTTCGATTGGCAAGTTTCAGATAACCATTCATGAACAGGCCATTATAGATGGTTCGATTATGGTCCATCCTAACCAGAGTGTATATTCTATTATGTTAATCTCAAGTCAAGTTTTTCATCTAAAGATGATTATTGATTGTTGGGTTCCAAATCTATGTTAGCTTAAACCTAAAGCAACCTTGATCTTGAAAGTCTATAAAAGGAGAACCTCAAACAACTTGGATTTTTGAATCCCTAACACTATTCTTGTGTGTCCTAGTTATAAATTAGAGTCGTCCTCTCATTCAAACCCTTCTAGGGTTTAACGACTAAAAAGACTTCACCTAGGGATTCATGTAGCTAGGTTCAACTATCTTTATCTTGATAGTTCGTGTATCCTGATCTTGGTTTGATTGTTGAGCTTTGCTCCAACATGAAAGATAGATGGAAATCACAAAGTATCTTTATCTCAGACTTAGTGATTCCAAAATTTTCGACTTGTGAGGTGAATAATAATCTAGGATGCTCTTCGGTAGTCATAAGATCGGATTTTGAGGTTTGCTAGACTTTATCTATTGAAATCAATTTCCTACCTCTCCTTGATCTTTAATTAGAACGAAAATCACATATAGGCTTATCTGTGGGAGGTAGATTGGTTTAAAGTATTCAATTGAGTTGAAGCAACTCTTAAGCTGTAAAGGATGTCAGCTATGAGAATCAATTGCACGAAATCCTCCTAGGATTCAAGAGGCGTAAGGAACGCAATTTTAACTGATTTGCCATGACAATTTAATTCTATCTCGACTATATTCTAGTCCGAAGTTCTGATAGTAGGCTAGTGTCTGTAGCGGCTTAATATAGTTTGGTGTTTAAATTTGGACAAGGTTCCAGGGTTTTTCTGCATTTGTGGTTTCCTCGTTAACAAAATTTATGGTGTCTGTATTATTTATTTTTTCGCATTATATTGTTAATCTTTATAATTGAAATATCACAGGTTGTACGTAAATCAATCAAAGTTGATATATCCATCCTTGTTTGTTAGATACGACTTGATTGATTTTTGGAATCGTCCAATTACTCTCACGATATAATCAGGTTCACAGACAAGTCTCTGTAACATTCTTATTGGGCGAGAAAGAGATATAAGCTCTTTATATAATTCCTTATTGAGATTCATTAAGTTGAACTCTCGGAATTGTATTCGAGTTTAGTCCACACACGTTGCCTAAGAAAAAGTTGGTGGTGTATTTTGGTACCCCCTGGTTTTCAAAAACATCAAAATAGAGTTTCAAGACATAATTAAATATGGGCTCAGGAAGGTACACATACCTACTATGCATACCATTAACATCTGAGGTACCGTAATCTAGGTAGGTACACGTACCTAGTACACTTAACTTAAAGGTTCTGGATTCGTTAATGGGCACAATACCCGTACCTAGTACGCGTACTGAAAAGGATTTGAGTTCGTGAAAAACTAAGAGGTATGCGTACCTAGTACGCGTACTGCTGGTCTGTGAATTCAGGAACTGGTCATAGGTACGTGTACCACTCCGTATACCTACCCAGTACTAATCACACAAATGCCTATAGACTATTTTCCTAAATATGTTTAGCATTGCTATGACTCTCATAAAAACCTCTAATCCATCATTGATCACTAAAACACTTTGTGCATGTGTTTTATGATTGAAATCTTAATTGTTTAAATAAACACGATATTGCTTATAATTTGGAAAGCATATTTTCCAAGAAATATCATTGTACAGGGTTCGATACGTAAACCATAATGTGGATTCTTCCATGTGATTTAAGACAAATTTATCACATGCTTACATGGACTCCTACAAGAGTTTCATCTAAATAGAGAAATTGTTTTCTTGAATCAAGTTATCATAGCTTGAATTCTAAGCAACCCCCAATCTTGGAAGTATTTAACTAGAGAGAATCGAACAACTGGAAAACTCAATCCCCAACACCTATATACCAGTGGACCAAGAAATGATGGACCAAGGATCGGTTCAGATGGTGTTGTAAGGCATCAAGTTGATGATATTTCCCCATTGAGAAGAGTTAACCAGGTTATATACCTTCTCACTTTTCACAAATGGTGCTAGAGAAAGTGCATTTAGGAATGTAAAGACGCTCACTGAGTGCCTTACTAATGAGCTCATCAATGCAGCTAAGGGTTCCTCTAACATGTATGAGATTGTTTTATTTTCTTCTCTTCTATTCTTGTAAGTCAAATCATTTCTAGTTTTCCATGTACATCAAATCGAAATAATATTAAGTACATGTATAAGAGGCTATGTTTGACGTTCAGTGGTGTGTATTAAGGGCTTTGATTTCTATTTAAGTAATGTGTAAATTGCTTTTAGATGTTAATTAATGTCTAATTATCATTCACAATCATGCAATTAAGAAAAATGATGAGATAGAACGTGTTTCCAAGGACAATCGTAGATTCTATGAATTGATTACATTGGCATCTGCATTGGGTTTTTTACTTTGCAAGAGAATTTTAGTTCCTGAATTATAAGACAAAACATCAAATTTCTTTACTTTATGAAGTTTGAAAAGTTCAACTGATTGTGGTTCTTCACAAACTGGATCAAACAAGCGTCCGATTTTGTATACTAAACTTGATGATTCATAATTGTTTGGAGCTTCTTCAAAAAAATGTGAGATCAATTATATATAAAAGAGGCTTGGAGGATAAAAGAACCAAAAAGGTTTCTCATAAAGGAAAACTAGGCCTTTAGCATGTTATCCCGAGGAATTGACATATGGACTTCTAAAGACGCATTGTAGTAATAACCTTCAGATTTGAGAAATTCTTTCTCGACCAAGTTATAAATTTGAAGATCAGTGGCAGTAAGTACATATAAATTGAGGTACTATGATGTACTTTTTTTAAGATCTGGTGTAATATATAACTGATTGTATATTCAAAGGATGGTAATCGGTAATTCAATTAATGTGTATCGGAAGTGGATACAGATTCAGAAAAATTTCTCCCTCAATTTTGTGAAACTGACAGAAGTAAGAAAAATTCTACGATTTTGACGGTTAACCAAAACCAAACCGGACGGTTTTGAAACCAAACCAAACTGGACCGAATAAACCAAACGGTTACATCGGATCTCAAAGCATACTAACCAAGTTCTCCGATTCCGGCTGGCTCAATAACATCACCAAATGGTACACCAAACCAAACCGGACCGAATGAACCAAAACGGTTTTTTGGATCTGAAAATGTACTAATAAATTGTCCCTGATTCCGGTTACGCCTGCCACAAAAAGGGTTTTGTTTGATTTTTCTTATTTTGCCTCGATTTCTCCACCACCGGTGCAATATTTTTCCAAGAATGATACACTCACCGCAGGCTGGTCCCGCGATGTATCCCGACAAGGAAAAAATGGGGAATCCCTTGATGGCTCGGCGGTTTGCAGGGGGTGGTCTAAGTGTGGGTCCCACCCCCTCTCCCTAACATCCCATCTTCACGGGATGGCCCGCGGGATCCAACCCGCGGGAGATGTATCATTTCCGGTATTTTTCTTTCTTTCTTTTGGATGTAACTTGAAAAAGTTGTCTCTCACACGTGGCCAAGAAAAGCTCGACTAATCGAGTACTACTTTGGGCCTTTGGCCAATATACTAGAGTACAATCATTCCTAAAAATGGCAATCAAATTTAGGGATTTGATTCCTTCGGAGTTAAGGCTTTGTTTCATTTCGTTTGATTCTCCATACCTGGTTCTAGCTATATGGCGGCTCTTCTCCCCCCTGATGATCCAGCAGCTTCACTCACACTACAATATCCCACAAGGTACCTGTACTAATCATTGTCTACATGCTTCATTTTCGGATTCTCAAAGATTTATTACACTAGGTTAATGTATGGAGTATCTGTACTAGGTTTTTTTTTTTTTTTAGTTCTGAGCTTCCTGTTGTGAATGACATTTTCCTGATTTAGGCTTTAAAATTGTATGTGCGCATGTTAATTTGATGAGTCTGACATTTTCATAAATCTCGTTTTTAGGGATGAAATGTATTGTTCTGGGGCTGTGAGTCTCATTCCGAATTCTCTCATGGAGGAAATATTTTTGCGAACAACTGCTAAATCTTTACTAAGCTTAAAGTGTGTGTGTAAGTCATGGTACCATATAATCAAGGATCCCAATTTTGTTCGGAAACGATTTCATGATTCCCAGTCTATGGGATGTACTGTTTTATCAAGTACTATTACTACTACTACAGATGGCTATCTAGATAAGAAGTTTTACTTGGGATCGTTTCAGGAAGGGTGGAAAATTGAGAATGGTGGTGGGGGTAATGGTGAATGGGAAACCAACTTTTGGAGCTTTCCTGTATCGAAAGACATTTGCAAAGAACTGTGGATGGCAGCATGCAATGGTTTAATCTGTATTTATGGGAACTACTGTAAGACTACTATGGATATGTGGAACCATACTGAGGGGGTACTAAGTGAAATACCTAAAAGACATGTCGAAAAGTATTCCATGGTATATATATGTAACCCCACGACACAAGAAATTGTAGATCTTCCAAGGCCTAGCAAAGAATTTGAGAAAGGCTCGTGTGGGTTTGCATTTGATGAGAAAAGAAATCAGTATAAAGTTGTTCATTTGTTTTATGACTCTCAGCACGAGGCGTGGACATTTGAGATTTTTACTTTGGGTGCAATGTCATGGAAAATGATGGCAGATGAGGCTAAAGAGGATGAACCCGACATCTCTTGGTATAAGTTGCATGGGGCAAAACCAAGTAATCCTATTTATGTGAATGGTTTTCTTTGTTGGCTTATCAAGTTATACAGTGGGACTTGTGATGCGTGCGTTCTATGTTTTAATGTTGAAGACAAATTTCGACCCAAGTTGATTAAGATGCCAGAAGATATCAATGAAGATTACTTTCTGGAAGCTATTCAAGCACAGCAAAATGTAACTTTCTTGGTAAAACTGAATGGAAGTCTTTGTTATGTAGAGGATAAAAGAAGCTTGCAGTTGCTTAATGTATGGATGCTAAAGGAAGAAAGGTGTCTTGACGAGAAGGAGAATGTGTGGATCAAGAAATATTGCATTAAACTGGATTTCGATTTCAATTTCTGCCGAAGCATAATTCCTGTTCGCATTCAAAACAAAGATATTTTGTTCGTGTCTTCAAATACAGGGGAATTGTTTTCTTATGACACGGAAAGTAAAAAATGTGTAACTATTTTCAAACCTGAAAGTTTGTTTACTGAACCTTTGGAAGAACTGTCACAACTCGTAACTTATATGGAAAGCTTGATTTCTGTCCGTGATATAATTGCCATGAAGCGAGAATGACAGTTTAGGACAGGTAAGTATCCTAACACATTTTGTTATTATATAACTTTGAATGAAAATTTTTGAACAGGGTAGGATGAAATGAATACCACAGGGACAAATACGGTTAGAGGTTTGATGTGGTTGATAATGGGTGTTACTTCAATCACTTAACAAAGTATCTAATTTATGCAGAACATGGTGATATTTAAACTCTAGAAATCCTGTAGACTCAGTCTACTTTTGTAAAGTATTTAACATTGCCATGTGAAATTCTGATGTTTTCTCTATCTCTTTGTGTTTTATCTGTTAGTCCTCTAAATCAACTCTACCATTAGTCAGAATTTTGTTGCTGAAATTGCCGCAACAACTTTTGATTATATATGTGTTTGGAAACACTGTTGGTTTTAACTGATTTATGAGTGTGTATTAACAATTGTGGGATGAAACTGGATTTTTATTTTTGAAGCATACTGTTTTTTGTCTGGATTGCATTCAGTAGTAAGCTCAAAACCGAGATCAACAGTCTTTTGCAACCATCATGGAGGTGTAAGGTCGTATAATATCCACATGAAGGCGGTATATTTTGGATCTTTTGTGCCCTTATGCAACCTTGAACCTCTGCAATGGTTGAAGAGAACTGTTGCTCTCACTTTTGAGCCTGCAGTTGGTCACTTTAAAAAGTCTGAACGGAAGAAACTAAGTATTGCATATATAGAGGCTGTATTTTCGTAAGTAAAGTAAAAATAATATTTTGAAGTTTTCTGTTGAAAACTGGTTGTTGCATATCCAGTCCCAGTCAGTATTCCTGTCACATATTTTTGAATGATTCCTTTTTGCCACTCCAAGATTGGGAATATTGTAAAATGGGCTTTCATGTTAGACATATGGTTGATATTATATTCTACTACCCTGCACTCATTTGCAATTTGGTTCCATTCTTGCATATCGGTTTCCATATATCTGTGAATATAACATCCAATTTTCCTTGGTTACCAGTCATCAATTGATCAAGTCAGTTGGAGTTAGTCCTTCGAGTTCCTTGATTATAAGCAATTTTTTCTTTTTCAATGTTTAAGAGTTCTACAGAATTGTGCCCTGTTATATCTGGATACCCCATTGTTTAGGCAGTCAAGTTTTTTAGGTAGTTTTTGCCTTAATTGTAGGAATTCATGTATGTAAGTTGTGCAACTTCTCGGTGTATATACTGTGCGGTGAATGAATGAAGGAAACATAAAATCATTAGCAATCAAATTAACCATGTTATCTGCATACCTCATTTTAATAGTCCTACATGGTTTATCGGCTAATCATGCAAAACTGTTTACAATTACCATTGCTTGTTATCTGCAATTTGTGTTCAACAAGCTGAAACACACAAGAGAGTAGTTCTAAATTCAAAGATTATATACTCGTATAATCGTAGGTCAAATTCGGATATAACATACAGACCAACTACATAAAGAATAACTGCTGGTAGAAGCAGCATTTGGAATATTTTTGTAAATGCATCAGAGGAAACGAAGGAAAAAGGCCTAAGCAACAGGCGGCCTAAGGACATGATCTTGTGAAGTATCCAAAGATGCTGGTGGCATCCATTTCCACATAGCTATGGGCGGTTGCGAGTAATTTATCTGATACGGCACAGCCTTGCCTGCGGTAGAAAAAGCAGCAGGTGTATGGTATGCAGCAGGATGCAGTACAAAAGGAGATGGCATCGCCATTCCCTTCAAAGTCTTGTCCATCTTCTCTTTCTCTGCTTTAAGTCTCACTTTCTCCTCTCGCAGTTCTGATTTCTCCGCCTGTTCAACATC
This sequence comes from Papaver bracteatum, assembly GCA_023529315.1. Taxonomy (NCBI): domain Eukaryota; kingdom Viridiplantae; phylum Streptophyta; class Magnoliopsida; order Ranunculales; family Papaveraceae; genus Papaver; species Papaver bracteatum. The sequence continues at coordinate 826,378 of JAJJWX010005119.1, forward strand.
CAATTGAACAATCTAAGAAACCACACATTCATTGTTTGACATATTCAGACTTAAATTCTGGTTTCTGTGTCTGTCACTAAATCTTTTTTCGCATCACGCATAAAACACAACAAAATTCGGGTACCTTAAGGGACTTGATCCTCTCTTGAATTGCTTCATTTGATTCTTTCAATCTTTTGGTTTCAAGAAACAGTTGTTTCACAACACGAGTTGCGTCGCTCAGAAGAATGATCTTGTCTGTTGTTGGAGGTCTCCCCGGCTCCAAAATTGAACATAACTCTATGAACCTGAATACATAAGAGTTCTACCAAAATCTGTTTAGAGGAGACAACTAGAATTTTTACGCTGTCATCACCACATGCAAGAGGATGTACCAATGGTCAATCATACCTATCATTAAGCTTGTCTCGCCGGATCTTTTCACGACAAGCTTTGCTCTTCAGTCCACAACACGGCTCCGCTCGAGGTCTGTCCAATAGTGCGGTTAGTTACTACTTTGATATGGAACAATCCTCAGATAGAACTTAAATTTGATTGATACTAACTATTCTGTGTCAGGAAATACTAACGAACCGAAAGAACAATAACAAATCGATCAAGCCGAAATTAGTCAAGTAATAGAAAAATATCTATTTTTGAAGTACGAATAATTATTAGTGTCCAAATTGCAAGTTATAGAGTTAATCATTGATCCGTTACCGTTTCATCGAGCACAAATTCTCAAGATTGGTTTCATTTCTCTCTGAGGAGCTATCAAGCAGTTCACCAGGACATCCCCTGCGTTGGAAAGCTTAAAATACAAGTGAGTTCATAGCAATCGCATGTTTTCTACTTGAGCAAACCAAAACCCATCTTGTTCAAATCGAAGAACTTGTGAATTCTTGAAATGAAATAGAAATTAAACCAAAAAACAAAATCAGAATTCATAAGAGGATATGAAGAACACCTGTGATCATCAAGAACCTGAGGAGGCCACATAAAAGCAGTGGTATCTTGAACTTCATTCATGTAATCAAAAAGCCAACCAGTATTGTTGTTAATTATGGAAGAACCCATATCTACAAATTCATCACCATCCATCATCTTCTTCACTAATCAAAACTAAAAAAAAGAAAAGAAAATTAGTATGGTAGTACTAATTGCAACGAAGGGATAAAACAGAATTTGTTGCAACTTACTTTTAATAGGAAGAAGAACATTTGACATCATTTTTGCATAGGAAAAGAGTGGAGTGGAGTGGAGAATAGAACTTGCTAATAGTGTAGGAGAAAAGAAAAGTTCGTTTTCCAAGTTTAAACAGAAACTCAGATTAAGACAGTTTTTTAACTCTTTAGTAGAAATCTCTTCGTTAAAAGAATAAATAAATATATTTAGTTGAACGATTGATTGACTTCCATTATTATGCGTACATATTGATTGCGTTACGCATTGATCAATAGTCAAGTTGTATACATCACATAACCACCGTATCCCGTGTTCATTTGGGAACAAAACCAAAGGCAAAAAGCATCAGCCAAAAGCATCCAAGCTTCCCACTCAGAGGCCCTAAGAGCAACCACAGTTATGGGACTAAAGACCAAATATCATCGAAATAGCAGATACTATCGAGCGACTAAAGAAAATACCAGACCAAATTTGGTCTTTACTCTGGTCTTTACTCGGACGTAGATTCCAGTTACGCCTGATGGGGCGCAAGTTCAAGTTACGTCCGAGCCAAAAAAAAACAAAAAAAAAAATTGGGGCGCGATTCACAGTTACGCCCGGGAAAAAAATAAAATATAAATTTGAAAACTAAAAATGGGGCCCCAAAAAAAAGAAAAAAAAGATGGGGCGCAAGTATTAGTTGCGCCCCATTCAGGCGCAATCATAAGTTGCGCCTGACCAAATTTGGTTTTCCCACCCGTAGCGTCACACACGGAGTAAACCAAAAATTTTCAAATTTTTTTAGTCTTTACTCTTTGGTTATAGTGGTATGACTGCAGTTGCTCTAAGGATCGGCCAACCTTGACTCTAGCCCCCTAAAATCACCAAAATCATAATTTTTAAATTTTTAAATTTTTTTAATCATAATTTTATATTTGGTCCACATGATTTAAAATTTTAGTCCACAGCTTATATAAAAATATTTTTTAGCCCTCTTCATTGTTAAAGTCTGGCTCCATCACTGTTCTCACTAAAAGCACCCCTTGCTAATTCACGATGGAAAATGACGTGGCTTTCCTACGGCTCACGAGAAACGAGATATTTAATATGATAGTCAATGGATCATTGCCGGGCGGAGTCTTTCGAGATTACTCTCGTATCTTTTGAATTTCTCCCGCGGTTAATAAACATTGGACCATGTGATAACAAGTTAGCTTTTATAGGTCAATTAGGTGCATGGGCTACTATAGAATCAATGTATATCTTGAGGCAACTCCCACTGAGTTCATTTTGTACCCAAACACTGAGTTCATTTTGCACCCAAAAATTACGGTGTTTGGATGCACCTTCAAATCTGTTTTTAGAATTACTTTTATGAGTAGAAAAATTAATGTTGGGTTGGAATTAAATCCCAGAATGACTTTTATGAACAAAAGTGTCTAGTAAAATAAATCTATCTGTTTTGCTTTTAATGGCCATCTTGAAATTGTGTTCCCAAACAAGTTTACAAAAAATAAATAAATAATAATAATAATAAATAATAAATGGGTTTTGGGTTTTGTTATCTTGTGCACCCATGCACAAAATAACAACCAATCATTGGCTTTGCAAATGATTAAAGACAATAAAAAATTATGAAATATAATGTATTTTGCATTTGAGAAGGTAAAATTTGCACTTCTATGAAGAAGAATCCAAAAAATTTATGAACATTTGATTTCTCCAATACAAAATACATAATAAATTTGTTCCCAACTAAACTGCAAATAGCCGTGTAATTAGTTTTCAAGCCCCTTGTTGGCTGTTACAAAATATTTAAAGCACTTGTACGCATTCATTTAAAGAATTTGTCCACTCGTTACATAGAATGGTGAAGTTTGAGATGCTTTTCCAATGCTTATATAAAAAAAAGAGAGATGCTTTTCCAATTGGACCATTTCATGAATATATTATATGTTAATATGATACGAGTCCATTCAAGAAGTCATCGTGTAGTCGTGCTTTTCCACACAAAATGATTATAAAAGATAAAAAATCAATGGTTTCGAGTCTGTGAAAGATGATGACACTGTTGTAGATGGGGAATACGGTCCATTGGTTTTTTAGGAAAGTGAAGAGTCGAGCGTGTTGTCGAGACTCCTCAACCAGTCAAACTGCTTAACCTCACACAGATGCACTGCAAAGGGAGTGCTTAGATTCGAGAGATCAATCTGTAGGACTCCGGCCTAAACCAAGTCAATGGCCGTTCCAGAGTCAATTCGGTCGCAAAGAGGGAGATGGGTTGATCTGTCGGAGGGAAGTTGAGAATTGTGTGGGATCAGTGATGATCAAGGATTGTGGATGTGTTGAAGGTTTCTACAATGATTGGTGAACTGTTGAGTTCGAATAAGTTCTGATGGATTGACGAATTCTTGAGAGTAGTTACTCGAGAAATTCTGTGTAGACTAAAAATGTTGTCCTTTCAATCATGGATTCAGAAACTTATTTATATTGTCATAGTTGTGAACACCTTGATCCCTGTAAGTGTGACGGTTTCATGAGTGGAAGATGGGCAAATGGAAGATCGTGGTAAAGTCAGTTCCACGTTGTGTGGAGACTTGACGAATCGTGCACCCACTACTTTGCTAACTACTTCAACCGTTGACATAACTTACGCACATTTCTCGTCGTGGATAAATCCACGTGCTGTAGACCGCCAGAACAAAATCCTAGTTGTTATCCCCCAATTTGACGTTATTGATGTCTCACGAATCGTGGAGTCTGCATGATAGACGTGTATTTAGTTTGTCAGTTGTTGACTGATTAGACAATGAGTCTAGGTTTTGTTGAATAGATCATGTTTGACAAATGCTCATCGATTCATGAACGTTAATGTTGCTCGTCTAAGCAAATATTGTAAATTCGACGAGTTGTTAAATATTGATGAGTTACTAAATATATATGGATTATTCGAGCAACTGAGAAAGTATTGCTTGATTCAACGAAGTACTGATAAATTACCGAATATTGATAGTTGGGTCAATATTCGAGCAATTGAGCAAGTATTGCTCAATTCGACAAATTAGCGAATGTTGATAATTTGACGTGCAATTGAGAAAGTGTTGCTCAATTCGACAAATTACTAACAATTTATTAAATATTGATAGCTGGATCAATATTTGAGCGACTGAGCAAAGATGCTCAATTCGTCGAAATATTTACTGGTGACGTGACCCAATAAAATATAAAAATATTGGTAGATTACCAGATATTATAAAATTAATCCTCGTGGATCAACATAAATTTATTTGGTGTTTGAACTTACTCGGAATAATGATTTGTTGAGCGTTTGTTCGAAAAACCATAATTTTTGACGAATTGCTCATTAGTCGACGAATTGTTGAAAATAGGTCATGAGCAAAGGAGGGACCGACCACATGAGACTATGTACGTCCATGTGATGCCCAATTGCTCGAGTGAGCGTGCACCAGGGTTCTCAGTTGGAGAGTTGGTGAAGGAATGATGATTAAGTGTCGGTTTCATCATTTACTGAAATATTGTTGGGTTCAGCATTAGGTGATAAAACCTAGGTGTGAAAGATGGGACCGACCAAGAGAGCATGGGACCGGCTCTTGGTGGTCACGAGACTAGTTGTTGTCCGTTTGAGCAATCCCCAGGTTGGTTGGAGAGAGTTTGGGCCCAATATGAGCAATTCAGCAAATTAGGTCATAATTATGAAAACATATGGGACCGGCTCTGTGCAAGCCCTAGGAATGACTCTGGTCGGTCATTAAGGCATGCACGTGTTACCATGGTGTCCGTGTCTCCGTACTGAGAGTTTCAGTATTTTCTGATGTGTGTTCGAGCAATATTGTGAATTTTCAGAAGAGTCTCATCTTGACTGAAATTCTTGATTTTTGTTGGAATGAGCATGTATGCTCAATTAATCAATATTCTGTAAATATTAAAATAAGAGTATTTTAATATTCAAAATTTCCGTGAGAGGCTAGCCGGTCATGTGACCACGTTGGCTTTTGAATTTTCATGATTTGAGCAATATTCGAGAAGTTATGAAGAAATCATGATTTTTGCTCAAACCAAGGAGTTTCATGAATTTGAGGAAAAAAATAATTATTATAAAAGACTAGGGATTACAGGATGTGGGACTGGCCACGGCTAGGGCATGGACGACCGACTATGTTGCCCGGTCCCGCACTTCTTTTAATATTTTATAATATTATTTTCATGAATCCATGATGTTATGGAGAATCCATGAGTTTTTGTTGAAACGAAGGAGTTTCAGGAGTTTAGGGAATAGTAGTTATAAAAAACTATGGATTGTGAGGTGTGGGACCAGCCACGGCTAAGGCATGGCCGGCCGACTATGTTGCCCGGTCCCGCATACCTTTCCCTATTTTATAATATTATTTCATGAATCCATGAAGTTATGGAGAATCCATGAATTTTGTTGAAACCTAGGAGTTTCATGAAATTGGTGAATAATAATTATAAAAAGACTAAGGATTGTAAGGTGTGGGACCGGCCATGGCTTGGGCATGGCCGGACGGCTAGGTTGCCCGGTCTCGCACACCTTTACTTATTTTTATAATATTATTATTTTTCACGAATCCATGAAGTTATGGAGAATTCATGAATTTTGCAAAAACAAGGAAAGTTGCTAAAATCAAGGAGTTTTTCATAAGTTCATGAAAATAACAAAATAGGGAAAAATAATAAAGGAAGCATGGGGACCGGCCACAGCTAGGGCATGGCCGGCCGGCCGGTGGGCCCGGCCCTGGACGCTCCTTATTATTTTATTAATATTTGTTGTTTTCTCCTGTTTTGCGTAGGATTCCTCATCTATTTATGTTTTTGGATGCTCGTTCGTGCATCTGGGTGCTCAGTCGTGCATCATTTTCGAGTACACTTACACCATTTTTGTGGGGCTGACTCAGTGATGATCCAGATGCCCGGTTGTTGAGTATTTATTGCTAATCCATGAAATTCAGTGTAGAATAATTCATGAAATTGAACAACAAAAATGAGTAGTTATTTATTATCAATTCATAGGATCAGCTGTGGATTCGACCATGAATTCGGAATAATAAAACAAGCATTACCATTCCATAGGATCGTGGGTTCGACCATAAAATCAGAGTAATAAAATTATCTATTACCATTCCATGAGATTCGTGAAATCCGAGTAATGAGATAATACGGTTGTTCATTGCCATTCTATGAGATCAAGTTGTGGATTCGATCATAGAATCAGAACAATTGTTATTGCCATGCCATTCCATGGGATCAGGCCGTGGATTCTACCATGAAATCAGAGCAATTATTATTGCCATTCCATGGGATTAGGCCATTGATTCGACTATGGAATCAGAGCAATTGTTATTGCCATTCCATGGGATCAGGCCGTGGATTCGACCATGGAATCAGAACAATAATAGATTATTCTGGGAAATCAGTGGTGAATGTCACGGCAGAATTTATCTATGTGCATAGTCAGGAGACGGCTAATATCCCGAGGGTGCTCTCGAATCCTTACTAGAATTCCCGAGTCTACACATAGTCGCTCTACATAGTCGGGATCAGTGAGTATCATTGTCCTGAAGGCTTCGTTGCCCTCAATCTTACGGAGAACCGCCTAATCGTTCTTCTATGTAGAAGGGGGTCTCTCTCATGTAGTCATGGAACAATGAGTATCACCGACGTCTTGAAGGCGTTAATCCCTCTCAACAAAAAATTATGTAGGAGGACCGCCCAATTATATTATTCTATATAGAGGGCACAATGAAATTCCAGGGGTCGAACGCTCAGCTAGTGGAGGCTTTTCTAAAGACATGTTCATCATGGCATCGTAAAATATGAATCGTCACATGCCTGAAGCCGTATCAGAAACATGTAGTATCATAATTTTACGGTTTTGACCTTTGTTGAAAATCCACCATCAACATTAAGTCCCCTGCTTAGTGAGGAACAGTCATGTTCCGTAGTAAGCATGAGATGGTGATTTTCAGTCGACGAGATCGTGGTTGAACTCAGTCTACAAAGGTAGTTTCAGAATCCTCGATTTGCTCCAATGGTGTCATGTACGAGCAAATATTCGGGTGAGGACCCTGATAGTGTGATAGAGTTTTATTTTGCGGACATGGAGAGGTGAAGTGCTGCTGATTTGGTCGGTCAAAAGTTTAGTTTTTGGACGATTTAGGATTTTCGGGCTCGATCCCAAAAAAGGAAACCCAAGCGTTGTAGGTTTTGGAAATAAAAGTAATATAAAAGGGTGAAGCCCTAAATTTGTTTTTTAAAGTTCAGTTGTTCATGAGTTGTTCAAAATAAAATTCCATGTGTGCATGTATGCATAAGTTTCATAAAATTTATTTTTAGAAAACATATGCACGTTCGTTCGTTAGTTTAAGAAACGAGCAATAATCCCTAATATGAAAGAGATACATGAATTCTTTAGTAGACATGGTCTAGTTACAATAGATAAAATTTTGTTCATGAAGTTTCATGAAAACTAAAATTTATTTTCAAAGCATGGACTTTCACAAATACTTTTAGGAACGTAGGTTCGTTAATAGTAAAAGTAATAAATAATGATCCTTAGAGTTAGAAGGATTTTTGAAAAGACCTGCACCTCATGATAAAATTTATTTGCAATATGTGGACCTTTACAAAAGTATAAAAGACCCTTGTTTCATAAATGAATGCTCGTTTGAGCAAAACAATTGATTTTTTTTAATAAATAACTCACGTATTTTTTTTTTAATTTGTGAAATTTCACAAAATAGAATAAACTCTTGTTTCAAATACGGACGCTCGTGAGAGAGAGCAAATATATATATATATATACATATATTTTCAAAGTTACGTGAGTTTCACATTAATATATAATTTTTTTGTAAAATCAATGTTTTGGTTTTGAACAACTGTTGAAAGTAGACAATTATACATGGTGAAATAATATCTATATGTGAGTTTTCACAATTGTAGAATGGACGTCTGTCCAAATTTTGAAAAACCGTTCATACAGTAAAGAGTTACGTGAGTTGTTCACTATTTTATAAAAGATTTTGCAAAATGATTTTAAACAATTGTTAAAAGAAAACAATAATTTTTTCGTGAATTTCGTGATTTCATAGTGTATGCACACATGGTAGAAAATCAGTGAATGTTCAAATGAAGGGTTATGTGAATTATTCATAATTTCGTGAAAAGTCAGGTGTCACACTTTTAAGTAATGGATGTTGCTCATATTTGCAGGTTTGAAGGAGCGAGCAAGGTTTTCGAAGTTTTACGTTATTATCACTAAGTTCGTGATACCGTAAATAGGTAAGAGTTGAGAGTTACCATTTTTGTAGACGCTGATGTGAGCCTCCTAATTAATTTTGTTGAGCTTTACTGCTTTGATGAAATCTGCATCTACGGATAATATATTGAAGTATAAACGTTATACGGATGTCACAGCAACTTTGCAAGAATGACTGGTTCCCATAATGATACTTCCAAAGATGATACTTCCAGATATGATATTTTTACAGATGCAGCTTCAAGAAATGGTGTTTCTGGGACCTCTGAGTGATGGTGAGAGATCCTTCACACTGAGTTGTACTCCTGATTACTTAGTATCAGTAATGCACGGGAAGCCTCTGATGGAGGAATATAATATCGGGAGCAGCTCGAAAAATGGATCATTGTTCGATTGATGTGGATTACCCAGAAATAGCAGTAAGTCTTCGGAGTGGAGAATCCAGAAATAAGGACCATAGAATGATATCGATCACTGTAAAGTCCCCGGCTGTCTCTTTGGTGAGTTGTTATCGCTCCTCATATCATGAATTTTTCTTGTCCGTGCAATTAGGATCATGAAACCAATGTTTATTACTTCATTTCAGAACTTTTGCTCCATTGAGCCTTGACGGTCTTCAATTCATTGCTGCTGAACAAATAATTTCTAAATCAAGCGCCAAAGAAGAATTCGATGTAAGTACCTCTTCGTATAATCGTTCATGGAAATCCTTGAATGAAATACCACTAATTGTTGTTGATGTATTCAGGAGGATATTTCCATGGAATGAGGGAGTACTGATGATTCCCATTCGTCTTCGGAGGATTGTGAAGAAGAAAACCCCGGATATCGAAACCGAATGTTTCCAATGGTGATGTTGGCAATTCCGGTCCTTTGAGCACTTTAGGGACTACTCCAGTAAGTACCCATCGTATATTTTCCTCATAGAAGTATGAAATTGATGATTTGTTGATGAATGAATGAAAATTCTCATGAACAAGTGAACAGTTTTACGAAATACGTCACCAGAAAATTCAGAACTCGGCCTTTTAGCAAAAACGCCGTAAAATCTTCATCTGATGTCAGATTTTCGTGATCTACCCATGTATCCTTATGCCCAGGAAATTTCCAAGGTTTATGAAAGAAGCCTTTTAAGTTTTGAGAACGTTTAGGGGTCTAAATAGATGAAACAATGAACTTCTAGGAGCCCTTCAGAAAATGTTCAGCTGGCATGTGGTTCAATATTTTGGACACAACTATTCACTATTTTTTCCAATTGTTGTGGATTTTGGATATGTTGTAGAGGACATCCATATGAAGAGAATGGTATATTACCCATCCCTAGATTCTTCACCAATTGATCCCAGATCGCTTCTTTGAACGGGACAGTGTAAAATCATCTCAGACGAGCTTGTTGTAAAACACTCTTGTTGTGTCTTTGAACCTTTCGCTTGTGTCTTGAACAGTTGGTGAAGGATTTTGATATCATTGATTCATTTGAGGTCAGGAACCCTTGATTGATACATTATCATGGCGGTGCTTGCAGTGCCATCTTCTGTCAGTAGTAGAAACATTACTTCTGAAACCCTGGTCACGGGACCATAGATGATGTTTCTCTCAAGAGGGGGTGATGTAATGACCATGGTTTCATGTCCCGGTGGTAGCATTACTTTTATTATGAATGATTAGCACATGATAGTCTGGTGCCACAGGTCTTGGACTGTGAAATTGATCGTCATGGTCAGTGGACCGTCAGTCCCCAGTATTTTGTTAAATCTCTCCTCTTCGTTTTCTCTTCTTCTGGCAAGACTTGGATAAAGGACCCAGGTATAAAAATTTATGTAAAGATCTAGGTGGTCGAAGTTGGAGGTACCTTGATTAAGTACTTAGTGGAATGACCTGGTGGACACCGATCGACTGTGGAAGTTATGAATCCCGTCTAAGAATTGCTGCTTGCATGTTGTACGCTCTGGGAGCTGTAGAAACCTCATACGATGTCGAAATTCGATGCTTGACCCCAACTTTTGAAGCTAAGAGACTGAGTTATCACACGGGAAAATAATCACTCAATTTGGAGTTGTAAATATTGGCCAACGAAGCATGCACATTTGTAATTTGTAATCCCGTACAAATTTTTCAGATTCGTAGACCTGACGGTAAATGCCATATCTTTCAGCTCGTATGTCCAATTGATGCGCCTTTTTGGTATGTTGTGGAAGAGACATATATGAACATCTTTAGTTGAGGAATCTTTGTCCCATTCCTTACTCATTGGTACTTTTTGTAAACCCATATCCTGAAGTGTGTTGTATCTCATTTGTGGAGGTGATGAAAACATCTTATAGAAGACTTTGAATTGTACCCACAAGTCGTGCAAGCTTTGGGAAGACTTTCATGTAAGCATGTTATTAGGTCTACACATCTTGATATGAATCATTAGTTCTTGGAGAAGTTCGCTTCATGTGTAACACTTCAGAGAATGGTTAGTTGATGAAGCCCTGACATGAAAATGTTGCTCCTGAGATCACAGTTGAATTTTCTCCAGACATTCTTGTTGATGCTGAGACCATGGAAGGAGTTCCTCCAGATATCCTTGTTGATGCTGATACTATGGTCGGAGTTGCTTCAAAGACTGAAAAGGCTAGAACCATGATTTATCGACATAGTCTTTGCTCCTCCATCCAGTGAGCCTTCACATTTACGAACTAGTTGGTGGGTTGAGCATCTCTGAGACAACAGTGTTTTGGAGTTCAACATGAATTCTCCTGAACATCGTGACTTTACTATGAAGTCAGTGAGTCGACGTTATTATGGCAGATTGCATCAGCAGTCTCCATTCTGGGTGTGATCTGTAAAGAGAGAAGTTCTTTAGTCATGCAAGGTTCATGATGTAGAGAGATTTCGTTGATAAATTTTTCATAGAATCGCATCAGGTTGCAATGACTTTCCATGCCTTGAATCTTGTCTAATAAGATCGAGTCCCCAGTGCATGTTGAAGGAATTCGTGCCATCGATAGATGAATGATGTTGCATCTGCTTCAGAAGTCTTGTCATGGAAATAGTGAAGACTCAATGATTGTAGTTCTGTTTCACATTAATCGTGTTGGTGTTGAATCAGTATATCGAGATATTTGTGCTGAATCCAGATGCACCGTGCCATTATCGAAGGTGTACTCTTTGATTGGGAGTACAATTTCGAAGGCTTCTAAGATGCTTGAGCGTTTAAGCGTCATATCTCTTAAGAATCGAATGTCTTAGGTTTGATCGTCTCGGCCCTGAGTATCTTCTTTTAATTCAGCATTCCTTTCGTTGCAGGTAGTGGGATTTAACACTTGTGTAGACATCAGAGCTTTCTGATTTTGTGGCACACATGGACACTCCTGTAAGGCTATGAAGAAACTCCCAAAGTGTTATTTTCCATGCTTGGACATCATCTCAGTAATGAATGTCTCAATGCTCGATCCAGAGAAATTTCAGATTCAACCACTTGGTAAAATACTAATGCGGTGAAGCTACCATTCATAACATCTTGCAGAGTTGCTAGGAGTCCACGTGCTAGGATATAATGTGAGGAAATAAATGACATAGACATGAAAGGAATGAGACTTGCCTGAGTGCGGAACCTCTTGATGAATGTCTATGCATATTTTGCAGGTTCTTGCTTTAACCTCGTCAAAGTTCGAAATTCCTCCAAGTGCTCTAATGATGGAACGTACGCCAAATCTTCTGGATCAGAACTTTATTTGTTGGAGAGATGTGCAACCAAAGGCGCTTTTTCAGTACCCATCTTTTTAGCGTGGATCCATGCTTGTCTGAAGAACATGTCATATCCTGGTTATGTGAAACTTGGTTTCTGTCCTGGTTAAGCCAACTTTCATTTTGAGAGTGATGAAACCGTATGCATCTCTGAGCGTTCCTTCATGGTCTCTGATTGAGATGGGAGCATGAGTAGATTCTTGTCGGGATCTGAGTGTTTTTAGTGGAATATCGTTGATGGCGGTGCCAGCATCGATCAACATCTTTCGAATCCATTTTTTCTGAGATGCACTGTAGTAAGCAGTCCCCAGTCGTGCATCTCTTTGTCTGTGGATGAAGGTTCAAGGAATATTTCCAATATGGACAAACGTCTGACACAGTGTAACTCGGTGTTGTGAACATGTCTTGCCTTTATTTCTTAGATAGATAGAGAAATTTCACATATATGCTCGATCAACGGTTGAACTGCTTCTTTGACTGTTTGTTCATAGAATGTAAAGGTTCTGACTGGGAGAGGATTCTTATATACTCCTTCAGTCCCCAGTTAAAGCTATTATGGATCATCCTTCTCTTTGAAGATGTGCTTCAAAATATTTCAGTTACTTATTGGATGATTGATGAATCTATGAAGGTGACAGTACCTGAGATTCTTTATTTTTCTTCAGCTCACTCCTGATGAAAAACAATTTGATTGCATTATCTTGAACCTAGACTTCCAGTAACACGATCACTTCTTTAATGGGAAGATGGAAGTTTGAGTCCTCGTTTGATCATTTCCCCGTTCATTGATGTCGTCGAGGGTTGTGCATTTCAGGATTGGTTATCTTTTATTTGCGCCTTCATAAGAGCCTGGGATGTTGGAGAAGCGCTCTGATGCTGTGCATGTCTCGGTTTTTCATTCCTTCTCGTAATAACGTTTGTTAAAGGCTGGAGATTGTACTGATTGTTGACTAGGCGTCGGCTGCTTTGAGGTTCCTCGGCCTTGCATACTTTTCTCTTTCCAGTAAAGCAGGTACAATAGTTTCTGATCTTTTGGCTGCTTCATGAAGATCTGAGAAATTCTGGAACTGGAGATTTTCCAGCAAGACTCTGTAGACCGAGATCATTCCGTTGATGTACAATTCTACTAGTTGTTGTTCAGTGACATTCGAGTTATGATAATCTAAAGCTTGGATCCTGAACCTCTTCACATAATCATTTGGATGTTCATTGCTCTTCTGAGACATTTTTCTTAAATCGGAGAGAATAATATGCTCTGAGACGAAGAAGTATTTCTTGTAGAAGGCATTAACCATTTCTCCCCAACTAGCAATGCTCCCTGGTGCAATGTTGTTGTACCATGTGTATGCGCGTCCTGTCAGATATTTTGAGAATTCTTCCAGACGGACGATATGGTTGTGCTCGTACTCTCCTAGTGCTTCTAGGAATAGGGAGACGTATTCTCGAGCATTCCTTATTTCGTTGTACATCGTGAATGTTGGATAAGTGTATCCCTTTGGGAGAGAAATTCGTTGTGTAGTAGAAAGATATGCAGGTTGATGACGAGGAATCGATGGTGTCTTGTCTTTTCCTCGATCCTCCATAAAGCGTTCCAGGTCTTCACGGGTGATGAAGCCTGTAGGTTCCTTTGTTGGTGAATTATCTGCAGCATTGTGAACTTCATCATCATCTGCTACATGGATCAGAGTAACTTCAGGATCAGCGGACATGGGTATTTCTTTGGCTTTTCCTCTCTTCTGAGCTTTCTCTGACATCTTGTCAGTGAGAGTTTTGAGATAATTGCACAGCTCCTTTTGAGTGTTGGCCATGTCAATCTGATTTTTGGCAAGTGTTTCTTGCACATTCATGAGATCACCTATGGTAGGTGGATTTCTTATGATTTCTTCAGGAGACCTGTCGAATATAGGATTGTCTCCGATGTTGGTTTGCGGAGGAGTGATATCACCTACACCGATGTTGGAAGCAGGAGTAGTTTCTGGAGTACCACCAAGTGCTAGTGTTGTTTGTGTTAGGATTTGTAACTGAACCTGACCTAAGATCAACCATTTTATGATGATTTGAGATTGCAATCGAGAGATTAATCTCCCACTGTGGTCTCCAATCTGTAGATGGGGAAAACAGTTCACTGGTTTTTTAGGAAAGTGAAGAGTCGAGCGTGTTGTCGAGACTCCTCAACCAGGAAAACTGCTTAACCTCGCACAGATGCACTGCAAAAGGAGTACTTTGATTCGAGAGATCAATCTGTAGGACTCCGGCCTAAACCAAGTCAATGTTCGTTGCAGAGTCAATTCGGTCGCAAAGAGGGAGATGGGTTGATCTATCGGACGGAAGCTGAGAATTGTGTGGGATCAGTGATGATCAAGGATTGTGGATGTGTTGAAGGTTTCTGCAATGATTGGAGAACTATTGAGTTCGAATAAGTTATGATATATTGACGAATTCTTGATAGTAGTTACTCGAGAAATTTTGTGTAGACTTAAAACGTTGTCCTTTCAATCATGGATTCATAAAATTATTTATATTGCCAGAGTTGTGAACACCTTGATCCCTGTAAGTGTGACGGTTTCATGAGTGGAAGAGTGGGCATACGGAAGATCGTGGTAAAGTCAGTTCCATGTTGTGTGGAAACTTGACGAATCGTGTACCCACTACTTTGCTAACTACTTTAACCGTTGACACAACTTATGCACATTTCTCGTCGTAGATGAATCCACGTGATGTAGGCCGCCAGACCAAAACCCTAGTTTTTATCCCCCAATTTGACGTGATTGATGTCTCACTAATCATGGAGTCTGAATGACATACATGAATTTAGTTTGTCAGTTATTGACTGATTAGACAATGAGTCTAGGTTTTGTTGAATATAGCATGTTTGACAAATGCTTAGCGATTCATGAACGTTAATGTTGCTCGTCTAAGGAAATATTGTAAATTCGACGAGTTGTTGAATATTGATGAGTTACTAAATATATATGGATTATTCGAGCAACTGAGCAAGTATTGCTTGATTCAACGAAGTACTGATAAATTACCGAATATTGATAGTTGGGTCAATATTCGAGCAACTGAGCAAGTATTGCTCAATTCGACAAATTACTAACAATTTATTAAATATTGATAGCTGGATCAATATTTGAGCGACTGAGCAAAGCTGCTAAATTATCCGAAATATTTATTGGTAACGTGACCCAATAAAATATAAAAATATTGGTAGATTACCAGATATTATAAAATTAATCCTCGTGGATCAACATAAATTTATTTGGTGTTTGAACTTACTCGGAATAATGATTTGTTGAGCGTTTGTTCGAAAAACCCTAATTTTTGACGAATTGCTGAAAATATGTCATGAGCAAATGAGGGACCGACCACATGAGACTATGGACGTCCATGTGATGCCCAGTTGCTTGAGTGAGCGTGCACCAGGGTTCTCAGTTGGAGAGTTGGTGAAGGAATGATGATTAAGTGCCGGTTTCATCATTTAATGAAATATTGCTGGGTTCAGCATTATGTAATAAAACCTAGGTGTGAAAAATGGGACCGACCAATAGAGCATGGAACCGGCTCTTGGTGGTCACAAAACTAGTTGTTGTCCGTTTGAGCAATCCCCAAGTTGGTTGGAGAGAATTTGGGCCCAATATGAGCAATTGAGCAAATTAGGCAGAATTATGAAAATATGTGGGACCGGCTTTGTGCAATCCCTAGGAATGACTCTAGTCGGTCATTAAGGCATGCACGTGTTACCATGGTGTCCATGTCTCCGTAATGAGAGTTTCAGTATTTTCTGATGTGCGTTCGAGTAGTATTGTTAATTTTCAGAAGAGTCTCATCTTGACTGAAATTCTTGATTTTTGTTGGAATGAGCATGTATGCTCAATTAATCAATATTTTGTAAATATTAAAATAAGAGTATTTTAATATTCAAAATTTCCGTGAGAGACTAGTCGGTCATGTGACCACGTTGGCTTTTGAATTTTCCAGATTTGAGCAATATTCGAGAAGTTATGAAGAAATCATGATTTTTGCTCAAACCAAGGAGTTTCATGAATTTGAGGAAAAAAATAATAATAATAAAAGACTAGGGATTACAGGATGTGGGACCGGCCACGGCTAGGGCATGGCCGATTGGCTATGTTTTCCGGTCCCGCATTCCTTTCCTTATTTTATAATATTATTTTCATGAATATGTGATGTTATGGAGAATCTATGAGTTTTTGTTGAAACGAAGTAGTTTCATGAGTTTAGGGAATAGTAGTTATAAAAAAGCTAGGGATTGTGAGGTGTGGGACCATCCACGGCTAAGGCATGGCCGGCCGGCTATGTTGCCCGGTCCCGCATGCCTTTCCCTATTTTATAATATTATTTCATGAATCCATGAATTTTTTTGAAACCCAGGAGTTTCATGAAATTGGGGAATAATAATTATAAAAAGACTAAGGATTGTAAGGTGTGGGACCGGCCATGTCTTGGGCATGGCCGGCCGGCTAGGTTTCCCGGTCTCGCACACCTTTACTTATTTTTATAATATTATTATTTTTCACGAATCCATGAAGTTATGGAGAATTCATGAATTTTGCAAAAACAAGGAAAGTTGCTAAAATCAAGGAGTTTTTCATAAGTTCATGAAAATAACAAAATAAGGCAAAATAATAAAGGAAGCATGGGGACCGGCCACGGCTGGGGCATGGCCGGCCGGCCGGAGGGCCCGACCCTGGGCGCTCCTTATTATTTTATTAAAATTTATTGTTTTCTCCTGTTTTGCGTAGGATTCCTCATCTATTCATGTTTTTAGATTCTCGTTCGTGCATCTGGGTGCTCAGTCGTGCATCATTATCGAGTATACTTACACCATTTTTGTGGGGCTTACTCAGTGATGATCCAGATGCCCGGTTGTTGAGTATTTATTGCTAATCCATGAAATTTAGTGTTGAATAATTCATGAAATTGAACAATAAAAATGAGTAGTTATTTATTATCAATTCATAGGATCATTTGTGGATTCGACCATGAATTAATTCGGAATAATAAAACAAGCATTACCATTCCATGGGATCGTGGATTCGACCATAAAATCGGAGTAATAAAAATATCTATTACCATTCCATGATATTCGTGAAATCGGAGTAATGAGATAATACGGTTGTTCATTGCCATTCTATGAGATCAAGCTGTGGATTCGATCATAGAATTAGAGCAATTGTTATTGCAATTCCATGGGATCAGGCCGTGGATTCGACCATGAAACCGGAGCAATAATAGATAATTCTGGGAATTCAGTGGTGAATGTCACGACAGAATTAATCTATGTGCATAGTCAGGAGACGGCTAATATCCTGAGGGCGCTCTCGAATCCTTACGAGAATTCCCGAGTCTATACACGGTCGCTCTACATAGTCAGGATCAGTGAGTATCACTGTCCTGAAGGTGTTGTTGCCCTCAATCTTATGGAGAACCGCCTAATCGTTCTTCTATGTAGAAGGGGGTCTCTCTCATATAGTCATGGAACAATGAGTATCACCGACGTCCTGAAGGCGTTAAGCCATCTCAACAAACAATTATGTAGGAGGACCGCCCAATTCTATTATTCTACATAGAGGGCACAATGAAATGCCATGGATCGAATGCTCAGCTAGTGGAGGCTTTTCGAAAGACATGTTCATCATGGCTTCGTAAAATATGAATCGTCACATGCCTGAAGCCGTATCAAAAACATGCAGTATCATGATTTTACGGTTTTGACCTTTGTTGAAAATCCGCCATCAACTAATGTACTAGTTGCTTAAACATGGTGGACTTTCATAGTTGGATTAGTTCATTCTAATTATAGTTCAATTCAATTTATGAGATTCAGACATCCGTTGAGAGTTGTTTATCTGCTTTTTTGCTCGTGAGCTAAAGTTTTTTTGACAAAGAAGATTATATGCACTCTTGAAATTAGTGTGTATATTTACCACTAATTTACCCATAATACTAGTACAAGAGAGTTATTTCTCTATGTCTTCTTGAAGTCATTGTGTGTTGTTAGCATTACCATCTATAGTTGACATAACTATTAGAATCCGTACGCTTTCTTTATTTTCTGTTAACTGAAAACAACTAAATGAGCCAGCCCGTCCTGTCACTATCTCAGCCTACATAAGGTTTGTACTCTTTTATATTTTGTAGTAATGTGAATCACTCATTACTATCCACTCATTTTTCAATGGTATCAAAGTCGATCAGGGCCTGATCATATTTCTTTAGCTTTCACCATTAAAACTGCAAATTCAAAACTTCAAAGCTTCTGTTTCTTGAAATTTTCTTTTGATTCGATATGGAATCAAGTATTACTAAAGTTCCTATGCATACAATTGATAGTATAGTACCTTCTTAATCCCAAGATCATAACTTTATCACCTGGAAATCATTACTTCTTCCACTTTAAAAAAGGTATAATGTTCTTGGTTATATTGATGGTTCAAAGAGATGTCCACACAAGTATGTATATGCACAAAGAGGTGTTGATCCTGAGGAAACTATTAATCCTGAGTGGATTAAATGGAATGATGAAGATCAAACTCTAATGTTGTGGATTCAACCTGCAATTTCTGAGAATGTCATCTCTTATGTAACAGTTCCGTCTACTTCTTATAAATTGTGGAGATCAATTGAAGAAAAATTTGCAGCAGTTTCTTCAACTCATGTTATTCAACTCAGAACAAAACTCTCATCTATTAAACAAGGTAACTCTACTATGATCAACTACCTTAATTAAATCAAAAAGATCTACGATTCTTTATTTGCTGTTGGATCTCTTATTTGTGAATCTGAAATGATTGTGAGTGTTCTTAATGGTCTAGGCTCAACTTTTGATTATTTTTCTACATTTATTAGAATTAGAAATTCACCTGTTACTCAAGGTGAATTACATAATCTCTTATTGAGTGAAGATAGTTTTCTCCATGAAAGGTTTAAATTTTTTGTAAACTCAGAAGAAGCAAAAGCCATTGCAGTTTTTCGTGCTAACAGATCTTATTCTCACAACAACAATTCTAGATCTAACTTTCACTATTCTTCAATACCACCAACTCGACCATATTATCAACCTCACTTTACTTCCACATCATCTGTGTCAAACTTTCCTACTAAATCATGTGCCATAATTCCTTTTACTCAACCACTCAATTCACCTAGTGGTACTTCAAATATAAGGCCTAATCGACCAACTTGAAAACGTTTGTGGGTACCAAGATACACCACCAAATTTTTCTTAGGCAATATGTATGGATAAACTCAACACAACTTTGAGAGTAAAAACTCAATCAAGTAAAGTGCCTAGAGTTATATCTTTTTCTCCCTTGTTGTTTGAACGTTTACAGAATTAAATCCGTGAACCTAACTACAAAGAGAGTTCTTGGACGGTACCAAAGACCAATGTCCAAGGATTAATCTATTTTTTTTACAACTACCAAGGTTGGACCTATCTACTGTGATTGATCATGCACAACCTGTGAAATTTTAATTATAAAGATAAACAATATAATGCGAAAAAAAGAAATCACACAGACACCAGAAGTTTTGTTAACGAGGAAATTGCAAATGCAGAAAAACGGGGACGTAGTCCAGATTGAATACCAAACTGTATTAAGCCGCTACAGAAACTAGCCTACTGCTAATTAATTTCGGTATGGAATGCAGTTGAGCCTGAACTCAGTATCCCACTGATTCAGGTGCAGTCACGCTCCTTACGCCTCTTGAATCCCAGCAGGACTCTACGCAATTGATTTCCCTAGAAGATGTCACCCACGATTAAGAGTTGCTTCAACTAAATTGAAGACTTTAAACCAAATCTTCCTCCCACAAATTAAGCATATATATATATATATATTTGATTTCCTGATTTACGATTTAAACAGATGATCATATCAAACGATAGATCCAGGTGATGGAAATCGATATCAACTTAGACAAGAGTCTGGCTATGCTCAAAATACGGACTTATACAACCCGATGTGCGGCGTATATTATTATTCACCTCACAAGTATAAAACTTGCCGGAATCAACAAAGTAAAAGACGAAGAGACTTTGTTAATTACTATCAATCTTGATTGATAGAACAAGGCTTTACAAATAATCAAGATCAGAATACTCAAGTTATCAAGATAAAAGAAAACTGGATCTGTCTTCATGAATCCCAATGAAGTCTTTGTAGTCGCTAAACCATAAAAAGGGTTTTTGGAGAGGACGACTCTAAATACAACTAGGAACACCAAAAAGTAATGTCGGGATTCAAAGATCCCAGTTGCCAAGAGCTCTCCTTATAAAGACTTCAAAGCCTATGTTGTTTTAGAAGCTAAGATAGCTTTGGAACCAAGTAAACAATATCCACTGTTAGATGAAAGCTTTGAATCTTAATCACATATATAATATATACACTATGGTTAGATACACCGTAACCAAACCGTGTATAAAGATATGTTCAACATGGTTAGCCGAAACTAGCCAATTTGAACTTAAAAGCTTAACACTCATTTTCATGTTCACTAAGACATTAGTATTGAGTCACACAAACATGTGATCAAATGAGTCTAGTGTTAATTAGAGAAATGATCAAATGCAAATTACTTCATAGAAATAATTTAATCACAGTTGAATCATGATCGACATAGTTTGTAAATGTACAAAGTACAATTACTTGAATCGTTCATAAATCGACTGAGTCACAGTACGCAGACTGGTTTGCAAACTTATATGTAATTACCAAGTTTCGGATATAGAATTTCTCAATTCATAAATCAGTTTGAAAACTTATGCAATTACTGAGTTCCAGGCTCTACAGAACTTTTCAGTTCACATACCGTTTTGCAAACTTTGAACCAAATAAAAGTTCCGAAGTCTACAGAACTTTTCAATTCATGTATTGGTTTGCAAACTTAAGACCTTTATCGATTCCAGAGTTTACAGAACATTTATCTTTTGTACCGATTTGGTACTAAACTGGTTCTAGAACATAGAACTGTTTTGGCTCACATATATACCGGTTTGATTATTTTAACCCGGTTCTCTTACCACAGTTCCAAAATTGTTTGTATACGAATATACAAACCTATCTAGATCACAAAGCAAATAAATTTTCTCATGATGTACATACGAATATGCATATCACACAAATTTGATAGTAGATATATAGCTACTCCGCTATGTGTACGAATACATGTAATACGACTTCAAACATATAACAGTTTTCTCAGTTTGTATGACTGGTACGACTTTCTGATATTCTGAATATAATAGTTTTATATTTCTCTAAATCAATTCGAAACATCCCTGAATAATATCAATGACACATATCACTATTCAAGGCTATTTTCGAATGATAAACTTGAATCAAGATTTGGTTCCGAATAATAAATTGTTCTCCACTGTGATCAAGTATGAATAAATGTTCATTAAGCTTAGTCATTATATTTCAAAAAATTCGTAAACTAAATAATTAGTTCTCGACTCGAAATTCTGGTCTATGCAAGCTAGTCTAATTAGTTATGTGACAATCGTCTCAAAGATAAAATGGTGAATATAACTTGAGAAATAGGTGGTTCAGTCGTCACTTACCTTTTGTCGATGAAGTTCTCCAAAAGTTTTGGTTGATCTTCGCCTTCATACGGTAGAACGCAAATGATGATCGACTCATTTCTCAACTCCACTGTTCTAGACCGAGACTTAACTAATTGACAACAAGCTTGATATAGAAACACTTGACAACAAGCTTGACTAGAAATCAAGATATAGTTTTGAAAACAAGCTTGATATAGCAACACTTGAGAGTTTGACCGAGCAATGCTCTAACACAACTTGTCAAATCTTCTTAAAATTTGGACATTCAGCTATTGTATAATCAATGCATGAATTGTGCTTATCAAGGTTGACCAATACCTCAAAAAATTCATGTTATGATGGCTTTTGTTGATGTTCTTGGAGAGAATCCATGGTACTGTGACTCAGGAGCAACTACTCATATTACTTCAGATCTTCAAGATTATCATTCATACACTGACACTAAAAAAATATCTACAACTAATGATGAAGGTATGACAATCTCTGACATAGGTACATCTTCTAAATTTTTGCACACTAATACTATTAGTTTTCCTAATATTTAACATATTCCAAGTGCTTCTCATAAACTGCTATCAGTACATAAGATTACTAGAGATAACAATCTCAGTATAACATTTGAGGGTGATAATTACTTTGTGAATGATCTCACATCTGAGAAGAACATTTCTCAAGGGTAGAGTAACAATGGCTCGTATCCTCTATATCTAGCATCTTCACCAACTACTTTTTCAGAGGTCACTCTTTCCAGTTCTACTGCCATGTCTGCTATGAATATTACTCATATACTACTTCACAAGAGGCTTGGACATCCATCCTTTCAGTTAAGTCATTTAGATTTAACTGACTATGCAAATATTAAGTCATTTAGATTTTTTTTTCTTCAAAATATGTCCATATCAATCTTTTACCTATAAGGATTGTTAGTTAGGAAGAGATCATAAGCTTCCATTTAACATTTCTAGTACTGTGTCAAATAAACCACTGCATCTATTGCACATGGATCTATGGGTACCTTGTCCTATTACTTGTTGTAATGGTTTCATATACTACTGTAATATCATTGATGATTTCAGTAAGTATTGTTGGATATTCCCATTAATAAGAAAATCAGATTTCATTTCCATCTTCAATTCTTTCAAGTCACAAGTTGAAAACTATTTTAATCTCAAGATAAAAGTAATAGAACAAATGGAGGAGGAGATTTCATTAATAATGAATTAGGAAATTTTTTATCTACAAATGAAGTCATTCATCAATACAATTGTGCACACACTCCTAAGCAAAACTGTGTAGGTGAGAGTAAACACAAGCATCTTATTGGGATGTGTAGAATATTACTGATTCAAGCTAATCTTGTAGATTGTTACTGAGTAGATGCTTTACAAACTGCTAACTATTTGATATATAGATTACCTATAACTTTTATTTCTTTCATGTCACCTTATGAGAAGTTATATGGTTGCTCTCCCAGCTATACTACATTGAAAGTTTTTGGTTGTGCATGTTATCCATGGCTCAAACCTTACACTCACTCTAAACTATAACTACGAAGCAAAGTTTGTATTTTTCTAGGCTATTCTTATTTTCAGAAAGGTTACGGATGCCTTGTACCATGTTTAGGAAGAGTTTTTATCTCCAGACATGTCACTTTTCATGAAGACCAATTTCCTGCATTACAGTTCAAGCTTCATCAGATTTCCAACACTACTTCTCACATATCTCAGTCACATTCTTCACTATTGGATACTTCTTCAGCTTCTACACCAACATCTGAGTCTGCTACTACTACTAGTACCACCTCTAATTGTGTTATTTCTTCCTCTATAACTACACCATCTACATCGTCTACTTCCATTTCTTCTACAACTACAACAGCTACATCAGCCCCTTCATCAGATACTTCTATTTCTTCTAATACAGTTACTAATGCTCACTCAATGAAAACAAGAGGTAAATTGGAAAGTTTTAAGCCTAAACCTCCAAGGGAACTCTTCAATACTAAATATCCTATCTCTGCAGCTCATCTAGCCTCAGTAGAAGATATTATTCCTTAGATAGTTTCTCAAGCTAAAAAAAATCCAAAATGGCTTTATTCTTTAGTAAATGAATGTTCTGGTCTCAAGACAGCTAGTACCCGGACTCTTGAACCACCTCATCCATCTCAAAATTTGGTAGGTTGTAAATGGGTCTTCAAGATCAAGCATAGCCCAGATGGAACCATTGAGAGGTTTAAATCCATACTTATTGCCAAAGCGTATCACCAACAAGAAGGGATAGATTATCAGGAAACCTTGAATCCCGTTTCAAAGCCATCCATTATAAGAATAGTTCTACCTCTTGTTGTTCATCACAATTGGCCAGTCAAACAACTTGACATCAGCAATGCATTTCTTCATGGTGATCTTAAGGAGACAATTTTTATGGCTCAACCTCCAGGTTTTAAGGATCCAGAAAAACCTCATTATGTATGCAGACTACACAAATCTATTTATGGTCTTAAGCAAGCTCCCAGAGCTTGGTATGAGAAGCTTATAGAGTATTTACTTGCTATGGGCTTTGAAACATCTCAAGATGATACCTCATTATTCACTTTCAAATATGGATCACTCATTCCTATCCACTCATTTCTCTATGTTGGATGCCAAACCATGTAATACTCCAGCTATTGCAAATTCTAAAATGAGTAAATTTGATGGTCAGTTACTGGCTGATGCTTCAGATTATAAATCCTTAGTTGGAGATCTTCAGTATGTTATATAGACACGCCCTGATATATGTTATGATGTTAATCAAGTTTGTCAACATATGAGCAATCCCACTGATGTTCACCTTGTTGTTGCCAAGAGAATTTTACGTTATTTGAAAGGTACTCTGGACCATGGCATTATTCTTCAACAAGGTTTGACAACTATCTCGTCCTTCTCTGACTCAGATTGGGCAGGAAATCCAGATGACCGTCGTTCTACTAGTGGCTACAGTGTCTTTTTTGAGCCTAGTCATGTTTCATGGTCAACTAAGAAACAACATACCGGTTGCTAGGAGTTCCACAGAGGCTGAGTATCCATCTTTAGATCATACCGCATCTGAGGTGTTATGGGTGTGTCAGATACTCAAGGATCTTAATGTGTTTCTTTCATCTTCTCCTACACTAGGTTCTGATAACAAGATCTCCATCTTTGTTACTTCCAATTCTACACTTCATGGCAGAATGAAACATGTGGCCATCGAATTTCACTTCATCAGAGGACTGATTCAATCCAAGGTGTTATGTCTTAACTATGTGTCTACTGACTCTCTTGTCGAGGATGTCTTCACAAAAGGTCTTTTAGCCGCCATATTTGAGTTTTTGCGGAACAAGCTGAAAGTTAAGTCATTTCAGCTTGAGGGGGAATAATACATGAGATTATTTCCCTATGTCTTCTTTAAGTCATTTTGTGTGTGTTGTTAGCATTACTGTCTATAGTTGACAGAACTGTTAAAATCTGTACGCTTTCTTTATTTTCTATTAGCTAAAAACAGCTGGATGAGCCAGCCTATCCTGTAACTATCTTAGCCTATATAAGGCTTGTACTCTTTTCTGTTTTGTAGCAATGTGAATCACTCATTTATATCCACTCATTTCTCTAAATACGTCAGTTTTCTTTCCTTTTCAAGTATTATTAGGTATTGGCTAAAAGCATATAAAATATATTCTCTAACAAATTTTCACTTATAGTAACGGCAAAAGAATCATTTATATTATTCATGGACTTTTTTTTATTAGTTGAGATCATAAATTAATTAGTTACGGTTTTATTTATTTATTTATTTTTGCAATTATAGTCATCGCAAAAGAAAAATCCACGAAGAATGATTACATGTAAAATCACATAATTGTTATCCAGTGACAAAGATACCAAGTATACTTCTATATGTATGATTTTTAGAGGGGCGTTAAAATATTTTAATTCTGTGAAATTTATTTAGGACTTTAGTAACCTGGCTTGATTGGGGTACTACCCAGATTAATTGGGGTATACCCAAATTTAAATGGACCTAGTAAACTTGCCAAGGGGTGGTCAAATTTTGGTGATTTTACTTTATTACCCTCAAATAATTAACTTAAAACTAAACCCTAAAATTAAAAACAAAAAAACTCCGATTCTAGCACTAATCTCTCTCCCCCTTCCCCTTCCCCTTCCCCTTCATCTTCTTCCATTTCTTCCATCAAAAAAATTCGTGAACCCAAAAATGTTGAAAAGAACCCTCTACCTGCAAAAAGAAGACTGTAAATGATGTCTAAACTCAAACCCATTATTGTGTTGTGTGTTTTGATTGTTATATTAGTTTAGATATCGAAAATTATGATTTATGTGTCTTTAGTCGGCAAGGTCGTAACATGCATATCTTGTCAACTTTTCATAATAGCCATGGCGACCATAAATTTTTTCAACAGCCGGCAGGGTACTTTTTGAAGACCTTTCCTGCTAATACAGACGGCAAGGTCGTAACATGCATATCTTTTCGGCTTTTCATAATAGCCATGGCGACTGTAAATTTTTCAACAGTCGGCATGGTATTTTTCAATAGTCGGCGGGGTATTTTTCATAACAGCCGGCGAGGTTCTTTTCTTGTAGACCTTGCCGACTAATATTAGTCGTCTCATGTGTGTCAAAAGAATAAAGTCGGCATTGTCTTCATTTGAATACCGTGCCGGCCAAAGTTAGTCGGCATTTTCTCCATTCATCTACCTTGCTGACCAAATATAGTCGGCATTTTCTTCATTCGTCGGCCCTGACGGCTTTTCATATTTTCAGAACTGAAAGTGTTGATTTCTTCTTTAATTTTGAGTATGATTTCATACAACAACTTTGTAATCCACGTTTCAGAAGTGTTTGGGTTGTGTGCTTTCATTTCCGTTGCAAATTTTTTTTCTCAAAACAAATGTTTTTCATCAAAAATCTTCCCACATGAGTTCAATCAAAAACAAAATTTCATAACTTAAATTCATAAGTTTTAATCTACTCATAAGTTTTAATATAAACTCAATAAATTAACCTAATCAGATATTTTAGTGTTGATTAAACAAGGGTATATTTAGGGATGCACAGGGACCATCCCGTCCTGTATAACCGTACCGGTAGCGTCCCGGACCCGCGGTTAGATGGGACAGGTACAAGTACCAAAAACTGGTACCTTGCCTAGAGTAGGTACAAGTGACGGTTCTAGGCTATTCCCGTCCCGTCCCGTAGTACCCAGCAACAAGTAATAACGTCTAATAATAGTTAGGGTTTTTGAAAACTAATTAGTTTTTGTTCATTTCTATTTAGTTTTTGTTGATTTCTTTAGATTTGAAACTGATTGTAATTTTTTAGTTTTTGATTTTAGGGTTTTAGAATTTTTGGTGTGGTTCATAACTTCATTTGAACTTGGAACTTAAAAGCTTTTTTGCTTTATTTTCTTTTTTATAATTCTACATACGCTACGGGTAAAGAACCGGTACTGTCCCGTCCCATACCGAGTTAAACAGGTACAGGTCCCGTCCCGTACTGCACATGTATATGTACCGGCCATAAGGAGGTACATGTACTGAGCTAGGAAAAAACCCGTTCCGTCCCGTCCCGTGTGTAGCCCTAGGTATACTAGCCATTTAGAAAATACATGGTTAAGGGGTATCTTCTTTTACTTCAAAATAACCTTTATGTTATTAGGTATACCCCAATTAATCTGGGTATACCCAATCTCACCAAGTTTATTAAGTCCACATTCGGGCACCCTTTAATAAATTTGGGTCGCTGTGGCTGAAAACCGTTAGAATCTAATTAAACGGCTGTATTTAGATCCGCCGACATTTTAGGTCATTTGAAATGTGATGTTTTGAACATTTCTAGGGTTTGGAACAAGTCCCAAGCCTAAACTGTTAGTAAACTGTAAACCTAAGGTATGGTCTATAAATTGAGATATGACGTTAAAGAACCAAGCGGCAGTTCCAAGCTGTACCATCAAGATGTAGTTGGTTGCAGTTTCTTCTTTCTACTACTCTATCTAGTTGGTGTACTTTTATGAGTTATTATAGAATACATTTCAAAATGGTACGATTCAGCAAATCTATTCGATGCTTCGATGCTTCTGGTTGAAATTAATTTACCTGTAAATCGTGAAATCAACCTACGCAGGCAGGAGCATAGGGGTATTTCCGGGTTACGATTGCAGCACCAATAAGGATAGATGTTAATTCCTTTCCATGAATTTGATCCTAATATATGTTAGATAGCTTCGATAATGATTATAATTTGAATAATTATAAGCGATGTCGATGTCTATACATTAGGGTCAAATTCTTGGAAAAGAACTGACACCATCCTTGGATTTGTTTTGGTTATTGAAGCTCTTGAAATTCCTAAGATTCTTACGTATACACAGCTTCTTGGACTAATTTTTGATAGATTTGATTTGAAATGTTGCATTATAATATCAGTCCATTTTATATTGTTTATTTTCCCAGCAGTGAATAGAATTATTCTGGAATTACTAATTCTCATTATCAATATCTCATATGGAAGCGATTCATTCTCATTTTTATATTTTCTTTGAACGCGACATTTATATTCTCTTAAAACGCGACATGGATTTTTTTTTTAATATTTTCGGCGTCTTTTTTTTTTTTCAATTGAAGATTGGTATTGTTACATGGATTTTCTGATAGGTCTGATTTGAACTGTTGCATATAATAGTTTTTTTTTTCATTTTAGTTCAATGAATATGATGATAGTGCTGCTTGGGATATTACACTCACCAAGATTTTTTAAAATTACATTAAACTTAGCCAAACGAATTAGCGTAATTTGGTTTTCGTCTCTTTGTTTTCCCAAAACCGGTTGAAGCGGGAGTGAAATGTATTGATTGGTTTACATGAATAAAACAAAAACCATTGCTAACGATCCAATCAATACATTTCACTCAGCTCTATTTTTTAGGGAAACACACGTTGCCGTCAACCAAGTATTCACAACTTAAAGTGGTCTAGGGAGGAAACGCCTCCGAGTCCTCTCGAAATGAACATAAATGATATACTCTCGCATGGACATAATTGATATACTCTTTTGAAGTGTGCTATCGCGGTAGAATAATCGCGCAACAATAATCAACTTAAGCTCCCTAGGTGCTGGATCAGTGGATTCCATGCTAGAATCATGATTGATGCCAGTCAGAGGAAGAGGAAAGAGGAGTAATATCGTAAGAGATCCCCGGTTCTGAAGCCCGTCAAGTTGTGTTTCAGCACAAGGTGGAAAAAATTTCAAGGTTGGGCTTGGTTTTTTAGTGGCCCAATATTTTCGGGTTGTTCATAATTAAAAAAAAAAAAAGGAAAATTAGACTAAGGCCCAACCCATGGATAACCCATAATATGAGGCCCCTAATTAAAAGAAGTTTAAATCTAGGCCCCGAGTTATTAAAAGAAATCTATACCCCTTGTATATTTTCAAGCCCCAAATTAAATAAAATTTAAATTTAAGCCCAAAATATTAAAATATAGTAAACATGATGTCACAGTCCATCTTTAACGACCGCCACCACCACCAACCACCACCTCGAAAAAGATAGTATCATAACGAGTTATGTATTGACGATCGCAAAAAATTAATTGTGGGTTTGACAACCCTAATTTCCCCTTTTAAAAAAAAAAAAAAGGAAACTTAGACTAAGACCCAACCCATGGACCCACCAGTTTAAATCGCCAGAGTTATTAAAGAAATCCTTGACCGCCACCACCACCAACCACCACCACCACCAACCACCACCTCCGACGACCTCCCCCGCCAACCACCTCCGTTAGCGACCACCATCGCCTCCGACCACCACCACCTCCGACTACCGCCACCACCAACCACCTCCGCCGGTGACCACCAGCAACAGCAGAAACCACCACCTCCGGTAACCGCCGTCGCCACCGCCGACCACTAATAATATATGGATGTGTAATCTGAAGTTACACACGCAACGAGCATGTGTATCCAGAAATTACACATGGGTATGGCATGAAAGGTTACACATGTGTATGACATGTGTAAGCAGAAGTTACACATGCGTATAAAATGTGTATCCAAAGGTTACACATCCATATGGCATGTGTAATGAGAAGTTACACATCAAAAAAAAAAAATACACAAAAAAGTAAACCTAAAAAAAAAATACATGTATTGCACTTTAAGATTTATTTACAATAATTTATTAGCATGTGTAACTAAAAGTTACACACGCATCTTTCTAGTGTAACTAGGAGTTACATATGCACTGTTTATCCTAACATGTAATTCCAACACCACCACTTAAAATGTTGCTTATCAGACAGAGAAATGTGGCATTGTTGATAGTTGTAAAAACCTAATTACACTCTGCAATTCCACCACCACCACTTAAAATGACACCTCCACTTATTTCTCCACCACTCGCACTACCTCTAGCTCAAATACCACCTGCAACAGCACTCTGCAATTCATAATAAAAAACAATACAAGAGCAATCAAACAATCAAAGCGAAATACACTTTTCATTGAAGTCTACAAAAAACTGAAAAATCATATTCATACAGAAATTTCAGATTTAGTTACACACCAGCTAACTCGTGTAACTGAGAGTTACACATGCATATAGCATGTGTAATTAGGAGATACACATGCATCTGACTTGTGTAACTTTCAGTTACACATGCATATGAATGGCGTAACTAGGAGTTACACATGCATATGTCATATGTCATTTATCATGAACTTGCAAACCTAAGTTACCTAAAGCACAATGTTACAGTTTTTGGCTCAATCAAAAATATCATACGAAACAGATTAGGTGAAAATGAGTTAAGTGAAACCATTCCAGACCTATATTCTCACCTATATAAATCCATATACTACCTATCTATGTCTGATAAGAAAGAAGCATTACCTGGTAAGGGTGTTCACTTTTTATGTATGGATGTTGTACATCTTCTTGACAACATCCTTGATTATCTTGTTGTCAGCACGTATATCAACAATGAATACCAGGGTGTTGTTGTCCTCAATCTTCTTCATTGCGGACTCTGTGGTGAGTGTGTATTTCAGGATCTGGTAATGGTTAAGCTTGTTCCTTGGTGGTGCACTAATACGTGGGTTACTTAGGGTTCCTTGCCTTATGCAATACTTCGCAATTCCACCACCACAAATTAATATGACACCTCCAGTTATTTCTCCACCACTCGCACCGCACCTCCAGTAGTACCACCACCAGCACCACAATCGACTACAACTTTCACCATCACAAAGCTATGAACTGACAAGTAAAGCACAATAAAAAAATATCGATCAGATAAACGTTTCATATCATGCGATCATTCGCATATTATATGCACATTTCAGAATGAAAAGAATGCAACCTTAATAGAAAGAATGCAACATTTTCAATCAGTAACAACCATTATTATATGTATGTAAAATCTATGTAACCAGAAGTTACACATTCAATCAGTAAGTGTAAGTAAAAGTTACACATCTAATTAACATGTGTAACTAGAAATTACACATCTATTTAGCTTGTGTAACTATAAGTTACATAGCCAATTAGCTTGTGTAACTAGAAGGTAAGAAACAATTATCCTATCTATGTAACTACTTTTTGGCCCTGAACCCTCCTATAAATGTAAGTACGAAAGTCGAAGGCTTATCCACTGCATGATAATAAATAAGAACCTATTTATATGCGGTATACTATAGCAACAATATTTATTTAAAAAGATAAAATAACGACAAGCTTCTGAACCTAAAATCGTAACAAACTTATTCTCCAAAAAACACAAGAAATTAAAGAGGTAAATGAGCGGTAAATCTTTCGTAACAAACCTATAGTGGCAGTAAATCTTTATTATGCTTCCCAATGTACAAAAAGTACTCCTTCCCTTCCTTGGACATACTGGTTCCAACCCCTGTAAAAATAAGCATAACAGTCATGCAATGTTCCAAGGCCAACCATAATTCACCGATATTGCATAAATCTAGTGCAAGCTATGAATTACTCAAAGGAGAAGTACAAGGAAACCTTGTAGTATTTGACATCCCATCCCTTTGAACTCAAGGCATTGAATAGAAGGAGATGATATTCTTATTTTTTCTATAAGTAACCTGAATAAGATGTTCAAAAACTGAAACAAGTTAGGATATATTTATCATCTATCAATATTTGCATAAAATTTGATCAAATAAGTACTTGAAAACCTATAGCAGATATCACCATCAAATATACCTCGACAATTGGAGTTATAAATTCAACTAGAAATGAGGGAATTTTCAACATTGATGGCCAGAATGAATGAAAGAACATAGTTACAAACCCACGACCTTTAGTCCTCTTCTTATCATGTTCAAATCCCTGTAACATCGACCATACTCAGACGCTTTCTTATTTTCTCAACCTAAAATATTCATGACCTCAATTATCTCTCAAAACCATCATAAAGACCCACACATACCACTGCCTTTGCTTACTGGTGCCTTTGATCAGAAGAACAAAATCAGTTACACATAAGGAAAAGTAAACCCACAAAACAAATATATGCCTCGTGTAATTAGCAAATACAACCCTAATCAATATTAATAACTAAATTACTTGATTTCAAGTAGCGTATCATGTCTAAATTAGATTGTGTAACTATAAGCTACACATTCATTTAGCATGTGTAACTTGCAGCTACACATCCACACAGTGTAACTTGCAGCTACACATCCACACAGTGTAACTTGCAGCTACACATGCATCTGAATTGTGTAACTAAGAGTTACACATGCTAATTTCTAGAGTCTGACTTAAGAATAAACACACCTCTACCACCTTAATGTATTAAACAACAACTTGAGAATCCCTAAGAACTGAAACATATTAAAAAGAAATAGATGCAGTGAAAAGTACTGAATGACACCCCAAAATTGGGTAGAGAGAACTTACAAATTCATAAGAAGAAAGAGATTGACATAGATTACGTTGAGTTCATAAGTAAGATTATTCGACATTTCAATGTCGGTCATGAAGATCTCTTCTACAAAAGGAGCTTGCTCTGCAACCAAGTAGCAACCTCTTCAGTAGTCTCCTCTTTAGTAGCCTCCCATTTATGTATTACAAGTTTAGTTGTCATTTAATGCATTCTACAAGAACAAATACAAGTTCACATCAGTTCTAGTTAGGTCAGAAAATAAAACTAAATCAAATTACAAACGAGTTGATCGGGTAATGCACATTTAGGTACATAAATTTCAAATTCGAACTTAGATTTCTAATTGAGATTAAAGGCAGAGATAATTCAGATTTCAGAAGAAGAAAAAAACCCTAACATATATTTGGTGAAATTTATCCTAAATTTTGAGTTCAAAACAGGGACAAAGATTAGATGAACCCAAATCTGAACTCTGATTGCAAATCGAATCATAATTTTGAACTGAAATCACAATTTTTAGGTTTTAGAAATTGATTTTTTTTTTTTTTCTGAAATCTAAATCGAGTAAGAAAAGTTAACAACTATGATCGAATTAGAGCAAAAAAGAGAGGTTGGACTTATCTTTCAGTTCCATTACAAAATCTTCAGATTCATTGATTGATGATGATTCTCATCAACTCTTTCCATCAAATCTCTAGAAATCTTCAACGACACGGGGATTAGAGTGAGATTATAGCAGATCTGATGATTATGAGTTCAAATAAGAGATTTGAACCGAAATCAAACTTTCAAATGTAAAAATATAAAATCGAAGAATTAAATTTACTTATTGAATTGAAATATTAAAGATAATGAAACTTATCTGTTCAATTAAACTTTCTAGTTGAATCATCGGATTTATTTGCTGATTCTCGCCGACCTTTTCCATTTTTTTTTCGTTGAATCTTCAAGAAAAAGTGACGCTGATGTTGAAATTAAGTTTTGAGATCTTCAGATCAACCGATCTTTGTTTCGTAGATCTTAGAACTACGTTTTGAGATAGTTTTTCCACAAAAAATTTCCATCAGAAACTGTGTTTCTTTGTGTGTTTCACTAGTAAAGAGAGAAAGTGAAATTAAAAATGAAAATGAAACTCAAATTACAGAGGAATAGAAGGAGAAGATGCAATCGATCTTTATTGTTGCAGTCGAAAATTCGGAAGAAGAAGACGAAAAATGAGTCTCAGAAACCCTAGAAATTATTTTTTTAGCCACAAAGAGAGATATGCAGAAGAGAGAGAAAAATAAATGAGAAATGAAAATATCTTCCGGGATTCCTCTTGTATAAATAGTAAAGGGTAGTTTTGTCATTATTAAAATTCATAATAATTAATTATGGGCCAGATCTGAAGAAATATTGATATTCTGGGCCTAGCAATACCATTTTATGAAAGTATGGAGTTGACAATGTATGATCCATTTAGTGGGGCTTCAAAATATTGAACCCATATAGTAGGGTGGTTCTAGTATTTTTCACAAAAAAAAAATCATAAAGAGGAGCATCTACGGAAACTACAAAGCAAATTTCTCATGTCCTAAAGAAAAATGAAGAACCCTAATTTGGGGCATACACACTTAGATGGCACCCAACACAAAATTATAAGGGCTTCCAAAATGATGGTTAAGTTACTATAATACCCCTGACTAGTATAAATTATAGTACCCTTCCACTTAATTAAATTATAATCCTAAAACAATCCCACTAATTAACCCATCCCACTAATTAACTCACTAACCATTACTAATTAACCCTTCTCTGTCACTCTTCTTCACCAAAGACACAAACAAAATTCTGAAAATTTCATTGTTCGATTAAGTTCTCGATTAAACACATTAATCCTAGAAATATGGTGCTGAATCCTGATATTGCTTCTGTAGCATCTCAATCTAGGGTTTTTGGAAAAGATGGTGATGAAGAGGATAGTGGATTGATTGGTGTTGGAGAGCGAGAAATAGAGCCTGATTCTTTAAAATTGCATATAGAAAGGTATTTCCCACAAACCCATTGCTTGGGTTTTCGTATTTCGTTGATTTGTGACATGTACTCGATGATTCCTATGGGTTTTGGAAGTTACAGAATAGTGTTCGGCGGAAATTTAGCAGCCGAACTTCATTTTTTTTACAGACGAAGAGCAGTTCGGCTTATGTTTTGAAAATCTATTGCGCCGAACCTTTGTGTTCGGCTAATACCTTGCCAACCTTTCCCGGCCGAACATGACAAATGAAATTTACCCCAGGTGGTTGTCAGGTTCGGCTGACTCGATTAGATTAATTTTAAGCCGAACTTATCTCTGTAAACACTTCGAAAATATTGCTTTGTATGCTCCAGGTTCGGATAACTCGTGATGATGAGTTATCAACCGAACTTATCTCTGTACTCTCAAGTTTTTAGATTTTATTTTGGCCATAACTTCTTCGTCCGATGTCGGAATGGCCTCATTCTTTTGCGTTGTTTTGGCCTTTTCATTCTCTTGAAGATGAAGATAATATATCATTGATTTGAATGAGTGTACATATCCACAAGTACAAAACTTTAGTTTTATTAATGATTTTGCATACAACATACTTGAAAATTAATAAAAACATAAACTACGTTAGTTACCTACCAAGTCAGTTTGGAAGTGATCTCTAGTATCTTCATGAATGACATCAACAGGCGGTGGTTGATCCTCCATAGTTTCCATCTCAGGAACAATCTACAACAATATCGCACAGGTTTTGGGTCAGGTTCGGCTAGAACGCAATACTATAAGAAAGCCGAACTAGAGGTTCGGCTGATTCGTGTTTGACTTATAAAGCCGAACT
This sequence comes from Papaver bracteatum, assembly GCA_023529315.1. Taxonomy (NCBI): domain Eukaryota; kingdom Viridiplantae; phylum Streptophyta; class Magnoliopsida; order Ranunculales; family Papaveraceae; genus Papaver; species Papaver bracteatum. The sequence goes on from JAJJWX010005119.1 coordinate 861,930, forward strand.
ACATGTCAAACATGGATTCAACCTATTTGGGACTAATATTATAAACCGAACCATAACACTTGAAATTTCCAAAAACAAAAATTATTGTTCGGCTGGAGAACGTGTAAGCCGAACATTACACTGTAACTCGTTTTTTTTTACATATGGTTCGGCTTAAAAATTCACTTCGCATGTGAGCCGAACCATGAAATTTATTTGGCGCGAAAATACTTAAGTGAAAGTTCGGCGTACATATTTGTCAAACGAATAAGCCGAACTGTTCTTGTTTATTATGGTTCGGCATACATATTACCTGCCGAACCTTACTCTGTTGCGCCGAACTAGTTGCAAAAATCATAACTTTTGGTGAAATCAAGCTACAAAACGGACATTAAACAACTTATGCAACCATACCCGTGTATTATTAGCATTGGGTTCCTCATCTATGTACTCATATTCTGGATTTGGCTCCATAAAGGAATCATCTTGAGCTTGAGAAAAGTTGAGTTTGGGTAAAATCATTTTCATAATCCAACAAATCAGCCATTTCCGGATCTACATCGTAATTGATATGTATTTTCTTAGCTTTACGTGATGAAGATTCACCTTCCTCACTCAAATTTGTATCACACATCTCTCAATAATCACAAAGATCACAAACAAAGATTTTTTTTTTCCCCTCCTCTCCTTCTTCTTTCCTCCTTCTTCTCTTTCTAAAATAATTCACTAACTAACTATCTTTAAACAAAAAATTATTATCATAAATTAACACTAAACTAATTTTAATCATTAACAATTAATTAATTTTAATTATCACTAATCTCATAAGGGGTATTTTAGCATTTTTGGAAAAAGGAGGATAAGGGCCACCAATGAAATACTATTAGCACCCCTGTTTTTGTCTTATATGAATGCCCCAAAATTTTGAGGTCTGCCCCAAATGAGGGATCAAAATAAAATGGATTAAGTTATCCATCAACTCTAGAGGATTTTAAACTGCAATTAACACAAGCAAGAGCGAGAGGAAAAAATCACCGAATCAGGTTGTTTGTACCATATAGTTTGGTATATGGCCCAAGTGTCTCATCCCAATAATTTTACCCAAAATAAGCATTATTGGGTCCTTGGGTAAAAAATATGGAAGAATGATTATAGCCCAGTCAGCATTATCCTTCCAAAATAAAACAAGGTGTACATATTCAAACATGGAGGTTAAAGATCCCTAAAAAGAGAGAGAATAAATTATGGAGAAGACCAGGTACATATTCAAACATGGAAGTTACAGATCCTCAGAAAAACGAGGAATCAATTACTAAGAAGGCCAGGTATAACCTGATGTTACAGATCCTAAAAACAAGGAAAATTGGTTTAGACCAGGTGAACCTGGAAAGCATTTGATCCAGATACATAGTCAAAATGTATCTAGACAAAAACTAGACTGGATACAATTCCTCCATAACCTATAAATTGAAGTGGAATTCTAATTGAAAAGGTACAAATCTCTCTCCATAAAAACCTGCTTAGAGCTCTTACTTATTGAGGCATCAGAGTGTCTTTGAAGGTACCACCCCACTTCCATTCATCAACAATTATTAAAGAGCCATAGCTTTAGGAAAACGGATTCATCAAGCAGCTGTAAGATTCTCATCCATCAGGAACACATCACGAGAAATACTACTGAATCATCCAACGATTCATATTTTATCATCAGAAATCACGACTTCTATAAAGAATACATCTCGAGGAAATTGTAGAATCATCCAGCGGCTGAAATCTCATCTTCATATACAAATTTCGAGGATTGTTGTAGAAACATTTTTGCTGCAACATCTTTTGGCGCCCACCGTGGGGCAAAGAAGGAACCATCAAAAACAAATCAAGATCCATAGTTATATCACAAGCAAGTCGGAGTGATGGAATATTTATGTAGATGAAAGAGTACGAAGAATTCAGAATAATGGTTATCACCCACTCCGAGAAGAAGTTGAAACATCACAAGCGACGACGATATCAGGACGTCCTTATGCAAGAAATTATACCCACGTAATAAGTAATAGAAATCTCAAGGTACGTATTGCAACCCCTCTTTTAAGTGAAGGTGCAATACGTACATCTTAAAATCGCGTATAAAGAACATCTTAAAATCGCGTCCAAACTCCCTTAACAATAAAGGCTTTCATTTAGCCTAGCGTATTGTATAAGTAGAGATGACCAGAGTAACACCCGAAGATCTGGGTCTGCTAGAAATATTACAACAGTCAGAGAAGGAAAATAGTCAAACAGACTACTGGAGACCTTAGTGGATAAGAGACTTCAAATGGGTAATACCCAATACTATGAAAGTATCGTTCCACGTAGGCATGCACGACTTTCACATGAGGGTTGGCGGGCGCAACATGTGCGGAGTGGTCACGATAGGAAACACAGATCATATGAAAGGCAAAACATTGAAGCAGATAATGTCACAAGGAAAGATGAACGACTGAATGACCGCTACGAAAGCCATCAGATTATCGAGGAATTAGAATGATGATCAGAACCTACCCAATGCCAAAATAATATACATGAGTAGGAGGAATACTGTTAGAGCACTGCTCGGTCGAACTCGCAAGCGTTGCTATCTCAAGCCTGTTGTCAAGTTTAGTTGCCAAACCTATAAGTCTTGATTTCTAGTCTACTTATAGCTAAGTCTCGGATTAGGATAAGAAGTATAGTTGAGCATTAGACTTCCCGACGTTCATCGATTGAAGATGAAGAACTACTAAGGGGATCTTGTGGAACTTTATCAACAAAAGGTATGTGGAGACTTGAACTCATCTGTCACTCAAAAGTCTATCTACATTATCTCCTATTTGAGACAAAAGTCGTATAGCTATATAGACTTCGATTATACATTTTATATTTCGAGCTGAGTCTAACTCGCTTACATATTTATCGAAATATGTATTAGTAAGCTTTTGCTTTAACCAATTTCATCTTATATTCTTGACGAAAGTCAAAAGATTATCATGTGAAAATTTCTTCGGGAATATAAGTCTGGTATATCAATTGGTACCTGTTCACCTTGATTTATCAAAAGACGAAAAAAAAACTTCTAGGTATTTATGTGGGAGACAGATTTATATATTCAATAGACTTTTCTGTGTGAGACAAATTGGTTTATCAAGTCTTCGACTTTGGGTCGTAGCAACTCTTAGTTGTGGATGAGATCAGCTAAGGGAATCAAGTGCGTAGAGTCATGCCGGGATTCAAAGGCGTAAGGAACATGACTGTACCTTGATCAGTGTGAGATTGGTTAGGGATCAACTACATTCCACTCCAAAGTTAACTTGGAGTAGGCTAGTGTCTGTAGCGGCTTAATATAGTGAGGTGTTCAAATCTGGACTAAATCCCGGGATTTTTCTGCATTTGCGGTTTCCTCGTTAACAAAATTTATAGTATCTGTGTTATTTCTTTTCCTCATTATATTTTTATATAATTGAAATAATTACAGGTTATGCGTAATTTCAATCAATTAGATTATCCAACCTTTGGTTATTGATATAAATTGATTGACACTTGATCATTGGTCTTTGGTACCGTTCAAGTTGTTTCTTATAATAATCAGGCTCACGGATTTCTAGCTGTTTGATTTGCTGATTACATTAAGAAACCGAGATATAACTCTTTGATATACTTTTCTTAAGATTGAGTCTATCTGTCTAGTCGATTTTCTTGAAAGCATATTGGAGTTAGTCCATACAGATTGCTAAGAGAAATATTGGGTGAGATTGTTAGACCCCCTCTTTTTCAAAAGGGAAAATGTCAATGCCCTTGCTTGTCAAACTACAACTTGACTGCTTTCTAATGAGCATCCTCCTTGAGACCGTGCGAATATGCTCATAGTTCTCAAGAATCTTTTCTTCTTGGCAAAGTGGTCTCTGTTGTATCTCTTTTAAATTTAAAAATAAATTGATCATATTACTATTGAGCCTGCTCCGATTAATTATTACATTTATAATATATTTGATCAGTAACTCTTGAGAAATTTCTATTTGTTGCTCACTTTAAAATCCCCCATTTTTCTTCCTTATGACAGTTAATTTGTTTTCTATCAACAATAATCTTGTTCCCTCCTTGGGCTATGATTTTTTGTCAATGTGTTTAGATTTTGGCTTTGATATTTATCAAAACTACTTCTAAATTAGGCTCCCTGGTTCTCTTGGTCTTGAGCCTGGTTCATAACCATGAGAGTACGTGCACCTGACCCACTACCAAACGTAAACGAGTAACTTGGTTTCCTTATGAAGGTATCACATACATACATATATATATATAACTTTGCTGGTTCATAACCATGAGAGTACGTGCATCTCACAGGAGAATTGACGTTACCGAACGCGTATGCACAATGGATAGATACAAAAAGGAAGATAACGTTGAAGGCAACAAAGTTATTGAGTTTCACAAAAAAACCTCTGTCCATAACCTGCTTTCATACAATTGATCATAAACAAGATCTGCCAGTTCATATTTTGTCTCAATTGGGGGGAAATATTCTTCGATATTTTGAAGTCGTTCGTGAACAACTTAAAATTACAACAAAGAATCTTGATATTTTGTAAACTGAACTGAATAAAGCATCTGATGAATTTATTTGTGTTCGATCTCTGGTTGTTGATTATGTCTGAAGATCTTCAGTTGTGTTCCTCTTAAGAGTTATTTTATTTTATCTAGGAAACTTCTTATGAGAATTTATTCTTGTGCTTTAAGAAGGATAAATAGGGTTTGGAATAGCCATTATTGTGAGTACACATAGCTATTGCCAACGCTTTTCATCTTGCAATGTTTTTAGTTTATTTATTTACATTTTAAAGTTTATTTGGAAGATGATTTTGCAGTATTAATCTTTATTGGTTTTATATATTGCAAATTTTTTATGCGATATGTGTGTTTGCGTTCGTGAACTATGATTGTCCCATATATGTCAAAAGTTAAGCCTATTGTGTCATTATTAAAATATTGATGAAGATAGGATGAACTTTTGATTATAAATATTAAGACTATTATATGTCTTTATGCAAATATTGATGAAAAATAGAATGAATCTTTGTATATTCCGCAATATTGGTCTTTCCCTGATCCACTTCTATGTGAAAGCACTGTGTGGCTCCATAAATTCTCTTATGTTGAGAATTTACGATTAAATTAATCATGGGTTCTCTTGTGGTTAATTTAATTGAGATTTTTTGGATACAAATTCATGTGTCATGTATTTTGTTAATATCCAAAGAAATCCTTATTTTCTTGTAAAAGTAAGGTCGCTCTTGTTGTTCCTTGAGGAATGGCATTTTATGGGGGAGATTTCTTAATTGAACTTGTGCTTAATTGCCAAATATTTGTGGGGAGTGCTGCTATGGAATATTATAGTATTTTTCTTGTATATTTATAAACTCCTCGATGAATGCATTTAGTTTCGACTATATGATTGCATCTAAACAAAGTTGATATGTTTTTTTTTTAGTCATGAAGTATCTCTATGAGAATTTCATTATGATCCCACTAGTTTTCGTACCTTTGCCAATTTATATTGACAAAAAGGTGGATATTAATGTGTAGTTCATACTACAAATACATATGGTTTACGGATTATTATGTAAGGAGGAGTGGTTTTCATGTGAGATGAAGTATTGACTAAGGGGGAGTGATACATATCACCATAGTATTATTGTCAAAGTTGTGATACAATTGGACTTTGATGTTGTGTAATGATACTATGACACTATATAACAATGATTGAGATATACTGTTTTCTCATTGTTATAGCTACGGATATTCAACAACTATGATACTGAGTTGAATACGTTCAGAATCACTGGAGTACTTGGAAGTGATGAAAATTTTGAGTAATCTTGAAGAACCAAGGAAATCAAGCATTCGGATGAGAATCTACAAAGTTTATTTATTTTGTAATCCATATGTATTGATAGTTTTGTCACTAAAATTGACAAAGGGGGAGATTGTTAGAGCACTGTTCGGTCGAACTCGCAAGCGTTGCTATCTCAAGCTTGTTGTCAAGTTTAGTTGCCAAAACTATAAGTCTTGATTTCTAGTCTACTTATAGCTATGTCTCGGATTAGGATATAAAGTGTAGTTGAGCATTAGACTTCACGACATTCATCGATTGAAGACGAAGAAATACTAAGGGGAGCTTGTGGAACTTCATCAACAAAATTTGTGTGGAGACTTGAACTCATCTATCACTCAAAAGTCTATTTATTGCATCTCCTATTTGAGACAAAAGTCGTATAGCTATTTAGACTTCGATTATACACATTTTATATTTCGAGCTGAGTTTAACTCGCTTATATATTTCTCGAAATATGTGTTGGTAAGCTTTCTCTTTAACCAAGTTCATCTTATATTCTTGAATAATGTCAAAATATGATCATGTGAAAATCTCCTTGTAACATCTTACATGATTTGTGTGAGACAGTCATTTGATATAGACTCCGAATGTTTCGTATGGATCATTCGATCACTTGAAAATTGCTTTGAATCTAATAGATTATGTGAGACAGCTATTGTTGTCTTCCGATAATGTTTCAATGATTGAAATGGGAGTTTAGAACACTTAACCATGATTGTATTATAAGCACAATATGCATACTTCCATATGTGTTGATCCAAGACCGGAACTTAGTATGCATACTCGTATGCGTACTGGTTGGTCAGGTAAAGTCGGGGAACTAGAGTATGTGTACCTGTACGCGTACTGGTTTAAACTGAAGTTTGGAAGTGTACGAAAATATGCATACCCGTTTGCATACTGGAAAACACAGTCCAAGTTCGGCTACTTAGGTATACCCGTTTGCATACTTGAGTAGGTTATGTTCTAAAATCGGTTTGTTCATGAACTAATACATTTATATAATAAGGAATGTAATCTTTTGTAAACCGTGGCTATAATTTTCATGATTTGATCCGAGTGAATCGAAATTGATTTTGCTTCAATTGTTTCTTGTATACTTCTATAAGAATATAAACAATTGAACAACTCTAGAACTAGTTTCATTTGAGTCATTTGAACTAGTTATGGTTAAGATGAATATGGTTGATATGAAAGTGTTCATATGGCTAACTTCGGTTAACTATTGTTGAGCCAACAAGGTGTACACATTTAGGTACGGTTACCCATATCTAAATGAAGTCACTTTTCTTTTGTGTGTAACAAGCTAAATTCGATCTAACGGTTGAAATATATTATCTTGAGTCTAATAAGGTTTTCATCTAACGGTGAATACTGAATGCTTTGTTACCAGGGTAACTTAGATTTCAAACCCTGATTTGAAGACTATATAAAGGAGAACTCTATCAACTGGGAAACCTAATTCCCATACCTCCTGTATAATACTAGTTGCGACTAGAGTCAATTCTCCTTTAACCTTAGGGTTTTTACGAAACCCTGTAGGTTAACGACTTGAAGAATTCTTTGGGATTGTGAAGCCAGACCCAACTATTTTCTCTGTAATTGCGTGTTCTGATCTTGCCGTTGTCTATTGTATTGAGTACTATTTTCTCTAAAATTTGCTCAAGATTTATTCTCCGATAGGCAAGATAAATAGTAGTCACAAACATCTTCGTCTCATCGTTTGTGATTCTACAATATCTTGTTTTGCTACCATACGATTAATATTATTGTGAGGTGATTGATATTTCTAGGCTATTCTTCGGGAATATAAGTTTGGTATATTAATTGGTTCATGTTCACCTTGATTTATCAAAATATGAAACAAAAACTTCTAGGTATTTCTATGGGAGACATATTTATCTATTCAATAGACTTTTCTTTGTGAGATAGATTGGTTTATCAAGTTTTCGACTTTGGGTCATAACAACTCTTAGTTGTGGGTGAGATCATCTGAGGGAATCAAGTATGTAGAGTACTGTTGGGATTCAGAGGCGTAAGGAACGCGATTGTACCTTGATCAGTGTGAGATTGGTTAGGGCTCAACTACATTCTAGTCTGAAGTTAACTTGTACTAGGCTAGTGTCTGTAGCGGCTTAATACAATGTGGTGTTCAAATATGGACTGGGTCCCGATGTTTTTTTGCATTTGCGGTTTCCTCGTTAACAAAATTTCCGGTGTCTGTGTTATTTTTGTTCCGCATTATATTTTTATATAACTGAAATATCACAGGTTGTGCGTAAGTTCAATCAATTAGATAATCCAACCTTTGGTTGTTGATATAAATTCATTGACACTTGAACATTGGTCTTTGGTACCGCTCAAGTTGTTTCTTATAACAATCAGGCTCAGGGGTTTTCTATCAGTTTGGTTTACTGATTACATTAAGAAACATAGATATAACTCTTGGATATACTTTTCGAGTCTGACTGTCTAGTTGATTCTCTTGAAAGTATATTGGAGTTAGTCCATACAAATTGCTAAGTGAAATATTAGGTGTGGTTGTTAGACCCCCGCTTTTTCAAATACCTCGGCGAGCAGAAGCGAAATGAGTACCTCGACGAATGAAAGCAAAAGGAGTATTACGTCGAAAATCAACGCTCAAACAAGCACACACTAGTGAAAGAAAAAGCAACATAAAACACAGATTGTTGTTCCTCTGTGTCGCCTGCAAATAGGATCCAATCACTTCAGATGGCTTATATGGGAATAATCTTCGATGTATTTATCCATGGATGCAATCTTGTTGTTATGCAAAAAAAAAAACAAAAAAACAAAAAAACAAACAAAAACATGCATGCATGCATCACACACGTGTGAGTATGAGGGTTGTCAACAATGACGCGCCTAACGACATGAACATTAATTATCGGCGTCAGTTGCAATACAATCAATATATTCATGCTCTCTTAACCTAGCATCACAAATATTCATCGCTCAAGTTGTATACTCGTACGAAATCAGCGAAAAACATCACCAACGTATCACTAGGCCAATCTTTGCGTTACTTGGTTGCCCCATAACCGAGATTTCCTAGACGCGCCCTTTGTCAATCAATCAAACTCAAGACTTCCCCAACTATGCAACTCATGTACTCAGCATTCCTCGTTGATCCAACTAGTGATCCAACTTGCAATCCAATCAACGATATGTTCTTTTGTATCGTTCCAAGTTCAAACTTACACGAGTTTAAAACAGTTTGACTTACACACCATTGGAAATTTTACTCACAATAGTCGAACAACTGGGGTCATCTGGGGAGCACTGTACCTAATAGATAAGCTAGCAAGAGGGAAGTTATATTAAGCGAGCAGAAGAAAAATGAAGCCCAAAACTTAGAACTCCAGCAACTTGAATCAATAGTTGACAATTGACTTCGAAATGCATATTTTCGATGTTGGACTCATTCATGTCTCATAAGGTAAACCTAAATGATTTCTCAATTTGCTTACATTATTCGCATTTTCTAGTCATAAAACAAATTCACAATTCACATAAAAATGCATGATCCACACACTTTGTTACTAGCCAGAGTCGTTTAGCAATAACACTCGCATAGCTAATATCGAACACAAACTTCGGGCATACTAGCCACATCAGTTAAACAATAACTCTCGCATAGCTAGCAACGATCGTAACTTGGCTTTGATTAGAGGAAATATTTTAAAAAATATTCCTTGCACGGTCTTAGTCAATACTTGCGCAAATTTGCGAGCAAGCTAAACCGGTTTAGTGCAAGCTCTAGAATAGCAAGGACCTTGTTCCATGGGCAATGGAACAAGGTCCCAGGGCAGTGAGAACCAAACCAACTTGGCTTTTATTAGGGGAAATATTTCAAAAAATATTCCTTGCACAGTCTTAGTCAATACTTGCGCAAATTTGCAAGCAAGTTAAACCTAAACCGGTTAGCGCATGCTCAAGAATAGCAAGGACCTTGTTCCATAGGAAGTGGAACCCCATTGTCAGGGAAATACGAGTTCATTATACGAGGAAAATAAAAATATTTTTTTTATTAAAGTTTTTGCTGGACGAGCTGGAGCTAGAGCTAAAGATAAAAATAATAAAGAATATAAAATTGCATATATATAAGCTTTATCGGAGCCAGACCGAACAAAAGTTATTTTGCGAAGAAGCTTTTACTAAGAAAATTAGAAAAAATTACACAAGGAAGCTTTGTTGGAGAGGCAATTAAAAAAAAAATTAACGAATAAAAAAAAATGTATGAAGAAACTTTGTTTGAGCGGGAGCGATAATAAAAAAATAAAAAAATATATATATATATTTGCAAAAAGAGGCTTTACTAGAGCGGGAGCGAAAGGAGATAAAAAATCAAATCGATTTGCAAACTGTCTTTTATGGTGTCAAAATTATTATATACATGAAGAAGCTTTGTTGGAGATGAAACGAGGAGGGAAAAAAATCATTTGTATGAAGAAGCATACTTGGAGCTGGAGCAAAAGAGGAAAAATAAAATAAAAAATATTTGCATGTAGAGGCTTTGTTGGACATGGAGGAAAAGTGAGAGGGAAAAAAATACGGAAGGAGAAAAAAGAAGAAGAAACAACAACTATATAGTACTCCCTCCGTTTCTGGAAAAGTGTTACTTTCACTTTTTCAATTTGGCATATTTTTAGGCTAAAATGAGCAACACTTTTCCAGAAACGGAGGTAGTATGAAGATCTCAAAGAAATGGGTTTCATATTTTACCCCATGCTCCCCTGGTTAGGTATGAGCTATAGTGAAGCATCACTCGAAGGACATCACTTATCAAGCTCTCAATGCATGAGTAGTTGTGATATTTACAACCATCTAAAAGGTGTAGATCACGATTCGGCATCATCATTATTGGAACATCAATTGGATTATATTTATACAACATCATATAGATCTAAGAATAATGGTGTATACTCCACATAAGAAATACACCAGTTTTTTCCGAACTGTGAAATTACACAACAACTACAGTATGAGCAGAAAGTATTCCTTTGTGCTGGCATCTACGGCCTCAAATCACAAGTAAAGACTTATGTTTTGCGCTAGTGTAACCATGAACTCTTGTCTAAAAAACGAGATACATTATTCAAGAGACGTGCCACCATTTATAACACTCGGTGCAATAGTTGCCTCAGCGGGGAAAAAATATTATTGTGCTGCAAGCAAGAGGACATGTTAAGCAGCAAACACATAACTTGAAACTCGTGATATAATCATCAAGCATCGTTCATATTCGACTACGGAAAACTCTCATCCAGCGACACAAGTACAACTTTATTAGCAAGCAGACTAACTTGTCACTTCAACAAATAGATTGGAAAAGACGAAGCAGTTGAACAAAGGGACTCTTCTTAACCCATCAACAAGTTGAAGATTATGAGAGGGCGATGTTTGTAACATATAGTTTGGTATATGGCCCAAGTGCCTCAGTCCAATAATTTTACCCAAGATAAGCATTAGGCCCTTGGGTAAAATATATGGAAGAATGATTATATCCCAGTCAACATCATTATCCTTCTAAAACAAAACACCAGGTACATATTCAAACCTGGAGGTTAAAGATCCCTAAAAAGAGGGAGAATAAGTTATGGGGAAGACCAGGTACATATTCAAACATGGAAGTTACAGATCCTCAGAAAAATGAGGAATCAATTACTAAGAAGAGCAGGTATAACCTGGAAGTTACAGATCCTAAAAACAAGGAAAATTGATTTAGACCAGGTGAACCTGGAAAGTATTTGGTCCAGATACATAGTCAAAATGTATCTAGACAAAAACTGGACTGGATACAATTTCTCCATAACCTATAAATAGAAGTGGAATTCCAATTGAAAAGGTACACATTTCTAATCATTCCCTCTCCATAAAAACATGATTAGAGCTATTACTCATTGAGGCATCCGAGTGTCTTTGCTGGTACCACCCCACTTCCATTCATCAACAATTTTTAAAGAGCCAAAGCTTTAGGAAAACTGATTCATCAAGCAGCTGGAAAATTCTCATCCATCAGGAACGGATCACGAGAAATACTATTGAATCATCCAACTATTCATATTTTATCATCAGAAATCACGACTTCTATCAAGAATGCATTTCGAGGAAATTGTAGAATCATCCAGCGGCTAAAATCTCATCTTCATATACAAATCTCGAGGATTGTTGTAGAAATATTTTTGCTACAACACAAGTCAAGTCCAAGCATAGTCCATATAATATTATTATTAAGAGGTCAGTATGTAGCCTTACATGTTCTTTAATTTACTTTTACTTTGATACAATATTACTTCTATCTCCTATAGTCCTTACAATCTTAGATTAGTCAGTGTCTTTGTTTCAATTTGTTTCTGGACACAGCTTAGTCCTTAGATTTTCTTCCTTCAGCATTTGTCAAAATGTGCTTGTTTTCGTTTCTATTAAAACGTTCCTGACTTCTCAATGTTCTTTACCGTATATCTGAAGGTATCGCATTTCAAATGTTTTATCTTACAAGTTGCCTATGTAATAAAGTTGTGGTTTATAAATTCCTTCACTTCAATGCCATAAAGTAAATTTCACTAAGAAAACACCTAATCGGCCAATAAAAGAAAAATTTGCATCATTAGGACGTTTTGAAATCTTTCGCACACCGTCGAAAAAATATCGAAGACGGCCCCTAAACAAATGGGTATTGGTGTATGGGAGAGAAATAATATCAAGAACCTAAGGAGAATGCATGATTGCTAAAGGGGAGACCGGAATTAGTAGGGCGCACTATTTCATATGAGACAAAAGAGTTATATCTAATCCTGGCTGTCGGATCACTCAAACGGTATCCCCTGCTAATACCGGTCCCCCTTTAACAATCGTGAGGAAAATGTAGCTTAGTTTTCAACTTACTAAAATGAAGTCTAATATTCGCAGGTACGATTCGTATGAAGCAGTTAGTCTTTGTTGCTGCAGAACTACCCCGAGAAATGATAGATGCACCAAGGGATTTCTCCCGCAACCTCGGTGCTCTCTCACAGTTTTCTGAGACCCGCCACAAATAAGTGTCCCCCTACTAAACTCTCTTGGTGGTAAGGCCTGCAGTTTTGTGAGACGGCACCGAGGTTGCGGGAGAAATCCCTCGGTGCATCTATCAACGCTGAACTCTAGAAATAGTGCTAGTAAAAAGATAAAAAATAAAAAAATAAAAATGAAGCTAGTAAAAAGACAACGAGAAAATAAAGGAAATCCTATTTTCTTTTATATTTTCATTCATTACTTCAATGTAAAACAAACCATTGCAATCAGTACATTTCACTTAGCTGTACTTATTAGAAACACTCAAACACATAAAACAAAAAAGAACACACACATACACATTGCCACCAACCAAGTTGTATTCACAACTTAAAGTGGTCTAGCCTGGAATCGGCGAGCCCTTTCGAATAACAATATTTGACATACTCTTTAAATGTGGCATCTCGGTATACAGGGGGATTACTTTCAGATATTAGCTCTCTTATTGGATAAAGCAATGTAGGTTTGTCCAAACTTCCCACGTAATCACAGACTACTGAAACTCTTGGTCCGACACGATGTGCAACTACCCTATGCTTGGCGCTTATAAACTTGTCGTTGCTTACAATCTGCAAGAAATGGACACAAACCAGAAAGTATTAAAACTATCCCGCTGCTGCTGGTTGTATAAATCTCAAATAAATAATTCCACGTGCTAGGGACGCAATTACCTGAATAAGATCGCCAATGTTTATAGTTAAGGTCCCTGGTATGGGTTCGACAGTAACCCATTGGTTCTGATGGAGAAACTGTAATGCAGGGATCTGATCTTGGAGAACAATCGTGAAGAAACTTTGATCTGAATGCTTTGTTGTGCCCATGGTGAGTTCAGGCTCAGGGCATGCTGGATAGTACTGACCTAAGAGATTCATGTATTGAGCACAATCCATGCCTTTAAGGTGGTCCCTGGTTAGTCCAAGAGCCTCTGACAATAACTCGGCAAGAGTATTTCCTAGATTCCTAGCATGCTTCCCATACTCGGCTGTTATATCACTGTTTGAGAATCAGAGGTGTTAAGAGACCCATATGAAAAGAATTTGACAATTAAATAAAATAAAATAATTACTCCCTCCATTCCATGAAGAGAGATGTTATCGCGATTCCAATTGATAGGCTAAAATGAAAAAGTGATAACATCTCTTTTATGGAAACGGAGATAGTAATTAATTAGCATCATATACATACTAGACGAACTTACCGGCAAGTGGAAGGAAATAGTTGAGGATCTATAGGATCTGGAGTTAAATACCGACATCGAAAGGTATCCCTCCAATTAGCAGATCTTGATACATATAGATCATTGTTTGTATAATACAGTACTTTTTCGCTGAGGTCTTTCAGGTATAGCTGTTTCTTCACCTCTATATCCCCCTCATGAAACCTACGCACGCCTTCAATCATTTCATTGCTGACGCTTATGGGTATTCCATGATTCACCAATTGAAAAAATCCCAGAGTCATCGACGCACGTCTAATTTCATCGACGATCTCATGACGTCGACAATCAATGTTTTGGAGATCAATAACCGGAATGTGAAACTGATCCCTTGAAGCATCTGTATATGCCAAGTCCTCGGTTAACTCATCTTGTGTCCGGGCAAACATTCGAGGAATCTTTTCGCTACCCAAATCAGCTACTCCTTTGACACCGCATTTCGTTTCATCGAAGGCCTTCAACTCTTTGTTTCGATCATAAAGTGAGACTTTTCCAAGTTGGGCACTCCCCATTATCGATGAATGTAGTATAGTATGAAGTAGAAACTTGCCAGACAAATAGAAATTACAATTGATTTTTGAATGAAGCTCCACTGGAATGGTTCTAGTGCACCAGTAGTTATAAAACTGGTTTCTTGGAAGTTGCTATCACTCTCCATGTTTTAAACTAGACTTTTTTAGTTGTTTATTGTTTAGCCGTTTACTCGCGAATGCGGAACCACGCACCCTCCATCACCACGTATAAAATTTGTCGTAAGCTTTTGTTTGGAAAATTCGCTCTCATCTCTCACGGCTGTACAAACTGTTCTTAAATTCTTTAACAATTAATCTGTAAATTTAATAGGTCACGTAGGTCATCAATAAGGAACGGAGATTTCTAACAATTACTACTTAAAAAATGCTTAATAAGGGAAATGGGGACATTAAATTCTAATAATTTGAGCTAATGTAATTAGGGGAGTGGGGCTGGCGTATACGAATGAGAGTGTTGTTTCGCACTCACCTAAGGCCGTCTGCACTAGAATATAAGAATATGCCTAGAATATTGCAGTCAAATAATTAAGTTGGGTTAGTTATCATGGATTATTTTATTTAGAGCAGTGATACGCTCATCGATTTTTTGTCCCGAAAATAAGGGTGTAAGCGGATGCATACGGATCCGAAAATACCAGACACTATCCGAATTGGATTCAAAATCCGAACGGATATAGTAATTTTTACTTCGAATTCGTATCCGAAATCATAAGAAAAAATAATAATAAAATATATATTTTTTGCACAAGATTAATGTTTACATAATAAAAATTAATTAGAATTAAAAGAATTATCTATGTTTTTAATAAAATTTAACAAAATGCTAAAATATAAAGGAAAATAAAAAAATTGATACAATCTACACTTTCCTAGGTTTAAAATATATGATGTATTCATACATCAATTTCGGATACGGATATTTCATATGCGAATACCTCCATATCCGAATCCGTATCCGACTAGTTACATTTTCGGATAAAAAAAATCCGGATATTCGAATACGAAAACTATTTTCGAATAATATTTGATTTTTCGAATAAGAATTCGAACGAATACCTGAGTTTTCGGACATCCATTGACACCCTTACCCGAGCTTTATCCCGATAGGAGATCTGACGGACAAAAAAAAAAGCTTCTCAACATTGGGATTAGTAAAGGAAAAGTACTTCCTTGTTTTTGTGTGTTGCGGGATTAAATTTGAGATTTTTTTTTCCAGTCAAGTCAAGGTAGCATTTTCGTTTTATTTAAAGCTTACTTAAATAATACATGGCCCTATATACGTTCTTACGACACAATCATCGTTGAGTTTTGTAATTTCTGTGGGGGTTTCCAAAAATACCGCGGTTTCAGGTGCTGTTTCCATTAACTGGATTTTCAAGGTGAACAACTATGCACACATCAAGACGTAAAATTAGGTTAGAGTTCATAATATCTACCTTGTTATAGAATTTTAGTTTCTTCACACTCTCAAGTTAGCATAAAAGTGTGTTGAAAATGGTATATAGCTAGAGTTCATCTCTCGTTTCTTCTTCCAATCCGGAGGTATCCATCAAGTTTTGTAACTGATACGAAAGAAAGGAATTTAGATATATTTATACAAAAGTTAATTCATTTAAAACATAATTAAAAATAAAACATAATTTAAAAAAATATTAAGCAATTTAAAACTAAACATGAATTTAGAATATATTATTTACCAACCAAAGTTTTGTACGACTTTACCGACATTTAGTCGTTTGTAATTTCTATTTTACGAATCTCTTCTATTATTAAATAATAGGTTTGTCAAAACATTAAACTTTGTAAACATAATTAAACATTTAACTTACTGTTTAGTTTTAAATTAAATAGGTTTTTCAAAATCTATTTTTTCCCTAAAATAATTGATAAAAGAACAAACTCAAAATTTAAAAATAAAAATAAAATAAAAATAAGATGTTTAAAAATAAAATAAAAATAAATTACCTAGTGGTTTTTAACGGAGTTTTCGGCCAACTATATTAGGGGAATACAATTATGCCATTGTACATATTTGGGACCTTGTTGTGTTCGTGATCATTTTAATGTGACCTAAAAATAAAAGGTGAAAGAAAGAATTTATCGTCTTAATTGAGAGAGTATTCAAAACTGAACTAGGTGTATAGTGGTGTTTCTGCTAAGTAGTTTGAAAAGGAGAGGGTACCAAGTACACCACCAACTTTTTCGTTCGGCAATCTGTATGGACAAAAACCTAATCCAATTGTACATAAATTTTCTCTCCCACTATCAATATGCCTAGACAACAAAGTCTGTGAACCTGAAGGTATCGAAGAGTTCTTGGACGATCTCACAAATTAGTATCTAAGATCAATCTAGTCGTATCGAAATGAAACTTGTTATCTATTTCAAGATACGAATTCAACAAGAACAAGTCTTGTAATCGATCACAATTAAGATGAACATATTTATACATAAGATATTATTGTTGAGTCTGATGACTTAGAGACAGTAGACGTGCATAATGAGATATTTTCTAATCATTTGAATAACGAGATTCCTATAAGTCACTTAGTTGCAAATAATAATGAGGCCATTATTTATGATATTGTTGTTCCTTTGAGCTCATGTTTTTCTAACCCATATTGTGATTTTCTTATTGCTGATGTTGATGTGGAGGCAATTGGTACTGTTCAGGTAACTACTGATTTTGAACCAATCTCAGTCTGTTTAGCCCACTTTGCAAATTCCGATGATCCTATGCTTATTGACATTGTCAATGCATTGCGGTCTCCAATGTGTAATCAAGGTAACTCACCAACGGAAGTTATTTTCGCGGACTTAGAACCAGACTTAGGAGTTACTAATTTTGACAAACTTGAATCACTAGATGCATGTTTAAACCATTGTGCCGATGATTTTGTGCCTTTTTACGTTGTCAATGCATTGATTCCTATGATTTCTAGTGAAGATAATATGTCGACTGAACGTATTTTCGCTGATTTAGAACCTGATTTAGAGTGTGCTTCTCAAAAAGAAACTGTCAAACAATCTGAACTTGTTGCTTGTGGGAGCGATTTACTTATCCCGACCATATATTATTTGAGTATCACTTACAGTTTTCTTTTGGGAATGAATTTACACATCTTTTTGGAGATTTATAGTGTTTCCAGGTTCATTATGGCGGCTGATCTGATTTGTTGGATTGATCCCCAACTTTTCAGACTATACATATATGCTTTGCAGTTTACTTTAGTGCATTAGCACCCTGTTTGAGATTCTTTGCTGGCACAAATAGGGAAACAAATACCTTTTGCTTCATAGGAGTCAACCCATCAGATTTGTTTTCTTTCCTTTATCTTTTATTTCTTTGCTTGAATTTCCCATCTTAATTTTTATATTGAATGACTCAATTACATTAAGGAAAATGTAATGTTTAAGTGTGGGGGAGTGGCATTTTCGTTAGGCTTTAAAAAAAATAATAAAAAAAAAAGATCAGCTGTGTAGCGGGTCTTAAAAATAAAAAATAAAAAATAATTATCATTATGATTTTTAGGGTTATGACCAGCTGTGTAGCGGGTCTTGTGTATGGTATTTGTCATGACCAGCTGTGTAGCAGGTCAATTCTTTGTTTTGCTCGAGGACTAGCAAAATATAAGTGTGGGGGTGTTGATAAGAACGTAAGTGCTACATTTTATACCCATATTTATATTAGCTAGGACTCGATACTTTGGATAATAACACTATTTTAGTGCTTTTGTAGAAAGTACAAGTGAATTCGATCGTTCGGAAAATAAACGCCTAAATTGCAGCTTAAATGTCGTTTGCGGTGAAAATCACCAAAGTGGCTCACAGATGGAGCTCGCTTCCGAGTTAATGTGTCATAGACACCTGCTTGATTACCTGATTCCCTGGCCAATAAATTATCAAGAGAAGCAAAGAGATTTTCTTTGACTAAAAATGCAGTACGTGTACCACACCTCCACCTAGCCATCACGTTCAGTGATACCAAAAGAAAAGTCAGTTTCTTTTAGCATTTGTTGTCACATGGAGTGCCTAACACAAGTCCAGTAGAGGAAATAAGCAAGTGACATGTCCACCTATCCCTCACATTTCATATTTTTTTATATCAAATAAAAGAAAGTCTCAAGCAGGTGGCCATTATAAGGAGCAGTTTTTGTCTTCATTTCTTGGTGAAATTGAAATCAGTAATATGTTGGGTTTACTCCTTATGACCCAATAGTCTAGGTGTCCCCTTAACCAATGGGAGGAGTTATCTAGTGGTTGTCTTGTTATGTTATAACAAGGGAAAAAACATCCAGGAGAATAACAAGTCGAGCTTCTTCATTTTGTGAAGAAAGAGAAAGAGAGGAAAGAGTGAGTGAGGTAGAGAGATTAAGCCACCAATCTTTGGTGAGATTGAAGAATCTTGAAGAGAAGAAGAAAGGGTTCTTGTCAAAGGTTCCTTTGGTTGTTGTGGTAAAGATTGATTGATCAATTTCCACATCTCTTCAAAAGGGGGGAAATCTATGGTTTGTTTAAACCCTAGTAGTAAGTATACCAATCACTTCATATTGTCAAATTGATAGTGTATATTATCTATTTGGTGAATGAATTGTTGATCCATCCTTAGGGGTGAGTGTAATTTAGGCAAATTGGTATCCAAGTGCTATAGGCACCTTGAAGTAGAGTGTATCCCCAAATTGGGAGAATTGTGTGTAACCCATTGTTTGATTATAGTGGAAGATTTTCCCGTGGTTTTTTACCCTTCACCTTGGAGGGGTTTTTCCACGTAATTGCCGGTGTTGTGTGATTGCTTCTATATTGCGTAGTTGTGTTATTTCCGCATTTGTATATCATTGCTTGTGTAGGTTTCGTATTGCGCATAACGGCTCGGATTTTGTAAGCCTCCCCCAACAAGTGGTATCATAGCTTTTGGTTTGAGCTAATCCCGTGCAATGGCGGAAGCTATCACTAGTAGTATAATGGTCAATTTGACCGGTGAGAACTTTGTGATATGGAAGGCGAAGATGGAAGACTAGTTACATTGTAAAGATCTTTATGGTCCAATAGAGAGTAAGGGAGTAAGGCCTGAGAAGACAAGTGAAGAAGATTGGAAAGTTACTAATCGAAAATCAGTCGTTTTTATTCATCAGTGGATTGATGATAGCATTTTTCATCATGTGGCTAGTGAGACACTAGCACATTCTTTGTGGACCAAGTTATAGCAGATATATAATCAGCAGTCTCCTTGTGCAAAAGCTCTTCTATTCAAAAGGCTTGGAAAGCTGTGTTACAAGGAAGGAAGTTCAATGGCGCAACATTTAAATGAAATGAAGGGTATTATGAATCAGCTTACATCTATGGAGCTGATAATTCCTGAAGAGATTCAAGCTTATTTGTTGCTAAATACTTTACCAGACAGTTGGGAGCCATTGAGGAATTATCTTAGTTATTCTGCTCTAGACAGGAAGTTGAACATGACTGTTGCAACTAGCAGTTTGCTGAATGAAGAAGTTAGAAGAAGGTCATTAGACTCATCTCATTCAGAATCTCTTGTTACAGAAAATCGAGGTAGAAGAAAAGACAGAAGACAAGTTGGTTGAAGCAAGTCAAGGGGTAAATAAAAGTCCAAAAAGGAAGTTAAATGTTGGAACTGTCATATGAGAGGTCATTATTCAAATGAATGAAGGAAGCCGAAGCAAGAACATAAGACGGGGAAAGGAAATGATAAACAAGACAATGGTGTTGCATCTAATGTGACAGATGATTAGATCATTTTATTCTCAGATTGTAATGATGTTTGTATGAGTTTTGCAGGTTCTGATTCATAGTGGATAGTTGATTCAGGTGCATCTTATCATGCTACTCCTCATGAATATATATTTACCTCCTACAAGGCTGGTGACTTTAGGTCAGTCATAATGGGTAACAGTGGTGTTGCGAAGATTGTAGGAATGGGTGATGTGAAGGTCGAGACCAGTGTTGGCTACACATTGGTTCTCAGAAATGTGCGACATGTACCAGATATTCGTTTGAATCTAATGTCACCAGGAGTGTTAGATGGCGAAGGGTACAACAATCACTTAGGTGATGGAAAATGGAAGCTAAGCAAGGTCTCTATGGTTATTGCAAGAGGCAAGAAGTATGGCACATTGTACAAAACACAAGTGAAGGTATTGAAAGGTGAGTTGAATGCTGTTGACAAAGATTCAACCTCCGAGTTGTGGCATAGAAAACTTGGTCATCTTAGTGAGAAGGGAATTCAAATCCTCACCAAAAGACAAGTTTTGCCAAATGCCAAAGGTATGCAATTGGGTAAGTGTACTCATTGTTTAGTTGGTAAACAAACTAGAGTTTCTTTTCATAAAGCTTTTCCCAAGCGTAATTCTGGTATTATTGATCTTGTTCATTCTGATGTATGTGGACCTTTAAGGGTCAAAACACTTGGTGGTGCTGTTTATTTTGTTACTTTCATAGATGATGCTTCAAGGAAGGTTTGGTCATATGAAATCAAGACCAAAGATGACGTTGTTCATGTGTTCAATATGTTTCATAGCATGGTGGAAAGAGAAATAGGTAGAACCTTGAAATGCCTTCGTTCTGACAACGGGGGAGAGTACATTGGACTACTTGAAGTGTATTGCAAGATCATGGGTATACGTCATGAACAGTCAGTACCAAAGACTCCACAACATAATGGTGTTGCAGAGAGGATGAATCGCACTATTCTTGAGAGAATCAGGTGCATGTTATCTCATTCCAAGTTGCGGAAGCATTTCTGGGGTGAAGCAATGAATACTGCTGTGTATTTGATCAATCGATCTCCTTCAAGACCGCTAGATGGAGAAGTAACAGAAAAGGTATGGAGAGACAAAGAGCCTACTTATGATCACTTGAGAGTGTTTGGTTGCAGGGCATTTGTTCATACCCCAAAAGATCAGAGATCAAAGCTTGATGACAAATCAAAGCAGTGTGTGTTCCTAGGCTATGGGACAGAGAAGTTTGGTTACATATTTTGGGAGCCAGTTGAGAAGAAGGTTATCAGAAGTAGGGATGCAGTATTCCTTGAAGACCAGACTATTGAAGACTTTGAGAAGATTGAGATGCCAAAGCTTCAAGATGATATGACCTTGGATCCAAATCCAGTTGTTCCTTCTCTTGAACAACATGATGATGATGTTGATGGTAATGGCAATGAAGATAAAGCTCATGAAGATGTTCCAGTGGGTGATGTTGAGCAAGAAGTGCAACAACAACAACCAAAAACTGAGTTGAGAAGATCCAGCAGGACCAGATTACCTTCAACAAAGTATACACCACATGAGTATGTGATGCTCATAGATGCCGGTGAACCAGAGTCTTATGAAGAAGCTCTTAGTGTTCATGAAAGTCAGAAGTGGCTGAAATCCATGAAAGAAGAGGTTGGCTCTCTAGATGAGAATGACACTTTTGATTTGGTTGACAAGCCTAAGAACCAGAAAATTCTGAAGAACAGGTGGGTGTATAGAATCAAGACTTAAGATGGTAACTCACAACCAAGGTACAAAGAACGCTTTGTTGAGAAGGGTTATGAGCAGAGAAAGGGTGTTGACTTTGACGAGATTTTCTCACCGGTGGTGAGATTTCCTTCTATTCGGGTTGTCTTGGAAATAGCCGCTAGTTTGGATCTTGAGATAGAACAACTAGATGTCAAGACAACATTTCTTTACGGTGAGTTGGAGGAAGATGTGTATATGGCACAACCCGAGGGTTTTGAAGTCAAAGGCAAAGAGCACATGGTATGAAAGCTAAAGAATAGTCTATATGGTTTGAAGCAAGCTCCAAGAAGATGGTACAAGAAGTTTGAATCATTCATGAAGGAACATGGGTACAAGAGGACAACTTCAGATCATTGTGTATTCATTCAAAAATTTAATGATGGTGATTTTCTTACTCTTTTCCTATATGTTGATGACATGCTTATTGTTGGCAAAGATAAGAAAAAGATTGAAAGGTTGAAGTCAGATCTGAGCAAGTCTTTTGCCATGAAAGACTTGGGTGCAGAAAAACGTATTCTTGGCATAGAAATTACTCGTGATAGGAAAGCAAGGAAGATGTGGTTATCACACGAAAGCTACATTGAGAAGGTGTTGCAAAGATTCAACATGGACAAGGCCAAAATGGTAAGTTGTACACTTGCAAACCATTTTAAGTTAACTCGTGATCAATGTCCTGTGAATAATGTTGAGAAATGGAAGATGGAGAAAATTCCTTATGCGTCCGCAATTGGTAGTTTGATGTATGCAATGGTGTGTACAAGGCCGGATATAGCTCATGCAGTTGGAGTGGTAAGCAGATTTCTATCAAATCCTGCTATAGAGCATTGGGAAGCAGTGAAATGGATACTACAATATTTAAGAGGTACTTCTAATATGTGTTTGTGCTATGGAGGTGACAAGCCAGAGTTAGTTGGTTACACAGATTTAGATTTGGTAGGTGCTCAAGACAGTCTGAAGTCGACATCAGGTTACTTATTTACCTATGCAGGGGGAGCTGTGTCTTGGCAATCCAAGTTACAAAAATGTGTGGCATTGTCTACTATAGAGGCAGAGTACATTGCATCTACAGAGAGTTGCAAGGAGATGATATGGATGAAGAGGTTTGTTAGAGAACTCGGTATGAAGCAACAAAGGTTCATTGTTTACTGTGACAGCCAGAGTGTCATCCATCTCAGCAAGAATTCGAGTTTTCACTCGAGGTCCATGCACATTAATATTAGGAGGTATCAGTGGATACACAAAGTTCTCGTCGAGAAGGTCTTGTATATTGAGAAGATCCATACAAATGACAATGGTTCTGATATGATGACAAAGTCGCTACCAAAATACAAGCATGTGTATTTCTGCAGCAGGGCAGGTTTGGTGGTGACGGGTACCTTGCCATAGGTCGTAAGGGGGAGATTGTTGGGTTTACTCCTTATGAACCAATAGTCTAGGTGTCCCCTTAACCAATGGGAAGAGTTATCTAGTGGTTGCCTTGTTATGTTATAACAAGGGAAAAAATATCCAGGAGAATAACAAGTCGAGCTTCTTCATTTTGTGAAGAAAGAGAAAGAGAGGAAGAAGAAAAAGAGAGTGAGTGAGGTAGATAGATTAAGCCACCAATCTTTGGTGAGATTGAAGTATCTTGAAGAGAAGAAGAAAGGGTTCTTGTCAAAGGTTCCTTTGGTTGTTATGGTGAAGATTGATTTATCAATTTCCACATCTCTTTTAAAGGGGGAAAAATCTAGGGTTTGTTCAAACCCTAGTAGTAAGTATCTCAATCACTTCCTATTGTCAAATTGATAGTGTATATTATCTATTTGGTGAATGAATTATTGATCCATCCTTAGGGGTGAGTGTAATTTAGGCAAATTGGTATCCAAGTGCTATATGCACCTTGAAGTAGAGTGTATCCCCAAATTGGGAGAATTGTGTGTAACCCATTGCTTGATTATAGCGGTAATAGTGGAGGATTGTGTGTAACCCATTGCCCGTGGTTTTTTACCCTTCGCCTTGGAGGGGTTTTTACACGTAATTGCCGGTGTTGTGTGATTGATTCTATATTGCGTAGTTGTGTTATTTCCGCATTTGTATATTATTGCTTGTGTAGGTTTAGTATTGCGCATAGCGGCTCGGATTTTGTAAGCCTCCCCCAATATAATGGAGAGAAAACAAGACAGCGATACTGATGGTTAAAGAGTTTTACTTCAATCCAGTGACAACAGTTTCTCATGGAGAAAGTTTGAGTGTTCTAATAGATTCAGGAAGCGCATACAGTAGTAGTTGTTAGCAAGAAATTTGGGGTTTGTTTTGTTTGTTGCTGCCATAGCCGTGAAGGAGATAATGTATTGCAGCGGTAATGGTTGGTTCGATGGTCTACATAGATTCTCTCTCGGGACTTGTATCAACTGGTGGTGGTGAGCAATGAGCTTTGAAGTCGATGAGGCTACAAAATAGTCGACGAAGAAAGTTGTTAGCTGAATTGGTTTCATGGCTGTAAACGATGGGTTGAAAGCGGTTTTCTAATTCAAAACAGCTAGGAGCTGATGAGGTTGCTGGTGTTTAACTAAGGAAGGGATGTGAATGGGTCTTGATGGGATATTTATAGAATGGTTGCAGATGATAATTATATGCGTTTTGAGTTTGTTCTGAGCAGTGATACATTACAGATTCATGAGCTTTTTGTTGCAACAAAAGTAGGATCGAGAGTAGAGTTGAGACTCCAGGCAACAAAGAAAGATGTGCAATTGGCTTGATTTGTCGTGGGTATGATTGGCCAGCTACTAGTTGAGACGAAGAGTTCATGTTGGCATCAAACAAAGGTCCGGGAGTTGGCCGAAACTGATTCGTTCAGTGGAGAGTATTTGGCAATTGTGTTTAGAAGTCTTGATGAAACTGGTCATGGTTGGTGATTTGTAAAGAGAAATATGACAGCAACAATGCCAATGAGAATTTGCTCGAAAATAGTGTTGGTGGTTATCGATGACAGGTACATAAAGTGAACTGCAGTTGCTGGTGGTTATGTTGGCTATATACATGAAAGAAGATGGAGTTGGATGCAACAGTGGACCGGTATATGATGAAAATAGTCGCGACTGCAGCGTTCTTTGCAACAACAAGGCGGGGGTCGAAGTTGGTGATGGTGGTGTATTCTCTACTCGCGCTTGGTGTTATTGTGGTTGTCATCAGAAGCGCAGTCGTGAAGACGAAAGCAATCTGGAGTTAACTGATTTGTTTGCAATCAGCTGAATAGTTGTGGAAGTGCATGAGATAATACTTGGGGCAAGGAGATTAGATGGTCATGAGAAGATGAGTTGGTGCAGTGGCATGACTTGGGACGTGGTGAGATGCTGCAGTCAGTCGTGGAAGGTGCTTGGACAGACAGATGATGAAGTTGAATTAGAGGGACAAAAACAGGCGATGCCCAGATTTTGGTAAATGTGAAGAGAATGGAAAGTGGTCATGATGGAGCCTGGAGTTGGATTTTGTTTATTGGACTGGGCTTAGGCATTTTACTAGCTCTTAGTCAGATTTGTTTGCAAGACTATAAGAAGAAAACGAATACATACAAGAGAGAGAGGATGTTTTGGGAGTTCGAAGAATAGGAGGTTGCAGCTACTGATCCAAAACCAGAGAAGGGAAAGAGGCGACGACGGCTGTGAGCCATAGAGAAGAAAGACGGTTTGAAGTTCCATAACCCCGTTTCTGTTTCGATTGGCTATTGATTTTCTTTCATTTGTTTATGTCTTTTGAGAAAGCCATGTTTGGCTAGATTTTTGTGACTAGGGTTTATGTTGAAACCACTTGGAGTTTTAGGCTATTTTGATTGAATAAAATTGAGCAAATGACTATTATGATTTGATTAGATTAATTTTTAATATTGTTTATTGATTTAATGAAAATACAAGTTGTTGCTTCACCGGTTTTATATAACCTTGTGCTTTATTGTTAGGATCGAAAATATATTTGTCTACTTATTTGATATTCCATGCTTGAGTTAAATCTTTTGACGGGGTATGCTTAGAATAGACAGGTATTATTTGAGGACCTAAATTTAGTTCGTATAATTTTCTCGCTAACGCAATTTGATGGTGCAGATTTGGTTTAGTCTTTTGATGTGCCATGCTTAGGTTGTCACAGCGATATTTACGACTATAATACTTATAATAGGTGATGTCGATAGAACGAACAATACACAAATATTCATGGATTATGTTTCATTTCAGTAATTGAATAGAAATAGTGGTGGATACCATAAAACCCTGGTTACCGACTCTTCCATTGGATTTCTTTTATTAGTTTAACTTATTTTCTTTATTTTTATAATTCTAAAAATCCCAAAAACATCATTCATGGTTAATTAATTAGAGCTATTGATTACAGTATTTCCACCGCTCCTCGTGGGAACGACCCTTACTTGCCATTATCGGCATTGTAGACACCGTGCGATTGCGGTTATCATATATAGGCATCTCTCCGGATCCTATCACAAGTTAGAGCACTGCTCGGTCGAACTATGTTAGAGCACTACGCAGTCGAACTCGCAAGTTTTGCTATCCGAAGCTTGTTGTCAATGTTAGTAGCACAAAACTATAGCTTGATTTCTAGCCAACTATAGTCAAATCTTGAACTAGGTTAGACTATGGTAGTTGATTATAAGACATCACTGAATAACTCTCGAAGATTGAAGAACGTAAATCAAACGAAGACATTTGGAGAACTTCATCAACAAACAGGTATGTGAAGATTAAACCATTATATTTATTCACAAGTATTATCATTCTATCTATATGAGACTATGTCCATGTCTTCTAGTAAATATTGTAAAGAAGAAATTTTGAGTCAAGCTTATCTTGCTTGTTAAACATATCGAAATATGATTTAAACAATAGTTATTCATATATTTGACAAATTTAGTTAAGAACAATTTATTGTTTATGAACCAGTTTTGTTTCAAGTTAATCATTTAAAAATTGCTCAAGCAATGATGTCCATCATCTATGGCTACTTGGAAAGTTTCAAATTGATTAGAGAGAGCTTAAAGAACTACTGAATTTTGGATACAAAATAATTTACGTACCCAGTATGCATACCATCGTCATCAGATTTCTGGAATAGGGGTAGGTACACATACCCAGTACACACAACCCTTAGTTCTGAGTTCAGAAATGGGTTGGGGTACACATACCCAGTACGCATACCTCAAGGGCATGAGTTCGTGAATTTCCTTAGGGTATGCATACCCGGTACGCGAACTGGATCATAGGTGTTAGAGCATTGGTCGGTCGAAATCGCAAGTTTTGTTATCTCAAGCTTGTTGTCAATGTTAGTTGATCAAAACTATATCTTCTCTAGTATACTAAAGTCAAGTATCAGACTAGGTACAAAAGTTGGTAGTTGAGTATAAGACATCACTGAACAACCCTCGAAGACTGAAGATCAACGAAGATATTTGGAGAACTCATCGACAAGATATGTTAAGACTGAACCATTCTATTTACTCACATGCATCACTATTTTATCTATGTGAGATTATGTCGTATGAATTGTAGCAGATTTAATATTTAAAAGAAGAAATTTGTAGTCAAGCTTGTTTTGTTAAAAATCTTGAAATATGATTTAATCAATGGATGTTCATTAATTGGTCCTTAGAAATCTTAGATCGAAACAATTTATTGTTCAAAAACTATTTTTGTATCATATGGATCATTTAGAAATTACCCAAGCAATATATTTATATCTATGACAAATAGGAATGTTTCAAACATCAAAAGAGAGTATTTCAGAACTACTGAAATATGGACTCAAGGTAGGTTGGAAAACCATCTCGCAAACCATAGATATTTGATGTTCAGAATATAGGAAGCTTGGAAAACTAGTTTTCAAACCGTTGAGTTCTAAATGGGATAGTTCACCAACGAAGTTCACAAACTGTGGTTATCTGAATTGGTGTTAGAGCCAACGGTACATGAAACGTAGACATCTGAGTTCAAGAACGCTAATGCAAGGAAAGTTCACAACCTGTAACAACTGAATTCACGAACTGGATAGAGGTTCATGAACCATTTCACCAACCGTCTCAGTGAATTAGTGTTGCTATGACCTCCCATAAACACCTCTAAGATATCATTGTCACTAGAACACCTTGTGTACGTGCATCATGATTAAACTCTTAAGTGATTAAATGAACACGATATTTCTTACTAGTTCGAAATGCATATTTCCAAGAAATATCATTATGTATGGTTCATGAACCCCGACCATAGTATATATTCTTTTATGTGATTTCAAGACAAAGTCTCACATGATTACTTGAAACCCTAATTAGAGTTTCATCTGAACAGAGAAAGTGTTTGCTTGAATCTCAAGTTATCTTACCTTGAATTCTAAGAAGCCCTCAATCTTGAACATCTCTAAATAGAGAGACTCGTTCAATAGAGAAATTTAATCCCTGATACTTATGTGTCCTAGTTGATTGCTAGAGTCGTCCTCTATTAACCTAGGTTTCTCTGAGAAACAAAATTAGGTCAACGTATGAAAGACTTCACTTAGGGATTCGTGAAGCGAGGTCCGACTATTTTTACATTGATAGTTCGTGTCGTGATCTTGCTGTTATCGAGGTCTTAGTGATCTATTTTAGGAGCGAGATAGATAAAAATCACAAAGTTCTCTTTGTCTCAGACTTAGTGATTCCTCAAGATAGATATCTAAAAATTATTTTTTGTTGATTAGTTCACGATTGTTCTTGAGAGATGGTTAACAAAATATATGTAAGGACATGATATTGTGGTTGTAAAAACTATGACCAAACTAGACTTAAAAGAGATCAAAATAACTAAATTTCTCTTATTGGGTTCTAAATATTCATAGAATAACTTATACCTTCTTTTAGATAAGACAAAAACTAGGTTAGTTAACTAGTTTTTCTTATTAAGGAATCGATTAGACTTGAATAATCGAATCATATATTGGACAAGCCTGAACTAAAAAAATATTTGACTTAGTTACTCTTATCAGGATTTTTTTTTTTTTTTTTGAGCAAAGAAGGAGATTTTATTGATACTAAAAAGCAACAGATACAAACAGACAAGAGACCCACTAAGACACACTAAACAAAGAACAAAGCAGACTCAAAACTAACATATATCAACAGCTAATCGACCAAGTTACCATTCTCCTCAAACAACACCTTACTAATGATATTAGGAGGCTCATTCCACCAAACTTGGTGACTAATGCTGGTTCCAGCATATTTAGCTTGCTCGTCCGCTGCAAGGTTACAAGACCTTTTTTGAAAAGTAACAATATACGACTCTAGACTCTTAAGGATTTCATGGCACTCTAAAATGATATTCTGATCTTGCCATTTGAAATCCTCAATATTACTATTACAACAATAAACAATTGACCTATTATCTCCTCTACAATGACATTTTTGCACTTCAAATCTTTGATCCAGATTAGAGCTTCAAGAAGTGCCATAGATTCAGCTTGATTTATATCTCCGGATCTTGTTGAGAAGGGCGCCATTGCTACCAAAAATCTCCATGTCCAATCACGGATAATCAAAGCAAAACCAGCATTTTAATTTTCAGACAAAAAAGAAGCATCA
This sequence comes from Papaver bracteatum, assembly GCA_023529315.1. NCBI lineage: Eukaryota > Viridiplantae > Streptophyta > Magnoliopsida > Ranunculales > Papaveraceae > Papaver > Papaver bracteatum. The sequence goes on from JAJJWX010005119.1 coordinate 891,751, forward strand.
ATGTTAATTTTGATCCAGTTTTCAGGAGGTTTTTTCCATATCTTTTTATTGGTCTTCCTAACTTATTGGAGTATGTGACTTGAATTTTTATAAAGTTTATATAATTTCTAACCCTATGGATGATACTACTAGGATGCAAAACCTTATTCTCAAAGATTCTTTCACATATTGCTTTCGACATCTGCCACAAAGTGCAAGCTGGAATGTTAGCAAGATATTTATTTTTTTCCTCTAAATAATTATTTTCGGAAAAGAAAGATATGATCCACTTCTTTAAAGAAGACCGGTGTGCCTTTAAGTGATGCAAAGCCGCCTAAATACCAAACCATATAACATCTATGTATCGAGAATCCTGACTGTGACTTCTATTCTCTTCTTTAATTTCTTGCTTGATAAGTTCTCTATATGTGGAATTAGTGGAAAACTTACTACATTTATTTAGCATCCATCTCAATTTATCTCCACCTGACCTTGGAATTCTTATGTTTAATATTTTCTTCACTTGTTCTTGATTAAAATGACTATTAATCTTCTGAATCTCACAATCACATTTGTTTCCATCAATAAATTCAGAGACCTTGGCATCCGAGTTGGAGATATGTTGCTACTTACTAACTTGTGCAGGAGCAGGAAGAGTGTTAGACTCAGAGAACCATCGATGCTTGAAAGCCTTGATAGATTTCCCATCACCAACCTCCCATATGTAATATTTCTTTATAACTTGTAAACCTGTTTGAATGCTTTGTCATATCCATGAGCTTGTTTTCTTGGAAGTATCATCAGTTAGAAGATATATTTTCCTTTAAAGTATCTAGCTTCCAGAATTTGAACCCATTTTGCATTAGGCTCATTTAGAAGTCTCCATGCTAGTTTAGCCAACAAAGAGATATTAAATATTTTTGTGTTTTGACCCAATCCTCCATATCTCTTCGGTCTGCTAATTTTCCTCCACGAAATGATGTTAGACCCTTTAATGGTTTTTTTTCACCAGAAATAATCTCTCTGAATTCTGTTTAACTTTGTATGAGTTACATCTAGAGCTTCAAAAATACTCAATTGATAGTTTGCAGTATTACTTAGAGAAGCTTGAATTTGAGTTGTTCTTCCTGCTTGAGATGTTAGTTGTCCTTGCCAAGTTTGCATTTTATTCACAGTGCCATCAAAAAAATTATCATTACTTCTGGGAATGTGAAGTTGTGTACCCAAGTACTTTTCATTTTTATCCATAACCCTTCATGTTTAGCTTCTTTGAGATGTCTTCACAAACTTCCTTGCTAAGTTTTTTACTAAAAAAACACTCGACTTTGCCAAATTCACCAATTGCCCTGAGGAAGAAGTAAACTTTTTGATGATATCCATAAGATTATTTATAGATCTTTTATTTGCTTGAGTGAACAAAATGCAATCATCTGCGAATAAGAGGTGCGAAATTAATAAGTTTCTCCTTTGAAGCATTTGATAACATTCTACTAAGACCCTACATACCCAAAATAAAAAGATAAGATGAGATTGAGTCACCTTGTCTAATTCCTCTGGTAGGTGATCAAAGAGACTAAAATAAATGATCCATATTTCGTTAAGCAAAAACAATTGATACCATACAATAAAGAAATACTAAAATAGAATTGACATAGTTTTTTTTTAACCGGAACAATTGAAAATTTGAAACACAATAACAAATCCATACAATCATAAATGGAAATATATCATTTGCACCATATTTATTTAAGCAAAAGCAAGATATAGGGAATTAAATCAAGCTTTTCTTAACAATATATAAACGATTAACTAACATAAAAATTGCACCTTATGCTTCGACATGACTGTTAGAAAAAACAATGTTTTATTAAAATAAAAAATGCATGGACCATGTTTTGATCCCAAGACCTATTGCTCCCTAGATGTTTTTTCATGTGAATGAATAAAACATTAGTCCCATATAGACTAAAACACTTAGAGTTTTAGACTTAAATACCATGGTTTTAGCCTTAAGGGCATGGCCCTTTGGGTCTTTAGACCTTTGTGTATGGGGAAAGCCCTAGACTATGGCAAGGTTGCCTAAACCTTATTGCATTTCTTATTGCCTTTCCCGTTCGCGCGGTGCTTCGCACAGAAGCACGCACGCTCGCTCGGGCTCGGGCGCGGGCGAGGGCGTGGGAATGGGAGTGGGAGTGGGAGTGGGAGTGGGAGTGGGTGTGGGTGTGGGTGTGGGTTTACCCGACCCTATCTTTTTACTGAAATTTTCACCCACACAAGTAAAAGAAATTTTTACTCTTCTCCCACATGCTTACCTCGAGAAGCATCTTTCTTCTCACACGTGTAGACACAGATATTTTGCCACCTGTGCCTCGAGAAGAATCTCGAGAATTTTAATTGTCCGACAAAAAGAATTTTCACTGTATTTTTAACGACTGCTTTTACTTAACTTTTTGTAACGTTCGAAAAATTCTGTCTGTCGCGTGTTTCCTGGATCTTGTCGCTGCATTGGATTCTTATTCGACCGTTCAATCTAAAGGTAATATTCGTTGCTATATAATTGTCTCTGTAAGAACATGGGAAAAAAATACTGTAGAAAGACCACTAAAGTTCAGTGGTAAGGACTTTAAGAGATGGCAGTCTAAAATGTTATTCTTCCTAAACGACTTAAGGTTAGATGGACTTGCTTTAAATAGACCTTCGAGAAGACTTCATCACCGTGGTAATGAAGATAAATTGGAAAAATGGAATAGGAAGAATTACATGTGTAAGAATCATATTCTTAATTGTCTGGATGACTCCTTGTATGACTTCTATAATGCAAAAGAAAATTTTAATGCTTTTGATTTATGGGAAGCTCTTGAAGAAAAATATCATGCTGAAGCTGCTGGAAGTAAGAAGTTCTTGATGGCTAAATTCTTGGAATACAATATGACTGACGAAAAGTATGTGGTAGAACAGTTCATCGAACTTCAAATCCTCATCAGCGAGATTCTTGCTTGAAGGCCAGCACTTTGATGAAGCTTTACAAGTTTCTGCTGTGATTGAAAAGCTTCCACCTTCATGGAGCGAATACAAGAGGAGGCTGCGACACAAGACTCGTGAAATCACCATGGTGGAGCTTGGAAAAAAGATCCAGGTTGAGGAGCTTATGTGCAACAAGGAAAAGAGCATGATGCTAAGAAAAAACATGTCCAACAAAGCTCACGTCTTGGAAGATAAAGCTGCTTCAAAGAAAAGTCCTGGAGAATCCAGCAAAATGGGTAATAGACGTAACAGACGTCGAAAACCCAGAGGTAACAATTTTAAGCCTAGGGGTGGTGTCACTAAGCACACCATCAAAGGCGACTGTTTTAATTGTGGTAAACCTGGACATATGGCTAAAGACTGTAAGGCCCCTAAAAAGATCAAATATGATCCAAAATAGAAAAATAAGGAAAACATAGTAGATGATTTTGGATATTTCACTGGCATGGTGTCTGAAGTCGACCTTGTCACTAGTATGACTAATGTGAGAGACTGGTGGCTTGATTCTGGAGCCACCAAGCATGTCTGTAAGTTCAGAAATGCTTTCTCCTCCTATGCCATCGTAGGAGACGATGAGAAACTGTATATGGGAAACTCTTCCACCGCTAAAGTGGTGGGGAAAGGCAAGGTCGAACTGAAGCTAACTTCAGGAAAAACTCTCGCATTGAATGACGTATTTTACGTCCCAGACATATGCAAAAATCTTATCTCAGAAACCATCTTACTAGGAAAAGGTTTTAAAATTGTTGCCGAGTCCAATACTGTTGTAATTTCTAAGCATGGTGAATTCGTAGGAAAAGGTTATGTTACCGATAACATGATTAAGCTTAGTGTATCTGATTTGAAATTGAATGTTAATGCATCTTCTTCTGCTTATGTTTGTGACTCTTCACATGTTTGGCATGATAGACTTAGGCATGTTAATTTCAAATCTCTAGAAAGACTTGCTAATTTAGGTTGCATACCTAAAATAAAATTTGATAAAAATCAAAGATGTGAAATCGGTGTTGAATCTAAATATGCAAGAAAACCGTTTAATAAAAGAGTTGAACGTAAAACATTTCCTTTGGAACTAATACACTCGGATTTAGGAGATTTGAAATCAACACCAACAAGAGGTGGTAAAAAATGGTACATCACTTTTATAGATGATTACTCACGCTATTGTCAGGTTCATCTTCTTAGAAGTAAAGATGAAGCCTTAGAGGCCTTCAAATTTTATAAAATAGAAGTAGAAAACCAAAAAGGAGTTAAAATTAAAACTCTTAGGTCAGACCGTGGCGGTGAGTATGTGATACCCATAGGTGAGTTTTGTAAAATTAATGGAATCATTCATGAAACCACTGCACCATATTCACCTGAATCGAATGGTGTAGCTGAAAGAAAAAATAGAACACTCATAGATATGGTAAATGCAATGTTGACAAGTTCAGGGTTATCATCGAACTTGTGGGGGGAAGCTATCCTCTCTGCATGCTATATCTTAAACCGAGTTCCATTTAAAAAATCAGATAAGACTCCTTATGAATTGTGGAATGGTAAACAACCTTCCTATGCATACCTTAAAGTGTGGGGGTGTTTGGCCAAGGTGGCCATTCCTCATCCCAAAAAAACTAAATTAGGTCCTAAAACAATTGACTGTGTTTTCTTAGGATATCCTGAGCATACAAATGCACACAGGTTTATGGTCATCAGCTCTGACCATAATAGCATTGGTCAGAACACCATATTGGAATCTAGAGATGCTGTGTTTTATGAACACATATTTCCTTTAAGGTCTGGACCTCGGAAAAGGGTCCATGATGACCTCTCGGATGTTCCATCGACTAGTCAAACCCCAACTTTAGAGTATGAGACTGAACCAAGAATAAGTAAGAGGGTTAGAACTGAAACAAGTTTTGTCCCAGATTTTTTGACTCTTACGGTAGAGTCTGAACCCCAAACCTACAAGGAAGCTATGACTTCTCCATAAGCTCCTTTATGGGAATAAGCTTCATTAAATGAATGGGAGTCCATTCAACAAAATGAAACTTGGGAGCTTGTAGACTTGCCTCCTGGAAGTAAATCCATAGGTTGCAAATGGGTGTTCAAAAGGAAACTTAGAACAGATGGAACTATAGATAAATATAAAGCTAGGTTGGTAGCTAAAGGCTATAAACAATAGGAAGGATTAGATTTCTTTGATACTTATTCACCAGTCTCTAGAATCACCTCGATTAGGATGTTGATTGCTATTGCTTCTATTTATGATTTGCATATACATCAGATGGATGTTAAAACTGCATTTTTATATGGTGAATTGAATGAAGAAATTTATATGGACCAACCTGAAGGCTTTATTGTAAAAGGTTGTGAAAACAAAGTATGCAAATTGAACAAATCTCTGTACGGTTTAAAACAAGCACCTAAACAGTGGCATGAAAAATTTGATCATGTTATGATAACTAATGGCTTCAAGGTTAATGAATCTGATAAATGTGTTTACATTAAATCTGTGGATGATTCTCATGTTATTGTATGCCTATATGTAGATGATATGCTCATATTAGGAAGTAACCTTGATATTATTAATACCATTAAAAGCATGCTTAAAGATAATTTTGACATGAAAGACTTAGGCCCTACTGATGTAATCTTAGGGATGAAAATCAGAAAGACTTCTGATGGATATAGTCTTAGTCAATCTCATTATGCTGAAACCATACTAAAGAGATTTAATTATGAAAGTGCTAAACTTGCCTCTACTCCATTTGATCCCACTTGTAAGTTGAAACATAACAAGGGTAAGGGAATTGATCAACTTGAGTATTCTCGCATTATTGGTAGTCTTATGTAGATGATGAACTGTACAAGACCTGATATTGCTTACTCTGTGAGTAGATTAAGAAGGTATACTTGCAACCCAGGGAAGGATCACTGGAATGCTCTCTTCAGAGTTTTACGTTACCTGAGAGGGACCTAAAACTCTTGCTTAAGTTTTGGGAAGTATCCTGCTGTACTGGAAGGGTATTATGATGCCAACTGGATATCAGATTCAGAAGAGTGCAAGTCTAATAGTGGGTACATCTTCTTAATTGGAGGTGCGTCTGTCTCATGGAAGTCTACCAAACATACATGTATAGCTAAATCCACTATGGAGTCTGAATTTATAGCCTTGGAAAAAGCTGGAGAGGAAGCTGAATGGATACGATGTTTCCTGGGAGGAATTCCACTTTGGCCCAAGCCTGTGTCTTCAATCGCAATCCACTGTGACAGTAAAGATGCTCTTGGTTGCGCAAAGAACAATGTATACAACGGGAAGTCTATACATATACGAAGAAGACACAAGACGGTGAAACAACTACTCTCTACTGGTATTATCTCGATAGACTTTGTAAAGTCCAAAGATAATCTTGCAGATCCTTTGACGAAAGCCTTAACCAGAGAGGAAGTTAAATTTACATCGAGGGGGATGGGACTTAAGCTCATAGAATAAATCACCATGAAGGATACTCAACCTTGTGATTGGATTTCCAAGATCAAGGTTCAATGAGACAACTAATTTATGGTGATATTGGGAAAGCACTATCTTTGTCCCTCCCTATGGTGTAACCGTGCGATAGTGCTGCCTGCAGAATTTTAGGATGATCTTTTGCGATCTTAATGAGTACCATGGCTTTGATTAAAACGGGGTGTGGCAGGACACCCTTTATGGACTCACCTTTGTGGATGTTGGAAGTGGGGCCGCTTCCTATGAGAATTTGAGCCGATTCTCTAGAGACATTCATTAAGTCCGGGATTTTATCCCACGGCCAAAATGGGCACAACCGCAAGAGCTTGGAAGCTGTTTTCTTCGGTTGAGGCATCAAGTGTGGCTGTTATTTCTGAATTGCATTCATTGTTGGCGGTTCAAGACATTGCGTTCACCGTATCAACAAGCAGTTCAGGTAACCTCTCACTAAGTTAAGGTTCAATCTTTGGGACACCTTAGCCTATATTGTTGCCTTATGTTTTCTCGTGTTTTATCGACATGTTTTATTATTCATGTGGGGGATTGTTAGAAAAAACAATGTTTTATTAAAATAAAAAATTCATGGACCATGTTTTGATCCCAAGACCTATTGCTCCCTAGATGTTTTTTCATGTGAATGAATAAAACATTAGTCCCATATAGACTAAAACACTTAGAGTTTTAGACTTAAATACCATGGGTTTAGCCTTAAGGGCATGGCCCTTTGGGTCTTTAGACCTTTGTGTATGGGGAAAGCCCTAGACTATGGCAAGGTTTCCTAAACCTTATTGCATTGCTTATTGCCTTTCCCGTTCGCGCGGTGCTTCGCACAGAAGCACGCACGCTCGCTCGGGCTCGGGCTCGGGCGTGGGCGTGGGTTTACCCGACCCTATCTTTTTACTAAAATTTTCACCCACACAAGTAAAAGAAATTTTTACTCTTCTCTCACATGCTTACCTCGAGAAGCATCTTTCTTCTCACACGTGTAGACACAGATATTTTGCCACCTGTGCCTCGAGAAGAATCTCGAGAATTTTAATTATCCGACAAAAAGAATTTTCACTGTATTTTTAACGACTGCTTTTACTTAACTTTTTGTAACGTTCGAAAAATTCTGTCTGTCGCGTGTTTCCTGGATCTTGTCGCTGCATTGGATTCTTATTCGACCGTTCAATTCTGTAAACTAATATTTTGTAAACAAAGAACTTAAGTTTCTGAAAGCAGAGAAGAAGAAGAAAGAGAACTTAAGTTCTGAGGTGTGTCCGCAAATAAGAACTTCAACTCGTATTTATAGGTAGAAAAATTGAAACAAGTTGTAGTTTACAGAAACATAATTTTGTACTACTACTTCTTTGTTTACATGAACATTCTTTGTTTACAGAAACATAGTTTGTTTTACAGAAACATAGTTTGTTTACAGAAACATACAATTGTTGTTTACATTACTCTGAAACAATTTGTATTTGTATTTTCAATTTCTGTTTATTGTTTTTCATTTCTGCTGCCAAGTTCTTAGGGTTCTCTGTGTATGCTACACATAGAGGAGAACTAACAGTAGTTGTATCCTGGAGGTGATTTGCTAATTGCTATAGCATCTCAGAGGAGTAGCAGGCAATATTACCTTTAGCTCAGCGTATTTATACGTGCCTCTACTAAGTTTTTTGATACTATCATCAGTACATCTCCGGTACAACAATAACACAGCAGTGCGAGCTAAGTATTTTTCTCAGTTACATACGAATACTGTCATTTATTTCCAACAATGACAAACGAAGATCATAATTAACTTAGTTTTCACTAATATGCCGGCTACTAAAACTTGATAAAATCCTACGTTAGCCCACCTAAAATAATGGGGCAAGCCGCGCAATCCCATGACAGGCTGTCGGACGCCCATGGACTCCTTTGGACCTAGGCGACACATGACTTGGCCAGGGGCTTTCGAGCATTATGTACATCCGTATGCAGAACTACCCAAACTTTAGAAGCTTGTAGTACTAATAAAAAGACAACGAGAAAATAAAGGAAATCCTATTTTCTTTTATAGTTTCAATTCATTACATAGATAAAATAAACCATTGCAAGCGATTCAATCAATACATTTCACTTAGCTCTGCTTATTACCAAAAAGAAAAAAAGCACACACATTGCCATCAACCAAGTTGCTTTCACAACTTAAAGTGGGCTAGCGGGGAAACGCCATCGAGCCCTTTTGAACGGACATAATTGATATACTCTTTAAATGTGGTATCTCGGTATACAGGGGGGTTACTTTCAGATATTAGCTCTCTTATTGGATAAATCAACGTAGGTTTGTCCGAATTTGCTACGTAATCGCAGACTACTGAAACTCTTGGTCCGACACGGTTTGCAACTACTCGATGCTCGGCGCTTATAAACTTGTCATTGCTTAAAATCTGCAAGAAATGGACACAAACCAGAAAATATGAAAACTATCCCGTTGGTTTTATAAATCTCAAATAAATAACTCCACGTATTAGGAACACAATTACCTGAATAAGATCGCCAATGTTTATAGTTAAGGTTCCAGGTATGGGTTCGACGGTAACCCATTGGTTCTGATGAAGAAACTGTAATCCAGGAACCTGATCCAGGAGAAGAATCGTGAAGAAACTTTGGTCTGAATGCTTTGTTGTGCCCATGGTGAGTTCAGGCTCAGGGCATGCTGGATAGTACTGACCATAGAGATTCATGTATTGAGCACAATCCATGCCTTTAAGGTGGTCTCTGTTTAGGCCAAGAGCCTCTGACAATAACTCGGTAAGAGTATCTCCAACATTCCTAACATGCTTCCCGAACTCAGCTGTTATATCACTGTTTGAGAATCAGAGGTGTTAGAGACCCATGCACATGAAAAGAGTTCCACAATTAAGAAGAGAAAATTAATTAATTAGCAGCATATATATACGTACTAGACGAACTTACCGGCAAGTGTCAGGCAATAGTTGAGGATCTATAGGATCTGGAGTTAAATACCGACATCGAAAGCTATCCCTCCAATTAGCAGATCTTGATATATAGAGATCACTGTTGGTATAATACAGTACTTCTCGGCTGAAGTCTTTCAAGTATAGCTGTTTCTTCACCTCTATATCTCCCTCATGAAACCTACGCATGCCTTGAATCATTTCATTAGTAACGCTTATAGGTATTCCATGATTCACCAACTGAAAGAATCCCATAGTCATGGATGCACGTCTAATTTCATCGATGATCTCGTGACGCCGACAATCAATGTTTTGGAGATCAATAACCGGAGTCTGAAACTGATCCCTTGAAGCATTTGTATATGCCAAGTCCTGGGTGAACTCATCTTGTGTCCGGATAAACATTCGAGGAATCTTTTCAGCTCCCAAATCAGCTACTCCTTTGACACCAGATTTCGTTTCATCGAAGGCCTTCAACTCCTTGTTTCGATCATAAAGGGAGACTTCTCCAGGTTGGGCACTCCCCATTATTGATGATTGTAGAATGGTATGAAGTGGAAACTTGACAGACAAGTAGAAATTGTAATTGGTATCTAAATGAAGCTCCCTGGAACTTATAAAGTACTCGCGCGCGACTGCGCAACCACCGACCCACCACCACGTATAATTTGTTGGAGTTAGTTATTCATGTCGTAAGCTTGTGTAAGTCACTAAATTTAGATCGGTCATCAGTATGGAAAATAATTTGTTGGAGATTTCTAACAATTAATACTTAAATAAGGAAAGTGGGAATATTTAAATGTGGATTTGGTTCAATAAGGAAATTAATTTTCTACCAATTAATACTTAAAAATGTTTAATAAGGAAAGTGGGGATATTAAATTTGCTGGATTAGGAAAGTGGGGAAATTAAAATGCTTACGGGAGTGGGGCTGCGTACACGAATGAGAGTGCTGTTTCGCACTCACCTATAATTTAGACTTTGCAACTCGCAAGTCCAGCCGCCTGGACTAGAATATTGGCCTAGAAGAATATGCCTAGGATATTGCCAATTAAAGTGACATTACCAAGATGGGTTCCCAAAATATTCCTCCGTCCAATTTTAATTGCATAAATTGAGTTTTTTTTTAGTAAATTTGTACCAAAAAATTTCTATATTTCCCACTAAAATTTTCTAATTATAAAAAAAAACAACAAAAACTAGGATGTAAAAATTTGTACATGAAACAAGTAATTTGGAAGATTGATGGTATATGTGGAAGTAATTTGAATTTCTTTTAAGTTTTTGCAAAATCCAATTTTGACAAGTAAACTTGGACGAAGGGAGTACAAAATAACCCATGCCTCATTTGTATCTGTGTGTCAGTAAGGGGCTATATGTGTGTGAGTCAGTGGGGGAGCTAGAGGTTGACTAACCTGACTCTAGCCCCCCTAAAGTTCTAATATTCATATAATGACTCTTTAAATTAACTCATATTTCATATTTAGCCCACCTAATAATTAGTGTTTAGTCCTCTAAAATCTTATATTTTACAAAATAAATTTTTTAGCCCCCTAACTATCAATTTCTGGCTCCGCCACAGTCAGTGCGTTAAAAACAATTTAGTAATTACAGTACTTTTTTTATCAATAGTATCATTTTTTTTTGAAGAAGACATTATATTAAAATAAAAAGAATTGCCAGAGGCAAAGAGAAACAAAAATACACTCTCAGTCCGACATCAGACCTTCCCAGTTGCTCCAAATGAGACACTGGATTACAAAACTGAAGGTACCTTTATCACACGACCATAAAACCACTAACTGTTTAACGAGATCAATTGATTCGTCGACAGATTTATTGCGAGCCCCGAACACTCTCCCACTTCTCTCCTTCCAAAGGACCCAACATATAGCATAGTGAATGATCTTCCATACCTCCTTGCCTCTTCCTTGTAACACATTAGTATCCCAAGCATCAAACAGTTCTAACAATGATCTCGGTAAAGGCCGCGAAATCTTAAAAGACTTAATAAAGTAGTCCCAAACAGCAAAATAATATTGACAATGTAAGAACATATGTTCAGTGGTCTCACGTACATAATTGCATAACAGACATTGATCATTCTCGATAGTCATTCGTCTATGTTGTAAAACATCTCTTGTAGGCAGTGAATGATGGAAAGTTGCCTAAATTATGAAACTTACTTTGTGAGGGATGCCACTCTTCCAAACATGTCTCACAAAACTACAATCATCCAGTTCACCAACAAGTTGCTCGTAACACCTTTTAGTACTAAAATTTTCCATTATCTCCAACTCATCGTCGTCTTCTACAAAAACAGGTATCATTGATAAGTCTCTTCTGAGCAAATCCCACTCAATCTTTTCGTTAGCATTCAGGTCATGCTTGAATACGCAACTCCACCGATTGTGCTCCAACATCTCAGCCACCGTCACCTCTTTATTCTTTACTGGCTTATAAATTACCGGGAAAAGGTCTTGTAAGCATCCCCTGTCCAATCATTTACCTCTCCAAAACCTAATGCCCTTACCATTCCTTACTGTAAAATGCGAAAAATGTTGGATATATGGTACCAAATTGACAACATTTTTCCACAAACTACGACATTGAGATTGATTATATACCTTAGGGATGAGCAACTCTTCTCGTCTCTTGAACTTCTACGAAATTATTATCCTCCATAAACAATTTTTATTCTTGGAATATTTCCATATCCATTTTATAAGAAGAGCCTGATTAACCCAAACAAGTTTTCTTCTTCCTTCAACAACACCCTATAAGAAATTCCTCATCACCCTTATCATCCGTTTTTCCACATTCACAGGAAGATGGAATAAGGACAAGAAGTAAATAGGCAAACTAGCAAGACAACTCTTGATTAGCAAAATTCTTCCTGCTTTATTCAGTCATCGTTTTTTCCACGTAGTCAACTTCTGCTCCATTCTAGCAAAAACTTGTTCCCAAACCGTTATACTCCTCCACTACGCACCAATAGGCATACTAAAATAAGTAAAATGTAGTGTTTTGGTTTTACAACCTAACTCTCTAGCCAAATTTTCTATAACAGCATCAACACCAACACTAATCATAGTGCTCTTCTCCAAATTTATCTTCAATCATGTGAGGGTCTCGAAAACTGCCAAAATAATGAGCAAATGCCTGACCTCCTCCACACTAGCATCAATAAAGATTAAAGTGTCGTCTGCAAATTGAAGATGCGATATCATGGTTCGTGTTCCACAACTTGAAAACCTGTTAATTGACCCCTTTCTACTGCATCATTAATTAACTTCGAAAGAACTTCAACAACTAATAAGAAAAGATACGGAGACAAAGAATCTCCTTGTCTCAACCCCTTACTAGGTTTAAACTTCTCAGTAGAGCTACCATTCACCAGGATAGAAAGATGAGTAGAAGTAACACACCAACTAATCCAAGAAATCCATTTACTACCAAAATCATGCTTCCTCAAAATCGTAAAAAGAGATTTCCAATTGACATTGTCAAAGGCTTTCTCCATATCAATTTTGCACAAAATACCCGCTTTCTTCGCCTTCAACCTACTATCCACACATTCATTAGCAATGAGCACACTATCAAGAATTTGTTTTTCATGGATAAACGCTCCTTGAAAGTCTGAAATCAACTCAGGCATCACCTTCTTTAATCTATTAGCAAGCATCTTTGATAGAATCTTGTACACACTTCCTATGATACTCAGCGGTCTAAAATCTTTCGGAGTGCATGAATCTTCCTTCTTGGGTATTAAAGTAAGAAATGAGCAATCAAATCTCCAGTCTATAGAATCGAAGATGTGAAAGTCCTTGAAAAGATTCATTAGATCTTCTTTAATTATACCCCAACACCTCTTATAAAATTCTACAGTAAATCCATCCGGACCCGGCGCTTTATTGCAGCCCATTTGTTTTATCACACCTAAAACCTCCTCTTCCATAAACTCCTTTTCAAGCCATTGTTTATCGTCCTCTTTAATTTTTGGAAAAGTGAGATTATTTATAGAAGAATTAACACTCTCTTGCTGATTGAAGATGTTAATATAAAAACTTCTAATCTCCTCCTTGATGATTGTAGAATCAAAGCAATCTGCACCTCTAATTTGGAGTTTCACAATGGTGTTTCGTTTCCTCCTTGCACTAGCGATACTATGGAAGTATCTGGTATTAAAATCGCCCCAACGAAACTCGTTTTGTTTAGCCCGCAGCTGCCATTTCCTTGCCTCCAACGTCTCAATCCGTCTCAAATTCAGTTTGCACTACAATCGCTCCTCCAACTGATTATGATGTAAAGCAACAGTTTCTTCTTGAATGTTAAGCTCGTGAATTCTTCCGGTCAGCACTGTTTTCTCCCTATTAATTGAACCAAATTCCTGCATCCTCCATGGTTTAATAAAACGTTTTAGATTTTGAAGCTTAAGAAAAAATATAAAACTTGAACTACCTCTGTAATCCATAAGCACTCCACCATTCTTGAACTTTAGCAACAAAATCTTTATGCTCAGTTCATAGTCTTTCGAGCTTGAAATACGGTTTAGAAGCTGTATTGGGTTCAGTAATCACCAATAGTGGGTTGTGATCTGAGATAGTTCTTGTTAGAACTACTTGAAGAGCATTAGGGAAAACCTCTTCCAAATCAGAACTAGACAAAAATCTATCTAGCCTGCAAAGAAGAGGATTAGCATGATTTTTCAACCAAGTAAAAGAGCCACCAATCAACGACTGATCAATAAGTTCATTCTCCAGAATATAATTGTTCAGCAACGAGTTATTTCTACTATGTCCCTCCCATCTGTTTCTCTCTTCATTGCATCTGACAACATTCATATCTCCTGCGAAACATATTGGACCATTCCACTACCTTCTAATCTCATTCATATCTTCCCAAAAATCAGTTCTGGCATTGTATTCACATGGACTGTACACATTGGAAATGACCCATTGAAATCCATTGATTCTTAGAGAAAACACAGTTGAGATATTATTGTAACCCATTCTTTCATCAATTTTCTCCAGCCAGTTATTATCCCAGATAGATAATAAGCCACCATTGTTGCCAACTGACGGAATATAAGACCACCCAAAATTGTCGTCATACCACAGTTGTCTGACAAACCATTCCGTCATGTACTGTATCTTTGTCTCCTGAATTAAGAAAATTGCACATCTTTGTGCAACTATCAAGTTCTTGACTGTAATTTGCTTATCATAGTCATTCATGCATCTTATGTTCCAACAAAAAAATTTAAAATCCATTAAAAATAGCTTCCTCCCTTGCTTCTCTAATACCTTCGACACTGGTTCTTTCCACCTCTTCTTCCTCATGGATCATTAAATTTCTCCCATCATCCGTTTCCGCAACTGTTACATCATCTTCAACATTATGTTATCCATTTATCTCATTCACATCTCCAGCATTATTTCGAAACCTCTGTCTATACTTCAGCACTAAATAGTTCATGTTTCTTTTTAAAGTTTCTTGTTGAGCACGACTAATACTCCCATAACTACAGGCTCCCTTCACCAGCGAGTTAACAGTTTTATCAATCAGTTCTCCTTCATCCTCTACACTTATTTGCACCTCTTCTAGATTCTGCACCACTCTATCTTCCATCTCCTGTCTATCAGAACGATTAACTGAAAAATTGTTTCGTGTTTCCTCGTCTTCAGTAACATGCTGTAACGGATAAAACCTAGAACCGGATCCACTATTTGATATTGTATGGGAATTCATACTAAAGTTAGAACCCATATTCCTCTCGGATCTTGGTACGAAAACCCAACTTCCTTCCCTCTCTTCTATTATTATATTACCTAACCCAAGACTTATGTTGCCGTTAATATCTCGAGAAACAGATCTTCTGTTTGAATGGCCAAGATTACGTATATTATCTTGAGAAAATTCCGTATTTGTAATCTTCTCATTAAGGGAAATTTTATATCCCACGCGTTTAGCCTTAAAATCCTCCACCTTCCTGGAATATTCAGAATTTTGAATTTTTGTTTTGGGAAAGTACTTCGCATACCATTGAACAGTCAACACCATTTTCTCTCCATCCATCTCCATCACCATTACTTCCAGCATCTTTTCAAGATCACCACCCACCGATATCCTGAAAAAATGGACCATAGAGTCCAAGTTGATATCAAGTGTTTCTTGAGATATAGCTAACAAACCCCCTAACTTAATTTCTATGCGGTGAAAGTTCTCTTTACTCCATAGACTTATTGGTAGCCCTCTAATTTTAACCCACTTATCAGTTTCCAAGATGGAACTCAATGTGAAAATTGGACCCTCATTGATAATCTTAGAGTATGCATTGTGTATATCTCCCGCACCATTGTCTGATTGCTTTACCATTGTGTATATCTCCCGCACCACTTATCAGATTCCAACTGATCCATTAGAGACCTCAGTTTGAATAAAGCTATATAAAACCTGTGAAAGAATAATCTAACATTGATTATTCTCTCCACTCGGGAAGCATAAGCAGTATGATCTACCCTCTTCACCTCTTCTATATCTTGCGATACGCATGTATGTTCCTTCATTATTATACTTTACCTGGGCTAGATAGAACTCCTCCCCTATTTTTTCTCTCCATACGTCTTCGTCTGCACCATTCTTCAGAGTCTCTTCAATTATGTTTATTAACCAGACAATCATATCAGGATGAAAAGCAACCTAAATCTATACCCGCTTCTCCCCCTTTCTGTAATCTTCACCGTTTTTACCTTTCCAAAATATTCAATCTTTATCGAGAAAGCTTTTCTTTCAAGCTGAAAATGTCGCTATTCAGGATCTTTCTGACCTCCACACTGCCTGGATCTATCCTCGCTAGTTTGAGCTTTCCTATTCCTCATTCTCAAAGTTCATTATTTATATTTTCTTGTGATCATGGATCAAAACCTAAAAACAAAAATAAAATTAAAATGAAATGAAATGATTTGAATCAAACCCTACTAACCAATAAGTCTCGGCCCCATGGGGAAGGATCAAAGATACGTCCTTGGACAGCAGAGAAGCTCATTTAGCACACTCTCAAACTGAATCAATCAGAGTTAAAACGAATGAGAGGCTGAGCTTGAAGATGCAAAAATCTCCATGAAAGAGAAAGACCATTCAATAGTATCAGATATGACATGTTCTTTTAAGTAAAATATTTTTTTATATATTTTTTCTTAAAGAATTTGAGAAAGGTTTTAAAAATGCGTGCTTTTATGATATTTACCAAAAATGTAGAAATCTAACAGCATGTTTGTTTTCTGAGATCATCTGATAGAGGTTGTTAAATAGAGCTCTATCTCCATTTTTTTTAAAGAGCCTCTTTGTAGTGCATGTAAACATGTTGTCTGTTTTCTCACTTTGTAGTAGTTTTATAAATTTAATCAAATTTTAATCTGCTATGTATCTTTCTATTTTTCTAAATCTAAATCAATCCCTCTGGACCACCCTCTGGGGTGGTAATCCGCTCTCTACAGACCGAAACCATCCTGCAGTACCTCTAAAATCGACCGTTATTAGCCCGTTACAGAAAAATCTTGCTAGCGCGGATGACCGGAGCTTAACAAATTAAACCTACCGGAAAACATAATTTTTCATCAAATCTGTAAACTAATCAATACCCATCCTGTTAAATTGAACTAATCTGATGTATTCTTACCTAAATCTTTCAGATCTGTTATCTTAATCTCCAATAACACCTCTTCATTTCTTATTGGAATTGTTTTATTCTCTGGCTACGAGCCACTGAAGATACCAAGACACTAAAGAGTTTTCTAAGATACCCGGAAACCAAAGACACTAAAAATTCATGTTACTTGAAGACACTAAGAATCTAACACATCCTAGAAGTTGAAGATCGAGAAGACCCTAATTCCAGTTTGTTTTTAATTAATCGTGATGACAACATTTCATCGGCATGAGAACCGAGATCATCATCTGGACAGATAAAATCGGCTATATTCAATTCCTCTTAATTTTCTGATTATCTCTAATTCTCTTAAATTATTACTGCCTTTGAGTTGGATTTAATCTATGCAGATTTGTATCGAAGTACATACCTTGATTGTTACTCTGTTATTGTTATTAGCCGTGAGATTCACCTTCATCTTCTGCAAAATTGATCAACCAATTTATCCCAGGCTCAGAACTAGTTTATCACTTGTCTTTATTTTCCTTTAATTAGTCAGCTATTTCATTGTCTCTTGTAGAGACCTATCTGTTTTAAGACTGAATTAGATAGTTTGCTTAATTTTAAAAATTGGTTTGACATATGCCTATAGTTGTTAGTTTTTAGTTGATTTGGTCTTCAGAGATTGAATTTGGTATCGCTACTTTCATTTTAATTGTTAACCTACTTCATTATTGGATTCTATTTTTTTTTAAATCTGAATCTTTTCTAGCTGCTGTGTTGATTCAAAAGCTAACTTCCATAGAAAGTTTTCCTTTGTTTATATTCTTTATATCATATTCTTTATATCTCTTAGCAGAACTATGAAGTTCTTTAAATTCTGCAAAGGACAATTAAAATCTCTCTCAAGGCTAATGCATTCTCGTTTGACCCTAGGTACAATTTGCTACAACTGGAAAAAAAAAGAAAACTGCTGAGAAATCCCGGGATTCAAGGACAAGGAACTGCACAAACTAGTCTACCGACCAAAACTAAGGTAAAACTATCAAATGTTGAGAAGATATATTCAAAATCTAACCATGCTGGTGAATTATTTCGATTACATCCAATGAAAGACTTGTCAAGATACAAAGAGGTAAGCCTAACCCCCATATCGTTGCCCAGTAAATCTAGAAATATTGTTAGTAAACCAGATAAGTATACTGTTGTTGATGGTGGTTTTTAGCTTAGGGTTAAAATCGAAAAACCTTAGTCAAACAGTGATGTCACTCTAAAGAGAAATGGAACTTGAGTAATAATATCCCCACTAGCGCATTTATTGAGCCCTTCAATACGTCTGTGAGAAATTTACCAGGGTACCTTTTTTTTTTAATATATGTGTCATGTTCCACGGCAGAACCCCCAGTATTGACCGACATCATCTTCACACATGCCAAACATGCATGATATCCGAGCATGCCATCTATGCATTCCATGTATGCTAATTAGGGTTTCGACATACCAAACCCTAATCCCCACACCACCGTGCCAATGGAATACCATGCCAGCCACACCCCCACGCCAAGGCATGCCAGCCATGCCAGCCTCACCACTATGCCAATGGTATACCATGCCAGCCACACCTCTGCGCCAAGGCATGCCAACCATACCAGCCGCACCACCGTGCCAATGACATACCATGCCAGCCACACCTACGTACCAAGGCATGCCAACCATGCCAGCCACACTACCATTCCAATGGCATACCATGCTAGCCACACCCCCGCACCAAGAAATGCCAACCATGCCAGCCGCACCACCATGCCAATGGCATGCCATGCTAGCCACATCTCCTTTGGCCGCGCCTAAACTATGCCAAAACCCTAATTTTGCCCGCACCTAATCTATTCCAAAACCCTAATTTGGTCGTGCCTAAAACATTTCCAAAGCCATGCCGGCCCTGCCTCCATGACGTTGGCTTCCAAACGAAGGGTTGCGACAATCGGTGGCTACCCTTCCTCCTGAGATGCATATCTCAGCTGTACAAGTTCGCCACCAAACGCATGGAAACTTCTGGCCCAATGCCAAAACTGTACGGTTTGTACCAAACCCTAATTTTGGCTGCGCCTAAAACATGTACGACCATGCCGCCATACTGCTGGCTGCCAAACGAAGGGTTGCGACAATGAACGTCTACCCTTCCTCTTGAAATGCAGATCTTAGCCGTACAAGTTCGCCACCAAACAAGTGGAAACTTCTGGCCCAATTCCAAAACTGCACGGTTTGTACCAAACCCTAAATTTGACCGCGCCTAAAACATGCATGAGCATGCCAATCATGCTGCCATATCGCTGGATGCTAAATGAAGGGTTGCGATAATCGACGGATGTACTTCCTCATGAGATGCAGATCTCAGCTGTACAAGTTCGCCACCAAACACATGGTAACTTCTGGCCCAATGCCAAAACTGCACGGTTTGTACCAAACCCTAATTTTGGTCGCGCCTCTAACATGCATGAGCATGCCAACCATTATGCCATACCGTTGGCTGCCAAACGAAGGGTTGCGGCAATCAATGGGTACCATTCCTCCTGAGATGTATATCTCAGATGTACAAGTTCGCCACCAAACGCAGGGCAACTTCTGGCCCAATGCCAAAACTGCACGGTTTGTACCAAACCTTAACTTGGCTGCGCCTAAACTATGCCAAAATCCTAACTTGGCTGCACCTAAAAGCATGCCAAGGCCATGCCGGCTACGTCTCCAAGCCGCTGGCTTCCAACCAGAAGGTTGCAACAATCAACGGCTACCTTTCCTATCAAGATGCAAAATCTCGACAGTCGAAGGTCACCACCAAGCCGGCAAGCCTCCCAAGATTAACTTTCCAAACAATAGCAACACGCTACACAAAAACACTCGAGACATCAAAACATGTCACAAACTGGGGGATGCTCATCAGGTTATTGGTTTGGCGGTTTACAGCGTGCGGCGTGCAATACGCCCGTTTCAAGAAAGTGTCATAAAAGTGAGGCGGTTAGTAATGTCAAGAAATAATGGTGAAACGTATCCTTCATTATGGAAACATCAATTCCAGGCGTTACCCGTTACCATTCTCCTCCATTGATCAAATTGTTCCCACTTTTACGAGACCAGGGTACGTTTTATTAAAACTTATATAAATAGGTCTCACATATTTCCACCAAAGGACAAGTTTAGGTCAGGAGCATACAACACTCAGAAATTACTTGTTAGCTTTCACTTTCTGATACAAGTCAAACAACTACTCTTCCAGAATCAACTATTCTGGTCTCAACATTCTCTTCGCTTTTCTCCCCAAAACCAACCATTCACCTTCACTTTGTGACCGAAGCAAGTCTGGAACGTCCATTTCTTCGTTTAGGCCGGATTTGTACAGATTGATCTCTCGAATCTGAAGTACTCCCATGCAATACATTGTTTAGGGTTTAGACTCGTTTCTCATCCACTCACGCGAAATTACCGAAATCAGCAGAAACTGTTTTCACCCTCAAACAACTGTCTACCTTCATATAGTTTTTGAATATTGTGTTTTTACTGTTGAATGCAATAATGTGGAACATCTCAAATATTGTCTTATCGTTGCTTATTATCATGATAGAAAACTTATAGATACGTTAAGATTGCAATGTGGAACTTGAACACATATTGTGCTAGTTGAATTTAAATACCCTGTGATCTCCTATTTTTGGGAGTTTATAATTGTGATAGTATGGAACTGTCAGGGTTTATGAAGATTGGAAACTCGAAATAGTCTGCTAGACACTCTCAATAAGGAGAATCCTGATATTCTATTTTTATCAGAAACGAAACAACAAAATAGAGTTATGCATAACATTTTAAGACAAGTAAATGTCTATAACTATCATCTTGTACCTCCAAGAGGAAGTGTGGGAGGATTATGTCTCATTTGGAAAAACAATGTTAATATTCAGATAAATGACTTTGCTCATAATCACATTAATGCAACTGTCACAAATTATTTAAATGATAGTAGTTGGATTCTTACTTGCTTCTATGGGAGTCCCTACAGACCTTTGAAACTGAAATCTTGGAAAATCATAAAAGATATTGCAGCCAAAATGGATAAACCTTGGATAGTAATTGGGGACCTAAATGTAGTTCTTCATGAAGAAGAAAAAAACAGTAGCTTTTCTTTCAAAAAAAATGAGGCAAGAGTTTTTAATAATCTAATAAATAAATGTGATCTAATGGATTTGGGTTTTACAGGCTACACCTTTACTTGGAATAATCACAGAGCTGACGCTGAAAACATAGAACAAATATTAGATAGATCTCTAGTTAACTCTAAATGGAATAGAAGATTTCCTAATTCTAGTATAAATTAACCATCTAGGGCATATTGGCTCTGACCATATTCCAATAAAACTAAACACATAACCATTGGAATGATGGTGCTACCCCATTTAAGTATTTTGGGAGTGGATAAAACATGAAGAATGCAAACCATTAATTCAAGAGAGTTGGAAAACTAATGTTAGGGGATCTCCTGCCCATCAAGTCAACAAAAAACTAGGTACTGTCAAACTCATATTGAAAATATGGAACATAATTTTTTTTGGATACATACATAGTAACATTGACAATATTAAGAAAGACCTTGATACGACCAACGGAATGGAAAATTACCCAAATAAAACAAATAATTTATCTAAAATTAAAAAAGAACTAGCCAAGTGGTATGCTATAAATGAGAAATTATGGAAGGATAAAAGTAGATACCAAAATTTAGCTATAGGAAACAGAAATACGAGATATTTTCATAACAAAGCTAAACAAAGATTTTGAAGAAATAGAACTGAAATTCTAAAAAAAAATGAACAAAATGAATGGCTCAACACTAGAAAGGATATTTATGATTGCATAACAAATCATTTTCATTCAATAGCCTCAACTGTGAACCCTGATCTGGACCACGAAATGCTAAATCGTATACCTATTAGTATAACACAAACTGATAATGATATGCTTTGTGGTACTCCTTCGAAAGATGAAATAAATAAAACTCTTTTTTTCTATGGAACCTGATAAAAGTCCAGGACCGGATGTTTTTCCTCCCAATTTTTTTCAGCAAAACTGGGAAACCATAGGTACTGACCTTATAAACATAGTTCAAACTTTCTTTATAACTGGTAATATCTCTAAGGAAATGAATGCCTCATTCATTTCCTTAATACCTAAGACTCTTAACCCCACTACTCCCTCTGAATTCAGACCCATAACGCTTGCTAATACTTCTTACAAAATTATTTCTAAACTTATGGCAGGCAGAATGAAAGGTTTTTTAGGGAAATTATTTTCTCCTTTCCAATCGGCCTTCATTCATGGAAAGAAGATCTCTGAGAACATTACTATGGCACATGAAATCATTCATAAAATAAAAAATTCCAAATCTAAAAAAGGATTTATGGGATTAAAAATTGACATGTCTAAAGCTTTCGACAAAGTTGAATGGGATTTCTTGATCCAAATAATGACAAAAATGGGTTTTAAATGTAAATGGTGTAACTTAGTTTACCAATGCATTTTGACAACTATTTTATCTATTTTACTCAATGGGTCTCCTACTAAATTCTTTAAGCCTACTAGAGGATTGAGACAAGGAGACCCAATCTCTCCTTATCTCTTCTTGTTTGTTATGGAAGCTCTTTCTCGCACAATCCTTCAAGAGGAAAATTCAGGTTTGTTGAAAGGTATAAAATTGTTTACAAAGCTCCTTCTATAAGTCATTTATTGTTTGTGGATGACAGTCTTTTATTCTGTAAGATCAATGAAAAATCTTGTCATAATCTCGTTAAAATGTTAAAAGATTTTGGATAAGCTTCTGTCCAACTAATCAATCTAAGTAAGTCGGGTATTTTTTTTAGTCCAAAAACTGAAACTCGCATTAGACATAGAGTAAAATAAATATTAGGAGTCACTGCTATACCGCTACAAGATAAATACTTAGGTTCACCGTTATTTACCAATAGATCAAAAATCCAGTGTTTTGAACCTCTAGTGGATAAAATGAAACTTAGGATACATAGTTGGAATGGAACTAATCTAAACAATGTAGGGAAAACAGTTATGATTAAAAATGTCACTTCCCCCTTTATGTGTATCAAATGAACTATTTTAAGATTCCGGTTAAAATATGTAACAACGTCACAAAACTCCAAAAAAATTACTGGTGGGGAAAAAATGAAAAAGGTCTTAATGAAAGGGGTAAAAAAGGGGACTGTTTGAAGAATTGGGACTCGGTTTTCCGATCCCTTGAAGAAGGAGGGTTGGGAATTAAGAATGTGATAAATTTTAACCTAGCTATGATATCTAAGATGGGTTGGAGGTTAAAAGAACATCCAGATTCTCTTTGTGCCTACATCCTCAAAGGAAAGATTATCCCAATTGTGATATATTACACATAAATATTGTTCCTAATAGGAATGATAACTGGATCTGGAAAGGAATGCTAGCTGGCATTCAACGGATAAAAAAATATTGTTTTTGGGAGTTAGGAAAAGGAACCAACATTAACATTTGGGATGTTTTCTGGATTCCCAAAAGGATTCCCCATATGCAAAAACCTCAAATAGGAACTGATAATTTAGTTAAAGTTAGTGATCTTATTACCATGCACCATAAGTGGGATCTAGTTAAACTGTCTAAATGTTTTGATGATGAAACCATCGAGAAAATAAAGATTATTTCAATTCATGTTGTTGATAAGGAAGATGCTCCTCATTGGACTCTAAACCCCAAAGGTATTGTAGTAGCAGGAATCCCACACTACACCCCTCACTAGAATCCACACAATCAAGTCATTTTTAGATCAACAATCATAATTTTTATTGATTAATCTCACAAATTTTACAAGAAAGAAAGGAAATAAAGATAAGGAATTAACAACCGCTCTAGACTTTCTCTCTCCTAATGACTTGCTCAACACTCGAAAAAAGATCTCCCTCTCCTTACGGCTGATAAACTCTTTATATAGGGAATTACAAAGTGGGTGACAGCTAATCTGTCCTTTATTTTAGGATCTGACTTGCGATATTCTCGCAAGAGTTCTATTGTTAATCTTCGAAAACACTCTAATCATCGCAGAGTCATCACACTTTTCTCATTTTTCTGCCATCGTCATCTATTACGTCATTCTTCAAATCATTCTGTGACGCTCGCAAAGTGTTGTTTGATCAAACTTCGCAAATGTGTCATTCTTGCGATATTCTGATCCTACATCTTCCCTCTTCTCATGTCTTCTCTGCGAAGGAGAGAATATCATGAGAAACTGTTCTTCAGAATGCCGCAGTTGTTCATATTTTCTTTCAACTTCTTTCTATACCGACAAGGCTCCGTGAATTAAGCATAACCGTCAACACGTGTTGAATCTTCCTTTAATTACTGGCACGTTTACCATTAACCGGTCATCTTTTTTTTCCTATTTAAATAAGGATCTGGGGAAAGACAATTTTCTTCTTTTACTTCGTCTTTATCTTCCTCATCTTCATATTCTCTGCAAACCTTCATCGTTTGCAACTTTCTTTTTTACCGAATTCATCTTCCTGCTACTTTTCTCTTATGCTTCCATGGAGTCACCAAGGCTAGTTCTTCTTCTTTTTCTTCTTTTGATTTGACTGAAACTGATTTTTTTTTGCTGAGATCATCTTGTTTGTTCTTTGTGTAATTCCCATACTGTTTCTGTTTCAGCAAAAGCACTTCCAGTACTAAATTTACAGTTCAAAACCCTAATGCTCCCAAAATTTCGCAACTCAAGGTTCCCGCGAGAAAAAGAAAGTCTGCGAATGATAAGGTAGCAAGAAACATGGATGTTTTTAATAACAATATTGTTTCCTCTGTTTCTTATCTGAGCAGTGATTCGCAGGGTGATGGAGATGCCGCTAAACCTACCAAGAAATCTCGCCACCCTAAAACTGTTGAAACTTCCGTTTCTTTTCACAAACTTGGTCTTTCAGTTTCTCCTTCGCAAGCTGAACCTCTACCTCGTGTTTGCGAAAACATCGCAGTAAACTCTGATATTTTAACTACTCCTTCTACGGATGAAGTTCCCATTGCAAATCCTTCTGCGAATGAAGTCTCTTCCTTCCCTGTGACCAATATTTCTCAAATTCATTCCACTATAATCTCAACCATTGATCTGCCTCACACCTTATCCTCAAATGACATCTTTTTAACAAAGGATGATGATCATCAACTTTCTATTATTGCTACTACTTCATCTGAGTCTCTCCCTTTTTCCAAAGAAACTGTGGAGGGAATAGATATTTCCTTTAAGGTTTTATCTAATATTTTAGATGATACCAAGAAATCATATGTGGATCCTGTCAAATCTGGTGTCTGCGAAATTTGGAGTAATTATTTTAGCTCTGATAGAATGGTTTCGCAAGCATCCTTAGATAAAGAAATTGAATCTTTGAAGAAGAGTCTCCAAGTCAAGACTTTAGAATGTGACACTCTTCGCCTTGAAAACCAAAAGCTTCAAAATGCTTCGCTAGACTGCGAGAATCTTCGCAAGAAGAATAAAGAATTAAAAGGTATAACTTCTCTTGTATTGTACTTACCTTTTGCATATTCATTTATTTAAGGAATTTCATCCTTTGTATATTCTATTTTCTTAAAACTCTCTGTTCACCCTTTAAGTCTTGAATCAGCAACGAACAATGGAAAGATACAAATTTGAATCTATCGCGGAAGAAGTTCGCGTGGACAGAGACATTTGGATGGATCAATATAACCAATTAGATAATCTTCATACATATTCCATTGATCAAATAGATAATCTTACTAAAGAGAATGCTCAATTAGTACAAGAGAAAAACCTATTAAGTAATGAAATATCTCGCCTCTCTTATTCTTTAACCAAAGCTAACTTGGAGATGGAAACTTTATCAGATGAAAATAAAACCTTATCTCAGGAGAAGCAAAATTTCTTGAATACGGTGGCGATATCTTCGCAGAAAATAAATATTCTTCAAAGAGTGTGTGAAAACCAAGAACAATCTCTTCACGCACTGAATATTGAGCTTAAAGAAGTAAGTGAATCATCCATCGCTGAGAAAAATACACTTATCCAAGGTAGGATAACTTTAAGTGTAAAGGCCAATCAGCTTCAAGAATAATATTACAAATTAGAAGAATCTTACTCTTCTCTTGCGAAGGAAAACACTTTTCTCATTTCTAAAGAAAAGAAATTAAAATCTCGTCTGAAGGGTCTAGTTGGAGATAAATTTGATGATTCCATGAATCATTGGGAGAATACTTACTTGGAACTAATTCAAAATCTAATATCGCAAAAAGAAGGTAGTCATTTTGACTGCCTCAGACATCTTTGTTTTGTTTAAACTTCTTTGAAATATTTCCCTTGCGAGGTGTTTGCCTGAATAATTTTTATTCTTATTTTTCGCAGAATCTGAAAGAAAGCTTCATTCTTCCGTTTTTTATTTGGATTCTAAACTTTCCAAACTTCGCAAAGAAAATGGATTACTTGCTGCTCACCTTGATCGTTTTCGTGATCAAGAAGAAAGAAAATATGACTACCTTACTTATTTCAAAGACATGGAGATTAGAAACCGTGATAGAGCTTTCCTTCGCCAGGCTCATCTTAGTGCTGAAGTTCTTGTGAATGAGATTTTGCTGTCCAAATATCTTTCTCATGTATCACTCAAACCTCTGGAAGTATATGAAGATGAAACTCCTCATTATTCCGATAGTGACCTTGACTATGGAAGTAGTGAAGATAATATTTCCCAAGAAGATTTAGAAGAAGAAGAAGAAGAGATCCCTCTTAAAGAAGGAGTTGCTGGTGATGAAACAACTGTTGGTGATAAACCAAATGAGAGAGAAACCGAAGTCGAACAGAATAAGGAAAACACTGGCAAAGATAAAGCTGGCAAAGAGAATATTGAATTTTGAGTTCTAGTTTTATTTTCTTGAATTATTCCTTCTCTTTATTTTCTTGCGAACAACGTACCTTGATCCATTTTTGGATTCCATTATACTTTTGGTATTTTTGCGAGAAAGATAATGTCATCTTTTTTATTAATTCCCATACTTGCCTCTTATTATCTTTCTAGCGATGAATGATATGCATAAAGAATAGTTAGTATTTATAAATCTTTTGTGGTTTTATTTTGCCTTCCTAGTTAAAGGTCTTATTTTGCCATCTTTTTTCTTTGCGAAAAAATCGCAGGACGTTTCTATACTTTCATGTAGAAACCCATTGACCTTGCCTTAACTTTATATTCTATTGTATTTTTTCTGCGATAATATGACAGGCCTAAATCTTCTTGCGAAATTAAATCCCCATAACATTGTCGTATTGCGACGAAATCGCAGGACATTTCTACATTTTCATGTAGAAACCCATTGATCTCGTCTTAACTTGTCTTTTGTATTATTGCCTCTTCAGGACTGTTGCAAAAATATGAAAAGTCTTAATACTCCCGTGAGTAAGAAGCCTCATGACATTTGCGTCTTAAGACACTTATCAGCACCCTAATGGAGGGTTCCACCCTTATCTTCCCCCTGGTTGCCCTTTCAAGGAGACATACTTCTTCCATACAAGACTATCTCCTCCCATCCAATCTTAACAACAACCAGTTATGTTCGCAGCCTCTTATCCCTTTTGCCTATATGGCTTATGGTTACGAGACTGCACCCTAAGTGGGATTTTCTTCGGGCCGAGTGCATCATAGCCAAGACTTGCCAAGAATGGCCAGGGTAGTTTCATACGCCCCGGGAACCCTTGGCTCAAACGTGTACCTCGGCGCCTTGGTCATACTCTGCACCCCTTAGGAGAGCCCGTATTACCTTAGTCGCCCAACTCAAGTCATATGCTCAAGCTGAGAATCCAAGGTGTCTCTCCTGGATGGGCTTTCATTGACCCCAAATCTCCATGACTCAGGTTCCAGTAGCGGTGTAACCTTATATTTGAGCTATGAAACAGATACCCCCTTCTATGGCGTACTTTAGGTCTTACATTTTCCTCTTGCGAAATTTTATTCGCGAACTAGGGTGTACGTCATAAAGGTTCGTCCCATTCTGGATCTTAAATGATCATTTCTTTCAATAGTTTCGCACATTCTCATTTTATTTTGATCTTGAACAATCTCGCAGTGAAATTTTTCATAAAAATTTTTGTTCATACTTACTTTGTTGCATCATACATCATTTCATCATCTAAGGATTTTCAAAGTTCCTTACGGGTAATATCTCTTTCAATATAGTCTATTTCATGGTCTGTTAAATATTTGACCAACATCTCTACCCTCTGGATCCATCAACTTGTATGCCCCTGTTCCAATTATCTCTTTTATAATGTAAGTTCCATCCCATTTTTTCGCTAATTTTCCACCACCTTCTCGCTGATAAATTGGCGTCTCGCGAAGAACCAAATCACCTGGCTGAAATTCACGTGGCTTGACACGCTTATTGTATTCTCATGCTAATATTCATTTATAATTCTCCATATGCTGTAAATCCTTTTATCTCTTCTCTTCTAATTCATCCAGTTTGTTTAAGATCATGCCAACACTAAGATTCTTCTCCAAAGATTCTCTTTTTGTCGTGGGAATAGCAACTTCTGTTGGTAACACTGCCTCAACTCCATATGTTAGACAGAAAGGTGACATTCCAGTAGCTTCTCGTTTAGTTATGTTGTAGGCCCATCCTGCATTATGTACCTGTTTACACCATGCTCTATGATATCCTTCTAATTTTTTCTACAATATATCTGTGATTGTCTTATTTGTTGCCTTTGCTTGCCCATTAGCCTGTGAGCATTAAGCAACATTTTTATATTGTGCCCTTCAAATTGCTTCCCATTATCAGATACCAACTGTGCTGGAATTCCAAATCTGCAGATGATATTTTCAAAAATGAATATAAATATGTCTTTGTCGCGAATATGCTGTACCGATTTTACTTCTGCCCATTTTGTGAAATAATCTGTTGCGACAATTAAGTATATTTTTTATCCAGACCCTGGTACAAATGGTCCCAAAATATCTAACCCCCACTTTCCAAAAGTCCATACACTGGTTGAGGATGATAAGGGTGCTCCAAGTGCATGTATTCTCTTTCCATGTCGTTGTAAATTTTCGCAACACCTTGATACTTGTTTTTCATCTTCATGCATATATGACCAATAATAACCTTGCATTTTTGTTTTGTATGCCAAAGATCTTCATCCACTGTGACTTCATGCGTCTCCACTATGTAACATTTTTAGCACCTTTTCTCCTTCTTCTCGTGTCAAACATCTAAGTGATGGTACATTAAATGATTTTCTATACAATATTCCATCTCTTAATTCATAATTTGTTGCACAACTCTTTAATTTATGTGCTTCCAATCTATTTCTTGGTATTTCCCCTTTGGCTAAATATGCATGAAGTTCTATTCTCCAATATGCGATATTGTCTTTTGGCTCTTCTTCACCACCTTTTATTATCATTACATCTACCTCTTCTTCCTCTTCTTTATTGACCGATGGTGATAAAAATGTTTGTATTTTTATGCATCATGCAGTTGAATCTGTCATCATGCTTGAAATGAAAGCATAAGCATCTGCGAGCCTATTATCCTTCCTTGATATATGCCTCCATTTTATTTTTGGGATTTTCGTTGACAATTCTTCAACAAGTTTCTTATATTTCTTCAAAGATGGTTCATTTGTTGTGTATTCTCCTTTTATCTGGCGAATAACTAGCTACGAATCACTGATAATTCTCATATTCTCCAACTTCATCTCTATTGAGAATTCTAGGGCATGTACCACAGCTTCATATTCCGTTTCATTATTTGTTGATGCTAATTCCAATCTGAAAGATAAAGCCATTTTGGATCCTTCTGGCGAGATTAAGACAATTCCAATTCCATTACCTTCCCTATTTGAGGATCCATCCACCAGTATCTCCTATCTATTTGGTTATGTTAACAAGTCTTTTGGATCTCCACGTTTTTCTTCAATATCCATCATCTCCTCAACAACTTCATCATCTTCTAAAGGAAATTCTGCTAAAAAGTCTGCGACAACCTGCGATTTTGGTGAAGATAAGACTTCATATTTGATTTCGAAATGTCCTACTTACGCATTCCACCTCTCAACTCTGCCTGATCTCTTTGAGTTCTTCATTACTGATTCAATTGGTAACTTTGTCAACACTTTGATTTTATGTGCCTGGAAATATATACGAAGTTTAAAGGTTGCATACACTAATGCTAGAATTAGATTTTCAATCTTGGAATAATTTCTTTCTGCAGCATTGAACGTCTTGTTGATGTAGTAGATTGGTTTTTCAACTCCTGCGTCTACTCGCAATAATACTGCGCTTAATGCATGCAAAGTTTTCGCAAGATAAATTAGCAACTCTTCTCCCGGTTCTGCCTTTTTTAAAATAGATGTATTCTCCAGGTATTCTTTTATTCCTTGAAAAGCATTCTCACACTCATCCGTCCATCTGAATTTTGTTCCCTTTTTGAGAATGCTGAAAAAATGTTTGCATTTGTCCGATGATCGCGAGATAAATCTTCCCAGCGAATCCATAAGACCATTTAACTTCTGCACATCTTTTATTGTTGCTGGTGTTGGCATATCGCGAACTGCTTGCACTTTCTCTGGATCAACTTGTATTCCTTCCTTGGATACAATGTGCCCTAAAATTTTTCCTGATGCAACTCCAAAAATGCAGTTTTCTGGATTCACCTTGATGTTAAAATGCCGCATCTGTTCAAAAAATATCCTTTAGATCTTGCACGTGGTTTTTAGCTTCTTAACTTTTTATTAACATGTCATCTACGTACACTTCTAATGTTTTGTGTATCCACTTCACAAACACCTTATCTACCATTCTTTGATATGTTTCTCCTGCGTTTCGCAAACCAAATGGCATTTTTGTATAACAATGTAGATGCATTTTACTACCAACTACATCCAAAGGATAGAAAGTTTCTACTCAAGTCGAATGAAAGTAAACACTTAACAATGAACACAAGATATACGTGATTCGGTATGATTACCTACGTCCACGGGGGTGAAAGGGTGAATCTTATTACTTCCAAATGTTACAAAGGTGTTGCTCTTAGTCGGATTTCCTTACAAAGATGAAATTACTTCTCACTCTCCTTTCCTTGGTGTAAACTCGAGTCTCTCTCTCTCAAAATGCAACCTACCTTTCTTGAATACAAGTCACTCTATTTATAAGAGAAGTTTCATACAACCAAGTTAGGGTGTTGGTCATGTTACATCCCTTTTGCAGTTCTGTACTCGGGCCGACTCATGTCGTCTCCTATGGCCGACGTATCTTGATTCCTCGCCCTTCTCTCGTCTAAGCCGACCTCTTTGGGTGTTCTCTTGGCACGATGTCGCCTGCCATATTTGTCGCCTTAGCAATGGGCCGATGTATCATGTACTTTCTTATCCTATTGACCGTTGTGCCTCGTTTATCCCACCCTGTCCCGTCTTGTCAGCTTTGTCAGAGGTCTGGGTCAAGTCTTGTCCGACAGTTGCACGCCCGATCCACGCGGAACCTTAAATCTCGCGCCTGCTGGTCTTCTCCCTATGCTTCGCATTCCTTCGTTTTTAGGTGCGCCAAGGCTTGAGATGTTGCCACCTGGATCTGTGGATAATTTACTCCTACAAACAATATAACCCTCTTGGAGCGAAAAAAACAGCATGTTCTTGATCTTCTTCAACGAGAGGAATCTGGTTGTACCCTTTATACCCATCTAGGGAAGATATTCTATCATTTCCTGCAGATGATTCGACCATTTGAGGTATATCGGGTAATGGAAAACTGTCTTTAGGACAAGCTTTGTTTAGATCAGTAAAGTCTATGCAGATTCTTATCCCATTATTTTTCTTTGGAACCACAACCATGTTTGATATCCATTCCGGGTATTTTGCTTGTCTTATAATTCATGCATCAAGCATTTTCTGCAGTTCCTCTTCTATTTTGGGATGGTAAGTTGTTACGATTTTTCTTATCCTCTGCTTAAATGGTCTCGCTTCTTTGTTGATCTCCAATTTATGACATGCAACTGATGGATCTATTCCAGGAATTTCATCCATATTCCATGCAAAAATATCTTTATATTCTCGCAATAGATTGACGGTTCTTTCTTCCTCGTCTGTATCCATCTTAGTTCCAATTTTCAACATTTTAGGTTCTTCTTCAGTTCCAATATTTACTTCTTTTTTTGGTTCTGCTGCAGTGTAACTTGCTTCAGGTTCTCCCATTGGTGTTAGTTCTTCCATCTCCTTCGCAAACTCATTTCTTTCTTCCAAAATTTCGCTGGGTATCCCTCTTCCTTCTTCTGCCCTTATCATGTAAGTTCTAAACTCTTCCTTCTTCTTTGCCTCTTTCGCCTCATTCCTGCGAGTTTTTCGCTTCTTCACTCGTCCTTCATAACTTTTTACTTCAATTTGATAACATAATTTTGCACCTTCAATATCTCCTCTAATTTCACCAATCCCGCTTGGCATAGGAAACTTGATGCACTGATGTAATGTTGATGCTACAGCTTTGATTGTGTGTATCCATGATCTTACCAACAACATGTTATATGGTGACTCCATATCTACCACACATAGCGTTATTTGTGTTTCAATTTCTCCCAGCGAGATTCTCACTGCTATTTCCCCTTTTGGTTTAGTGGTGGATTTTCCGAAACCATTAATATGATAGGTTGGGTGTGAAATTTCTTCGTCTTTGTACCCCATTGCTTTGTATTCATGATAAAATATTACATACACTGAGCTTCCCGTATCTACCAAAGTTCTATTCACCGCCCATTCTTCCATAGATTTTGCTGAGTTCTCATTTTCTTTTCGTACAGCCGTTACTGTGATTACCAAAGGAGATGTGTGGCTCAAATTTTCTTTTGGTATCTCTGCTGCTGTGAACGTAATTTTCTTCTTTTCCCAATCCCTCAACGGAGATATCTTTTCTACCGTCATAATCTTCTTTCCTTCAAAATCTCGTTTATGTATCCTCCCTCTAATGTTCTCATGGAATTCATTAACCATCGTTTTTTTGATTACGTTGCACTCCAACCTTCTTTTATTCTCATTGATCTTAATTATCCTTTCTCCAACAGATTTGTTATCTTCTTTCATCATTTTCTTGATTTAAACAGCTTTCACAATAATTTCCACAATCTTAAATCAACAAATGTGATCCCCATTTCTAACACCAATATGTAGTAGCAGGAAATCCCACACTACACCCCTCACTAGAATTCACACAATCAAGTCATTTTTAGATCAACAATCATAATTTTTATTGATTAATCTCACAAATTTTACAAGAAAGAAAGGAAATAAAGCTAAGGAATTAACAACCGCTCTGGACTTTCTCTCTCCTAATAACTTGCTCAACACTCGAAAAAATATCTCCCTCTCCTTATGCCTGTTCAACTCTTTATATAGGGAATTACAAAGTGGATGACAGCTAATCTGTCCTTTATTTTAGGATTTGACTTGCGATATTCTCGCAAGAGTTCTATTGTTAATCTTCGCAAACACTCTAATAATCGCAGAGTCATCACACTTTTCTCATTTTTCTGCCATCGTCATCTGTTACGTCATTCTTCAAATTATTATGCGACGCTCGCAAAGTGTTGTTTGATCAAACTTCGCAAATATGTCCTTCTTGCGATATTCTGATCCTACACGTATGTTTACTGTGAAATCTTTAAATGACCAAATAAACACTAATGGAAATGCTCATAAAAAATGGAACATGATATGGATTATGGATACTTCTCCTTCTGTAAAACAATTTGTTTGGAAAGAAGCTCATGCTATTCTCCCTAACAGCATGAGAATAACGGATATAATCCCGAACATAGATACTACTTGTAAAATTTTTAACGAAGGACAAGAATCTTTAACACATCTTTTCCTTCAATGCAATTATGCTACTCAAGTTTGGTTCCATCTTAATTTTTCTATGCAGTTTATTATTAATGGAACTTCTAATTTTCATGGTTGGCTAAGTGATTGCTTTGAAAACCCAGAAAGAGGAAATTTTGGAATAGATTGGAATGTTCTTTGTAGCATAATAATACGGTACATTTGGAAAGCAAGGTGCAACATAGTGTTTAAAAAGCAAAGTCAGAATAGTGCACTCACATCAAACAATATTTTAAAGTTTATCAATAGCTATAACAATGTTAACAAAGAAGGTTTTAACATAATGCAACAACTTTACTATAATCCTAACGTTGATGAGACTCTTCAGATTACTTCTCAACCAATGGAAGGACCAACACCAAATATGGCAATGAAACTAAATATTATCTTTACTTTTATGAACTCTACATTAAAAGCAGGAATTGGTTTAACTTTGTGTTACTTTACAGGAACAATAAAAGAATCTAGAGGTTTGCATGTAGATTGCACACCATAGAAGAATTGGATAAAATTGGAGCAGATGAAACTTTCAAATAGGCGACAGAATTGAGTGGCCACTTTATCTCTTTCTAGAGCAACTCCAAACCTACTCTGCTACTGCTGGTTCGAATGTATGTTGAGGCTAGAAAACAAAGATACCGGATTAGTGAAGATTTTGGAAACAACATAAAGTTCCATATAAACTTTTTAGATCAACAATTTAACTTAATCAGGAGAACCCAAATGATTTGGGCAGCTAGATTTCCTATTTTTTGTAACAAATATGCTATCACTCATAATTAGTTAGACAATAGTTTAAGAGTTATGCAAATTTACTTAAACATTCAAACTTGGAATGAAGATGTAACAATGTACCGTAATTCCTTTCATGGAACTTATAGTACTTCTCTATCAATGGTATGAGGGAAACTTCTTTTTCTAAAAAAAAATAAAAAATTCTCGTGTTTCACCGCTTCGAAACCATCCCTTTTTGTGACAAATACAGAGCAATCCTTTCTTTTATTTTTTCGATGGTAGGGATTACCCTATTCGTTAGTTATAGTTGTTGCTTGATTACGACCACTTAATTCAAAAATCATGATTAGTATTAGAAGAAGAAATTGATTGATTTCTAAGTTTGATTTGCAATTTGTACGAATCCTCTTTTCGTTTAAACAATCGCAGATCTAATTAGTGCAAAAATTTGAGTTTTTTTGTATGATCCAACTAGAATTTCTAAATTCATTCTTCTTTTATGAGTCATATTCGGACTGGTGGAGCCTAAGAAGAGGCACCGGGAAAGGGAGATGGCGACAACGGGAATGAAAAAACTTAAGGGGGATCTAGATTTCGAATTATAGATACAAAAAAAATATGGAAATTATAAATTTGTTTAAGGGCAAGCTAGTAGTTTCAAATTATAATAGAGGTAGGGGTTCAAAGATAGCACCTGATTGGTGCTATGTCATTTCCTCTACATAGATAGAGATTTGGCTTTATCTTTATTATAGAGGTAGTAGAAAAAACAAACACTAATATTAGTGGTGTCCACCACTAAATAGAGGTTGGCAGAGGTTAGGCTCTACATAGAGGAAAAAACAAACATGCTATAAGTTAATTCATTTAAAGCTTTAATAAATATACTATAAATGTTATGGAATTCAGTATCTACATTGTACTTAGAAAAAATAAATGGGTATATAGCTCAGCTGGTCATCCCCGTTCCTTAAAGGCTTCATGCGTTCCAGGAGGTCCCAGGTTTGAGTCCCCGATGGCGGAATATTGTAGAATTTTACATAGAATGTAGAGTTAGCTTGGCCCCTTGCGACATAATCATCCCCATATCCGCTTCGGCTCCCTTGGTTGGTTCCTCATAAGGCTCACTGGTAGGCTAGCACGGAAACCCGTTCAACTAATTGTAGCAGTACGATGTTGGAGCTTAGCTTGTTAGGGCTTCCAACTAGTTTCTTGTAATAATATAATAATCTTATCTACAACTTTGTAAAAAATAAAACATAAATTAACTTACTTTTTTGTTTTAAAATAAATAAGATTTTTCAAAAAAAAGAAAAAAGAAAAAACTCAAAATCTTAAAACATAACCAGATGTCTAAAAAATAAAATAAAATAAGTTACCTAGCGGTTTCCAGCGGAGTTTCCAGTCAACTATGTGACGGATATATAATATGTCATTGTACATATATATCGGACGTTGTGGTGTTCATGATCAATTTATTGTGACCTAAAAATAAAAGGTGAAGACAAGAGTGTGTCAGCTTAACTATGAGAAATTAGATTAGGTGTAATGGTGTTTCTGCCAAGTAATTTTCCTCTTTAACGAAATCTTATGGGTTTCACCTATTAAATTGTCTTATTTACCACCCCTCACAATCTCTAAAATGATTCTTCTTTTCGATTATACTTTTTCCTCTTTACCACATAAGTAAAGTGCACAACTACTACCACTCTTATTTGTCTTATTTTTCTCTATTAATCTTCATTTTATTTACGAAATCCTTGGGAAATTATTAACCCTAATGTTAGAAGATTTTGAAATTGGTAGATGTTTAGAGGTAGTCTTTATTCAAAATTTGTCCAGATTTTGAAGTCTGCGGATTTTACGACTTATATTTCTATTTTGTTTAGTTATTGGGGTGGCTTTATTTTTAGTTGTAAACAAAATGTAAATTTTCAATTTGCACTTTATATTGCAGAAAAATTATCTTAAAGTCAAACTTCTCACACACAGGAAATGTCCAACATAACTTGGAGAAATCATCTACGATGTTTACATAATACTTGAAACTAGAATTAGAAATTATAGGACTTAGACGCAGATCAAGGTGAAAAAGCTCTAAAGGTCTATAACTTGGATGACCTGATATAGTAAATGAACGTTTACGACTACTCCCAAGTTGACACTCATGAAAAAATAAAGGTGATTTAATTTAATAAATTGTATAATGTTAGTGACTTGCAAACATGCTATAATGTCTGAAATGGAGGATGACCAAGCCTCATATGCCAAACTCCAGCTGATGAGACTACAATATAAGCTTGATAAGTTTTTTTGATAAAGTAACAGTGGTGGCTGGTAGAGCTGCAGTAGTGGTGACTTGTAAAGGAGCAATAGCTGAAGTATTTTGAATAAAATGCAGTAGATATAATTGGTTACATTGTTGGCCGTGTAAAGTGATCCTTCTATATAAGAGATTCCTCACAACAAAACCATAACCATCAAAGGTGATTGAACAATGAATATCCTTAGCAAATATTTAAATAAATAATAGATTGTTTGAGGCTTGTGGTACAAGTAAGATATTATTCAAAGGTATATCGTTTGTTTAATAGATTTACCAGTGTGAGATATTTTTATACATTCATCATTTACAGCATGTATCTCTTCATAACTATCATAAACAGAAGTCAATTGTATCTCACTCTCATCAGAAGTAATATGGTTAATATCTCTTGCGTCAGCACACCAAGGATTCTTTCCAAAAAAATATTTGCAGTAGAAAGCATAACGCTAGCTCATGTTTTGAGGAGTATTAACATTTCATATGCAAATATGAGTCTATGTATGAAAAGGAGAGGGTACTAGGTACACCACTAACTTTTTCGTTCGGCAACCTTTATGGATAAAACGTAATATAATTCTAAATAGGTAAAATAAAGACTGTAGTACCAGAATATCGCCACAACAATATTCTCGTAGTAAGAACAACGCTTTCACGAGAAGGTCAAATATTCCTATAAGTATAAATGACATTGTTCACGAGAGTGTCGTAAGGATTCTTCAGCAACATTTGGCGAGCGTCACAAGTAAGCTTCATAATATCTAACGATTGAAGAGACATGTTATGAGAGTGTTGTTTCACGAGGATTACAAAAGTTGGTGAAGATTAATATTACAAATACCACGATGAGATCGCAGAATATATCCGAAAGAAGGGGAAAACTTAGCTGTCACCCACTATGTAATTTCCTATATAAAGGGTTCAAGTAAGTCCAGAGATGATGATGTATTTTTTAGAGTTGAGAAAATCTTGAGGAGAGAGAAACTCCATAAAAGAAAGTTGTAATTCTGAGTTTGAATATTTTCTGTAAACATTTCTGAGATCTAAATAATAAAAGTGTCGTTTAATTCTTTAATCTTCAACTAGTTTCACTTAGATTTTATAGGATCTTAATAGAGGTGTAGTGTGGGAAATCCTGCTACTACATTTTGGCGCCGACTAAGGGGATCTCAAGATCCAAAATCTCTAATTACAATTTGAAGATCTGGAGAAATTGAAGAAATGGCTGGAAGAAGGAGAAGAAATACATCAGAACCACTAACAACAGTGAGAAGAAGTAAAAGACTTGCAGGTGAAGAAACAAGTGTATTAGGAGAATCTTCGAGGATGAGAACTAGGAGGAATAGAACAACGAATGAAAGGGAAAATCCAATTCAACAACCAAACCAATCAACATCGGTACAAAATGGAAGAGTGGATTATGATAGAATAAGCGTGCATACATGGAGATCGGATTCAATGGGAGAAGAAACAAATCTACAATTAAGAGAAGAAAGTGGAGTAGGAAGAAATCAGGAGGTAGAAGAAGGGTCGATTCATCAAGATGAAGATGAAACAGCAGAGGAATTAGGGCAAAGAATACAGGAAGAAAGGAGGTTAGAGGCAGTGGAACGTGCAAATTTAACAAGACAAAATCATGAGTTGAGAATGGAGAATTTGAGGTTACAAAGAAGAAGATCAAGAAGTACTACTAGATCAAGTTCAAGATCATTTAGATAAATACCAAGGAGAAATCCTCTCACAAGAAATGATGGAGAAAATGTACAAGAAGAAACTGAAAACCCAAATAGAGGACAACGTCAGGGAGAAGAGAGAGTAAATAATGATTGTAACGATCCACAAGGAGAAACTTTAAATAGAAGGCGAAATATTGAAAATCAAAGAAATGAAGGTAATCAAGATGGTGAAGAAAATCACGAAGAAGGTAGAAGAGTATTACATGGACGAGAGCACGTAAGAAATCAAAGAATTATTGAGAATGAAATTGAGAGACATTATGCTGAACAGGCACGCCTAGATTGCGGGAGAGAAAGGCTGAGGGCAGAAATGGAAGAACAATCATGATAATCGAGAAAGAAGACGTGCACAAAATCGCGAAAATGGCAATGCTCGGAAAGAGTATGACAGAATACAGAGAAGGATAGAAAGACAACAAAGAGAATTGGCGAGAAATGAAGAAGTTGGTGGAGAAGAAATTAGGAGACAAAATCAATTGCGAATTTAGGATAGAAATAAAGAGGAAAATCGCAGGAGAAGAGAAAGTGCGTTAAAAAGACCAATAGAACAAAGCCCAACTGCAAATGAGCAAATTTTGAGGGAATTAACAGAAATGAGAGGAATAATAAATAATAGAAGAGAAGGTGGAAGAAGGCAACTTGATGAATCAATCGAAGAAGAAGCTAGAACTCCCTTCACATAGGAAGTACAACTAAGAGGAATTCCTCCAAAATGCAATTTACCAGCATTAAACAGTATTTTCGATGGGACTACTTGTGCTATTCAACATGTTAAAGCTTATGTTAGGTGTATGCTGCAGTGGGAGAATCATGATGCTATTTTATGCAAATACTTTGCATCCATCTTGACTGGCGAGGCACTAAAATGGTATGAGGGATTGCCGAAAAATACTATTACTTCTTTTGATCACTTACAAGCTACATTTTTAGGTGCATACATAAGCAACAACTCTTCACGACCAGGTATCGAAGATGTGCTTGGATTAAAACAGAGAATTGGCGAGAGTCTAAAACATCTTACCATAAAATGGAAGACAATGTGCAGTGAGATGGCAGGAAGAGTAGATGAGAGATATATTATTTTATCCTTCATTAATGCAATGTTTGCGACCAATTTGCTCTATATACAAATTTTCAGAATCAAAAACACCATCACAATGACTGAACTAAGAGAACTACAAGAAGATTACATTGCTTTGGAAGAAAAACAAAATGAAATGGAGTCATACCCAATTGCAAACACCAGTTCTGTAGTGGCTAATGGAAGTTTGCTTCCCAAAATGATTAATAACGTAGCGAGCACCTCGCAAGTTCAAGTAGAGAAAGTGGTGAATAATGACAAACAAAAGCTAGTGGCTATGGGAAGTCGTGATCAAGAAGAATTTGAAAGAGAGAAGAATTATTACAATCGTGGAGGAAATAGTCAAATCCAAAGGCTTGACCAACCCCTAGAAACTTATGGTGGACAAAAGCAAAATAATTTCAGAAATCAGGGGAACATGAGAACCATATGGGAGGAGATTAAGATGCCACCCTTGAATGATAGTATAGAAAAAATCTGGGAAGCTATCATTTTAATGGAAAATATACCCTCGCCATGGAACATGGGGAAGGAACCACATCCTAACACTCGTAATCAAGAATTCTGTCCTTATCATCATTTTCATGGGCATTCGATAAATAATTGCAGAAATGTAAAAAGAATAATCTTAAGAATGATCGATCAGGGGAAGCTAAATCATTTTCTAAAAAGGCATCAACAATCGCAACAATTGCCACCACCACCAGACGATCGCAGAATAACTAATGTAAAAGGAGCAGAAACTTTTGTTATAGAAGTTGGAACTAGAGCAAAGAATTTATTTTGTAATTCTATTGTGCATTCTTTCAGAACCATCGAAGATTTCCACGATAATGTCTTAAGTAGAGTCTTCGCAAGAGATATGGATGGAAAAGAAATAATGAATATAGCGAGAATCTCGCCATTAGAAGAGTGGCAGAAACAAGTCCTTTCTTTTACATCACAAGAAGTACCAAATCCTGGCGAGCTGCATGATAACCCATTGGTGGTAAGATTGGAAATAAAACCAGAACAAGCAGAAGAAGAAGAAGAAGAAGGTAAATAAAACAATAACGAAATGGAAGAGTCTTGGGCCATTGATAGAATCCTAATTGATACTGGCAGTTCCATAGATATCCTGTTCTACCACACCTACAGAACCATGGGTGGGAAAGATGAAGATTTGATACCATCGACATACAGAATCTATGGTTTTAATGGAACTGCTAACAAGCCTAAATGGGAGACCACAATGAGAATTCCGTTAAGAGGAATAACTTCCAAGATTTTATTCTGTGTTGTCGATATTGAATCACCATATAACGCCTTAATTGGTCGACCTTGGCTACACAGGATATTGGGTGTTGCATCTACCTTTCATCAGTGCATTAAATTCCCTCATCCAAATGGTGTTGGAGTAATTAAAGGAGATTGGGGAGAAAGTAAGAAATGTTATGAGATAGATATCAAGTCTTATGAGGAAAGAGAAGGGAAGAACAACAATTGGAAATACAGAATTAAGCAACAACATAGAAGTGACAAATTAATGGTTGATTCAATAGAAAAGCATGAAGAAATAACTAACGAGTCCCTCGCAGAAATCAAGCAAAAAATAAAACGCAGCAAAGGTACAGGTATAAAAAGCATAAAAGGAGGAAATGACAAGCAACTTGCGGAAAAACACTAAGTAAAAGAACATATGATAAGGAAGATGAGAAGAATAAAGTGATAGAAAGATGAAATATGACGAGAAGATCGCTAGAAGTAGAAAGGTAAAGTTGTTTTTTCTGTTTGAGTAAAGAAAATGAAATTGAAAAGTTGAAAAAAGAAAAAGAAAAGAAATTATTGAGATTTAAAGCTCGCAAGAAATTTTAAGAAACGCGGATGAAATTTCGCAGAGATTAAGAGAATGGGACAAACCTTTATGGCGTGCAACTTAGTTCACGAGTACAATTTCGTAAGAGGCAAATGTAAGACCTACAAGCACGTCATAAATGGGTATCTCTTTATATGATTCAGGGATAAGGTTATACCGCTACTGGAACCTGAGTCATACAGATGTAGGGGTTAAAGAAAACCTATCCGGGAGAGAGATCTTGGATTTCCAACTTTATAAGGTTATACCCTGGTTGGACGACTGAGAGTCTCTTCCAAGAAGTGCGGAGTATGACCAAGGCGCCGAGGTACACGGTTTAGCCAAGGGTGCCCAGGACGGACGAACCTACCCTGGCCATCTTTGGTAAGTCTTGGCTACAATGCACTTGGCCTGAAGAAAACCCCACCTAGGGTGCAATCTTGTAACTATAAGCCATATAGGCATAAAGGACAAGGGGCTGCGAAAACAACTGGTTTTTGGTAAATCTGGATGGGAGGAGCTAGTCTTGTATGGCCGATGTGCCCTCCTTGAAGGGGAAACCAGGGGGAAGATAAGGGCGGCACCCTCCATTAGGGAGCTGATAAGTGTCTTAAGACGGCAATGTCATGGGGCTCTAAGATCGCAAGATCATTTAGGACTGTCATATTGTCGCGTAAATTATACAGAGGCAAAAATCCATAAGAGAAAAAAGTTAAGATAAGGTCAAGGGGTTTTTACATGCAAATGTAAAGACGTCCTGCGATTTCATCGCAAGACGGCAATGTCACGAGGCTTTGTTTTCGCGAGAAAACTTAGGCTCGTCATATTGTCGCAATACAATAAAGAAATGCAGATAAGACAAGATCAATGGGTCAATACATGAAAATGTAAAGACGTCCTGCGATCTTGTCGCGGAGAGAATGCTATGGCAAAGTAAGACCTTTAAGTAGGAAGGCATGATAAGACCATAAGATCGCAAAAATATCAGGGTTTGCGACAATATCGCGGAAATTATGAAATTCGTCAAAATATTCGTTTATTAACTTTCTCATATTGCAGATGAATAATAGAGGCAAGTATGGGAATGAATAGAATGATAAAGATTATTATTCATCACCATATGAGAAATTTATATGGATATTAAGGTACGCAGATAATTAGTAGATGCAAACTATATTGACCAAGTTATATTGCAAAAAATAGGTTGTTCTTTCATTCATACAGATAAGGGGGCAAAGAAATTTACACATTAAATTGAAGAAAGTTGCAACAAATTGAAGAAACTCGCGATTGATTACATCAAAGAAAGAAGTTAGACAGATACATTGTTTCACTTATCAACATTGTTATCTTTATCAGATTCTTCTTCTTCACCAGATTTCTCTTCTTCATTATTTTTGTTGGGTTCTTCATCATCGCCAGAATTTGTTTCTTCGTCATTATTCTCTTCTTCACCTTCGTCAAAATCTTCATCAGTATCAGAGATATCAAGATCTTGAACCATTGATGGTATTGCATTTGCAAGATCAGGATACAGAGAATGAGGAATTCCATGATCATCACAAACCTGCCTAGTAGTATTATTACGAGTAATGAGGAGGAATCTGTTAAAATTTGCAGAAGTAATCCCAAATTGAGATTTTAATCGTGAGTATTTATTGTTGCGAGCAGTAAGATCGTTCGCGAGTTGATGATTAATATCTTCTAGTTCTCTCATCCTTACACGGCATCTGTCTTCAGAATCTGCGAGAATAAGGCATCGATAAGATAGAAGTTATAAGAAAGAATGATAAAAATCAAAAGGTTAATAGAGTAGAGTGGTTAACAACCTTATTTTTCAGAAATCAAGTCCCTAATTAAGGCTGATTGATCAGCATGAAGACTAGCATCTATACCTAAATTATTCCTAACATTATCAAGAACCTGTGCTGCCCAAGAATACTCATCATCGCTAGTAATAAGAAAGCGAGAACGAACTTGAGTTTCTCTTGCAAGAAGATCTTTATTTTCGCAGAAGAGTTTATCTCTTTCCTTTTGAACTTTGAGAAGAATTTTATGGAAATCTGCTAGAGTTTCGCTGCCGTTTCTAATTGCTTGATCTTTCTCGTCAACAAGATCACTAATTCTACTTCTTAATCCATTGATCACTTCTTTTGATTCATGATAAAGACGCTTAAATTTATTAGATAATCCTAAATTGTGTTTGTGTTCAATGGTCATGAGATTAAACTTAAATTTAAGTTCCTCAATAGAGAGGGATTTAAATTGTTCGTCAGCAAAATTACTTAAGGAATTATTAAGGCGAGCAAGAAGAGTATTATCATCTACAGGTTCGGGAAAGGTTTGAAGGAACGTAGCCTCGTCAGTTAGACCATAAACATCTGCAAAAATGATTTCTTGGATAAGCTATATAAAAGAAAAATAAAAAATCTAAAAGAAATAAAAAGTAAATCATACCATAAAGTTGTTTGTTGGCATTGTTAAGATCCAAAATCTTCTGTTTATCAACTGAAGCTTCAGTTTCCAACAGTTTATTTTTCTCGCGAAGCTCATCAATTTCAGCCTCTAGTTTCTCTTTATCTTGGCGAAGGTTAACAACCTTTTTCTTAAATGAAGCACATTTATTATCTAAATCAGCAGCAACAACAAAAGAAGCTCTCCCAACCTGCAACAGAGTTTTATAAGTACAAAAAATTTGACGAGAAAAATCTGGCGAATTAAGAAACAATTAAGAAAACATACCAGAATACCAAGTGCAT
This sequence comes from Papaver bracteatum, assembly GCA_023529315.1. Classification (NCBI taxonomy): domain Eukaryota; kingdom Viridiplantae; phylum Streptophyta; class Magnoliopsida; order Ranunculales; family Papaveraceae; genus Papaver; species Papaver bracteatum. The sequence continues at coordinate 936,262 of JAJJWX010005119.1, forward strand.
TTAAGAAGCTTGGAGTTAGAGTTCCAGAAATTCCACGAAGAGAATTATTATCAGATAAGATTGGAGCATCGCACACTTTGACGAGCGCTTGAGCTATCCCATTAAGAGTTTCATCACCATACTCATTCGCAGTTCCACGAGAAGAATCGCCAAAAAGCATAGACAGTTGGTCCATGGAAGAATCAGAGGGAGAAGAATTTTTCACAGAGGGAACTTTTCCAATATCGTCAAATTCTTTGATAAATTCATCATTAAATTTATCCAATTGGGTATGTTGAGAAGAAGAATGCTGAGTTTTATTCTTCTTCAAAGGAGGGTCGCTGGGTTCTTTATCACGAGGGGCAGAGCGTCTTCCTTCACTTGAAACAGTAGATTTCCCTTTGCGATTAGTTGAAGGTTTCTCCTTAGGTTTTGGCTCTAAAGGTGGTAATTCTTCAATCACCTACAAACACAGATAAAGATAAGAAGGGGCAACAATATATTGTTAATTAATAAAGGAATATTTCTTACTTCATCTGTGAAAGATCTAAGAGCTAGAAGAGTGTTGGGTTTCCTATATTTCTGGTAATTAAGCTTCATTTTGGCAACCTACAAGATAATGGAAAAGTTAGCGAGAGTGTGAAGGAAAAAATAATAATAGCATAAGAAGATGAGAGAATATACATCGGAAAACCTATCAGGCCAGTTGAAAGTCCATGGTTCATAGTGAGAGAGATTCGCAGGAAGTAGGAGAGAACCGGATATATAAGGACCTTTAAGGCATAAGGGAAAAATAAACCACTTATCGTCATTAGAATGACGAGGGCCATCATTTGTATTGGTATGAAAATCAATATCTTGCATAAGAGCATCTTCACCAGTGACCTTCTTTTTATGCAAACGGACACCCCAATAGGTACTATCCCTTACCATGGGGAGTAATTGGTAATTTTGAAAGAAGTTATCTACAGTATACTTTGCAGGGATAATCGGAATATGTTTATATTTAAGACTTTTATGTTCTTCGGAATATTGGGATCCTTTGCCAGCACCACGAGAGGCATATTCCAGTAATAATCTAATACAATCCCCGCCAAGTTGATACACCGCTCGTGAAAATCTCTTATCAGAAATTATTTGGTAAAAGAGTGGAAGTTCAGGGTTGTAGAGAGGAAGTGGAAGACCATCTTCAAGTTGACCTAATGAAACTATAATTTTTTCACAAGAACACTGGAAGTTAGAAAATAATTCAAGAGAAAGAACAGATTTGGGACTTTGATCTGGGATTAAAGATAAGTCAAATCCTTGATTTTTAAGTTTTTCTTGCATCAAATTGAAAGCAATAAGATTTTTAGCACCAGCAGCAACCATTTTGAGAGAATGGGAATGAAAGGAGATTGAAAAAATGGCGAAAGATATTAGATGCGCGATTTGCGGGAAAGCAATAAAATTTGCAGAGAAGAAGAAGGAAAGAGAATGAGAAGAAAGAAAAAGAGAAGAATGAGAGAAGGTATTTATAGCAGAAGAAGTTTCTCGAGAAAATAAAATATTTAATACAATGAAAGGACGTGAATGGTCAAATAACAGCGGTTTAAGATGACGTGTCGAAAAATATATGGGTGATAAAATTATATGAAGACAGCTGGTGAAAGGTTTAGAGACGTGTCAGAATAAAGGTGGAGGTGAAAAGATAGGAGATTACGGCAATTTATTCTCACGATCTTCTCTTCTTCGCAGAAAAGACATGAGAAGAGGCAAGATGTAGTACCAGAATATCGCCACAACGATATTCTCGTAGTAAGAACAACGCTTTCATGAGAAGGTCAAATATTCCTATAAGTATAAATGACATTGTTCACGAGAGTGTCGTAAGGATTCTTCCGCAACATTTGGCGAGCGCCACAAGTAAGCTTCATAATAGCTGACGATTGAAGAGACATGTTATGAGAGTGTTGTTTCACGAGGATTACAAAAGTTGGTGAAGATTAATATTAAAAATACCACGATGAGATCGCAGAATATATCCGAAAGAAGGGCAAAACTTAGCTATCACCCACTATGTAATTTCCTATATAAAGGGTTCAAGTAAGTCCAGAGATGATGATGTATTTTTTAGAGTTGAGAAAATCTTGAGGAGAGAGAAACTCCAGAAAAGAAAGTTGTAATTCTGAGTTTGAATATTTTCTGTAAACATTTCTGAGATCTAAATAATAAAAGTGTCGTTTAATTCTTTAATCTTCAACTAGTTTCACTTAGATTTTATAGGATCTTAATAGGGGTGTAGTGTGGGAAATCCTTCTACTACAAAGACCCTTGTAGAAGATTGTGTATATAGAGTTTTTCTCTTTCTCTCCCACAATCAATATGTATAGTGATGGGGTCGTCTACTTTATACTTTCTTACTACTTATTATTTTATTATGAAGCAAGGGTAAGAAAGGATCATTCCCGCATAGAGGTATAAGATGTCGTTTGTTTGGAGTTCTTATGTAAACCAAGGGGGATTTTTCTAATTTCTACCAAAATTAAAACTAAGAGCAAACAAGTAAATCGAAGATATGAAAATTTTGGTGAAGGATTTCGTTTTCAATCACAAACATGTTCTTGTCTTAATAACTAGAATTGTTATTTTATCTCTCATTATCAAATCCCTAGAATAATACCTTGATCGCAAGAATATCCCGAAAATTTCCTCAAGTCATCAACAAACACATTAAAATATGTGAATATGAATTCTACCAAGAAAACAACCTAACGTGTAAAAGCACCACGATTCCCAAGGACCATTAAGATTCATGAAATTAGGCTTAATCAATGCAATTGAACGTGGCGCGCGCGCTAATCCGATTTAACAAAGGTCATGGTTCACATATGATATCACTACAAGCTATAACCATATTTATGCTAATTACAATCAGGAATTTATCACTTTTGCGTATAATAAATCATAATCTAGCTATAGATATGAATGTAAGTTCAACCAATTTGCAACTTGGAAAAATAAACACTCAAGTTGCGATACATCAATCATGAAATTATATTTCTACTGAATCATGTACGATAATATTGAGACAAAACTAATTCATTGAACCAAAAATCATGTTTTGGAAAAGCAAACTAATCCTTATCCATAACAAGAAGAAAAATAAGAACTATCATGTCTAAACCTTAATAGGATGTTTGGATAGCACATCAGAAGTAGCTTTTCAACTTTTAGAAGTCGAAAAGTCAAAAGTTAGTTTGGCTGTCACATTTCAAAACGACTTTTAGAAGTCGAAAAGTTAACTTTTTGTGAAGCAAAATAGTGTTGCTTCTGACTTTGACTTCTGAAGAAGCAGATTTACATCCAAACGTGCTATAAGAAAAATATGTATAAGAAGATATTTTTTATGCTAGAAGTGATTCCCTTTTATATCTTTTTTTCCCTCTAACTTTTAAAATTAGGTCAACTTTTCCCAAAGTCCTCATCCAAATGGTCCACCAGGCCTGTGTATGTGAATAACCCATATATATTTTTGTTAAAACTTGGTTGCCGAAATTTGGCCGGTATCCTGAGTTAATCCGGTCATAAGCGCTAGAATTCGTCACTGTTGGTAACTTGATATCTTCCTCGGTTACCTGAGTCAATTAACAGTCAACCATTATTTTTAATGGTTTGTTCTAATCAGTTGGATTGGTGAGTCAACTTGCAGGTATGCAAATCTGGCAATGTTTTCATGTTTCTGGCTAATTCCGTCCCATTTCGGGTCATTTCACAGCTCCTTCCCAGCATATATTTATCAATCCTAACATACATATATTTCGGTATTTTCATTCCAACTTCCATGTAACTCAGTTTATCACTTACTCTACACAATTCAACCAATTTCAGTTGCAACTCTTGTCCATGGCAGCGACATTTCTGCTTCCTCGATCATCATCACAAATTCATACCACACCAAATCACTCACTGTAAACACATCCTTGTTTATTTACAGAACTAAAATAGAAGCAACCATTAACAGTTATATCTCTAAAAGATCCCATTATCAGTTTCATCTTCATTTCTTGTCTTAAAATCAACCTAAATTTCAATTCAACCTCATCATTCAGCAGAACCCACACAGTAGCACCATCTTCACTACCAATCTTGGCAGCATCACCAATTTCTCTTCCAACCCTTCAACATAGCACTTCTAATTTCATCCCTATCCTAGATAATCAACTTGCATCTGAGACTGATTTCTTCTACAGTAGAAAAACAAATCCATTCATCCTTCTTAGTACCACCAAACCCTTGAACATCAAAATGAACCATCAAAACCTTAGAGCACAGACCGATCTCCGATTCACGAGTTCAATCCCTATATTTCAATTGATTTTCAAACCCTAACTTCAGTTTTCTCAAAACCCACCCAAATTCCTGATAGATTCAACAACATCAACTTTTTCTATGATTATCAATCAAATTAATAGCATCACATTTATTGTCTTTCCTGTTTGTCTCATAATAGCAGCTTCATCATATCTCTCGCCGAAATCTTGGTTAGACGGCAGTGAGCTGCATCCGAATCTGATGAAAATGAAGAAAAGAAAAAAGAAGACATATCTTTCTTTGTCGACCAAATTATCTATAATACAAAACATAAGGGGTTTTAGAGCTTTGGACGGTCGGGTAACATTTTGAGAGACAAACGTTGCATCCGTCCATCCCATTCTCATCTTAGAAAAAGACATCTGACGGATGCAAGAGTTGTAACCTATCATCATTGTGAATATTGAAAAGACGAGGGTACCCAAATATACCTCAATCTAAAACTTTTCCACATATAAGTCCTTCTTCCGAAAGTGATTGTCTATAGACCAAGTCGAGACAATACAACAAATCGGTTCACACTTCGTGTGATTATGTATGGATACGAGATCAAGACAATACGACAACAAGATAACTTGCATGATTGACTATGGATACAAGATTGAGACAATACAACAATGAAGTATGTTTACTTGATAAATGATTTGGACTTAACCAAACATAATAGGATTACTATCAAGTAAATAGGAATTAACGTTTGTGTATTTTACTTCTAATTATAATAAAAGCAATTATAATTGTGAAAATAGAAAAGTAAAAGACACAACAAGATTTTGTTAACAAGGAAACCGCAAATGCAGAAAAACCCCGGGACCTTGTCCAAAATTGAATACTCTCAGGATTAAGCCGTTATACAAAATCAAACCAACTTCGTATAGTTGAGACCAAGAAACTAAACCTATAGTTCACCTAGTTCCGTCTGTATTCCTACGCCTCCGACCTTAATAAGTCATGTACTTGGAATAATTCCTTTGGTTCGTATTCCAAACAGTAAAGGAATAACAAATCTATTTGGTATCAACTCTTTTCAACCAAGTGATATGATTTCGGCAAAAGGCTCTTCTATTTATCTCAAATAAATTCCTTTGTCAGGTTCTTAGATCTATCTTATCAACAACCACCAAAGTAATTGTTAAGATTTTGCAATCAATACTTTTAATCACAAAGAATTGTATTGATTCTAATCTACACAACTAATCAATCCAATCTACCACAAGGATAAACCGATTATAGTTGGATCCTCTTTTATCGAAACAAGTATTATGTACACCAAAGATTATGAACCCAAATCATAAATCTTCAAAGTCTTGTTTGTCTTCATATCTTCTTTAATCTTCAATCATCACCTGCACACAATCAACTTGAATCTCTTGTGATCAATCACGCACAGAACGGAGTCTGTTAACAATGGATTATCAAAAAACTTCTTTAAATTTACAAATAGTCTAAAGATCCCCGTCGAAACTTCGATCTAGTTTGAGTGAATCATATATCAGAAAAAAAAGGTTCTCAAGCATAAACAAACTAGGTGCAATCAAATTTCAACCGCCGCTAGTCAATCAAATAAATCGAAAACAAAAGATAAACCGCAATTATCTAGTTTCCTACTAACGGTACTAATAGAGCTTCTCAATCCCAAAGAAGTATTTAAACTGAGTGGCCGTAAGAGATTTTGCCTAATTAGGTTACTTTCCTCTCCGAATAGGCGGCTCCGCCAGTAACAACACAACTGAGATAATTTTGCTGGCTCTGAGGATTAGTTTGCTTGAAATGTAAACTTTGATATTTATAGACAAGGAAGTTTGGACACCAAGGAATTTCCAAAACCAAAAATATTCTCAAGTTATGCAATATATATATTCCAAATTCGGATTCCATAATTCCTGGAAATGCTTGTCCAAATATTGACCGAAAATCTCTTAGAAAATTTCCAACTAGTAAATGCACATTACTAATTTTCATTTTTCCAAAAATAAAATTAACAACCATAAATAAAAGATTCTCAATTTATTTTTCGATCTGGGATTTTTCCTTTAGCTATTAAGGAATATTGGTCATGTACTTAATCAGAGTATTGGGCTTATTTAATGGGTTGCAGAGACTATTGTTAGTTCTTAGGCTTTTACTGTTGGACTTGTGTATTTGAATCAGAATAGGGTTAGATTATTTCCTAGAGTTCTGTGTAAGATTGATGTAATCCTGGCTGTTGATTTTGTCAACCAGGAGTGGGCAGTTAAGTAACCAATGATTGTGTAAGTTTGAGGCAGTGAATGAAAACCTTATTTTCCTTGGAAGATAATCTAGGCTTTGGTTTCAGAGAGAAGTTAGCTTGCTACCAAGTAATTCATTCATCCTTGTACTAGATCTGTACAATTGGTATCAGACTTCAATTCTAGAACCTCAATCATGACAGGCAGTGAGAAACACACCATTAACAGTGTTCATACACTTGCTCAGGCAAACACAACTGCAATCCAAGAAATTCGTGATCAATTGAAGATTCTTTCTGAAGCATCAAATTCTCATACTGCTAGTGAAGCTAAAACGAACGCCAATTTCGACTATATCTTCACATCCTTACATCTTTTGCTACCTCCGGAGGCACAATATGATGAAACAATAGATCCGGGTTCTCATCAAGATTCATCAAAAGTATCTCATGGAAATCGCGAGCTGATTAACACTTCACATACTAGTAAGTTTTCTTGAACTCCCAAGGTTGATTTTCCACGATTTTATGGAACTAATCCAAGGGGTTGGGCTCAAAAATGTGAACGTTATTTTGCTTTTCATAATTTTCCTGAATCAGACCGAGTTGATATGGCCGCCATCCATTTTAATTCTAAAGTAGATCCATGGTTCTTAAATTATCAACAGGGTAAGCATAAAATGTCTTGGGATGTATTTGTTCAGGAATTGTGTGTTAGATTTGAGGACGTTGCACATGACAATTATGTTGGTAGTTTTAACAAGTTATCTCATACTACTACCGTTGAGGATTATTATGATAGATTTGAGCACTTTAAAGCTTTTATGGTAGCTAATAATCCAACATTGCCTGAATCTTTCTATACCCTGAGTTTTATTAGTGGTTTGAAGGATGAAATTCGTACTACAGTTCAAATATTTAAGCCAGAAGATACTTCTCGTGCTTTTTACTTAGCTAGAATGCAACAGGCTTCTCTTGTTAACACTCCCAAACCAATCAAGTACCCTTCTCGGACATTCCTTCCTTCACCTATCTCTGTTCCTCAAAATTCATCCACATCCTAACCATTCTTTTCTACCTCTCATAATATGAATAAACCTTCTACTTCTTCTTCAATCACTTTCATTACTCACCCACCTACACCTATAAAAAATGACCCCCCACTTCCACCTATAGAAAGCTTACCCCTCAGCAAATTAAAATTCGCAGAGATAAAGGGCTATGCTATAACTGTGACGAGTTCTACAGGCCTGGCCATCTTTGCAAAACTCAACAGTTATTTATGCTTGTTGCTAATGAAGAAGAACTTAGTGATTAGAGTGATTTATCATCACCTGATGAGCATATGATAGATTCTCCTTCTAGTTCAGATACAACCATGGAAATTTCTTTACATGCCCTGACAGGCACTACTGTTCATGACACTATTCGTATTTCTGGACTTCTCAATAATCAGCACATTATGGTTATGATTGACACAGGAAGTACACATAGTTTCATCGATTCTAAATTGACAGATAAGCTTGGTCTCCACATCTCACCTACGGGACATATGCTAGTTATTGTTTCCAATGGAGATAGCACCATCAGCAAAGGTATTTGTCGAAGCCTTCAATGGGAAATGCAGGGTTACAAACTCTCTGCTGACTTACGAGCTCTTCCTCTCGGTGGTTGTGACATGGTTCTTGGCGCAGATTGGTTGCGACAGTTAGGTGATGTAACTTTCAACTTTGCTCAGCTCAAAATTTCTTTTATACATCTAGGGTGTCAGATTACACTAACTGGGAGTTCTTATAAACCCTCACTTAGCCTTATTAGTGCTACTACTCTTAAGAAGTTCTTCAAGAGTAAGGCCCCTTCCTTAATTGGCCAATTTTTTCATGTTCATGCTACTCATGTACAACAACTTCCTAGTGAAGTTTCTACCTTACTAGACTCCTTTGCTGATGTCTTTTCAAAACCCACCCAACTACCACCTTCTCGTCCACTTGATCATAAGATTCCACTTAAACCTAATTCAACACCTATGATAGGTTGGGAAACCCACAACAAAAATACTGCAAGTGCACAGCGTCTAACTAGTAGACAATGGCAAGTACAGGTCGTTCCTACGAGGAGTGTGAAATACCCTACTAACTAATATCAAAAACAAAGTAATCGATAAGATGATTTTTAGTGATTTTTAAGATGTTCGGGACGAAATGAAATAATAAATAATAAAGACGTAACCAAAATAGGGAATGAGTTATTAGGATTTTCGGTTTCCACCAATTAATTATGAAAACTCTACTAATCGTTAAAAATATATTCTATGCCTTTTCAAATACTGTTTCTCCGCTGTAATTTCCTTCACTTCTTATGTAGTGATCCTAAAGCATTACCTATCTATCCTTGTATACCACGTCTAGGGATTTAACTGAAGCACGAAGTATCAATTCAAAAGAATAAATAATCAAGAGAAACACATGAACAATTACATACCAAGCTATATGAAGAAAAACTACTAATCAATCAACTCATTATTAGACATATAAATGTAGAGTTTTCACAATAAAATTGGGTTCTACCTAAACCCTAAAATGGCTCTAGCTAGCCATGGCTTTCTCAAAAGCCGTAAAAAGATTAAAATCAAAATTATTTTAGCAAAAACAAAAACAAAAATAGATGAAAACTTCCAACTCCAAACCCTATTCTCCGTGAAGCCGCTCTGTAGCAGCAACTCCTCCTCGGCTGTGTAGCCGCGCCTCCTCACTGAACTCCAGCCGGCCTCCTCCCCTATTTTCCTTTCTTTTTTTTCTATTTTCTTTATATTGTCTCCCGCAAACTGAGAAGAGTTAGAAACTCTAAAATACGACCTAGCCCATTGCAAGGCCTAGTCCAATAAACAAAATCCAACTCCAAAGTTTAGGCTCAATCGTGACCACTTTCTAGCCATCATCTTCTTCTGTCCGATCCTCCAGACACCCATTTATCCATTATGTCCCTCTGAGCACCTTCAGAACTCTAATGACAACTTTCTATTCCTTGTCTAACTCGATTTCGGCTACAACAACCAAAATCATTTTAGTCGAACTTCAGTGGCACATAATCCAGCCGCAATATCTACTCCAATATCTCCCTGTACGTCCGACGTATCACCCAAATCTGTTGTTGCTATTGTGATAAAATCTTAACAACTCGAGCCAATAACTCCATGTACAGTTCACATGCATGACCAAGGAATCACTTTTAAGTCGTGGTTATCTAAACTTCTTCGCCGGCAGCAGGTAAACCATCTCTTCCGTCAGTAGCCTCAGTTCAACAACTCAACTTCGCAGTGTTAGATATTTTCAATAATGTTTGCCACTACAAAGGGGGGTCTGGGGGGCGTAGCCCCTCTCGGATGTGTTCGACCTGACAGGGGAGCGTCTCGTAGATTTTTTTTTTCTGGTTTTGAAATTCAAAACCTATTTCGGTTTCCAGAATTTTCTACAAAAACCTGTCCGTTCCCATTAGGTTTCTTCTGAAAAGACACCATTAATGGATGCCCGTTGAAAGGGTCTGTTCGTAATGAAAAGACATCACGAAAAGGCATGAATACCTCTTTAAATAGTGAAGGCTTTCTCCAATCTCAATCATCAAATTTTTTTTCTTTCTAAGGATCTTCAGAAACAAAATACTGTGTGTTCTTGGTTGGGTCAAGGGAGTACAACTCTTGAATTCAACAACGTTGTTTGGGCTTCATTCTATCCTGAAGGCAATATTTCACTGACCAATTGTATTCGCCAATTATTTGGGAAGGGTCGAAATAATTGCTGAAAAGAATCATAAGGGCTTGAAGCTTGTGTTACAACATTCTTTTCAATCTATGTTTTCATCCTCTATTACCCTGTAATTTCCAACACGTAGCTCTTCTTTTGAATCTCGGCCACAGCTTTCTCGGTCTTGGCATCTTCTGGAATTACCATTTGTTGGTATAAACCCATCTCAGCACCACTGCAACCAGTTTTCGACCAAACCCAATGTATATTCAGCTTCATTTCCTGCTATCTTCTTCCACTCGGCTCCATCAGCACAGCTCCATCTCAGTTACATTTCAGTCGAGAAACCCTACAGACTCCATCGTTTACATATTATCATGGCTCAAGCAAACAAACCCATATGAGACCCTTCAACTTCTCCAGCCAGCATTGTTCTTCTTCACTGACTTCTACTCCCCTCTGTTCATCACCATTCAGCCACAATAAACAGAAACTCCAACTTCAGTTCAAACAAGTAATCCCATCATGTTGCAGTCACGGCTAAGATTACTTCCATGAGTACTTTACCCAATGATACTCCAACTACTGACATCATCTCAATGTAGTACTCGCTGCCTAACAACCCCCTATTCGAATCCGAGTTCAGAAATCAACCACCTCCATTAAGAACCATCTAAACCTGAATCTAACAGTATCATGGTATAGGCAACTGCTTCAAGAGAGAACACAACAAACCCTAGCTCCCTCCATCACTTCCTTGAAGCTCACAACTAACCACAGCCAACAAAACCCATTGTAACCATCGCTGACAATTTAAATTCCACCAATTCCTTCTTAATAGTATCTTCCATGAGTTCCATTCAGCTGCTTTGGAATAATGGCGACGGGTATTGGAAAAATGCTCTCTTGATAAAACAAATTCTTGCTTGAATACACTAGTGGAAAATGGAAGTAAAACCACTGCCAGGACAAGAAGTAATATCACTAAAAACGACTGTTTCCATCAGTTGGAATCTAGAAGTAGTTTTTTCCAAAATGACTGTTTCTGGCAAAGGTTGATTTCTTTAAAAAAACTACTGTTTTTCACAGTTACTAAAGACATACTGACAAACACAGTAGTTTTTATTGAGATATTTCATAAAAAATAATAATTTGATTCAGCTGAATCCAAAGCTGATTCAACTGAATCAAAAACTAAAAGCTGAATCACAATTAATAATGACTTTAAAACCAAATTTCACAAAATTAAATTGATAGGACTTTAAAACTCAATTGGTATTGAAAGTGAATTCATTTTACAATTTCAACTAAATACTACGAGTTCCAAGTCTGAAAAAAATATCTAACACTAAGTTGGAAAACCTTAACCCATGTTCCTATTACAAGCTTTACAACCATAAAGTTTCAAAACATGAATGTAAAGACTTCACCATCTATGTCTTCATCTTCTGAAAAACTAGCTCTAATCAGGTCCAAAGTTGCAGCCCCAAGCTGCAAAAAAAAAAAAAATGTTTGTAAGACAGTCATTGACTTAGAACATAAGAGAATTCCTAAACACTCATTTACATTCAGTACACCAACAATAATAATTAGAAAAATCATGTTAGAACTTGTTTAGAAATTTTGCAACAAACTTATTGAGTGTTGAAGGAACTAGTCTAAACCACTCAAAACAGTTCGAGATTCTTTAGCTTACCTTCTGAATATTGGAAATGTGTTTCTTTGTTTCTTCTTCCATAAACTACAACGTCACAAGATATCCCTGGTTAATTTGCACTTATAATATAGCAAGTAGAAGGGCAAAGGGAGAAAGGGAAAGGAAATGTATTTGGAGTATATGTAATAGATACCTGCCATGTTACAGTAAGCAATCTGTTGTAATAGACGTTGTTTGACATCCCGATCTTGGAAAATATGAAGATACTTTGCAATCAATTCCTGAGTTGGTGTCGCTTGGGTCATATCCTATAGAATGTGAAAACAGAACTCGCAGAATTAGATCCAGATTAAACAAAAAACAAAAACATAAGAGTGAAAATGAAATGAAACAAGTCTTACTAACGGAGGTAAACTTTAATTAGCATGTTTCTGAATAACGGAGAACCACCCATGAGTACTAGTATCAGAAGCGAAGCAGTCAAAATCTTGCAAAAAGATTGAAAACCCTTTCTTGGTGGTTCTTGTGTGTACATGGATAAGGACTACTAGGTTAACAATAATAAGACATGAAATGTGTGACATACAAATATCTCCACCAAAAATCAAAAGGTCATTCATACCAAATTACATGTATACATTCACCTGGTGGCTAAGATCAAAACATGCACAAGTGTATTTCTTACGGGCAAGCATTACAGTATAGTACACATTTAAAATTCCACCACACAAATAATCACTTGGATATTGCTATTAAAGAACCCCATCAAGAAATGAACAGCCTACACTACATAAGATAAAAATGGTTTAGTATTCACATCCACACCTAGCTAGATTAACTCTTGTGAATTCAAAGAACTTACGTGGGGCACATGGGGCTAGAACCAATTTATTTGGACATCAAAATGTGTCAGTACCTAGTCCACATTTCTGCTAATTTATCCAAGCCAACAATTGTAAATGCACACTACAAATGCACACTATGAATTAAACTGATAAGACTTACAAAAATCTATACTAAGAGTCTCTATAATACCACAAAAACTGGACAGAAACATCGCAAAACTGACGTCTCAGACGAGCTGCATTGGCGAGGCTCCATAGGATTCGTTAGAAGTCGGAATTTATAGATTGACCCCAATTTAGAAAGTAGAAAGAACCCTCTTTCATAATCATCTTAAAAATCTAGATTTGGAGTTCATTTAGTCTGTGAAACGAGTGTGCTAAAATGGTCACAGAACTGCAAACCTACAGTTTTCAGTCCTGCCATACTGGACATTGAAGGCCGTAAATCCTAAACGATCAGTCAAAACACTAAACCCTTTTAACAAGATATAGAGGAGACATATATGGACATTTCCTGTCAAGGAAGTACCCTCTAAATCCCTGCCCATTGACGACAGTTTTGCAGACAACAGGCTGTAGTTCAGGTAAGATTAAGAACATGAATTACTCACCTGAGTTATTAACTTCAAATCCAATATGCTTCATATAGCAGTTAAGCTCTGCCTTGCTCCACTAGGATCCAAACATCTCATTCAGCTTCCTGTTCTGCATAACAAAAGTATTTCATCATTAAGTTTCGATACAGCAGAGACACCATGAAATTCACACTGAATGACAAAGTATTCCATTTAGATTTTGAAAATGCAAAGAAAAATGACTAACCCGGTCTAATTTTTTACTTGAAACATTTTCTTCCGATTTAATTTCTTTGGCCATTTATTCTAAACCGACCACCTGACAAAAATCATTAAGCTACTTTTTAAGTAGCCTTCTCAAACTGAAGCAAAGAACTAATACGCACGTGTAAACAAGGACCATTCATCCTGCAAATTTTACGGATCAGTTGAGTGGGTTAGGTTTCATCGCCCTTAGAATTTAAATTTTACATCAAAGAAATCACATAAAACAAACTACAAAGTGTCGACCCTATCCTATGATCATTTAGAGAGATAAGGACGGATGAGTGAGGCTGTAAGGGATTTCCGTTTTTACACAATGCAGTTCCAATTCAGTAAAGTGTTTTCGGTATCTAATGTTACCTGATCGTCCTGAAATTTTTACAGTAGCCTTATGACTCGCCTTACCAAAACATATCCAAAAATCACAATATTCTAACGGTCAAATCTTAAGATATAGGCATAATCCTAAACGTATCTTGGGTTTAGATAACTTACTGCTACACCTTTGAGCATGTACATCTACTGAGTAAATCTGAAGATGTCGATCAATACCAGTATTATAAACAAATTAGCACCAACACCCTGGTGGTTCACTACTTAAGTCATTTCCTCATCATCAAGACTAAGTAGTAACATATTTATCTAATTATTCAAGTACATACATACCAATATCAAGTAGCTGATGAAGTACACGAACATGCGGAAATCAATATGGTATTCATCTCTGTATCAGTTCTTCTTCTATACATCTACTGCCCTGCAATTCCAATTTAGGAAAGAAAACCCAAGTTTCCTATTCGACCGTAACCACTAAACATTCACACATCTTAGCCATGCATCGGAAATGGATACCGCCACCGTTACTCCTTGTGCACAATCTTGTCAATTAAATCATGCTTGACTTCATAAGAAACAAGTGCAAAGATTAATTTCAATCAATTAAATCATGCTTGACTTCATAAGAAACAAGTGCAAAGATTAATTTCAATCCTAGTGGAGCAAGGAAGAGCTTAACCGCTCTATGAAGCATACTGGATTACAAACTGAGAAGTTAAACAAACTGCAACAACAGGACATATTCACAAATTGATATACAATCTCCATTCTGCACTACAATTTCGGCATATTGTCCTAGAGATTCGACCAAGAGATGCCTCAAAAGATTGTCTATCACATGATTTTTATTGGTAGAATTTGACCAGTGATGATCCTTAGAGGAGCACACCTCCACAGGCACACTAACATGGCATTAACAACACGAATACATTATAAGCTGAGATATGCAGTAACTGAAAAAGTAACATAATATAACTAATGACATTGATTGTTACTGATACTGAAGAAAAATAAACTAGTAGCTCTAAGAATGGAATTAAGAAGGAAACCTGTAGAAGCCTCCATGGTGAACCAGGCCAGCGAACTGGATCAACAACTTGAGCAGATGATATGGTTCCCATAAACCAGCTTATCCGAGAAGAATCTTCAGTTTCAAATGCCATCTTAAACCTCGTACCCCTACACCATGGATGAAACTACAAAATGAATTTTACGAATCTCCAAGATGTTATTCCGATGAAAACCAACAAATCTCAACTTGAGTAAACTACTGCAATCTCCAAGATGTTACGAATGTCTTCCCAATACTCCAATGTCATTTCTTTCAAGCGGGTTTCAAGCCTTTGAAAAATTGTAGTCCTCCCAAAATTTTGCTTGTTATGAGTTGGTTGAATAAAATTAACCTCCAAAGTACCTTCCGAAACAGATCATTGCACGAAGTTTAAAAAGAGGAAATGGGAGCATCATAATGTGAAAGACGACATAAAAGATTAGCATAATTTTCTCACCTGCTACACCTCATTCTGACTGACCACTATTATCCTGTTCTTGTGGTAAACGCAGAATCCATGGATATTTATCTTAGGAGCATACTTTAGGAACCCAATTGTAGTTACTACTGCACCCTGAGTCTGAGTGTATAAACAAAAACAAAGAACGTACTATGAAAAAATAGACCACCGCGTAGCTGGACCTCATAATCAGCAGCAAAGAAAGTAAACATGAAACCAAAGATGAAATGGACCTCTGAATTTGGACCAATATTAGGTTTGTACAAGATGTACTCAAGAAATTTCAGATCATCTGCAATATTGTGTCGCCGAATAACTTTTCCAGGCAATATTAGAATAGTGAAGCTTGTTGGCCAGATTTTGTTGGCATAGAGCTTGTAAAGTAGCTTTCTTGGACATTTCTGGGGCTCCAGCTAGTTGGATATCCTGCGAACAAGTAAGACATGTATACACTCAAATTTGAGCAACAAAAATATGAAAAGACAATTGTAATGGAAACGAAAGGACAATGTTACAACATCATAAACGAACCTTTACATCTGATTCAAAATTGAGCTCCATTTCCCCATCATTGGTAAACCAAAGATTGTAGATAATAACTTTTGTTCCATGAGTTCCCAATTCATTGAACTGTTCAGCAAATTCAACAAATAGAAATCAATGCATCACAAAAAATATCTTTTAATTAAAGCTGTAACAACACAAAATTCCAGCATAAGAATCCTAATCTAGTAACATAATTAAGAAAACCCATATTTATCAAACAGTATATGCATAATATTTCATAAATTGGCAGAAGTAATGATCTTACAACACAAAATCACAAATTAAATCCCAGCTTTATCAAACACGGGAATGTTCTTAACCTTCTCCTTTTGCTTTCCTTTGCATCACTTCTGTAGAAATCATAAAACAAAACAACTGAGTACTAAATAAAAAACTTAAATTAAATTCAACATAAAAGAAGAACCCAATATAGATTTAATCATGAATTGAGTTTTCTTTTTTAATTTTGTTTACCAATATTAGATTTAGCTGGCTTTGATGATGGTGGTGGAGCTTTCTACTTCTTTAGTGCCTGAATAAAAAGAAAATACACACAATCAATAAAACTAAACTAAGAAAACAAACAAATAAACAAAAGTATGAATAAATCCACTAACACATAACAAATCTGAAAAGAGAACTGAGATGAAATTGAAGCTTTTAGGTTTAGTAAGATCTAAATTTTTTTTACTGAAATTTCAATTTAGAGATGAATAAGTTAGTCGATTGAACTAAAACGATAAATAGAGATTATACTTACCTTTCGATTAAGTTTTCCTAGATTAATCTAGGTTTTCAATTGTTGTTGATTGTCATCATCACCTCTTTCTCACCGATTCGGAACAAATCTTCAAGAGCCGATGTTGAGAAGAGGACGCAAAACCTAATACTAAAGTTTTGATTCACAGGCATCTAATTGTTATGGTACAGAAAAAAAAATGAGGCGAAACAGAGAGAGAGAAGTGGTGGAAGAGGCTAGATGAAGCGAAACAGATAGAGAGATAAAAGAGATAAGGTTTGGTTTCTTTTTCTCTTTCCGCAGAAAATGCTAGCCCTCACAGTAGTTCTTGAATCTCTGAATTATTACATACTGTTTTCAAAAATATCCCTTTATAAAACAACTGTTATTGGAACTAGTTTAATATTTTTTTATAAAACAACTGTTATAGACATCATGGATAAATACTACAGCCCAATAAAAGTTGTTTTTGAAAAGCCCAGAAAGTAGTAAAAAACCTATTATCCACTAGTGATAAGATATGATAATTTCTTTTGCACTGATATGAAGGGAACGTCCACATCATACACTTATCTTTTAACCCCTAGTGAAATCCAGAGTTTGAAACGTACATAGCCAAAACATGCTCCACCATCTTCTGTCCATAACTGGTATTTAGTGCCAAACCAATATAAATGTTAACAGGGACGCTTCCTCCAGTTCCAAGTGTCTATATTGGTTGAGTTGTATTGCAAAGACCATTTAGCTTCTCATTTTGCCATTTTCGATCAGATGATTGGATTCTTTTGTACTTTCTACAAAAGCACGAAAATAGTGTTATTAGTCAAAATGTCGAGTACTAGATAATATAAATATGGGTATAAAATATAATATTTATGTTTCTATCAACCTACTTTCATAAAGTTGTAGTGGAACAGCTTGTCCAAGAAATGTTATCTTCAGGGTTGATTCAAAAGAGTCATAGCCCTTTTGCTGCCCCAATTATTTTGATCAAAAAGAATGATGGAACGTGGCGATTCTGTGTGGATTATCGCAAATTCAATGACATGACTTTGAAGAACAAGTTTCATATTCCTATAATCGAAGAATTGTTGGATGAGTTGAATGGTGTAATTATCTTTACGAAGTTCGATTTACTGTCAGGCTATCACCAGATTTTGATTTATCCACCGAACATTCATAAGACGGCTTTCCTCACTCATCAAGACCACTATGAGTTTCGTGTCATGCCCTTCGGCCTTACGAATGCACCTGCAACATTTCAGGCATTGATAAATGAGGTTTTTCAACCATTTCTTCGCAAGTTTGTACTCGTATTTTTTGACGATATTCTTGTGTACAATTCCTCTCTTACAGATTATCTGAAACACCTTCATGTGGTTTTTTCTTTACTACGCCAACATTCCATGTATGTTAAATTCTCCAAGTACACTTTTGCTCAGCCTCAACTTGAGTACTTGGGACACTTAATCACAGGAAATGGTGTAGCTGTAGATCCTTACAAGGTTGTTGGTATGATTAGTTGGCCTCAACCAAAAACCTTAAAGTAGTTACGAGGGTTTTTAGGCCTGACTGGTTATTACCGTAAGTTCATTAAAGGGTATGGCAATATTTGCAAGCCTCTGACAGATTTGTTAAAGAAAGATTAGTTTTTTTGGACTAAAGAAGCCACCACAACATTCTCCTCCATCAAAACAGCAATGACTCAAGCCCCAGTTTTGGATTTGCCTGATTTCAACAATCCTTTCACATTGGAAACCGATGCATGCTCAAAGGGTGTTGGTGCAATGTTTCTCCAAGACAACAGACCCATAGCATTTTTCAGTAATCCTTTAGGCCCAAAGGCTTTGGCATTGTCAACATATGAAAAGGAGTTCTTGGCCATTGTAATGGCAGTTCAGAAGTGGAAGTATTATTTGAGTCATGCTAAATTTGTGATCAACACAAACCACCAAAGCTTGAAGTACCTAATGGAGCGGAAACTTTCTTCAGCATTGCAACAAAAATGTCTAGTCAAGCTCATGGGTTTCGATTATGTCATCCACTATAAGAAAGGCAAGGATAATATGGTTGTTGATGCACTCTCTAGGTTACCACATGGGTCTTGCTCTATAATGTCATTATCCAAACCTCAGTAGACTAGTGATGTTATATCAAGCTATGATTCAGATGAGGTGGCCCAAAACCTAATCACCCAGCTTCTTATTTCTCCAACCTTGCAGCATTATACTTACCAACAAGGTATCTTGAAGTTCAAAGGGAGGTAAAATTTTCATCAATCATTTTTGGTAGGCACTGTTTAAATTATTAGGTACTACCTTAAACCTTAGTTCAGCTTACCATCCTAAAATAGATGGTCTAACGGAAAGGACAAATGCCAGTGTCGAATAATATTTACGATGTATGATAGGTTCCTAACCTAAGCAGTTGGTTCAGTGGCTGCCTCTAGCAAAATATTAGTTTAACACCAATTATCATACATGCCTAAAAATGTCTCCATTTCAGGAACTTTATGGCTATCAACCTCCTCACTTGGTATTTCCAATTCCAACTCCTACTTGCAAGAACGAGATCTTATGTTACAACTACTCAGAACTGATCTTTCTAAAGCACGGAATCGGATGAAGTTCTTCGCAGACCAAAAACGCTCTGACAGAGAGTTTGTAGTTGGTGACATGGTGTTTCTGAAGCTTCAACCTTATCGATAGACTTCAGTTGTTATTCGGAAGAACTTCAATATTTCCTCTAAATATTTTGGACCATTTGAGATTATTCAACGCATTGGTGTTGCTGCTTACAGGTTAAAACTGTCAGTGGGGTCTCGCATTCACCCTATTTTTCATGTTTCACAGCTTAAAAAGAAGATTGGTCTTACTGCAACAACCTTGCCTCAGCTACCACTTGTTGATCACAATGGCCATTTTTTTATTGAACCAGTAGCTCTCTTACAATGCATACTTACACTCCGTGTTGGTTTTTCCATACCTCAAGTCTTGATTCAGTGGTCTAACTCACCTCCTGAAGATGCAACATGGGAGGACTTAGCACATATACAAGCTCAATTCCAAGATTTCATCCTTGAGGACAAAGATGCTTAAATGGGGGAGGCATTGTCATGTACTTAATCAGAGTATTGGGCTTATTTAATGGGTTGCAGAGACTATTGTTAGTTCTTAGGCTTTTACTGTTAGGCTTGTGTATTTGAATCAGAATTGGTTAGATTATTTCCTAGAGTTTTGTGTAAGATTGATGTAATCCTGGTTGTTGATTTTGTCAACCAGGAGTGGGCAGTTAAGTAACCAATGATTGTGTAAGTTTGAGGCAATGAATGAAAACCTTATTTTCCTTGGAAGATAATCTAGGCTCTGGTTTCAGAGAGAAGGTAGCTTGCTACTAAGTAATTCATTCATCCTTGTACTAGATCAGTACAATATCTTTGAACAATAAAAGATAAGCGTTACTGCACATGTTCAAAGTATGTTGACATATTTACTTTGTAAGTCCTCTTTCATACTTACAATCTTGAAACCGATTTTCCACACTTCCAAACAAGTTTAGAATTGGTTCATCTGACTTTCAAGAACTATGTGATTGATCAAGAACACTCAATCACCAAACATGGGTTTCACGTTTCTACCAAAAACGAGTTTCGGTTCTACCTCCATGTGGGTACTGTGCATAGTCATACTAGCTTTCCAAAAATTCGGTTGACTAGGTACTAGTTTTGGTTCCCCACATATATATAGTATCTAACTTGTACTTGTTGCACATGTCCATAGGATCGGTTCCCCTTTCTACTAAAAACTTGATGCACCTCATACAAGGATTGATTCCCCCTTTGTGATAGGTTGCACCTCTTACTAGGATCGATTCCCCTTTACCTAGAGTTGATCATACCAATAACACTAAATCGAGCATACCATCTCAGGTGATTACTTAAGATTGGTTTTAATAATAAAAGTCATACCAATACAAAAGTCGGGCCTTTGTGAAAAGTTTTACCAAGAACATAAATAAGTCATGAGCGGTTATACTAATCACACATATTGGTAGTTCAAAAGAAATGCAATGAATAACAATACCAATAAAGCCTAGCGATTTCCCTTTCGATTCACAAAACAAGTTCATGAATTTATTTTCTTTAAACAAATGTAAAACATTGTTTCCTATGATAATATCTTCACCTTATACCCATACATAATCACAATAGCATTCAAACGATTATTTCGATGTCTTATATACAAAGTTTAATGGTTAAGCAATAAACATCGTATTGTATTCCTAAATACTATGTCTAACTAGAGTGTAATCATTCATGCTTCGCAGTAATATTTTCAATATGCACGACTTGAAAGATACGATAGGGAATGAAACAGTTCAAGTCAAATATCACTAACCTCAAGTGGAAGGATGATGTTGTTGTTGTAGCTCCTTACTTCTTCACTTCTTCAAGTCTCGCAATACTTGTAATGTCTCATATCCTAATACTTTCAAGCTAACCTATACGAAGTTGACTCTAGTACATAATCAAGCGACTCTTTAAATGAGTTTTGGCTCACTAAAATATGACAACCAAACTTGACATACCAACGCTTGGTGAGTTCAACCGAGCTATGCTCTAATAAATATACATTAATTGGGTTCTGTCACAATTAAGATCATAAATAAAAATTAAATTATATTAAATTAAATTAAACAAAAATGATTAAGACTTTTGGCTTTAATTATGTCATTATTCTATTTTTTCATAGTATTCTCTATCTACAAATGAATAACCAAATATTTTTTCTAAATTAACAATACAAAATTTCAATTAAATCCACAAAATTAAATGAAAACTAAGTTATTTTCCGTCCATTGAAGGATTGTGCATAAAAAATAATTATAGAAAAAATCCATGATAATGAGTTTTTTTGTTGTTGTTAAATCATGCATCAAAAAGAAAAAATAATTTATAAATAACAAAATCCTAAAGCATACCTAGAAACAAAGAAAAAAATCAAAGTATAAACTTGTTTATAAATGACTTTGGTGATATGAAGAAGTTTGGTGCAAAGAATCACAACCAACATTTACATTCATATGAATCAAACCCTTCAATTAATAAACATGTACAAAGAATCATAGTTAGATAATGAGTTTTACATGTTTTCTCCTCGACCACGTACATACCACAAATCTGATATATCACTAATTCTTCATTCCCAAATAATTTAGTAGATATAAGATGGAAAATCAAAGAATGGATTTAAAATCCATTCAGTTGATCTGCATCACCTGAGAACTTGAAGGGTTTGACTAACTTATTTGAAGTGAAAACGAAATACATAGCGGAGATCGATGAATATTTGAGGGAAGTTATTAGTTTTGAGAAAGTCGGTATTTTTAGGAAACATAAAATATATACTCGCATATATTTTGGGCTGAAATATCGTATTCATTTTAATACCTTCTGTGCAGACCTTTTTTTTTCTTCTAATTTTTCACATTTTTTACTTTGGAATGATATGGAAAGCGGAAGGATAGGTAATTGTATATACATGTATAGACCATCCTAATTAATCCTAAAAAAAGTATTATAAAGTACTAATACGAAATGTGTGAGATTCAGTCTAACCATATTTTGAGGATATATTAGAAGGATTAATTGGGGGATATGAATAGTAATGTTACTATTCACACCGCCATGGAATTATTATTTTTCTTCCGTCGTTGCAAAACATGCCGGTATGAACAGTAACATTACTATTTCATATCCCACAATTAGTTTTAATATCCTCCAATTGCATGTTCATATATTAGAGGCCAACTATATTGTCACTAGAAGAAATAATTAAATTAGATAAACCTTTTTTTAAAAAAATCTTTTTATCGAACATTAACACCATATTATAGGTAATTTGGTTAGGTCCAGGGTTCATCATGATAGAAGATAAGTGTTACAACGCATGCCCTTACAAACGGATTATTTCTAGTAGGCTATATAACATATAGTGATGAAGGGCACCCACCGATCTGATATTCCCTTCCAATAAGGAGGTGCCCTAACTTCTTTAAAAAAACTGCAGTTGTAACCTTGCATAGAGTATCGACTGCCTTAAATAACTCTTCTTGGACTTCAGCTAGACTTTCCCCTTATCCTTGGATGAGGTCCCAGTAACACTTTCCATTCTAGACAATTTGGAATATTTCTTGTTCTTTTGCTCCAATAATTCCAAAGTACCTAATAAACTCAAAATAAATGTAAAATACATAATTCACAAGAAGAATACCAAAGAAAGGATACTCAATGGAGAGTAAATCAGGGTGTTTAAGACACCTATATTATATAAACCAAAGACCCGTGAACCTGATTGTGTAGAAGAATTCTTGGATGATCTCACAAATAAATATCCAAAATCAATCTAGTCGTATACGAATTAAGAGGATTTGAATTCTAATAAGTATGAAACTTGTAATCTATCTTTCAAGATATGAATTCAACAAGAACGAGTCTTGTTTTTGATCTCAAATAATTAATTGTGTACTACTTGTGTTATTCCTATTATGATATAATGCGAAAAAGGAAAAACACAAGACACCATAAATTTTGTTAACGAGGAAAACTGCACATGTAGAAAAACCCAGGGACCTCGTACATCTTTGAACAACACATTATATTAAACCTCTATAGGCACTAGCCTACTATCAGACTTCAAACTGGAATGTAGTTGAGACCGAATCAACCCTCCAAGAAATTCATATGTAGTCATATTTCTTAAGCCTTTTGAACCTTGCTAGATTCTGCTCACTTAATTCCCGTAGATGGTGTTCTTTATAGCCTAAGAGTTGCTTCAACCTCTTTGTATACTTTTGATACCTATCTGCCTCTAATAGACAAGCTTATTTGATTTCCCTTTTGATTTTCCAATTTAGGTTTGGAAATCTGTTTACTGTAGACAAACTTCATCAAACATCGCGAATTTGGAACACTTACACTCAGTTAGCTAAGAATTCTAGATTACTAACCACCTTTCAAGAACAATCCAAACAAATTAAACAAGAGTTTAGATATCTATATTGAGGAATTACAAAGACTGAGACGAAGAAAGCTTTGCGATTTCTATCTATCTCATTCCTGATCCAAAATTACGAAAACCTCAAATATCTATAAGAAAAAGATCCAAATACACTAACTATCAGGTAAAAGATAGTTTGATCGGGCTTCACGAACCCTAAGTGAAGACTTCAAAGTCGTAACCTAATTATATTTCTCAAAGGAAACTTAGGCTTTAGAGGATGATTCTTGCTTAGCAACTTGGACACAAGAGTGCCAAAGATTGAGAAATCCAGTTGCAAGAGTCTCTCTATTCATACATTTTCAAGGCTTTAGGTAGCTTTAAATTCAATCGAAGATAGCTTGAGATCCAAGCAAACACTTTCTCTGCTTAGATCAAATTCTTATTAGGAATACATTTAAGCGTGTGAGAAGTTTGCCTTGAAATTACAGAAGAATATGCATTATGGTGCAAGGTTCTGAAACCGTGCACAATGATGATTCATATGGCTAAGTAGCCTTTGAAATTACTCAATACTTTATCAATGATCCATAAGCACAAAGTGGTTTAGTGAATAAAGTTGTCTTAGAAGTGTCTGTCAGAATCTTAGAAAACACAAACATGTAGAATATATAGTTCATGACTTCAGCTAATACTGGAGTTGGACAATTTTGCAAACCTGTGACAATTTGCGAAGTCAGGCCACATGGGTTTGAAAACCTTGGCAGTTCGCTAAAGTCAAGCCACAAGGGTTTGCAAACCGTGTTTGTGAACCTACCTAATTCCTGAACTTAGATGTAAAGGGTTTAAAAACTAGGTTTGATAACCTATGCCGTTTTTGTAATTCAGACTGACTTTAGTAAGGCATACAAGTATGTGTACCTATCACGAAGCATATCTTTTTCTCTCATAACTAATTTGAAACATTCTCAATAGCCATGCATTGTTGCTTGGGAAATTTCCAAATGTGAAATAGAAACAAATATAGTTCTTGAAAAATAAAAAAAATTAACTAAGATTGTTAAAAATCTATGAACATCTCATGTTTGGAGAGTTTAACCAAGACAAGCTTGAACTTGAAATTTATTGTTTGTAATATTAAATCTTAATATTCATAAAATGAGATATCACTCCTCCTTTAAAATGCTAAGTCATATGAGCTCCCACGTTGCACGATGAGCATGACACCCACCTCAAATTAAATTAGATAAAAGCTTTCAACTACACCAATTCTGGAGAAGACAAGTGTCGTAACGTTATTGGTTGAGGATTATTTTTTTTTTAAACACCCCCTTAGTAGAGAACATTACTGGTCCAAGCCCCCTGATTTTAACGGCCAAATACTAAAACCGTTAGTAGAAACGTGGGTGTACAAGACTTATGTGTTGATTTACACCTAATTAAAAAATTACACCGGGTTTACACCAAATACTTAACTGGACGTTAAGTAACACCGTTAATCTCCCGTTAAGTAACACGGGGAAAATCCTGTTATGATTACAGATCCCTAAACTCGATGATTTTTTCTGTTTCGCCGTGAAAACTCGATGAGATTTCCTCTCATTCTCCTATTCACCTAAAACGAGAAAAAAAGAAAATTCGGATCGAGAAATAGGCAGAGAGATTGGGAGATTAAAGAGAGAGATTAATAGTGAATCAGAAATTCGGATGATCTCTCAATGGTGTTCGATTAAAGGGTTTTCTTTTCTCCACTGCTGTTTTTCCTCATTGATCTAAAAGAGAAACCCGCACACTTTCAGGCTCAGGGTAATTCTCTTCTCTGTAAGTTTTGTTAATTGCCAATAAGTTTATCAATTTATGATAATCCTTTCGAAATCTTCATATCTAATTTGATTTTATAACAACAGTATTTGAAGATATGGATTCGGTTTAGGAATTTCATGTTTGTGTGATTCGATTTATTACTTAAATCCTTGATTGATTTTATTAGCTTAATTTTATTTTGATTACTGATTTTTTTCTTATTACATAATAATTCGTCGGTTCAGTTTCACGATTGGGTCCTGTTTATTGATTGATAATTAGGGTTTATTCTACAGTTGAGTTGCACAATAGGGTATTGTTGTTTTAATATATATATTTTTTATTGTGGTGGTTTGTTTTGATTCTGATTGCATTGGTGCAGTTAGAAAAATGTTGAAGGTTTAAGATGTTTACAGTGAAAGAAATTTAAAAGCTAAATTAGTATAAATGCTCACTTAACGTGAAATTGATTATATGTGTATTGTTTATATGTAGGCATAATCTTATTCAATATGCACGGAGATTGTTTTAAATCCTTGCATAGGCAATTGGTATCAAAAATCATGTTCGTCATTGTCTCAAAGAATCTGTTGCAATCTGTAGTGCTGTTGGGATTATGTGAGGATGATTACAGGAGGCAGCATAACCACTGCAAAGCCAAATATAACAGAATGTGGATTCTCTATTGACCATCCAATATTTGGGGATAATAGTTTGAAAAAACAATTCTAAAAATTCAGGTATTACTCTCTAGCTGCTCTTTATTTGGATTGTACTATATGTACTTACCCTTTCATTTTACTTTGCAGTTACGATTTTTCTATCCTCTTCATAAACAACAAATCCTAACAGTTGTTAGTAAACACTAACTTTGTTATTCATTCATCTATTTCCTTTCTTCATATATTTCATAGGGATTTCAATCCTTAGTAAAGTGTCTATAACATATTTGCAATGTTTTCTGGTCTGAATCTAAAATCAAATTCTGTTTTGATGTCATTCTAAATTACTTTTTTACTTTTTGTTGTATGATTTTAGGTGATGATACACGTATCTGTTATACATGATTTGGTAGGGCTCATAAGAGTTAGGATAAGGTGTTAGATGTATTAGTTATCCCCAGTTAGTGATTCTACTTACTAATTATTATATGTTACAGGACTGTACATGAACTCAAAACAGTCATCAGGAATGGGGACTTTAGTGTACAATAAACAACATGGTTTAGTTGCGCAAACTAAACATATTCCGACTCAAGTAAGTATGCATATTTAAGATGCTTTCTCGTCGGACCATTGCTATATAAGATGGTATCATCTTTAGGAAGCTTGGGAGCACATCCAAACATGTCTATCTAGATTTCGGCACTTATTATTTTTGGAGAGCAGGTGTCCCATTTGATACGTTTTTTTTAACCACTTCACTCTCTGAAACATAAGGGAAATGCAGAACACAATTGATGTTAGAATTGTTCAAGGTAGTCAATTTATACTTTTAAGAATTAGGTGATGTTTTTTTAAGCTAATTAGGAGTTGACAGTGGTGATTTAATCTTTTGCTTCAATGTTTTAAATGTAACGGTGTATGGATATGAGCTAATGATTTACCCAGGAGATAATTAGGTAGAAGGGCCAGTAGTTGCTGTTGGAAAAGAGAACTGGGTAAATTTCCATGGCATGACTTCTACTGCATAGATTATTAACTTTGTGAAAATGAATTCCCAAGGTTTTAATAGTTTATTCATAATTGTATTTGTTTTTATCTATTTGAGTTATTAATTAGCTTACTAATGAATTTCATTTCTTTACACAGAACTAGAAGAAACTAATTGATCTTCCTGCAGGGTTCTCAGGCGAAGAACATACAGATATTAAAAAGGAGGCAAGGCCGAGCCACACCAAATCAAAAATGTATCGGGCGAATCCAAGCCACACCAAATCAAAAATCTCAAGCGACGGGCGAGGCGAAGCCGAGCCAAACCAAATCAAAAATTCATAGGGACCGCACCGAATCAAAAATGCATCAGGGCGGGGACGAGGCGAAGCCGAGTCACACCAAATCAAAAATGCACGACGGGACGAGACGAAACCACATCACGCCTAACCAAAAATATGGTTAAAAGAAAAAAACTAAATGATGATGGATGGTTTTCAGTTCCGCCCGGTGCGTAGCACGGGCACAAAATCTAGTTTATATAAACATTGTATACGTTCATTATCATAAATGCGGCATGGCACAGTAGTTTGAAAGCTTGCTAGCAAGGAGGAGGATGGTAGGAGTTCCAGACGCTCCTTCAGCTTTCTTTGTTAAGGTCTAATAAAAATGGAATGTCAGAGGCCATTCAAAGCCTAAGAGCAACCAAAGTCTTGGACCAAAACTAAAAATTTAGTCGAAACACGAGGCGCTACGGGACGGAGTAAAGACTAAAAACTAGACTAAAACTAAAACCCAGAGTATATATGGTCTTTGGTTTAGTTATAGTCGAGCGTAATTCACGTCTACGCCTGATTGGGACGGAATCGCAGGTTACGCCTCACTGTTTGGCGGAAGTAATAGCTTGCGCCTGGTTGGGGCGGGAGTTTAGGTTACGCCCGACGGGACGGAATATAAAGTTGTGCCTGGTATCAGGCGGTTTCAAATAAATACGCCCCATCGAGGCGTAATTAAATGCTACGCCCCATCAGGCGTAATTACAAATACCGCCCGATTCCTGGCGTAATTTCTAGTGGGGTGCAACCACAGTCTCCGCATGTATTCATGGGGCGTAATTTAAATTTACGCCCCATTATTTCACCCATTTCATGTGTTTGTTGTCTAATATATATACCTCACTAGGAAAGTGGGGAAAAGCTAAACAAACAAGAAAGCTCATGGCGGAGAGGAAAATTAAGAAACCTCCAGGTTGCAGTTTGATTGAAGTAGATGGAGTTGTTCATGAGTTCTTCAAAGGTGACAGGTCGCATCCCAGATCATCAGAGATTTATAAGATGTTGGAGGATATGATGCGTAGGTTAAAGACAACAGGTTATGTGCCCAATAAATCTAAAGTGCTAATTGACATGGACGAAGAGGAAAAGGAGAATGCCCTTAATTATGCGCATTGTTGACAGCATGTTAGTTACCAGATTAGCACTTCAGATTACCATATTTGTAAAATTGGTTAAGCAATATCCATCAGGCGGAATGTTGAGATTACGCTCCATCGGGCGGAATGTTGAGATCATGCCCCATCAAGCGTAGTTTTAAGTTGCGTCTCTCCATGGGGCGGTTTTATATATTACGCCCCACACCAAGCGTAATTATACCTACGCCCGATACTAGGCGTAAATTACAGTTACGTCTCATTCAAGCGTAATTATACCTACGCCCCGTATCAGAAGAACCTGTGTAACTCCGCTCCACCAAATTTACTCCTCTACCGTAACGTCGCTCAACGGACTAAACCAAATTATCTTATTTTTTTTAGTCTTTAGTCTTTAGTTATACTCCCATGACTGCAGTTGCTCTAAGAACCTAAACTAGTTATTAACCCGGCTGACGACCTGAGAGTTAAGCCTATAAATTAGCCAGACTGTCGTACTCAGCTAAAATTAGCTAGTGCTGTGGATTATAAAAATCTAAGGTCAAACATGCCCCACAGTAAGATCAGTCATTATTAGATTAATGGTTAGCTTGAGCTAATTTTAGCCGCACATACAATGATTAGCCATGATTAGGTTTGAGGGTTAGCTTTGGTACATCGTAATTCCTATCGTCCAAAATAATAAAGAATGGACGACTAGGTATTTTTCACGCACGGATCCATATTTTGCTAACGATCCATCTAGGCGATGTTAAGAGCAATTCTTACCTATTCCAAGTGCGGAAAAATTGTGGAATGTCTAATGGCTTCCAAGTTGGGATATTCCATTATTTTTCCAAGTCATGTTCCATGATTTCGTGGGATGGTCCGTGGAATCCATAGAAACGCTAATCAGATTAACGTAATGTTGTGATTAAGATTAGCTACTTCCTAAACACCCCAAGATCTTCACACAGAAAACAGAAAAATATGCGAAATTTAAACAAGAAATAAAGAATTATAGTGGTTCGGCAATGTGCCTACTCCACAGCAGCAAATAAACTTCTTATTGAAACTTAGAGAATAGACAAACTATTTCTTCACACACCTCTAACAATTCAGACTAGGATACAATAACCAAAGGGTTACACCTCTATTTATAGGGCTAGGAATAATTTAGAATCCACCTAGAAATAGAAGTCCTAAATAGAGAACTAATTCCTAAACAGATTCCTAAAGTGACTTGCAAATTGATTTAGGAAATCAGTTTGGTCTTTCCTAAAGTAGTGTGTTTCCTAAATCGATCCAATAACTAACAATTCTCCACCTTGGCAAGATTTCAAAGACAACTTCACTATTCTATAATTTCTCCACCTTGGCATGAAGTCTGACATTCCATTTCCTTCAAACTTAGATGCTTCACTTCTTCACTCATCATAAAGATGCTTCACTCCCTTCTAGGGCTTCACATGTGCTTGACAGCACCACTACACCCTAAGGTGTCTTCGAATATGCACAATGCTGATCAAGTTTAGACAATGTCTAAACTTTTCTCCCGTCACCACCTTGGTAAGCATATCTGCTGGATTGTTGGCAGTTCCAATCTTTTCCAGCAGAATTTTACCTTCTCCAATAATTTCCCGTACTTTGTGATATCTTACATTGATGTGATTTGTTCGAGCGTGATAAACTTGGTTCTTAGATAGGTGTATCGCACTTTGACTGTCACGATACACTCTTACTTTCTCTTACTGAATCCCTAACTCCTCAAACAAACCTTTCATCTAAACGGCTTTCCTTATACCTTCTACAACAACCATATATTCAGCTTCGGTTGTTGATAACGCTATTGTAGGTTGTAAGGTTGACCTCCAACTTATCGGTCCATTTGTACCTGTAAAAACATACCCAGTAGTGGACTGAAACTTATCCAAATCACCAGTGTAATTGCAACCAGTTCTCTCATTTCGTGAGAACTTCAATCCAACATCTAAGGTACCTTGAATATACAGCAGAATCCACTTCACAGCCTGCCAATGTTCCTTCCATGGATTATGCATATATCTACTAACCACACTAACATCTTGTGAAATATCAGTCCTAGTGCATACCATAGCATACATGAGGCTTCCAACAACACTTGCATATGGTATTTCAGCCATTAACCTCCGCTACTCCATTGTTTTTGGTGACTGTTCAGCATTCAACTTAAAATGTCGAGCTAGAGGTTGTGTTACCGGTTTAGTCTTGTCATCTAAACCGAAACGCTTCAGTACCAGACTTTTGAGAATGACTAATAGCGCCAGGTTTCCTATCTCTCTCAATTTCCATGCCCAAAATATTCCTTGCTTCACCGAGATCTTTCATCTCAAATTCACTACTTAACTGATTTTCAATCTTTGAATCTCCACCTCACTCTTAGACGCAATAATCATGCCATCTAAATATAAAAGTAAATAGATAAAAGATCTATCTTTGAGATTTTTGAAGTACACACAAGAGTCATAGTTGCTTCTTGTGTACTTTTGTGTCTTCATAAACTTGTCGAATCATTTGTACCACTGCCTTGGAGACTGCTTTAAGCCATACAACGATCTCTTCAAGTTACATACCCAATATTTTTTACCTGCTACTTTAAACCCCTTAGGTTACTTCATATAAATTATCTCCTCCAAGTCACCGTTTAAGAAAGTAGTTTTCACATCGAGT
The DNA here is from genome assembly GCA_023529315.1 of Papaver bracteatum. Classification (NCBI taxonomy): domain Eukaryota; kingdom Viridiplantae; phylum Streptophyta; class Magnoliopsida; order Ranunculales; family Papaveraceae; genus Papaver; species Papaver bracteatum. The sequence goes on from JAJJWX010005119.1 coordinate 967,586, forward strand.
TGTACAAGTTCGAGACCAAACTGTGTCACCAAAGCAAGTAAAATTCTAATGGAAGTATGCTTTACCATTGGAGAAAACATTTTGTTATAGTCAATCCGTTCCCTTTGCGCGAAACCCTTAGCTACCAACCTTGCTTTGTATCTTACATTACTTGTAATTGGAGATCCTTCCTTCTTTGTATATACCCACTTGCATCCAATTGCTTTTTCTCCTTTAGGTAGCTCCAACAACTCCCAATTTTCATTCTTGTCAAGAGAATCCATCTCTTCACTCATGGATTTCTCCCACTCCACCTTCTCAACTGTCTTGACATCTTGTTTATAAGTGGTAGGAATTTATTCTTCTACAATCGGTAATGCATATGCAACTGTATCTCCAAACCGTTCTGGTTTGCGAGTATTTCTTGGTTCTTTTCTATAAGCAATACTATCATAATATGTAGATGCTTCCGATAATTCAGGTTGTGTTACTTCTTCTTATAATTGTGGACCTGGTTCTTGGGTTGAACCATCAATTGTTCCCAATTCTAAGTCTTCATCAGAACCTTTAACTTTTAAATTCTCGTCTATGTGGACAGACTTTGTTGATTTCTCATTAGGTCCAAACACTTCCATTTGTCGACTTACTTCATTCGTTTCAGATGATTCATTCTTCCACATTGCAGTCCCACTAAAGGTAATGTCCCTACTTATCACGACCTTCTTTGAATCGGGACACCATAACTTGTATCATTTTACTCCTGATTGAAAACCCACAAAAATGGCTTTCTTCGCTCTAGGATCAAGTTTTCCTTCCATCACATGGTAATAAGCGGTACAACCAAATACATGTAACATATAATAATCTGAAACTGGTTTACCAAACCATATTTCCATCGGGGTTTTACCTTCTAGTGTCGTTGTTGGCAACCGATTCACTAGGTGACACTCATATTCCACAGCTGCAACCCAAGACTGTTTGCCTAATCTAGCATTAGAAAACATACATCGTACTTTCTCTAGTAATGTACGATTCATGCGCTCTGCCACCCCATTATGTTGTGGAGTCTACCTTACTGTGAAATGACGCTCAGTGCCTTCATCTTCACATATTCGCAGGAATGAATCAGACTTGTACTCACCACCATTGTCTGATCTTAAGGCCTTCACTTTCCTGCCGGTCTTCATCTCGACCTTCTTCTTCCATTTCAAAAATATTCCCAATACTTCATCCTTTCTATTCATGGTGTACACCCATACTCTTCTGGTGAAGTCATCTATAAAGGAGACAAAATATCTTCTACCTCTCAAGGATGCAGTCCTTGAAGGTCCCCATACATCTGTGTGAACATAGTCTAGAACTCCCTTGGTGGTGGTTTTACGGGTTATAAACTTCGTTTTAGTTCTCTTCCCATTCGCACAATGTTCATAAAATCCCAACTTGCTGCATGATTTTGTGCCTTTCAACAAGCCTTGCGAAATCATCTTTTGCAAGGACTTTTCTCCGGTATGCCCTAAACGCATACGCCTTAGTTTGGTAGTGTCAGACTCAACACTATCTGATACTACTGCAATTCCTTCACTCACACTTGTGTTTCCTTGCAGAAAATACAAGTTTCCATGTTTCAAACCTTTCATAACAACTATCCCATTGGAAACTACCTTCAAAACTCCACCTTTCAATGTCACCTCGAACCCTCGGGAGACACGTTCACCTACTGAGATCATATTTTTCTTCAATTCTGGTAAATAACGAACATCTTCAAGCTCTTGGACGACGCCATCATTCATCTTCAAACAGATCTTCCCAATCCCTTCAACTTTATAGGTATTATTATTACCCATAAACACTCTTGGTCCATCAAACTTTTCAAACTTAATGAACCAGTCCTTCCTAGGACACATATGGTAGGAAGCTGCGCAATCCATAATCCACTCAGTTGTATCTGCAACTAGTGCGGAGTCATGAACAGTCATCGAGAACTTGTCATATTCATCTTCTTTAGTAGCACCAGTCTTGATTTCAGCAATGTTTGCATCTAAGTTCTTCTTCTTGTCCTTATTCTTTGGTTTAGGATAATCCTTCTTCCAATGTCCAGTCTGATGACAAAAAGAACATTCATCATATGCTGGGATTTTTGATTTGGACTTTCCTTTGAACCTTGATTTTCCTGAATTATTTTTGTCAAACATCCCTCTGATTGTCAAGGCTTCACTAGTCGTTTCCCTGTTCAAATCTCTATAATATCATAAATTATAAGTGCAGCAGTCACATCATCAAACTTGAATGTTTTATCCTCTACCTTATTCGATAAACTACCAATGAAAGTCTCATAAGAATCAGGTAGAGATGCCAAAAACAATAAGTTTTGGTTTCATCTTTGAGTTTCACACCAATATTAAGTGCATCAACAATTAATCTTTTTTACTCAGCGAGGTGTTCAACCATAGAGGTACCTGATTTTTTGTTGAATCTGAAAAGTCTTCTCTGCATCATAATTCGGTTTGAAACACTTTTCACTACATACTCTTCCAGATTCTTCCACATAATTCGGTTTGAAAGCTACATTCTCACTCATCACATCGTACTTTATCTCCTTTGTAAGGCACAAACGGATTGTGCTACAAGCCTAACGATTCATCTTTGTCCATTGATCGTCTGTTATCTCTGGTACAACAGGTTTTACTTCTAATAGAGCATCCTCTATGTTTTGCTGACTCAAAGCATCACGAACTTCACATTTCCACATGGTAAAGTTGTTCTTACCATCAAATTTCTCAGCTTCAAACTTTGCGTTCGACATCTTCACCTTCAAACTCTGTTTCTGACTTCAAACAACCAAACTCTAGACAAAACCCTAGAACTGGCTCTGATACCAGTTTGTTGTGATTAAGATTAGCTACTTCCTAAACACCCCCAAGATCTTCACACAGAAAGCAAGAAAATATGCGGAATTTAAACAAGAACACAAAGAATTATAGTGGTTTGGCAATGTTCCAACTCCACTGCAGCAAATAAACTTCTTATTGAAACTTAGAGAATAGACAAACTGTTTCTTCACACACCTCTAACAATTCAGACTATGATACAATAACCAAAGGGTTACACCTCTATTTATAGGGCTAGGAATAATCTAGAATCCACCTAGAAATAGAAGTCCTAAATAGAGAACTAATTCCTAAAAGAAATCAGATTCCTTAAATGACTTGCAAACTGATTTAGGAAATCAGTTGGTCTTTCTAAATCGAGTTATTCATAATAGCGCGCTAGAAGACGGAAAACGTCAATAAAAATAACACCCAACGCTATTCAGAATAGCGCTTTTTTTTTAATCCGTAGATTTAAAACAAGCCGTTGAAAATCTTAAGGCTGAGAAAAAAAAAGCGCTAGTCTTAATAGCGTAAAGCACTATTCTTAATAGTGTTTTTCCTTTTAACGTTATTTTTATCAGCGTAAAACGGTATTTTGATTAGCGTTTTTACGATTTCACCACTTCACTTGACCTTCCATGAACTATTCCAAATGCTAAGGTGACGTGGAAGATGAAGATGGAATTTTTCGGGCATAAGACTTGTTCTAAATGGAACCATACCTTTTATCAACATTGTTAATGGGGTGCCAGATAAGACTTGTTCACAATTCATATAAACTGGAGGACTTTGGTACCCCGTTAGTACCCATGCTTTTTATAAAGAATAAATCGGTTAGTCGTCCGTGGTTGTCTTCTTACTAACACCTGTCGTCACAAGTTACACAACAACATTGATAGAGATTGAAAATGGAACAAAACCAGAGGTGATGAAACATACAACAGTTCATGGAGACTAAATTACATCAGTGTTATTAGCTAAATACATTCTATGAATGTGATGATTTTGAACTTCTAAGAAAAAGGGGTGAAGTAGTGGATACTGACTTCAGAAGTAGAGTGAGAAAACAAAGGCAGAAAGAAATTAAGAATTGTCTTCTTAATCTTAAGGTATGTGTATTCTGTTCAACTTTGATTCTAGCTAATTTTGTTGAGCCATATATTATAAGGGTAGGTTATGATAGAGACAAAGGGTTTGTAAAACCTACTGAAACTGCTGATTGCAATTTGTATAAACAGATACAAGTTACAGATGTGTATTTAGCTACTGTGTTAATGTGATGGTGATATAGAAATGTTTGTTAAAATGTTTCAATGAAAAGATCTGTCTGTCAGACCTGGTTGGAGGCAGTGTATTACCTTCTTAGGATTTAAACTACTTTATAGGTTGTTTGGATAGTGATAGAGAAGTAGATTTTTGACTTTTTAAGTCGATAAGTCGAAAGTCTGTTTGGATGTGCTATTTTAAAATAACTTTAATAATCAAATAAGCAACTTTTTTTTGGAGCAAAAAAACTTGGCTTCTGACTTTTCTCAGAAGTTGCTTCTACGACTTCTCCCTTCTAAAGGGTCCCATTATATATTTTCTTTCCTTTCATTACACTTTCCTCTTTCATCTTCCTAGAATACAAAATATACAGAGAGTATTGATTAAATTGAGAGAAGAAGATTTACAGAAGATAAACACCATTGAAAGATTTGTAAATGATGTAGAAAATTGATGAAACTTCTATCTGTTCTTCGTTCTTTTTTCCAGGTTCTTTTTCCCCAATTATTGATTATAGAATTACTGAAATCTCATGTAAAATCCTGGTTTGTGTAGATCTGATAATCTATAATCTTTCCCATCTTGTTTTTTTGTTCTTCATCGATTCAACATTGATGTTTTTTCTTTATTATTTATCTATGATATCAAATAAATGGAAATAAAATTTTGTTCTAACTAATATGTATGTTGTGTGCATGTTTGATTTTGATAGGGTTTCTCTATGAGAGTTGATTTGGATTTCTATAGTCAGGGTAATCAACAAATGATAAAGCGTTTGTGTTTCTATCACATGGGATAAAATTTCTTAAACAAATCATCTTTAGTAGTTGCAGCCCTAAGAAGAAATGTTTTTTCCAATACGTGCAACTGAGATTTTTGATTTGTCGGTGCTATTGGGTAATGTCATTAGTGAGAATTTCATCCACAAGACTACTACTGAGAGATTGTATCTGTACTTGTTGATTAAACACTAAAAACACATGTCTGAATCTCTGATTAACTAAACGTTAATGCCATGAATAACCAAATCATTTTTAACGCAGTACTTGTGGAATATTTAGACTGCATCGTGTTTATTCATCCACTTCCTCATAGGTATCTCTTCGGAGTCTACGATAAAAACCTTCTCCCCCGTTCTAAGTCCTGGCTCCACCCTCTATTGCATACTATGTCCATCTGAATCACTTTAGCAAATGCAACTTGCTCACCGTCCAACCAGCCGGTCTCGACTGTCGTTATGAACTATCAAAATTGTTGTTGCACCAAAATTAACAAGTTACAATACTAATAAATATAACAACAATTGACCAAAAAAAACAATGAAATGACATTTTGACTTCTGACTTGAAAGTTTACCAAACTTACTTATTTGCTTTTCAACTTATAAGTTAGCTAATTGCCAAACTAACTTTATAACTTTTTTACTTCTCATAAGCAACTTCTAGAAGTTCAGAAGCAGAAGTACTTCTACTTCTGGTATCCAAACGCGCAGTTAGGCTAATTCCATAATGGTATTGCTATTCGAAAAAATGATATATAAATACACAGGATATCAGAGCCAGATAAGTTCATATTGTTCTGTATTTTTATGTTGATACAGAGAATGGAAGGTGCATCTGGTCAGCGTATCAAAATTCAGACCTTTAAGGAGGTGTTGATGAGTCCATCCACTGATGTTGAAAGAGAAAAGGAAGATCAAAAATCGACACGGGTTAGGGAACTGCCTCAACAATTTATGGCAAGACAAAACACATCTAAAAGACAAATGACAACATCATTCTACTCCAAATTTAACGTTTTTCCGGCCATCCGGACAACCATGGGGAGTAGGTTTGGTGTCTCAACAATCGACACGGGTTAGGGAACTGCCTCAACAATTTATGGCAAGACAAAACCCATCTAAAAGACAAATGACAACATCTACTCCAAATTTAACGTTTTTCCGGCCATTCCGACAACCATGGGGAGTAGGTTTGGTGTCACGACCTTCTTCATCGTCATCTATACAACCAAGGGTGGGACCAGCTACAGTTGCACCACCAGGAAAAAAATCCGACCGATGGTTGTTCGTTTTCATCTAATACAGCATGGGGGGCAAGTAAATCCTAATCAGGTTACATGTTATAACCTTCAAGAACCTGGTCCAAAATTAAATCTAGCAGGACAAGAAGTAGGGGTATTAAGTAAAGGAATGGTATATGCGGAATCAGGGGAAACTCCTGCGCAAGAGGCACAGGAAGGTCAAGTAATTTATAGGAGGGAAGAAGGGGATGTGTCTCCAACTGATCAAGTTGTGCAAGGTAAAGTGCTACTATTCAGTCATTTAGTCCATGTTTTGATTGACACTGGTTCGAGATGCTCATTTATAAGCCTATACATAGCAGAGAAACTTGGGCTAAAAATGACATTTGGTGATAAGAGGTCGTCACTGGCAAACACCAAATGGGAGTAAAAAATTTCCTTTCCGAGTTTGCAAGTCTTGTGTGGTGACGGTTGATAACCAAGAATTGACTGCAGACTTGGTAGTACTAGATATACAGGGCTTTGATGTCATACTTGGTATGGATTGGTTAGCCAAATACCACGCAAGTGTGGACTGTTATGCAAAAACAGTGACATTTCATATGCCAGGAAAATTGCCATTTACGTTTACTGGTTCCAGAAAACCTCAACGTCCGTTTCAGAAACTGAGAAAGACAAGTGGTGAAAATGGGATCGGTTTGCTAGCTGTTTCTGTAGAAAGTTCAATAACAGCAGACACAATACCGGTGGTGCGGGAGTTTGAGGATATATTTCTACCAGGATTACTACCAAAGAGAGTTATAGATTTCTCTATTGATTTACTGCCAGGTATTTCTCCCATTTCAGTGACTCCTTACCGAATGGCTCCGCTAGAAAAGAAAGAGTTGAAAACCCAGTTACAAGAATTAACAAGTTTAGGAATTATTCGACCCAGCTTTTCGCCATGGAGTGCTCCAGTTTTATTTGTGAGAAAGAAGGATGCATTTAGGTTATGTGTTGATTATAGTCGGTTGAATAAAGTTACTATTCAGAACAAGTATCCACTTCCAAGAATAGATGATTTGTTTGATCAGCTGAAAGGGGCCCAATACTTCTCCAAGATAGATCTTAGGTCAGGTTGTCATCAACTGAGAATCAAGGATGAAGACATTCCGAAAACAGCATTTAGAACTCCACTAGGACACTATGAATATCTTGTTATGCCTTTTGGTTTGACTAATGATCCATCAGCCTTTAAGGATTTGGTGCACAGAATATTTTGGAAGTATTTAGGTCAGTTTGTCATCGTGTTTATTAATGATATCTTGATCTACTCTAAGACACATGAAGACCATGAAGAACACTTAAAAATTACTCTTCAAATTTTGCGTGAACATCACTTGTATGCAAAGTTTAGTACATGCGGGTTTTGGTTGAGTGAAGTGAAGTTTTTTGGGCATGTTGTTTCAAGTAAGGGAATTTCGATAGATCCTTCAAATGTTGATAGCGTTCTGAATTGGCAACAGCCAACAACAGTTATGGAAATTCAAGGCTTCTTAGGGCTTGCTGGTTGTTATCGTCGTTTTGTGCAGGGATTTGATGGTATAGCTTCACCATTGTCTAGATTAACACACAAAGGGGTTATCTTTGAATGGACGGAGGAATGTGAAACTGCTTTTCAAGAACTGAAAACTCGTCTTACTATATCACCAGTGTTAAAAATACCTACTCCGGGGGAATCTTATGTTGTACATACGGATGCATCTATTATTGGGATTGGTTGTGTGTTAATGCAGAATGGGAAGGTCATTTCTTATGCTTCTAGAAAGCTGAAGACTCATGAGAATAATTATCCGTTGCATGATCTAGAGTTGGCAGGGATTGTTTTTGCTTTGAAAATTTGGAGGCATTACCTTACTGATGAGAAATTTGAGCTGTATTCAAATCACAAGTGTCTGAAATATTTGTTCTCTCAAAAGGAATTGAATATGAGACGGGGACACTGGACGGAGTACTTGAAAGATTACGATATCTCTTTACTATCTCACCAAGGTAAAGCAGATGTCAGTGCTGATGCAGTTAGCCGCAAAAAGGAGCGGAATATGGCTCATTTGATGGTTAAAGAATGGTTACTGTTACACATTGCTGCTACTTATACTTGTCAGATCTCAGAAACAGATATGATCTGTAACAGTTATTCGTCTCAAATAAAAGTCGAACCTATCTTGATTGAGAGGATAGTCAAAGCTCAAAGTAGATGCCGAGAATCCAAAAAGTATCTGAATAAGGCTAACAACGAAGAGAACAAAGACTGGAAGCTACATTCAGACAGTAGTCTTCGATTTAGGAATCGATTATGGGTGGGTACCAAGGCAAACAGGCGCAGAACTGAGGAAGAGAATCATGAATGAAGCTCATCGATCACATTATACTATCCATCCAGGTAGTCTTGAGATGTACAGAGATCTTCGAAGAAATTTTTGGTGGACAGGAATGAAAAAACAGATTGTGGAATTTGTGAAGAAATGTTTGACATGTCAACAAATAAATGGGGAACATAAACAACCATCGTGTCTTCTCCAACCTTTACCTATTCCAGTCTGGAAATGGGAACATATAACAATGCGTTTTGTTAGAGGATTGCCTATAACTAGTGATGGCATGGATTCCATATGGATTTTGGTAGATAGGATAACTAAGACAGCTCAGTTTGTACCTGTTAGGACTAGCTACTCAGTAGATAAGCTAGCACAGTTGTATGTTTCAGATGTTGTTCAACTGCATGGTGTTCCATTGTCTATAACATCAGATATGGGTGCTCAATTCATATCAGCATTTTGGAAGAGTTTTCAGAAAGCTTTTGAGTCTAATATTGGTCTTAGCTCGGCTTTTCATCCACAGTCATATGGGAAATCAGAACAAGTTGTTTGGGTATTAGAAGACATGCTCAGGGCTTGTGTGCTGGATTTTCAAGCTAATTGGAAGACTCATATACCGTTGGCTGAGTTTGCTTATAATAATAGTAACCTAGCAAGTATAGGTATGGCACCATTTGAGGCTTTATATGGGCGACCATGTATATCACCAATATGCTGGGCAGAGGTCGGAGAGAACTCGTTAGTTGGACGAAGAGTAGTTGCAGAGACTACAGAGAATATTAGAATCATTAGAGGGCGTCTTCGAGAAGCTCAGAGTAGACAGAAAAGTTATGCAGACCATAGTTGTCATCCGTTACATTTCGAAGTTGGGCAGAATTTACTACTTCGAGTATCACCAAAGAAGGGTCTTGGGTTGAAAGGAAAACTAGCACCAAGGTTTATAGGACCATTTCAGATCATTGAGAAGATTGGTGAGGTAGCGTATAGACTTGCATTACCTGTACACATGGGTCACATTCATGATGTTTTTCATGTGTCGATGTTACGCGGTTATGAGTCCGATCCCGCTCATTTATTAGATTGGCAGTTGTTGCAATTAGAAGATGATATTTCGTATCAGGAAACACGAAGTGAAATTCTGGACCGTAAAACGAAGACTTTGAGAAAGAAAGTTACACCTTTAGTGAAAGTAAGATGGCTTCATCACAGCGCTAAAGAAGCAACATGGGAGGAAGAGTCAGACTTTCAAGCCAAGTATCCAGATTTATTCACTTGAGGTATTATTTGTTTATTAGTTAGTCAAACCCAAATTAGTTTGTGTTATATTCATTTAACAACTAACTGAACGGAATGAATTCTGTTTTCAGCTCAATCATGCTGTGAGATAGAGTTAAATGGGTTTCTACAGCTGAAGCTTGTTAGGACATTGGTGGTATATGAATTCAACCTGCACCGGAGTATTACCCTATCGGATCTTAAGTTTTATCTGATGGATAAGAATCGAAGTAAATGCATTGTGTTGTTCAGTGTAATCCCTACTTATCCGTTCCAGGTATAACATTCGTGGAGAAGCAGGCAAAAACTAGTATTGCATGTTAGTCGTATGAAGTCTTGTAGCTTGCTCTCTGGGAGATTGTTAGGAGCTGTTTCTCATTATACTCTTCTGGAGGTGTTCATCTAATTATCTCACTTGGTATGTATATGAACTAATGATCACCAGTTTACATACATGTACGATCACCAGTTTACATACATGTACATATACTAGTATAACCGTTGCCACGGTGAAAGGGCCGACCGAAAAAGAATCTGAAGATGGAGTTTAAATTTGATATTGTTGTTTGTGCTCGTTGCGTAGATTTTTTTACAACCTTTCCAACGAGATAAAATTTGTAAAATTTTAAGGCACGGATTTTTATATATGTTATATTAAAGTTGGCTTTCCAATTATACCCCTGAAAAGTAGGATACACAAAGAGTTATAGTAATTGGATTAAAAGAGAGGGATAATCTTGTCTAGTGAAAATGTGATTTTAATCATAAGGAATATTCTTTCTTAATTTTTTTATGAAATTGAACATTTACGTTACTCTTCATTTAACAAAAAAATGGCCATAAAAGGGACTTCCTCCCTACGGGCCCTTCGGGCCCTCCGGTCGGTCGGCCCAATTATATAGTATCATGTAAACTGAGTTAGAGTTGTATATATAGTCCTCTGGATTTGGTTTCCATGTCTATCATTTCTGGAGTTACTGTGATGAATGACGTTCCAATATCTACGCATCATGCTGGCGCCCCATTTATAACAATGAGAAGTCGGTGTCTTCTAAGGCGTGATAACCTGTGTATCACAAATGTGTTAGCTATTCTGGTGTCCTCTACAGATTATGCTACGTATTGCAGTACAACATCATTCATTCTCGTGCACATGGTTAAATTTTGATTTTTGGCTGAAGTATGTGGTTATTGTGGTGGTAGTGTTTGAATCTGGTCTATACAGGGCTATTCAAATTAATTTGAAACTTCCCAGAGCAAATATGAGTACTTACTCCAGAGGCTAACATAAGGCAAGTTTAGCTTTTCTTAGATCATTTTTTGGGACCTATGTTTTTTTTGGGACCATTGTTTTTTAAGGCCGCCTATCCTACAATGATAAGGGGTGTCCTAAAGTCGTGAGTTTACCAATTTGCCATTTACCCTAATTAACATTAACCCACCACCGTCGATTACCACCACCGATTACCACCACCACCACCTCTATATATAGATTAATTTAAATCATTAACAAAGATATTCTCACAAACTCATTGCTTAGCATTCGTTTTTGGTTGAAAAAATGAGAAATAATCATCAAAATGAGTTGAAAATGGAAGTTGCATAGAGGTTTAATGGAGGTTTTTTTTTCAGAGACAGGTTCGGTTACTTCGTAAAAAAAAAATCTCAACCGAACTTTTAGTTCGGTTACGTCGCAAAATATTCGGTTTCGTCGCAAAAAGTTTGGTTATCACGAATTAATTTTTTCTAAACCGAACTTAGAGTTCGGTTCATTCGCAAAAATACTTTTAACCGAACTATGGGCTAATTCCATATATGCATTTGCAAGTGCAGTTCGGTTGGATCGCAAAAATTGTTAAGTTTTACTTTAACCGAACGTTTGCCTAATTGCATATATGCATATATAAGCTCAGTTCGGTTGATTCGCAAAATATGTTGAAGTTTGCGAACCAACCGAACTTCTAACACTATGTTACTTTTAACCTGCAGTTCGGTTGGGAACTTGGTTGCGTTGAAGTTTGCGAACCGACCGAACATACCTCTGTAAATGAGTTCGGTTAACTCGCAAAAATAATTTCAAAACCGAACTCTTCTCTATATAGCCAAATGTTGAGTTCGGTTTAATCGCAAAAAACAAAATTTTGCGAACTTACCGAACTCTGTTGTTTAAAGTTCGGTTATAACGTGGTCTAGTCGATGAACCGAACAAAACTCAGTAAACTCAAGCATAGTAGTTAGGTTACATTTGATTTTTCATCAGCTAGCCGAACAAACAAAAACTCCATTAAAGCTCTGGTTCGGTTGCCTGTGATTTTTGATTTATTAACCGAACTGCATTTGCAGACAGTTCGGTTACATGTTCTTCATATAATAAAACCGAACTTTGTTGACCAAGTTGAAATTTTTTTGTTACAATTTTGATTTTCAAGATATTTTAGGCCATTTATAGCAACATTCACTAAGTTACAAGCATACTTCGGTACCCAGATGATGTTTTTTCTCCATATTCACCCATCTCAAAATAAAAATTTTCTCCATCTTCTTCTTCTTCTATCACTTTAGTCACTTAATAATTCTTCTTTAAAAAAAAAATCTATTAATTTAACCTTAATCAAAGATTAATCACACTAACTAATCATTATACAAAAATAATCAGGGGGGTAATTTTGGTATTAGTCTAAATATTTAGATAAGGGGTGACCTAAAATTACTTCTAATGTCTTACCCAAAATAAAACCATGGTCCCCCAAAAAAACCATGGTCCCCAAAAAATGATTCTTTTCCTACCTTACTAAATTGGGGCATATACCACTTAATTTGGGCATGTAGCTAGATGACAAAAAAGGTCATTACAAATAACCTTCACACCACCCATTATCAAAATATACCTAAGTACCTATTTTACCCCTGATTAATTAGCATAATTAATTGTATTATGGGTTAATTATGTTTTGGATGTGAGATTAACTAATGTTAGAGAGTTCTTCAAAACATCAAACATTTTGATTTTTTTTCGTAAATAGTACTCAGAATCGGTTTACGTTCATGAACTTGTAAACCGATTCTGGATTGGTGTTCCAAATTAACAGAGGACATCCATAATCGGTAAACGTTTCCATGTGTATAATCCGATTTTGATAATCGGGTTTACATATTACATGTATAAACCGATTGTTTCCTTTTATACGATTTATTTTTCATTCATTCCATTATTATTGTACAATGCATTTAGCACATGCATCAAGCCTTTAAACCCCTAGGCGACCCTAGTGGACGAGTTATAGTCTCGTGAGGGTTTGCATAGAGATCTACCCACAAAACCTACACTAAAACCGTCAATCTTCGCCGGAGGAATCCGAGTCCCGTTCAGCCGACATGAGGTCCGGAGCATACTCGGGAATTTTGGATACCATGGATTGATAGCTTACATCGAATGTGAATGTTTCCCCCTTTTCCTCCAAGTAGCGCGCTTTGACGACTTCATGCTACAAAAACAAAACACAAACTTACTTTGTTAGTGGTGTTTAGTTGGAAGATCAAACAACATGGATCACGTAAAATAAACCACAAAAATACTTACAAATTGTCAATGGACAATCCAAAGTGGCTAGCGTTCTAATCGGTTTTTGGATAGCCAAAATCGGAAGTATCGCTTTTTCAATGACTAGGTGCCTAGCGTGGATTTGTTGAACACTTCTTCCATTTGGATTCCCAAACTCTTGCCTATATTTGTTATGTACCCCAGCCCAAAAGGTTACGGAATCCACCCTTACGGAGGACTGACGTCTAACTCGAGATTCCACGTACCATGCTTTGGTGATTGCCAAATCTTCTTTTTAATCAAATGATGCCATCTCTTGTATGTGGAGGTATGAAATGAGTAGTTGTGGAGTATATGGAGTGAAGGGGAATAAAATGATCAATTTTGGGCCAAATGGGGTCCAAGGTTGAGTTCTCTATATATAGAGAAAGTCCCTTACGGCTATTGTTTTTGAAAAATGTGAAATAATTTGGTATAATCGGTCTTCTCTAAGTTCTGTATAATCCGATTACAATTTAATGCCATAAGGAATCGGTCTTTCTTGTGACCAGCATAAACCGATTAAATACATGTTAAAATTTTGAATTTTCACCGACACTAATAGGTTTATATATATTCATATATGATCCGATTCTAGCTTGAAAAACATACAAGAAAAATAGCTTGAACAATCGGTTTATGTTGACATATCGAGTAGACTGATTGTTGGCATGTCAGGCTAGAATTATTGAGCAACAACACATAATTATAATTAAAACTTTAAGTGGATTAAGTTCAACACAAAGATCATCCAAAATACAAACCTTAAAAGAGTGTTAAGAACTTAAAAGAACCACAAGTCTTATGAAACTAAACTTTTAATATCTCAAACTTAAACGTAAAAAATTAAAGAGCAGGAGCACCAGCAGCAGCAACACCACCGGGAGCATTTGCAGCACCACCATCAGCAGGAGAACCAGCACTAGCATCAGCACCATCAGGAGCAGCAGCTTCTGCTTGAGCCATTTGTTCCCACATAGCTTCCATTTCTCCATGGAGCTCCCTCTCAGCGGAAATCATGTTTCTCCTCATCCTAGTGAACCTCACGACCTCATGAAGCTCCTCCAGTGCAAGCTTGTCAATCAATGCGATGGCTTGTTCAAGATGGGTCTCACGCCCATAGGCAAACTTATAGAGGCTTCTTTCTGGCACTCTTTGTGGTTTCCTAAGAATGTCCTCCAAGGTGATCTCTAGAGTAAAACGCTAGGTGTCCGAAGTCCATATTTACATAAAACCAAAAAAAAATAGTTAAGAATCAGTACATTATTAAACATATGTAATCCAATTCTGACTACAAAAACATACAAGAGTGTGAAACATTAGTAATCATCTTATGTGGTACATATATAAAATCCGATTATGAAAAGGAATCTGAAAAGACAAACAAAATCGGTAAATTATCAGGCACATAAAACCCGATTATGTGATTGCATAATTAAAAGAAAAAATGTACAAGAATCCGATTATTCTAAAGCACTTATAAACCGATTTCAGTGATGTCTTTTCATTTTTCGATCCAGGATCCAGAATCAGTTTATGTTAATCATCATATAAACCGATTACTGTGCATGCTATTCATGCCAGAGAACAAAACCCAGAATCGGTTTATTCGATATGTCAACATAAACCGATTCTGGGTGTAATTAGATATTTTGATTTTCGAAAATTGAAGATTTAAACATGTAAATCAATGAAGAAATGCAAATCATTGAACGGGTTGATGGATACTTATCTTTTTCTTGGTTGGATCGAAGATTCATTGGACAAGAGGATGAAGATTTTCTTTTTATTAGGGTTTTGAGAATTTGGAAAGATTATGAAGAAAATAGAAAGTTTTTTAGGTTTAGTTCTTTTTTTGTTTTGGATTTACTGAAAATCGAAAGTTTAGTATTTATATTAGATTGTTTTAGAAATTAATGTGGGGGTAAATTAGTATTTTTTAGAAGTTTGGGTGCCCAAAGTAATTTGGTGGTGTGGAAATAAAAATTTGATACTTCCAAATTAAGTGGTATAGGCCCCAATTTAGCCAGGTTTTCTTAAATGTGGATGCAGGCATAGACTAAATCTGTACTACCCTTGTTAGAAGTAAATACAACCCAATGAATTATTCTTGGTTATTAAATACGACCTCATTGTCTTTTAAGATTGTTTTGTTTTGCAATTTGACCATATTTCAGAAGTATAACCGCGCCTACAAAAAAAAAAGTCGCCATATAGTATCTTTTTCTTTTTCTTTTGTCGTCATCTTCATCGATCTTTTATCTATACCGAAGGCTATGAATTTCCATGGAAAAATTCATTATCAGTTCTGACAGAGAGAGTCATGTCATGTGTATTCTGGAATTGAGTTTATGTTATTGATGTATAAAAAGAGTTACAATACAATCAGTTCTTATACACATGAACAGAGAAACAGAAAGAAACAAAATATTAGATAACTGAATATTCATGCCTAAGGAAACACAATATACAAGATCCTATGTTATCCCAATAATGAAATGTGATATATTAGCACCCTCCCTCAAACTCAAGATGGTACAGAGCACATGTTGAGGTTGGAAATGAAAAAATAAAGTCTAAGAGAGGAAAGAATCCTAGTGAAGATGTCTGCTAATTATAATTCTGAAGGAACGTATGGTAGTGTAATTGTTTGTTCTTTGAAGTGATGTCGTACAAAGTGACAGTCAATCTCGATGTTTTTTTTACGTTCATGAAAGGCATCATTGTGGGTAATATGAACATCAGCTTTGTTGTCACAGCAAAGATGAGTAGGTTCTGATAATTGAACTCCCATGTCATGAAGAAGCCATCTTCACCAAATAATTTCGGACATAGTATGAACAAGAGCTCGATACGCAGCCTCAGCACTAGAGCAGGAAACAACTGTCTGCTTCTTACTACGCCAAGAGATTAAAGATTTACCTAGAAATAGGCAATACCTAGTGATTGAATGCCGATTAGTGACATCTCTTGTCCAGTCGGAATCAGAATATTAACGAATAAGAGGTCATATGTATATGAGAAATGTAATCCTTGATATAAATTACCTTTGATGTAGCGTAAAATTTGAAGAACTTCAGCGAAATGTGTTGATCTTGGAGCTGACATGAACTGGTTAACAATTTGAACTGCATGACTGATGTTTGGTCGTGTCATAGTAAGATAGTTAAGATTACCTACCAGTTGATTCTATGATAACGTAGGATTGGACAAAGCTTGTCCATCAATGTAGTTGATCTTTATATTCAGTTCAATTGGTGTGTTGATAGTTTTATTGTTGGTTAATCCAGCACGTTTAAGAATGTCAGTAGCATACTTCACTTGAGAGATAAAATATCCATTATATGACTTATCAACTTCAATACCTAGAAAATATCTTAGGAAACCAAGGTCTTTCATTTCAAAACAAGAGTTGAGATGAAGCTTTAACTCCCTAATACCTTCTGTAATGACCATGTCATCACTATACATGAGAAGAATCACCATTCCCCTTTCAGTCTTCCGGATGAACATGGATGAATCATATGCACTTTAAGTGAATCTATATTGGACAATATCATTGGACAATTTCTCAAACCAAGCATGAGGTGCTTGTTTAAGTCCATACAGTAGTGTTTTGCAAATATTATACACTTGGTTAGGAGAATATGCTAATCCAGGTGGTGGTTGCATATAGACTTCTTCTTGAAGGTCTCCATGGAGAAATGAATTTTTAACATCCATTTGATGGAGATCCCAATTACTAGCAGAAGAAATATGAATAAGAGTACATATTGTGGTCATACGAGCAACATGAGAAAATGTCACTTCAGAGCCGATACTATACTCTTGAGTGTAACCTTGAGAAACTATACGAGATTTATAACAATCTATTTTTCCATCTTAGTTACTTTTTATATTGTATACTCATTTACTTATAACAACATATTTTCCTGGAGGTAGGTCTACTATGTCCCATGTATTATCCTTCTTATGTGTAGTCAATTCTTCTCACATAAAATTTTGCTAGCCTGGATTGGATGATGCTTCCTTGTATGACCTTAGTTTCATGTATGGGTAAAATGGATGATAAAGAGCAATGATAATTAGATAACTTAGCTGGTTTTGGAAGAGTGCGGGGAGGAAATGCAGTAGCTTCAGTTACAGGATTCCCATCTTGAAAAGTAATGTCAGGATTGTCGATAGAGTGTTTTGTAGCAGCTTCAGGAGTTTCAGCAGGAGGAGTGACGATTTTTGCATCAAGAGTACTAGTTGTAGGAGGAGCATGAGCAGTTTATGATTGAGAATTATTGGATGCGCATTTTCAAAGGATCTAGATAAGAAAAAGTCTCAAAGACGGGGTATTTATTATTAGGAAGAGACCAAAATTTTATTTTCTCCGAAAACGTGACATGATGAGAGATACGTAATCTTAGATTTTCTACATCATAACAACGATACCTTTTTTTTTTCTATACCATATCATATATTAGACATAAAGAGCATTATTTCTTCCTAGTTTGTTACGTTCTCGTTCTGCAAGAAGAACAAAACATATGGAACCAAAAACACGGAGTTCAGAGTAGTCAGGTGATTTCCCATAAAGGGTTTCATATGCTGACATACCTCCTATGACAATAGTTGGGATACGATTTATTGTATAAACTGCAGTGAGTACTGATGCTCCCCAAAAGTTAGAAGGAACAGATGCAGAGAGAAGCTGAGTTCTAGCTGTTTCAAAAATATGACAATGTTTGTGTTCCGCGACACCATTTTTTTCTGGATTTTTTGTACATGATAACTGAAGAAGTGTACCTTCGGATTTGAGAAATATTTGAAACGGTTTTATATATATACACCTCCTTGATCATCACGGAAAACTTTGATGGTTTTTCCAAATTTTGTTTTGATCGTTTTAGAGTATTCAATATATATGTTTAAGAAGTATGATCTTGAACTGAAAATATATATCCATGTAAAACGAGCATAATCATCAATGAATATGACATACTATAATGCCCCTCCCTTAGGGGTAATAGGGACCTTTCCCCAAATATCTTAGTATATAAGATCAAAAGGTGCAGTAGAGAAAGTAGTGTTATTATTAAAAGTAAATTCTGGTTGTTTACTCGACTTACATGAAATTCAATAAGCTTCTTTTTGAATCTTAGTAACTCCTAATAATCCTTTATTAATTATGTATGTTAGACAAGAAATCGAGACATGACCTAACTTAGAATTCCAAGACATAAACGGAGAGATATTGAAAGGTATAATGGATGAAGAAGCATCAAACAAAATTATCCTTTGGTTGAGTAACACCAAGTGTTTCAAGAATATATAGACGACCAACTTTACGGTATATCCCAACAAGCTTCCCTATCTTGGGATCTTGTATCGCACAACCAGAAGAGATGAAATAAATGCTAAGACCTTGATTATATTATTGCCCAATCGATATAAGATTCATTTTAATCTGTGGAACAATGAGCCCATTTGGTACATATATCTTATCTAAAATCTTAACATGGAAAATATGGCTAGCAAATATTTATGATCCATCTGCAGTATGGATGTTAGGTGTAACAATATGAGGTTATTCTCAAATTACATTTAATTGAAACTCATATTATTTGAAGCACCTGGATCACCAGTTGAGGGACTATTACCAATTGAAAATATTTCATTGCAAGAATAGGTGGTGTGGAGGTGTATGTTACTGCAGCAGAATTTAATCTCCTCTTTTATCTCATGTTTCCCGATGATGGTGATGGACAATTTCCATTATTTCCAGGTTCCTTGCAGTAATTTCAATGACCTTGAGAGGTTGAGCCTTGAGAAGTTTGAACTTTGAAACACACTGTGTGATGTAGTATTCAGTTCTTGGCCAGATGTCATGGTTTCTTACAGTTGAAACACTGAGCTTGTGATATGTCATGATAGTTTCTTTGAGAATTGAAGTGATTGTTGAAGTTTGTACGTGAAGGTACTAGAAAAATATAGAGAATATCATGCTTGATCTGGTTTTGAGTTTCTTCATCAATGAGTTCAGAGAGTTCATTTTCTACAGTTGGAAGAGGTGATCGATGAAGAATTGATGCTGAATGTTTCAAATTCATCTCTCGACTACCTTAAGAGTTGAACTAGTCGTAATTTTACTCTATATTTTTTTCATAATTCGATATCGGTCCAATTAGGCTCTATAAGTGCTAGCTGATTTTGTATGACTGACATCTCAGAATGAAAGACAGGGATTGGTCGATCAAGTTGTTGCTTCATAGATGGATATCTTATTCAATTTTGTAACGTTGGGCAAATTTAATTTGTGTGTACCTCATTGAAAGGAAGTCATATGCTTCCGTGGCTATTTCAAAATCGGTAAGTTGCATGGTTATGAAAGTGACCACTGTGTTGCTAATCAATGTCAGTATCTTGTGATTATTGATTTCCCACTTTGTCTTTACAGCTAGCAACAGTTGTATTAGTATATTTGGCTTTACCATCAATATGTTTCCACATAGATTTTTCTTTGAGAAAGATTTTCATACGAAAAGACTAATGATTATCGTTGGTTCCATCAAACTTCACAGTTATATGTTGATAATCTTCACGCGACATGTTGTAGTGATATACACTATAATAGGCTAAATTAGGGTGTAATCTTACAGGATCTACACTATAAGGATTGAGATAGAAAACCTCGGAGAGGCAGCAGAGATAAACTCGAAAAATAATTCTTCAATAACTAATTTAGGTTTACATGGAAAAATAAAAGAGAAAGAGTGGTCTGGCCAACACGAGCCAGATGCACGTACAAGGTGTTTAATGAAAGGCACTCAACAAAAGTATAAGGGAACCCTATAGTGTAACTCAGGCATACAAGGGGTTTATAACAATGCCCACCCCTACAGCTTATCCTTTTTCTCAAGGATGAACTTAGGGAAAGAGGATCTGATGAAAGTTGTGTCCTCCCAAATGGCATCTCCATCAGTAGTATGGGACCACTATACCTGCACCCGTGGAACATGTTGGCGGCCTTTGAGAAGAATACAATAATCTAAAACCTTGATAGGCTTGACTTTGAATAAACCTTCCTTGTCCAGGGTGGGAAGCATTGATTGTGGTAGAATCCCTTGGCCAAGTTTCTTCTTTAGCTGTGATACGTGGAACACGGGATGGATCCGAGAAGAAGCAGGCAACTCGAGTCGATAAGAAACACTGCCAATCCTTTCTAACACCCTGTAAGGACCAAAAAACTTGGCTGCTAGCTTGATATTCTTACGTAGCTGAACATATGTTTGTCTATATGGTTGAAGACGTAAGTATACCCAATCTCCAACTACAAATGATCTATCAACCCTCCCCTTTCCAGCTTGATGTTTCATTCGATCTTGAGCAGTAAGAAGATTTTGGAACAATACCTCTGTCATAATAGATCGATAGTGCAGATAATCCTCTACCAAGGGATTATTGATGGCCCCAGTAGCATGTAGTCCAAATTGTGGTGGAGGATAATCGTAAAGAGACTGGAAGGGTGTTAGCTTTAGGATGGTGTGGTATGAAGTACCACTCAGCAAGAGATAACCATGAGACCCACTTGACTGGCCTATAGCTGCACATGCAACGGAGATAGAATTCTAAACAAGCATTTACATGTTCTGTTTGGCCATCTGTCTGTGGGTGATAAGCCGTGCTCAAATATAGTGAAGTACTCACTGCCTGGAACAATGCCTGCCAAAAACCACTTAAAAATACTGTATATCTATCGAAAACAATGGTTGCATGGATGCCATATAATTTAAGGATGGTGTTGATAAATACCTTGGCCACAGCTTAAGCTATGTAAGGGTGACTCAATGTAATAAAGTGGGAATATTTAGTGAATCGATCAATAATTACCAGAATTACGTCTCTGCCCTAGGACCTTGGAAAACCTAAGATGAAATCCATGTTGAGATGCTTCCACGCTTGATCAGGTACGGATAATGGTTGTAGCAAACCAGCAGGTAGATGGTGTTCCACCTTATGTTGTTGGTAAATATCACAATTGCGGACAAATTCCATCAAATCTTTCTTCAAGCCAGGCCAGTGGAAAAATGATTTCGCTCTTTAATAATTGGCTTGCGTTTAGGAGTGGCCTCCAATGGCTGAGGAATGAACAGCTGCTAGAAACATTTGTCAAACTGCACCAATTATACCAATATAGATCCTACCTTGCAACTTCATAATGACGTTAGTGTAAGTATAACCTTCAGCATTCAGGGGAGAAACAATAAGCTTTGGAATCTAATCCAAGGCGATGAGGTCATCTTCATATCTAGTGATCACTTCGTCAATCCATTTGGGATGAGTTGCAGATATTGAATAATATAGTGGCATGAGACAGAGCATCAGCTACACGATTTTCGGATCCTTTCTTGTAGTATAAAGTGTAGTCATATCCCAAGAGATTAGTAAGATATTTCTACTGAAGTAGAGTGTGCAACTTCTTCTCCGTGAATAACTTAAGGCTTTGATGGTCTGTAAAAATATTAAAATAGGAACCCAATAAGTAAGATCTACATTTGGTAACTGCAAGGACAACAACTAACAACTCTTTTTTGTAAGTGGATAAGACCTTATATCTTATGCCTAATCCCTTGATGTGGAAAGCAATAGGTCTACCACTTTGCATTAACACTGCCCCAACCCCCGTATCACTAGCATCTATTTCTATTTAAAACTCCTTACTGAAATCTGGTGACACCAACACAGGAGTAGAAGTGACCACTTTTTTGAGGAGCTCAAAAGTTGATTCTGCGTACGCATTTCAAGTAAAATTCTATTTTTTAAGCAGTGTTGTTAGGGGTTGACAAATAAGCCCATAGCCTTTAACAAATTTACGGTATTAACCTGTCAGCCCTAGGAATCCACATAGACCCTTAATGGTAGTTGGTCTAGGCCAGTTCACCATACATTCAATTTTGGTTTGGTCAGCTGTGACACCCTTATTGCTGATTATATGACCTAAATACTCTATTTGAGTTTGTCCAAAAGAACATTTACTACGTTTAACAAACAAAGAATGACTGTGAAGGATATAGAGTGTAATATACAGATGATGACAATGTGAAGCCATGTCTTTACTATAGATAAGTATGTCATCGAATAAAACTATGATAAATTTTCTAAGATATGGGAGAAAAATATCATTCATGAGTGATTGAAAAGTCGCAGGGGCATTAGTGAGCCCAAAGGGCATCACTCGAAATTCACAATGGTCGTGATGCGTACGAAATGTAGTCTTAACAATGTCATCTAGGTAAACCCTAATCTGGTGATACCCATCGAGAAGATCTAGTTTGGTGAATATAGTAGCACCAGATAACTCATCGATAACTGGTATAGGGTACTTATCTTTAATTGTGATTGCATTCAGCTTACGATAGTCGGCGTAAAATCTACAACTTCCGTCCTTCTTCTTGACTAAGATTATCGGTGATGCAAAAGGGATACGGCTGGGCTGTATGATCTCAGCTTGTAGCATTTCCTGGACTAGCTTTTCAATCACTTCTTTCTACACATATGGTACTCTGTAAGGGCGCATATTGGGGGGTGTAGAATTTGGAAGCAAGTTGATGTGGTTATCATGAGATCTTTCATGAGGCAATGATGTAGGAGTCTGAAAGATGGTAGGTAACTACTCCAGAACTGCAGCAATTGGTGCTTCAGTGACCTCTGAAGACGTAGTGGCATGTAGAGAAAAAAAAATACCAAGCAGACCTTGTGTACCCTTTTTAAGTAACCTTTGCAACATGGTGCTGGACATTTGGGATAAAGCAGTTGTTTCTTGGTGTTCTGTAAGCTCAATCTCTTTACCTTGATGCTGAAATTAAATGATCAGTTTCTTGAAGTCAAAGACCATTGGTTCAGTTCACGCATCTAGTCCACACCAAGGACCATATCACAACCACCCAGCTCCAGAATGTGCAAGTCATGATAGAATGTATGTCCTCGCATACTCCAAGTAAACCCAGAACATTTTGCTTGGCTAAGTAATTTGTTCACATCTGCTACTGTCACTTGTAGAGGTTGTGTAGAACTGATCAGACTTCCACTCATACGTGCAGCTTTTGGGTCCAAAAGGCTATGAGTGCTGCCACTGTCGACTAAGATGGTAAGTTCTTATTTCTGGACTAACCCTTTGATTTTAATGGTTGTATGGGAGATGGATCCAACCAGGGCATGTACAGATATCTCCATTTCTTCCTCCAACTCCACAATAGTTGGACAAGAGCCTTCCTTTGCTTCTACATATTGGAATCTATCCTCATCATCTGCCATAATCATATATAATTGATTCTTATTACATTTATGACCTCTTATCCACACTTCATCGCAGTCATAACATATTCCCTTTTCCTTTTTTTGTGCGCATTTCAGCATAAGTGAGCTTCTTAAATGGATGCATTTTAGGACTTGTTGTTGGACTGGTAACACTTGGAATAGTGACTAAGGGACTGAAATTAGGAGGTTTGTTAGAAATAGTTAATGTCTTTCCCCCATAAACAAACTTGTTTGGAAGTTTTGGTTGGGTCTTAGTAGATTTCTCCATGATACACTCTTGCCTCCTAGCTAGGAAAATAGCATGTTATAGTGTAGTAGGAGTAAACACTTGTACCACCATTTTGATATCCTCCTTTGGCCCACTAATAAAACTTTGAATGAAGTAATCCTCAGTCAGAGAAGGGTTCTTATCTAACATTAAGGCTTTCAACTCTTCAAATTTTTCTTGATGGTCCAAAACTGTATGTATTTGATCTAACTTGTTGAATTCTCCTACAACATTATCATGACCTAATTCCTGAAACCTAGTGCAGACATCAATAATGAAATCTTCCCAATACAAGATACTTTACCTATTTGGTAGTCTTGGAACCAAATATCTGCTTTTCCATCCAAGTACAGGGTTTCCATGTGCACTTTTTGTTCATAATTCATATGGTGTAGGAAGAAGTACTTCTTATATTTTATGATCCAAGATCTAGGATGAGTGTCATCGAAACATTGGAAGTCAACCTTAGGTATGTAATTGGAAAATTGACCTTCACTCATATGATGAGGTTGAATTTTTCGTTGGGGATGAGTATGTTAATACCCATGGAAATGGTTGCTAGTTGAAGGATCTGGAACTTCTCCATCTTCCCAAAAATGATTCATTTCACCGCTATTATTATCCCCCGATGGAGAAACCTGTCTATCGAGAAGCAATTGAAACTGCTTGTCCATAGAGGACCGAAGAAGTTGAAATTGATTATCGATATCATCTTTCATTGTCTTTACCTCTCCTTTAACAGATTGAAATGATTGAACTTCTACACTCAATTCCTGCAATTCCTGACCCAATTTCTTGGTTAAACCTAGTTCCATCAGCCATACTTGTTCCGTGGAAAGACCTAATCTGATACCACTTGTAGTGATCTACACTACAATAGGCTAAATTATGGTGTAATCCTACAGGATCTACGTTGTAAGGATTGAGATAGAAAACCTCAGAGAGGCAGCAGAGATAAACTCGAAAAATAATTCTTCACTAACTAATTTAGGTTTAGATGGAAGAATAAAAGAGAACGAGTGGTCTGGACAACACGAGCCAGACGCACGTACAAGTTGTTTAACTAAACGCACTCAACAAAAGTATAAGGTAACCCTATAGTGTAGCTCAGGCATACAAGGGGTTTATAACATATGTTGAAGGATAAATATGGGGTATTTGATTCTAGGGTTTATGATGTATAGTTTTTATTATCTGAAAAAGATGAGGCAGAAAACAAAGAAATGGATAAGGAGATTGATGATACTTGTTATTGTTGCAGCGGAAGAGGTTTGTCAGATCTTACCAAGCTTTGATGCCATGACAGAAATAGTTATGGCATGTATATTCTGGAATTGGGTTCATGTTATTGATATGTCAAGATAATTACAATACAATATGTTCTTATACAAATATTCAGAGAGATAAAAGGAAACATAATATTATAGATAGCTGAATATACACGCCTAAGGAAACATATTATACATGATCTTATGTTATCCCAAAATAGGACAATATGATATATTAACAAGTTCATTTATTATACATCTAATTAGCATGAACGTATAATTGAGTAATCCTTGATTGTTAAATTATTTATTCTTTTTGTCACATCCTCAATGGTAAATTAACTCTATCACGTTCAAAAAAATTTAATCCTTAACTATTTTATTGTTATATTCAGAGCAGTTTTTCAGAATTCCGAACAATTTATTTATTTATATATTTAGTTCATTATCAAACCTAGGTCTGTAAATTTCATAAGTTTATTTTTAAGATTCGGAGAACAAAATGAAATAGACCCCAAACCATTTGAAACATATATTTTTTGTTGTATATCCATTCAGTGATTGTTTCTGTCAGCAATAACCAATGCTTATATCCGACCCAAATGTTGATAATAGCGAAAAACAATTATTGTTGATTATATTGGAGACGGAAAGTTCTAGATGGTTTGAGCATATTTTTTTAATCTCTCTGAATCTAAATTATGCTTCACAAATTGCAGATCCAGGTTCGGTCGTGAACAAAGAAAAAGATTTGGAGCTTCTATTTTATCAAATGTTCTCAATCTGATAATTAAAAAAAAAATCAAGCTTCTTGATCGTGTTTATCGCATTCTTAAGATATTCTTGATTATTTTCTTAGAATGGAAATTCAGCTGAACTCCAAAGCTGAATCAGATATATTGTAAGCTAAAAGAGAATACAATTTAAGATTAGAAATGACTTTTAAAATGATTATGCTTTCTAAAAAAAATCACATTAGGTTCATACGTTTAACTGATATCCTTGTACATACCTAACAAGCGAAAAACTTCAAGACACTCCATACATTGCTTATCTCTTGGACCACAGTTCTCATTCACAGTTTGATCAACTAAACATTTTGCAAGGTCTCTTGGAAATCCTGCAACAACTTTACCATCAGCAAGAGCATCTATTGCCAGGAAAACATATGTTGGTCCACTTTTAATGTGAAGTAAAAAAAAAAGTAATCAAATTTACCATCAAAAATAGAGGTTAGTTTTCAAATAAAGGTGATAGAGTATAACTTATAATGTACAAAATATGTCTTCATTTAGTAAATGCTCTCTGAGACATAATTGAGGCTTAATACTCTCATCGATCTCTACCTAGCATGTACATATGTCTATCTTTGTGTGCATTTACAAAAATGAAATGTCTTAAGTAATGATGATCAGTGCTGGTTTCTTAAGGTTCAAGCATTGCATCCTAAGTAAGTTTGTGAACTAGTTGCCATGTTCACGAATTGCTTTGATCCAAAATAATCTAAATACTGCTTAAAATAGTTTTACTTTGGTCTTAGGTAATCTTATTTACATAGTTATAATATTCTAGCAATAGAGTTTTTTCCTTTGATGGAAGCCGTGAAACTGGTTAAACAAGTAATTTCAAAAGAAATGTACTTTCAAAGTTAGCTTCTACTTAATTACGATGAGAATTAAATTACTCAAAATAGTAAGGTAGTAAGAATGAAAACCATTAAGCATGCTAGAAATATGCCTTATAATACAAATAAGAATGGTGCGCATACGTGTTTGTCAATAAGGTTCGTGCACCATAAGTTCACGAATTATCCAATATTGTTTGTGAAGAATCAAGCAATATAGAGTTCAAATAACCATTAAACTTTGACATGGTTCAAGAATTGATGTTTATATTTCGTGAACTTAAAGTCTTAAGGTGCCAAAAAAATAAAACTGGAACTTGCACAGTTCGGGAAATCAAGTGAATTTTAGGAATCAAAGAAAAATTCCTCAAATTGCATTTTTCGCGAACTACCAAAAATGGTTTGCTAATTCAAGTGTATTTTAAGATTTAATAAAAAAACATCTCAAATTTCAAAGTCCGCGAACTACCAAAAATGGTTCGCGAACTTAAGTACAACTTGGAGTTTTATGAGCTTAATTCACAATATAGCTTTTTGAACAATTAGATTTTCTCTCATCCTCAAATGTGATATGTTTTTTGAACTTTCATTGCTTTAGTTCTAGTTTCGAGATTAATCAAGAATAGGTGTAAACACATAACCTATTATTTTTGCATCCTCTTACTAAATCCAACGACCATGTCCTAGAAAATAGAATTATTGAAAGACATGAGTCAAATAGAATTTCCAGTCATCACTTAGTTACCTTTTTCGATGAAGTTTTCGTTGATATATTCGTGCAACTTCAATCTTCAAGGGTATACGGTGAACTATGGGACTAAACTACCTAAATAAATTCCTAGTACGTGACTGACTTTAGATGACTTAAATCAACAAATATTTTTGGTCATCTAACGTTGACAAAAATCTTGACATACCAACACTTGTGGGTTCAGTCTAGCAGTTCTCTAACAAGTGCTATAGAATGGTTTTTCCCAAAGAGGACAGTCCCGTTACCTTATTTCATGTATAATCAGTGGCGGAACCAGGTTTTAAAAATAGGGGGGGCTAATTATTTTTTCTTCGCCGCATCTAAATCATTGTCTAATTTTTTCGCTTGGATAGTTGACATAGAAACTGATATTAGAAACTGCACCCCGGTGATGTACGTGAATATACAAAAAAAATATAATTTGGATATTTGACCTGCATATTGACGGGTGTACGTAAACTGCATAAGAAGTACTGCTCCTGAAGTAGAAAGAAGGAATGAGTGAGAAACGAGAGGAGACGTTCGTGATTCCAACTTCAAGCACTCGATCAAAGGAATATAACTACCAATCAGATCTTATATGTTACACGTTGCAATTAATACAAGCAGCGTACCTGCAATTAAAACAAGAGGCATACCTGAAAGATTCCACCGTACGTAGTACTTAGCAACAACAAATTTTGGGAAGATATACGCATAAAGAAGTAAGCATAATTTCTCAAACAATACGGAGATGGCAAAGAATATCACTGCAATATGTTTAGATAGGTGCACATAATTTATTAGGAGTATTATTAAGAGACATATCTTGATGTTTGTTATTTGTCTTTTCTTTTGTGAAAGGTAATCTCCATTTTTATTCGCAATAAATGTTTATAAAAGATTGAAGTTTACGCAGTAGCTCCTTGCGAAGACGTCTTTAGATTTATTGAAAGCTGCTTTTGTTATCAACTTTAAGGCAGAAGTTAGAACACCGGAGAAACATAAACCAGCCAAGAAGGGCACATCAACGAAAGGTCTCCAACCATTCCACCGTGAACATGAGCTTCAACAACTCCATAAGAGCTTATAATTAGACAAAACACCAAAGCAACCCTCCATACATCACCATCATTAATTCCACACAACAACATCAAGTTTAGAAAGTATTGACTATATTGATCGAAATCCAACCAAAAAAAGAACCAAAACCCTAGAAAGCAGTTATTCTGGAAAACCTAACCAAGTAACATGAAATAAAAAGCTAATTAGGTATTGTTCTTGAGGATGATACTAAGATGCATAGAAGAAAATCCTTACCTAGTACTTAAAGTTAATGGATCCTGTGAACAAAAATTGCATTCAATTTGACGTAAGTATCTAACTCTCCCTCTCTTTTCTTCCATGATCCGTTCTTCTTGGTGGATTAAATCGGTAAGGATTGGTGGACTAATTTATTTATTTTTATTTTTGCAAGGATGAAATACGGACTTGGTGGGATTTTGCAGGGAAAAGGGGGGGCTACAACCAGGTTTAGTCAACCTGTGCTTCCGCCCCTGTGTATAATATATAAAGTTTGACAAAGTCAAGAGGTATCTCAACAAATACTCTTTTTTAATGCAAAAGGAGATTTATTGATTATATTAGACGGAAAATATAGTCTTGCACGATAGCAGTAATAATAAAGTATAGAGGATCATCAATCCAGACTGTTGTACCTCTATTGCGTCGAAGCACAATTATTAGTTTCCATGTTGATGTGCTTAGAATTCCAGATTTCTTAAGATTTTACAGAAATAAATATCTCTTCTTACTATGCCTATGTGCTTCCAGGAGACATTATACTCGCCCCCATTAATGGCTATAGCTAAGATGAAAGAATATGTCTCAAAGATCACTCTCATATGTCTCATCCTGATAATCTACTTGACTTTCTCATCAACTACTAAACATTACTGATAAAATGGTGGTCTAACAACCACACCCAACAATTCGTTTGGCAATCTGAGAGGACTTATTCCAATATACTTTCTAGAGAATCAACTAGACAGTTAGACTCAATCTAGAGTAAAGTATATCAAAGAGTTTAATATCTCTGTTTCACAATGTAATCAGCCAATCAAAAAAATAGAAATCCGCGAGCCTGATTATTATGTGAAACAACTTGAACGGTACCAAAGACCAATGTTCAAGTGTCAATCAATTTAAATCAAAAACCAAATGTTGGATATTCTAATTGATTGATATTAATGCACAACTTGTGATATTTCAATTATATAACAAAATATAATGCGGAAAAAAAATAACAAAAACACCAAAATTTTGTTAACGAGGAAACCGCATATGTAGAAAAACCCCAGGACCTAGTCCAGATTGAACACCACACTATATTAAGCCGCTACATACTCTATCCTACTACCAATTAACTTCAGACTGGACTGTAGTTGAACCCTAATCAATCTCACACTGATTTAACGTACAGTTGTGTTCCTTACGTCTTTGATCCCAGCAGGATACTACGAACTTGATTCCCTTAGCTGATCTCACCCACAACCAAGAGTTGCTACAACCCAAAGTTGAAGACTTGATAAACAAATCTGTCTCACATAGAAAAGTCTATAAATTGAATAAATATGTCTCCCACAAAAATACCCAAGAGTTTTTGTTCTGTCTTTTGATAAATCAAGGTGAACAGGAACCAATTGATAAACCAGACTTATATTCACGAAGAACAGGCTAGTATTATCAATTATCTCATAATAATCTTAATTGACTAGCGAAACAAGATATTGTGGAATCACAAACGATGAGACGAAGATGTTTGTGATTTCTTTTATCTTGCTTATCTGAGAAATTAATCTCGAGTCAATTATTTTAATTGTACTCAATACGATAGAATCGGGCAAGATCAAAAAACGCAACTACAAAGAAAATAGTTGGGTCTGGCTTCACAATCCCAATAAAGTCTTTGAAGTCGTTAACCTATATGGTCTCGATAGAAACCTAAGGTTAAAGGAGAATCTACTTTAGTTGATGCAACTGTAACACACAGGAGGTGCGGGGATTAGGTTTCCCAGTTGCTAGAGTTTTCCTTTATATAGTTTTCAAATCAGGGTTTTCAATCCAAGTTACCTTGGTAACAAAGCATTCAATATTCACCGTTAGATGAAAAACCTGATTCAACCAAGTTAATATCTTTCAACCGTTAGATCGAACTTAGCTTGTTATACACAAATGAAAGTACCCTCATTTAGGTTTATGTAATTGTACCTAAACGTGTACACCATGTTGGCTCGACAATAGTTAACCGTAGTTAGCCATATGATTACTCTCATATCAACCTTATTCATCTTAACTATAACTGGTTCAAATGACTCAAATGAAACTAGTTAAAGAGCCGTTCAATTGCTATATTCTCATCGAATTATACAAGAACACAATTGAAGCAAAATCGATTTGATTCACTCGAATCAATACATGAACATTATAGCCACGGTTTGCAAACATTGCGTTCCTTAATTTATAAATGTTTAAGTTCATGTAAAACCTATTTTAGAAAGTAACCAAATCAAGTATGCAAATGGGTACGCATAATTAAGTAGACATACCGAGTTTGGTTATGACAGTACATGTACGGGTGTGCATACCTATTCACACTCCAAACTCCAGCAGAAATTCACGGACGTGAGACTTTCACCAGTATGCGTACGGGTACG
Organism: Papaver bracteatum; assembly: GCA_023529315.1. NCBI lineage: Eukaryota > Viridiplantae > Streptophyta > Magnoliopsida > Ranunculales > Papaveraceae > Papaver > Papaver bracteatum. The sequence goes on from JAJJWX010005119.1 coordinate 998,846, forward strand.
CATACTTTCCCATACATCCAACAACCGCTAGTACGCGTATGGGTACGCATACTTCAGGTTCCCAGTTTTGGACTTATACACAAATGTGATAACACACTATGTTTATATCCAAACATGGTTACATGATTCTAAGCTCTTTATTTCAATCATTGAAACTTTTTAAGAGGATGACAATAGCGGTTTTCACACACTATTAGCATCAAAGCAATTTTCAAGATATTGAAATAATTATTAACGAAACATTCTAAGACTACACCAAATGATTATATCACACAAACCATGTAAGATGTTACTCGGAGATTTTCTCATGATATAAGATGAACTTGGTCGAAGCGAAAGCTTGCCAACACATATTTCGAGAAATATATTAGCGAGATAAACTCAGCTCGAAATATCAAATGTGTATATAGAAAACTATATCGTAATACGACTTATGTCGCAATATAGGAGATAGAGTAGAAATAGGCTTTCCAAGTGATATATGAGTTTCAGTCTCCACATACCTTTTTTGGACAAAGTTTCACAAGCTCCCCTTAGTACTTCTTCGTCTTCAACTTATGAACGTCGTGAAGTCTAAAGTTCAACTACACAATCTATGCCCTAGTCCGAGACATCTATAAATAGGTTAGAAATCAAGACTTATAGTTTTGATCACTAACATTGACAAACATGCTTGAGATAGAAACAATGCGAGCTCGACCGAGCAATGCTCTAGCAATTATTACACCATTGATGCTAATATGCTTGATCCAATATGCTGCCTTGCAAAATTTTGAGCAATTAGTCTAATTTCACCCATTTAAATATGATTACAAAAGGAAACACCACCATTACCTTTGATGTTTTTGTAGTAAGGTGTTACCCAAATAGTGTTACTGGTTTGTTTTACAACATAACTAGATCTCCCTGTAGAGTCAACATAAGTAGAAGCATTATGTAGAAAACTCTAAAATATTAACAATGCTTTCAAGTACCAAACTAAAGATATCAAAGTCCAAAGACAAGCTTATCCATGTCCCATTCAGAAACAAATAAGAAAAAATTACAAATAAACCCTTTGAGAAAGACTCTTCCAGAACCGCATCTCACATCTTGAAAAAGCGGGGGTCTAACAACTTCACCCAATATTTCGATTAGCAATTTGTATGGGCTAACTCTAATATACTTTTAAGAGAATCAAATAGACAGTCAGACTCAATCTTAATAAAAAGTATATCAAGGAGTTAATATCTCTATTTCTCGATTTGATCTATACTCAAGCAAATAGAAATCTGCGAGTCTTTATCAAATACATGAGATATAAACTTGGATGGTACCAAAGACCAATATCCAAGGATCAATCAATTTCCAAACAACAACCAAAGGTTGGGTTTCAAAATTGATTGATACAATGCACAATCTGTGATATTTCAATTATATAACAAAATATAATGCAGAATAGAAATAACACAGACACCAGAAATTTTGTTAGCGAGGAAACCGCAAATGCAGAAAAACCCCGGGACCTAGTCCAGATTGAACACCATACTATATTAAGCCGCTACAAACATTATCCTACTACACATTAACTTTGGTCTGGACTGTAGTTGAACCAAAATAAATATCACACTGATTCAAGGTACAGTTGCGCTCCTTACGTCTCTGATCCTAGCAGGATACTACGCACTTGATTCTCTTATATGATCTCACCCACAACCAAGAGTTGCTACGACCCAAAGTCGAAGACTTTAATAAACAAATCTGTATCACACAGAAAAGTCTACGATATTAGATAAATTTGTCTCCCACAGATAAACCTACGAGTTTTGTTCCGTCTTTTGATAACATCAAGGTGAACAGGAACTAATCAATAGCCTGGACTTATATTCCCGAAGAAGATCCTAGAATTATTGATCACCTCACAATAATCTAAAACGTATGGTCTCGAAACTAGATATTGTGGAATCACAAACGATGAGACGAAGATGTTTGTGATTTCTTTTTATCTTGCCATATCGGAGATATAATCTCAAGCCAATTATTCAATTGAAATCGTACGATAGAAAATGTCAAGATCAGATCGCTCAACTACAAAAGAAGTAGTTTCTTCTGGCTTCACAATCCCAATGAAGTCTTTAAGTAGTTAACCGACCGGGTCTCGAGAAGAAACCTACGGTTAAAGGAGAATCGACTCTAGCAAAACCAACTAATATCACACAGGAGGTGTGAGGATTAGTTTTTCCAGTTGCTAGATATCTCCTTTATATATTTTTTAAACCAGGGTTTGCAATCTAAGTTACCTTGGTAACAAAGCATTCAATATTCACAGTTAGATGAAAAACCTGATTTATCCAAGCTAATATCTTTCAACCGTTATATCGAAACTTAGCTTGTCACGCACAAATGAAATGTATTTCATTTAGGTTTGAGTAACCGTACCTAAACGTGTACATTTGGTTGGTTCACAAATAGTTAACCAATGGTTAGACATATGAGCACTTTCATATAAACCATATTCCATCTTCTTCACAACTAGTTCAAATGACTCAAAAGAACTAGTTGAAGAGTTGTTCAATTGCTTAAATCTTTATACATAGACACAATTGAAACAAAATCGGTTCGATTCACTTGAATCAATTAATGAAAAATATAGCCACGGTTTTCAAAGATTGCATTCCTTATTGATTTATTGTTTAAGTTCATGAGCTTACCGATTTGAGAAATATAACCAGATTGGATATGCATACGGGTATGCGTACCTTAGCTACCGGATTTGAGTTTACAAACTCAACAGATATTTTCGGTTTGAAAACTTCCGTGGGTACACGTACGGGTATGCGTACCTAAGGTGGGTGGTTTGACAGTTTGCAAACTTACAAACTCAGCAGAATTTTTTGGTTCAAAAACTTCCGCCAGTACGCGTACGGGTATGCGTACTCAACCCGTCTCCTTCACCAATACCGCATGCACACATATGCGCACTTGGTTTACGGTACATGGATTTATACACTAATGTGCGAACACACTATATATGTTGATATCCTTAGATGGTTACGTACTCTCAACTGTACATTTCAATCATTGAAATATTCTTTTATAATGTTATAATAGTCGTTAGACATAAGAATCGACTATCGTCATCAAAACTATTTTCAAGATTGAAACGTCATCATGACTTTTGTCACGGGTAAAGATGAAAAGTGGTTAAAGCAAAATCTTGCCAACACATATTTCGAGAAAAATATAGGCGAGTAAACTTGGCTCGAAATAGCGAATGTGTATGTATGAATACTATCATACTTATACGACTGTTGTCTCAAGAGTAGGAGATAGAGTAGATAGACTTTTGAGTGACAGATGAGTTCAAGTCTCCACATACCTTTTGGTCGAATGAAGTTCCACTGGTTCCTTGAGTAGTTCTTCGTCTTCGTAAGATAATCGCCATGGATTCTGGAGCTCAACTATAATTAACTATCCTAGACCAAGACTTAGTCATAAGTAAACTAGAAATCAAGACGTATAGTTTTGATCACTAATATTGACAAACATGCTTGATATAGCAACGCATGCGAGTTCGACCGAGCAATGCTATAACAATCTCCACCTTTGTCAATTTTAGTGAAAAAACTATCAATACATATGGATTACAAAATAGATAAAACTTTGTCGCTTCTCGTCCACATGCTTGATTTCCCTTGTGCTTCAACATTACTCGAAAACTTCGTCTTTTCCAAGTACTCCCATGATTCCATAGATGTTCAGTTCAGCATCATCGTTGTTGAAGATCCGTAGCCATAACATTAAGAAAACAAAATCTCTCGATCATTTATTATACAGTGTCATGGTATTATTATACAGCCTCAAAGTTCTTATATCACAACCTTGACAATAATTCTATGGTGATATGTATCACTCCCCCTTAGTCAATACTTTTGTCTCAACACGAAAACCACTCCCCCTTACATAATGATCCGAAACCATATGTATTTGTAGTGTGAACTACATACTAATTCTCCCCCTTTTTTGTCAATAAAATTGGCATATGTACAAAAACAGGATCCTAATGAAATTTCCACGGAGACGCTTCAACTTTGTTTAGATGAAATCATAAAGCCGAAGCTAAATGCATTCATCAAGGAGTTTATAAATATACAAGATAACCCCTAAAAAAATTCCACAGCTGCACTCCCCCCAAAGATATGGAAATTAAGCGCAAGCTCAATTTAAACTCTCCCCCATTTGATGTCATTCCCGAAAGAACAACAAGAGCGACCTTACTTTTACGAGAAAAGAAGGATTTCATTTGACATCAAAAACTACAAAAATGATTTTGTATCCAAAATTCTCAGTTAAACTAATCACAAGAAAACCCATGATTAATTTAATCGGAATACACAACCAAAATAACCACAAAAGAATCTATGATTACTCTAGTTGGGAATGCTCACACAAGAAGACTTATGGAGCTGCACAGTATATACATAAAATATGGATCAGGGAATATCATTACTTCGGAATAAACAAGGATTCATCCTATTTTCCATCACTATTTGCACAATGACATACAATATACATAATCCTCGTAAACAAAAATTCATCCTATCTTCCATCAATTATTTGCATAACGATATAATAGGTTCAGTTTTTGTTTGTCAAAAGTTCATCGATCTTGTATCAATACTTGCATACCCACATATAAAAGAGATAACTTTTGACATTGTATGGGACAATAATAGTTCACGGACGCAAACACACATATTGCAATATATAAAACCATAAAGATTAATACTGCAAAAATCATCTTCCAAACAATTTTAGAGTTTAAATAAATAAATCTAAAAACATTGCAAGATGAAAACGTTGGACATAGCTATGTGTACTCACAATAATGGCTATTCCAAACCCTAGTTATTCTTCCTAAAACATAAGAATATAACTCTCATAAGAAGACTTCCTAGATATTAAATTCATATACCCAAGTTGTGCAATAAGAGCTCGAACACAAACAAGTTCCTCACTGGCTTCCTTTAGTTTGATCTTTACAAACTGGAGATTCTTTACATCAATTGCAAATTGATCACGTACAACCTTAAAGTCATGAAGAAGATTTCCAACCAATTGTGATGACATATGGACTGGTTGCTTGTTTTCATGATCAATTGCATGATAGCAATTTATAAGAATAGGGTTCTCATAAAACTCAGCACTGTTGATTTCTTCATCCTCAACTTCTTTCTTGCTTCCATCCATAGTTTGCACCATTATCTCAAGAGAGACTATTGCCGTTACCGAACGTGCATATATATATATATATATGTATCAAAGAGGAACTTCGTGATATATATACTTGTACATGTATAAGGTATACATATAAAGGAACCCTAGGGTTACACGTTTAAAGTCGGTAGCGGGCCGGGTATACAAACGCTCAAGGTTATGAAATAATTTTCAAACCATCTGAGCAATGGTACCTTAATTAAGAGGTTTTGACAGAAGTAGATTTACAAGAGTCTTTAATTCAAAAGACAACGACTTAACTGTCAATGGAAGAAGTACTGAAAGTAAAGCTTTAGAGACACAACAGAGTGATAGTTTCTCAAGAGTTTTCATTGATCAACTAAGCTTTATTATGATAAGAAAGCTGGAAAATATTTTACACGAAGTCTTATTTTACATACAACAACCATCATTTGTCAAGAAGGGGTGCTTCTTAAGACATATGTGCATCGTCACGCGGTTGAAGATAGGATACACAGTAAAGGTTGGTTAAGTTATAGTCTGAGCATGTAGCTCATCAACGTTTTCCTTCTTCTTCTCACATAAACCATTAAGAGGATTATCATGATTAGTCTCAATAGAATTTTCATAAGGAGAACAAGACATACCTGGAGATGTTGTCTTCCTTAATTTTTTGATTTTTCGCTTGAGACTATTTATGATGGTACTTAGATCTAAAGCATGATTTTTAATGTGTATATAATCATAGGCAGAACCTTTGGACACAGTGTGATCCATTCCAAAAGATGATATTCCTTTCTTAATTGAATCATCCTTTTTCCTTTGACGTCTTTTCTTCTTTACTGGAACATCAACCATCTTAGTTGTCCATATGACATTCTTTCCTCTACGATTGTGTAAGAAGTTAGTATCATACATATAACTAAGTGAGGACTTATCACGGTACTCTTCCTGATTTGGGGTTATGATGTTCTCAACACGGAGAGAAACAAGCTTGATTACTTCCTTTGACATCCATATGAGAATGTTATGAAGTTTTTCATTACTTATTCGGAAACGACATTTCCGTTCAACGTGACCTTTGTTTCCACAATAGTAAAAGTTTAAGGTAATGTTTTTACCGGCTCTCCTACGCCCTTTCTTCGAAGTATGATAGTCTTTGTTTATAAAAACATCAGCTGTAATAGGTGATTTTTCACATAGTGAGTTGCTATTAGCATAAGCAAAGTTGATCTTCCCAGCATTTGGAGCGTCTATTCCTTTATAGCCCAGACCACGTGTATCACGATGTTCTTTACATGCTCCTAACATGAAAGATAATTTTGTAAATCTAGAGTTGAATATTTTCAGATTCTCTTCTAGTGATTTTACCTTGCTGATAGCTGTAGACAGATCATTCTTCAATTGTTTTTCTTTGGTAAGAAAAAGGCGTTCTCTTTTATTACAGTATTTCTGTTGAGAGTCATATTTTGCCTCAGATTCAGTAAGTTTTTCTTTCAACATACAGAAACTCTTCTGAAGTTTTTCACATTCAGTAATCTTTGAATGGACTTCTTCATCACGGTCTTTAAGGATAGATTGTAAAAGTTTATAACCACTATCATATCCTTTAAAGAGTTTTTTGAGTTTCCTGTTTTCACGACAGAGAGGAAACAGATATTCTGCCAGGTAGGCAGTTGATCCTTTCTTTGTTATAATATCATCAAAGAGTATAATATACTGTGAGACTTCTTCATCAATACATGGTTCCTCGCCTGAATCACTTTCATCTGAAAGTTCATCCAGATGTTCATCTAGGCGATTTTCCCAGTTGACATTGGTTTCTGACAGATAAGAAGATTTGAGAGATTTCTTGGCAGTCTCGGAACTTTGAATGTATCAAAAGGATCCTGATCTGGTTTTGCGCAGTCAGAGATATCACTACTGTCCATAGAGTCAGATCGCTATAAACACAGACTGATAAGGTCTTTAACGTGCTTGCCTGCTATGATACCAATTGAAAAAGAGGGGGTCTAACAACCTTACCCAATATTTCGATTAGCAATCCGTATGGGCTAACTCTAGTATACTTTTAAGAGAATCAACAAGACAGTCAGACTCAATCTTAATAAAAAGTATATAAAGGAGTTAATATCTCTATCTCTCGATTTGATATATACTCAAGCAAATAGAATTATGCAAGTCTTTATCAAATACAAGAGATATAAACTTGGATGGTACCAAAGACCAATATCCAAGGATCAATCAATTTCCAATCAATAACCAAAGGTTGGATTTCACAAATGATCGATACAACACACAACCTGTGATATTTCAATTATATAACAAAATATAATGCGAAATAGAAATAACACAGATATCGGAAATTTTGTTAATGAGGAAACCGCAAATGCAAAAAAAAAAATCGGGACCTAGTCCAGATTGAATACCACACTGTATTAAGCCGCTACAGACACTAGCCTACTACAAACTAAATTCGATCTGGACTATAGTTCAGCCCTAATCAATATCACACTGATTCAAGGGATAGTTGTGCTCCTTACGTCTCTAATCCCAATAGGATACTACGCACTTGATTCCCTTAGATGATCTCACCCACAACCAAGAGTTGCTACAACCCAAATTCGAAGACTTTAATAAACAATCCTATATCACACAGAAAATTCTACGATAATATATAAATTTGTCTCCCACAGATAAACCTACGAGTTTTGTTCCGTCTTTTGATAAAATCAAGGTGAACAGGAACTAATCAATAGCCTGGACTTATATTCCCGAAGAACATCCTAGAATTATTGATCAGATCACAATAATCTAAATCGTATGGTAACGAAACTAGATATTATGGAATCACAAACAATGAGACAAAGATGTTTGTGATTTCTTTTTATCTTACCTTATCGGAGATATAATCTCAATCCAATTATTCAATTGAAATCATACGATAGAAAATGGCAAGATCAGATCACTCAACTACAAGAGAAGTAGTTTCTTCTGGCTTCACAATCCCAATGAAGTCTTTAAGACGTTAACCGACAGGGTCTCGAGAAGAAACCTACTGTTAAAGGAGAATCGACTCTAGCAAAACCAACTAGTATCACACATGAGGTGTGGGGATTAGTTTTTCCAGTTGTTAGACATCTCCTTTATATATTTTTCAAATTAGGGTTTGAAATCTAAGTTACCTTGGTAACAAAGCATTCAATATTCACTATTCGATGAAAAACCTGATTTATCCAAGCTAATATCTTTCAACCGTTAGATCGAAACTTAGCTTTTCACACACAAATGAAATGTATTTCATTTAGGTTTGAGTAATCATACCTAAACGTGTACATTTGGTTGGTTCACAAATAGTTAACCAATGGTTCGCCATATGAGCACTTTCATATCAACCACATTCATCTTCTTCACAACTAGTTCAAATGACTCAAAAGAACTAATTGAAGAATTATTCAATTACTTAGATCTTTATACATAGTCACAATTGAAACAAAATCGGTTTGATTCACTCGAATCAATTCATGAACAATCTATCCACGGTTTGCAAAGATTGCATTCCTTATTGATTTATTGTTTAAGTTCATAAGCTTACCGATTTGAGAAATATAACCATCTTGGTTAAGCGTACGGGTATGTGTACCTTAGAAACCAGATTTGAGTTTACAAACTTAACAAAAAAAATCAATTAGAAAACTTCCGTGGGTACACGTACGGGTACGCGTTTGATAGTTTTCAAACTTACAAACTCAGCAGAAATTTTAGGTTCGAAAATTTCAGCCTATAAGCGTACTGGTACCCGTACTCAACCTGTCTCCTTCACCAATACCGCATGCACATATATGCACTCACTTGGTTTTCGGTACATGGATTTATACACTAATGTGCGAACACACTATATATTCTTATATCCATAGGTGGTTATGTATTCTCAACTCTACATTTAAATCATTGAAATATTCTTTTATAATGTTATAATAGTCGGTAGACATAAGAATCGACTATCGTCATCAAAGCTATTTTCAAGAGTGAAACGTCATTATAACTTTCATCATGGGTAAAGATGAAAAGTAGTTAAAGAAAAAGCTTACCAACACATATTTTGAGAAAAAGATAGGCGAGTAAACTCGGCTCGAAATAGCAAATGTGTATGTATGAAAACTATCATACTTATACGACTGTTGTCTCAAGAGAAGTAGATAGAGTAGATAGACTTTCAAGTGACAGATAAGTTCAAGTCTCCACATACCTTTTGGTCGGATGAAGTTCCACAGGTTCCTTGATTAATTCTTCATTTTAGATCATAGCTCGGTTGAACCCATCATGCGTTGGTATGTTAAGTTTGGTTGTCTTATTTTAGTAAACCAAAACTCATTTAAGAGTCACTTGATTTAAATGTACTAGAGTCAACTTCGTATAGGTTAGCTTGAAAGTATTAGGGTGAGACATTACAAGTATTGTGAAGACTTGAAGAAGTGAAGAAATACGGAGCTACAACCACAACATCATCCTTCCACTTGAGGTTAATGATATTTGACTTGAACTGTTTCATTCCCTAACGTATCTTCCAAGTCGTGCATATTGAAAACATAAAACTGAGAAGCATGAACACTCTAGATAGACATAGTATTAAGGAATACAATATGAAGTTTCTTGATTAACCATTAAAATTTGTATATAAGACATCAAAATAATTGTATGAATGCTATTATGGTTATGTATGGGTATGAGGTGAGGATTTCATCCCAGGAAATAATGTTTTCACATGTGTTTTAAGGAAGTAAGTTCATGATATGTGTTGTGAACTGAAAAGGAAATCGCCAGGCGTTATTGGGGATGTTCTTCATTGTATATCTTATGAACGACCAATATGTGTGATTAGTATAACCGCTCATGACTTGGTTGTGTTCTAGGTAAAACTGTTCACATGAGGCCTGACTTATGTATTGGTATGACTTTTATTAATGAAACTGATCTTAAGTAATCACCTGGGGCAAGGTTTTTAAAGCGTGAATCGAAACGTGAATCGTTTTTTTAATTTGAAGAATCGAATCGTATATTGAATCGTGAAACGTAGATTCATGGTTGATTATTATATCACTATATTTTAATATGTATCCCTATAAATACATCCAACAAAACAAAAAATGCTTTATATAATATATCATTTTTGACCTTTGATCTTATAAATTCTATATACATACAAATTTCATCACCAACAGCCAACATGGCTTAGTGGTAAAGGGTGCTCACTTGTGAGATGGAGTGTTCATGTTCGATTCTCTACAAACCTTCAGTTTTTATCAACTTTAATTACAGATTTTGAGCGAAACTGAGATGTATAACTTGGTCAACGATTCAAAAAAATTCAAAAAACACGAGTCAGTTGAACATACGATTCAGCTGTACGATTCAACTCGAATTCAATTAAAATGACGCGAATTGTACGAGTCAACTCGTGACTCGTACGAGTTTAAAAACCTTGACCTGGGGTATGATCGGGTTTGTGTGTGCCTGACCAAATTTGGGAGAGGGGAACTGATCCTAGTAAGAGGTGCAGTACATCAAAAGGGGGAACTGATCCTTGTATGAGGTGTAGCAAGGTTTATTGAAGAAAGGGGAACCTATCCTATGAACATGTGCAAAATGTTTTTAGGCAAGGGGGAACCGATCCTATGGACATGTGCAACATATACAAGTTAGATACCAAATATATGTGGGGAACTGATCCTAGTACCTAGTCAGCCAAATTTTGGTAAGCTAGTGTGACTATGAATAGTACTCACATGGAGGTAGAACCAAAACTTGTTTTGGTAGAACCGTTACACCCATGGTTTGTGATTGAGTGTTACTTGATCAATCACATAGTTCTTGAAAGTCAGATGAACCAATTCTAAACTTGTTTGGAAGTGTGGTAAATCGGTTTCAAGTGAGTAAGTACGAAAAAGGACTTGCAAGAAAAAGATGTCAACACACTTTGAACACGCACATTAATGTGTATCTTTTATTGTTCAAAGATATTCTTTAACAGCTAAGAAGGAAGTAAATCCTATGATCGAATTAAATAAGTTAAGAATCTTTTAATTAAGGCTTTTAATTATATATGGAAAATAAGAATTAGTAATGTGCATTTGCTAACTAAAGATTTTCCAAGGAGATTTCGATCATAAATTTGGACAGTGCATTCACAGGAATTATAAAAACCGAATCTGGGTTAATATGGAAGTATCTTGAGAATATTTTCAGTTTTGAAAATTCCTTGGTATCCAAACTTCCTTGTCTATAAATACTTTAAGTTTGCATTTCTAGCAAACTAATCCTTCGTGACAGTAAACTTCCTCTGTTATATTGTTACTGGTGAAGCCCCCTATTCATGGAGGAGAGTAACCTAATTAGGGGAAATCTCTTACGGCCGCTCAGTTTAAAGTCTTCTTTGGGATTGAGAAGATCTAGTGCGTACCGTTGGTGGGAAACTAGATATTGCGGTTTATCTTTAGTTTTATTATTGATTTGATTGACTAACGGTGGTTGAACTTTGATTGTACCTAGTTTGTTTATGCTTAAGAATCTTCTCTTCTGATATAAGATTCACTCAAACTAGTTCAAGGTTTCGACAGGGATCTTTAGACTGTTGTTAGATCTAAAGACGATCTTGTGATAATCCATTGTTAACGGCCTCCGTTTTGTGCGTGATTGATCACAAGAGATTCAAGTAGTTGTGTGCAAGTGTTTATTGAAGATATAAGAAGATTTAAAGACAAAGAAGAGATAGAAGATTTCTGACTTGGTTTTATAATCTTTCGTGTGCACAATACTTGTTTTGGTAAAAGAGGATGAAATTAATAATCGGTTTATCCTTGTGGTAGATTGGATTGATTAATTGAGAAGATCGGCATCAACACTGTTCTTTGGATTAAGAGTGTTGATTGGCTTAATATTAACGATTACCTTTTGGTGATTGAACATAAGATAAATCTTGGAAACTGGCAAATGAGTTTATGTTAAGATAAACAGAAGATCCTTTGTGCAACTCATATCACTTGGTTGAAGAGAGTTGATACCAAACAGATTTGTTGTTCCTTTACTGTTTGGAATACGAACCAAAGGAATTGGTCCAAGTACGTGACTTGTTTACAGGTTGGAGGCGTGGGAATACAGGCGGAACTAGGTGAATTATAGGTTTAGTTGCTTGGTCTCAACTATACGAAGTTGGTTTATTTTGTATAGCGGCTTAATCCTGAGAGTATTCAATTCTGGACTAGGTCCCGGGGTTTTTCTGCATTTGCGGTTTCCTCGTTAACAAAATCTTGCTGTGTCATTTACTTTATATTTCCGCATTATAATTAAAATAAATTGCACAAACATTAATTCATATTTACTTGATACGCGAATCCTATTGAGTTTGGTTAAGTCTGAACCTTTGTATCGAGTAAACATACTTCGTTATTGTATTGTCTCGATTTCGTATCCATAGACGATCACACGAAGTGTGAACCGATTAGTTGTATTGTCTCGACTCAGTCTATAGACAATCACTTTCGGAGAAAGGACTTATAGGAAGGAAAAGTTTTAGCCTTATGTATGTTTGGGTACCCTCACCTTTTTACTTCGTCTCCGTAATATAATCGCCATGGAGTCTGGAGATCAACTATACTTAACTACCCTAGACCGAGACTTAGTCATAAGTAAACTAGAAATCAAGACGTATAGTTTTGATCACTAATATTGACAAACATGCTTGAGATAGCAACGCATGCGAGTTCGACCGAGCAATTCTCTAACACATCTAACTTTTCTTCTCGGTCTTACGACATCTAGTTTTAGACCCATCGTTTCTCTAAAGGCTTCTTCATTCTCCTTTTGGGGATTATTTTGGAAAAGAAACGATTGTGGAGGAGTTTATTCATCGGTTTTTTTAAAATCACCCAAACATAAGAATGATAGTTTGAGGGTCAATGACTTTCAATTTGAGGGTCCTATAAATTAAGGACAGTGGTGGATCCAATGTATAACAAGGGTGCGCAGTTGCGACCCCTTTCCATTGGGCCTACAAGCCTAATTTTGCTTTTTGCTACCCTAATAGAATTTTGCTTCCCCTTAGTGTAGTTTTTAGCTCGGCCACTGATTATGGACCAAACTTAATGAAAGGATGATGACCCTTAGATTATCCATATAAAACCTCAAAGTTTTTTTTTTTTTAAAGGACAAATCAAAACCGAATGGAATATGTAGATAGTTCTTTTTAACATGGAAATGAACTTTGTTTGTTTTTCTTATAACTGAACCTTTTAATCAAAATAGTTTTATTTTCTTAAAACCTAATTGAACCATAACGGTAGTTACATCCGTACGGAAATGAGGTACATGTTTTATCAATTTTGTTTGAGAAAATACGATACGATCATTTTATAATAGTTCTTCGTATTCTTCATAAGAAAACCATTTAAAATATGATTTTATTAAAATAAAAATACAAAATAAGAATGAGAGTTACATGAAAAGTTTAACAAAAAGAAAACATTGATTTATGACGAAGAATTGAGGAACATAGTGTGAGTCTCACTTTTAATGCAAGAAGAAGGTGGTGTCTGATTTTGTTTGAATGTGAAAGAGAAAATGAAATTGAAAATCTATATTTTCTACAAGGAGGAAATAGTTTTGAAATGTTAAACGCAGAAAAGTAATTTAGGATTAGCCTGAAACTGGTGTGTTTTTTATAAAATCATTTTTCTGCTACGTGTACGCTGCTATAATTTCTTCTATAAAAAACACTCGTTACCTTAATCCAAAAGCACCTACAATTGATGTCGCTGATTCTAGAAGAGAGGCTTGAATTCAAACACCTAAAAGTTAAGGAGGAGTTTTATAAGAGGTGCTTCTGTTAACCACTTCCATTAGCATCAAACTCCATTCATGGAGTCTACATCAGAAGATGCTCAAAGATGCTTGAAACGATCCTCATATCCCCTTTTCTAAAGAAACACTACCGGTCTGCTTAAGATATGTATTTGGCTAAAGGTATAACGAATCATTGGCTCATATGCTATCAATATCGGAACTTATCATAACGGAAACTGGCTCAGCCGGTTCCATTACGATACGCCTAAAAATTCCGTTATTTTTTCCGTTTCCGACATCCGAAAGCCGTTATAACGGAAAATATCTTATAGGATTTCGGATTGTCGGAAACGGCTATCGAATATCAGCTATCCATTGACATCCCTAGCCGCTCTATTGTGTAAAAAAGAAGCTCAACGTTTGGTAAGGTAAAACTAATAAACTTAAAGCTTATTAAAAAAATAATCAAATTGTGTTAGATAAAATATTTTCCAAAAAATTATCCCAAAATTCCCGACTTATACCAGCCAAGCAGGGGTGAGCATGGACCGGTATAGACCGGTTTTCACCTCATCCGCATCCAATGCAATGCACTACGGATTTTAAATTTGGCATCCGCATCCAATCCAGATCCAATGGATGCGCGGATGGACGGATTGGATGCGGATAATCCAATGGATTTGTTTTAGTTAAAATTTATAGTAAAGAAAATAAAGCCAACACAAGTAACTCCTTATAAAATCTACATATCATATATATATATATACAAATATAAAAATGCCATGCATAACATCCCAATCAAACACCTTAAAAATTCCTAAATGATTCATAAGTATTTTCTAGAACTATATAAATGTTTTTAATTTAACGGATATGGATGCCCAACGGATTTTCAAGATTGCATCCGGGCCCGATCCGTAATCAGTTGGATTTTAAAAATTACATCTGCGTCCAATCCATTAACGAACGGTCCGGGCATCCATCCACAAAAGAACGGTTGGTCCCGGTTAAATCCGTGGATTACGGGTAAAATGTTCACCGCTACAGCCAAGTCCTAAACTAATTTTCAGGGATTCCCCGAAGCCTAATGTGCGCTCGGAGAAGGCCCAACAAGGGCTGAAACAATGACAGGCCCATTAGGGAAGAAGTCACGGAACATGAGCAAAATTTTACAAGAATAAAAAGGAGAAGTTAACCTGCATTTTGTCACACCCACTTACACCACTTACACTTTGTTTACAACTTTTTTCAACTCTACTAGCATTCATCACAACCTTCTTTACGATCATCAAGTTGAGATCTACGGTTAAGATTCATTACAAGAATAAAAAGGAGAAGTTATTCTAGCTTATGCAATGGACGAGTCGACGAGCAAACAGTCACACACACGGCAAGAAATTCAAACAGTCAACGGAGGTTTACACATTGTATTCCAGCATGTGACTACCAACTCGCCACTTCAAAGATAGAACCAACGCGTCTTAGCCATCTCTCGTGAAAACGCTTGTGGACTTTATTTTTTTCTTGCAAGTGTTGAAATAGTGTTCCGTTATCTCCTCATTTGATCACTTTGAAAGTTGGGACCAAATTTCATCATTTGATCTTTCCACCACGGAAAGTTTTAAGCCTTAGTTATTGATATGCATTACGGCATGTGCCTTGACAGAGCAAAGCACAGTTAAAGCCCGGCGTGCGTTAAAGATTATTCCCTTAACCAGTTATTGAATTATTATCCCTTCATGGCCTGCCTCAACAAAAAGTTTTAAAAGAAGGTCGTTCTATTGGTTCCTCGAAGAATTTTGATCTCAATATGTTTGTGTAGATAAGACATATAACATCAATCAATCAATAAACAAACAAACACCAATTACATTATAACATCAAAATGCAAACACATATTAAACAATTTTGTCAAAAGTATTAAAACTCAGTTCATTTCACTTCTACACTAAACTTTTTCCCTTAATTAGCCTACATTTTTGTCACACCCACTTACACTTTGTTTACAAATTTTCTCAACACTTCTAGCATTCATCACAACCTTCTTTAAGATCATCAAGTTGAGATCTACGGTTAAGATTCACCATACGAGATATCTTGCCTTCTGCAAACACAATCATCTTCACCGGTACACCACAAATCTCTTCAAGCCTCTTTAGATTTTGACACGTGGCTACCAATTTACCACTAGAAAATTTCAAAGCTAGCCAAAATGAACAAGCGATTGCAACCCTAAACGGTAAACACTTCAAGTTCTCTAGACATACACGTAATGCATGCATAGCTAAGGGTATAATTTTACAGTAATTTTTCATCCCCAACTTTTTACACCAGTTGACTAGAATGCCCTCGACCTTTGAGTCAACTTTGGTCAAGCTCATTTTCCTGTCTTCCCTTCTCACTAATTCTTCACCGTTTAAATTCACCGGAAAGCTTGCATTCTCACCTGAAAAATACACCGGGATACTCGATATGTCACTTCCAGAAATGTCCGTCACCGAACTTGAACACGTAACCTTGGGTGAAATAAGCTTTCGGTTTAAATCGATCTTCTTGATGTTTCTCTTCTTCTTCTTCTTCTTGTTCTGATTGTATGATTCAGCAGCAGAGACGCAATCCAAAGAAGACGATGAAGAAGAGTCGATATCTTCATGAGAAACTAACAACGATGTCGATGATGAACAAGATGAACAGGTATAGGGTTCGAATATAGGATAAAACTGAATACCAGAGATGATATTCCCATCATATTCTTTACATTTCGAACATATTGTACGACGAATATGACGAGCTACTAAGAAATTAGCTTCGTGAACGTTAGAATCACAGCTCAGACATAGATAAGCAGAATCTGATTCACAATATAGCTTCGCTTCTCCATTACAGAGTTCACATAACCTTTTTATCGCCATCTTTGATATGATCTTAGTTCAAAACTCGAATATTTGCAAACTAAAATGATCTGAGAAATGAAGGAAGCTTATAAATATTTATAAGAGTATTGTGTGGTGGTTTGGTGGTGGATGGGAATGGAGACAAGTGAATAATGATTGGTATTTGTGGAAGCTTTTTGTGTGGTTTCAAGTTTGTGGTGAGTTATTTAGAAAAAAAATTGAAGGAGAAGAAGAGAAAGAGAATATTGATTGGTGATGGGAAGGAACGGTGATGGGAGGAGAGACAAGAAGAAGACGATCGTATTCAATCAAATATATATAAATATATTAAAATATGTATTACTCTTGGGTGTGGCTCAACTTAGATTGTTTCTTGGCCACAAAAACCTTGTATCTCACAAATTATAATATTGTTTGGAATTATTAAAGTCATTAATTTTTTTTTTTTAGTTTCAGTCTTGGTTCTGTTATAACCACTACTTTCTGTTAGATATTTTCTTTAAGAATTACTTTTTTTTTTTTTTTTTTTTTTTTGGCACGTTAACACAGTAAATGATGTTGTGGTAGTTCAACACTTCAACTTGAAACAAGCAAAGCTAAAGTTACCCAGAAAAAAGTGGAAGAAACCTCGCCTCTAAACAGATGCACACTGAGTCATTGATACAACCATTACCACACGTTTAGAGGAGTGAAAACAATTGTAGGCACCTCTTTTTACGAGCATATAGTTACCCAAAGATTTTGGAGAAATTGCTATATTTATATTTTTACGTGGTGTTAGCTTTTTTTTACTTATATACATTGTTATTATCTGTGAAAATGGCTATAACAAAATTTCCTATCTTCGATCTGATCTGCACTCAATAGTCATCAATATAAACAATGGATAGACATCATTCAGGCTCACGAGTCATGATAGACTATCATTCACGCTCATGATCCCAAAACGGATCAGCGACCGAACATGGGAGGAGCCATGAACTCTGTTAAGGAGAAGCAAAATATTTCTATGAGGTGTAAAATAGCAAAAATATGTTTCGGAACCCGAAATCTCAGAAAATTTAGGTTTGAAATTATGTTTAACAGGATGTGTAACTACACACCCTTGTTTTTTAACTGCCTCCGCCTCTGCGACCTAAGATTACCATACAACAATGTATGGATTTCTTAAACGTGTTGCTTCAAGCTTGTTGTGCGTGTATCCCAAGGAGAAGGAAAAAACAACCCAAAAAGGAAAACCAATGATCTGCCGATCCATATCCATATCCATATCCAAAACTCTTATCCAGTAACAAGTCGAGTAGGGCTACTAACTCGTAAAGCTCGTATCCCCGATTTTGTGGCGAAGTTTTTACACCGGCTGACAGCAGGCCGAGACGCAACTTGCCCAGAGGCAAGAATAATCCTTGACACATACCGTGTCTTGTTGTTATAAACAAGGAGTGGGTCAGCTATCTAGTTGGGCTTACGCATTCGCGACCTTTAGCTTAGCAAATCCACTTAGTCCCTGCCCAGGAGACAGGGCTACTGGGAGGATCTTTCCCCCATTCGCTCCTGTCCTAATTATTTACAAGTTCACGATTTAGGAATTCCTACTCCCACGCCCTTACCTTTGTACATTCCGAACCGTCAATGTTGTCCAATTTAGATAGAAGACGAATTGGCCAGCATATATGTCGCGATTTATGTATTAGACTGGCTCGCGCAGTGAACAATACTCTATATTCCCTGCAATAATGATCAATCCTAACAACAAAATATGCAACTCTATATTCTTATGTCCAATGATCCTGCCGATATCATGGTAAAAGAAGTCATTGCGACATTATTCTCAGAACTAGGTTTCACCAGCTCAACATAAGAATGTAGTGAACCCATTCGGGAGTGAAATTACATCCTAATCCCGTAAATAAGAGTTTTGTGCCGGAAAATCTGGACTATGGACAAGAATTTGATATTTCGGAGTTTTGAACTCAGGTCACTAATATCATCAACCACTAACTTTATTGGTATTTGTTTTCCATCCATACATCAATGCTTTTTGCTCATTTAATCCGTGATTTCGGATATTAAACAGTTCTTAGCGACTTAGCGTACAGTTCTCTAGATGAAATAACCAACTACTTAGATGTCATCTATTGCATGACAACATTATATTCATTTTTTGTGGTTTAAGACAAATGACAGATGGCTTTTTAAACCACATTATTTAGTACATTACGGCACTTCAAACAATTTGCCATGTTTTAAGCATCAAAATGTAAATTTCTCTTATGCGCAAAGAAAGAAAAGGGGAGTGACGATATCAAAAACACCCTACATGCATGTGGTAGCTAGACAGGGTCCCATAAATATCTTCTTTCTTTGAGTTCTTATTCCACCAACTGAAAAACGTGGGGTCCACATACCCTTCTACATTCTCAACACGTGGATAAACTACACCGCAAACCAGCCCTTCGTTAACGCGTCAACATACTCGACCAGGAGTTCTATCTTCTTCGGTAAATTTACGAATCTGCCACCAACCGTTTGAAATCGCAAAACAGTCGTTATTTTTACGATTTTGCCACTCTGGTCTTCTGATTGAGTAAAAGCCATGCATGCAAGATCGTCCATACACCTAGGGGGGATGTGGGTCCCACCTAGTACTGTGGTTCAGAAAGATCTTTGTGGATGGTAACATAATAACCACAAGAAAATAAGTAACCTCTGTGGATGGACGGGTAAAAGGAGCCACGTGTTGTTTAGCGAGTGGTAAAATGTGGGTTTGCAAGAGAGAAAGAGAAAGATCTGGGGCATGCAGTGACGTTACAACAAACAAATAGTTACAGTAAGTGCATCTCTAGTTGAGTGACAGGTAGTGCGTCTTTCGTACAGAGGTTTTGCTTCCTAAGCTTTGCAACACAAACCGTAATTGTGGAGACACGTTCGATCTTTGAAATTCACAGATCAAAAAAGATGATTCATGAATGACCCGTCATATTCAAGGCTGCTGCGAAGGAATTTCACTATACGTAAAAGTTAAAACAAACAAAGGAATTTTACTGTTGAAGAAACTAAATGCCGCTCCAGGGCCAGGCTAACATCTTAAGAAAAATCCATCGGTAGCAAAACTCCAATTTAGCTTGATGACACCTAAATTAGGCAAATGTCACCGATCACATGAAAATGTGTCCCCGGAGAGGTATCCGTATCAAAATGGAAAAACGAATATATGTTCATTTGCATGGTCTATTGAGGCCCAACAGTCTCGTGTTGCTATCTCAAATTTGTTATCAAATTTAATTATCAATACTATATCTTGATTTATAGTCTATAATTAGTTAAGTCTCGGATTAGGATAAAAATGTAGTTGAGAAACAGTGGATCACGACAGTCATCATTGCATTCTACCGTTTGAAGGAGAAGATCAACCGAAGCTTTTTGAGAACTTTATCAACAAAAGATAAGTGAAGACTAAACCAACTATTTCTCAAGTTATATTCACTTTTATATCATTGAGACGTTGTCTCGTAACTAATTAGACTATCATGCATATACAAGAATTTTGAGTCAAGTTTATCTTGATAATTAGTTCTCGAAATATAATAACTAAGCTTAATGAACATTTGTTCATGCTTGTTGAATTTCAGTTAAGGAAAATTTAGTGTTCGCAATCAAAATCATGATTTAAGTTTTATCATTGGAAAATAGCCTAGAATAGTGATATGTATCATTGATTTTATTTGAGAATGTTTCGGATCGATTTAGAGAGAAATATAGAACTACTATAGATTCGGATACAAGACAGTTTTATCATTCTTACAAACTTGGATAATTGTTATAAGTATGAACCTGTATTGCATGTACTCGTACACGTAATGGAGTAGCTATATGTCGACTTACAGATTTTTGGTAAGCATATACTGTAAAAATATGTTTAACTCGTGAAACGGATCGATACGCATAACCGTATGCAAACCGAAAAGAAACAGTGGTCACGGACCCCGTTTGGTATCCATACCGGTACATGTACCAGAAAATTTTTGTTCCGGAACTCGGTTGTGTATCCATACCGGTACACATACCAAAATAGTTATGTGGACTCCGGAACCGGTCATAGTCTTAAAGTATCCATATTGGTACACGTATCAAAATAGTTATGTGGACTCCGGAACTTGGTCTGGCTTAATAGTATACAAACCAGTACACTAATTGTGATTGACCTGAGTCACGAACGACTATGGTATATGTACTTTGTACACCTCTAACCATGTCGATTATTTATCAAGTGCGATAAAATTATTTCTACGAGATAATTAGCATTTGATCAATTCTCTAAAAAGCATTATACTTATTTGATCACATGATTGTGACTCAAGGTTAATGTCTTAAGGTTTCATGAAAATGAATATTAAGCTTATAAGTGGAAATCGTCTAGTTTTGGCTAACCACCTTGAACATAGTCTTTATACACGGTTCGGTTACGGTTTCACCAAACCAGAGTGTATATCTTGTTTATGTAAATCAGATTCAAAGATTCATCTAACGGTGGATATTGATTGCTTGGTTCGAAAGTTATCTTAGCTTAAACCTAAAGCAACATATGCTTTGAATGTCTATAAAAGGGGAACTTCAAGTAACTGGAATTTTTGAATCCCGGCACTACTTTTTGGTGTGTCCTAGTTGTAACTAGAGTCGTCCTCTTCCCAACCCTTTTAGGATTTAGCGAGTAAAAAGACTTCATAGGGATTCATGAAGACAGGTCCAGTTATCTTGTCTTGATAACTAGAGTATCCTGATCTTGGTCGATTGTTGAGATTCTCACTTGATCAAGATAGATAGAAATCATCAAGGTTCTCTTCGTCTCAAACTTTATTGATTCCATAAGTTTTATACTTGTGAGGTGAATAATAATCTAGGTTGCACTTCAGGTTGCATAAGTACGAATTTTAAGGTTAGCTAGCTAGACTCTGTCTATTGATATCGATTTCCATCACCTTTGATCAAACTTTTTGATTGTAAAGGAAATCACATATAGGCTTAATATGTGGGAGGCAGATTGGTTTAAAGTCTTCAATTGAGTTGAAGCAACTCTTAGTTGGTGTGACATCAGCTAAGGGAATCAATTATTTGGAGTCCTGCTGAGATTCAAGAGGTGTAAGGAGCATGATTGTACCTTAATCAGTGGGAGACTCGATTAGGGCTCAACTACATTCCAGTCCGAAGTTAATTGGTAATAGGCTAGTGTCTTTAGCGGCTTAATACAGGTTGGTGTTCAATCTGAACTAGGTCCCGGTGTTTTTTTACATTTGGAGTTTCCTCGTTAACAAAACTTCTGGTTTCTATGTTATTTCTTTTTCTGCATTATATTTTTTATCTTTATAATTGGAATATCAAAGGTTGTGCGTTAATCAATCATAGTATATACATCCGACCTTGTTTTTTTGGATACGACTTAATTGATTCTTCGTCATTGGTCTTTAGTGGCAAGAGAGAAAGATACAACTCTAGACAATATTCCTTGATTGAGTTGAACTCTTGGAGTTGTGTTGAGTTTGTCCATACAGATTGCATAAGAAAAAGTTGGTGGTGTATTTTGGTATGATGACATTGCCAAATTTTCGCATGATAACATTGCCAAATTTTAAGAACCAACTTAGTTTTCGCATGATGAAAATGATATTAAATTATAATAGATGATGACATTGCCAAATTTTTCGCATGATGACATTGCCAAATTTTTAATATGATATTATTAAAAAAAATGAAGGTATGTATAATTTTACATTATAATAGATATATCATGTAATGATCTCTGACCCTCTATTGATAATGTCTCCGTTCATTGCGTCATCCAGCATCGCTGTAAGTATACGACGACAGCTTCCCAGAAGGTTATTTATTCCTGATTGTTAGAAATCTGAAAATGCCTATCCACAGAGTTCTTTTTGAATTCTCAAGAAAATTGTGTTGAAAATGACTCGGTATTGATTGAAGGTATTGTTAGAGCACTGCTCGGTCAAACTCTCAAGCGTTGCTATCTCAAGCTTGTTGTCAATTTTAGTTTCCAAAACTATTAGTCTTGATTTCTAGTCTACTTATATCTAAGTCTCGGATTAGGATAAAAAGTTTAGTTGAGCTTTAGACTTCACGGCGTTCATCGATTGAAGAAGAATAACTACTAAGGGGATCTTGTGAAACTTCATCAACAAAAGGTATGTGGAGACTTGAACTCATCTATCACTCAAAAGTCTATCTACTTTATCTCCTATTTGAGACAAAAGTCGTATAGCTATATAGACTTCGATTATACACATTTGATATTTCGAGCTGAGTTTAACTCGCTTACATATTCTCGAAATATATGTTGGTAAGCTTTCGCTTTAACAAAGTTCATCTTATATTCTTGACGAAAGTCTAAAGATGATCACATGAAAATCGCTTTGTAACATCTTACATGATTTGTGTGAGATAGTCATTTGATGTAGAATCGAAATGTTTTGTAGTGATCATTTGATCACTTGAAAATTGCTCTGAAGCCAATAGTTTGTGTGAGATAGTTATTTTCGTCTTCTAAGAATGTTTCAATGATTAAAATGGGAGTTTAGAAAAAATAACCATGATTGGATATAGCACAGTATTCGTACTTGTATGTTAACTGTTGCAAGATATTCCAAGTCCGGGAACCATATGCATACTGATTGGCTTATGGAAGTCCGAGAACTCAGTATGCATACCGGTATGCATACTGGCGTGAGTTTCAAGTTCTGGGATTTAACTGACTATGGATGGAATGCGTACCCGTTCGCATACCGGCGAACCCAAACTTGGTCTGACCACTTAGGTATGCGTACCCGTTCGCATACTTGAGTAGGTTATGTTCTAAAATCGGTTTGTTCATGAACTAATACATTTATATATAATAAGGAATGCAATCTTTTGCAAACCATGGCTATAATGTTCATGAATTGATTCGAGTGAATCAAAATCAATTTTGTTTCAATTGTGTCTTGTATACTTCTATGAAAATATAAACAATTGAACAATTCTAGAAATAGTTTCATTTGAGTCATTTGAACTAGTTATGGTTAAGATGAATAAGGTTGAGATGAAAGTGTTCATATGGCTAACTTCGGTTAACTATTGTTGAGCCAACAAGGTGTACACGTTTAGGTACGGTTAATCATATCTAAATGAAGTCACTTTTTATTTGTGTGTAACAAGCTAAGTTCGATCTAACGGTTGAAAGATATTAGCTTGAGTCTAATCAGGTTTTCATCTAAAGGTGAATACTGAATTCTTTGTTACCAAGGTAACATTGATTGCAAACCCTGATTTGAAGACTATATAAGAGAGAACTCTAGTAACTAGGAAACCTAATCCCCACACCTCATGTGTGATACTAGTTACGACTAGAGTCGATTCTCCTTTAACCTTAGGTTTTTCCAAAACCCTGTATGTTAACGACTTATAGACTTCATTGGGATTGTGAAGCCAGACCCAACTATTTCTCTGTAGTTGCGTGTTTTGATGTTGTTGTTTTCTATCATGATTGAGTACTATCACCTCTAAGATTTGCTTTAGATTTAATCTTCGATAGGCAGGATAAAAAGCAGCCACAAACATCTTCATCTCATCATTTGTGATTCCACAATATCTTGTTTCGCTACTGAAAAAGTGGGGAACAACAACCTCACCCAATAATTCGCTTAGGAACCTGTATGGACTAACTCCAATATACTTTTAAGATAATCAACTAGACAGTCAGACTCAATCTTAATAAAAATTATATCAAAGAGTTATATCTCAATTTCTCGATTCAATACTTACTCAAGCAAATAGAAATCTGCGAGTCTAATTGAATACAAGAGAAATTAACTTGAACGGTACCAAAGACCAATGTTCAAGTATCAATCAACAACCAAAGTTTGGATTTCCCAATTGATTGATTCAACGCACAACCTGTGATATTTCAATCATATAACACAATATAATGCGGAAAAGAAATAACACAAATACCAGAAGTTTTGTTAACGAGGAAACCGCAGATGCAGAAAAACCCTGAGACCTAGTCCAGATTGAACACACACTGTATTAAGCCGATACAGACACTAGCCTACTACAAACTAAATTTGGTATGGACTGTAGTTGAACCCCAAACAATCTCACACTGATCCAAGGTACAATTGCGCTCCTTATGTATTTGATCCCAGTAAGATACTACGCACTTGATTCCCTTAGTTGATTTCACTCACAACTAAGAGTTGTTACGACCCAAAGTCGAAGAATTTAATAAACAAATCTGTATCACACAGAAAAGTCTACAGGAATAGATAAATCTGTCTCCCACGGAAATACCTACAAGTTTTGTTCCATCTTTTGATAAATCAAGGTGAACGGGAACCAATCGATAACCAGGATTTATTTTCCCGAAGAACATCCTAGAATTATCTATCACCTCACAATAATATTAATCGACTAGCGAAACAAGATATTGCGGAATCACAAACGATAGACAAAAATGTTTGTGACTACTTTTCTATCTTGTATATCCGAGAAATTAATCTCGAGCCAATTTTACAATTGTACTCAATACGATAGAAACAATAAGATCAGATCACGCAACTACAGAGAAAATAGTTGGGTGTGTCTTCACAATACCAATGAAGTCTTCAAGTCGTTAACTTACAGGGTCTCGGTAGAAACCTATGGTTAAAGGAGAATCGACTCTAGCTTATACAACGTATCACACAGGAGGTGTGGGGTTAACTTTCCCAGTTGCTAGAGTTCTCCTTTATATAGTCTTCAAATCAGGGTTTGCAATCTAAGTTACCTTGGTAACAAAGCATTCAATACTCACCGTTAGATGAAAACCTGGTTAGATTCAAGCTATTATCTTTCAACTGTTAGATCGAACTTAGCTTGTTATACACAAATGAACTATACGTTATTTAGGTTTGTGTAATCCTACCTAAACATGTACAAGTCGTTGGTTCAACATTAGTTAACCAAATGGTTATCCATATGAGCACTTTCATATCAACCTTATTTATCTTCACCATAACTAGTCCAAATGACTCAAATGAACTTGTTCGAGAGTTGTTCAATCGCTTAGATCTTATAGAAGTATACAAGACACAATTGAAGAAAAATAAGTTTTGATTCACTCGAATCGATTCATGAAATTTATAGCAAATATATATTCCTTAGTTTTGATTCACAGTTTGCAAATATATATTCCTTAGTTTATATACACTACACCAAATCCTAGTTTTAGCAATGCTTAGTTTTCGGAGGTGCGCAACGTATATAGACGTTGCACACTGTGCAACGTCTATATACGTTGCGCACCAGAATATCCGTTGCACATAATATTTATATCCCATTTACTAATATTCTATTTATTTATATTAGTGGTGCAACGTATGTCAACCCTTATAACCGTTGCACAACGTGTGGTTTTTTTGTAATATTAGTATTTTTTTATTTTTTTATTAATTTTCTGATTTTTTTTTCTTAATTTTTTTAAAAGTTTTAAAATTAGTTTTCCCTCAATTTTTCACCCAATTCATTCTCCCTCCCAAACTTAAAATTAACAAAACCTTCCCCCCATTTTTTCCCTCAAATTTCATCATCTAAGAACATTAAATACACATCTAAAAAAAATTCAGACAACTTTTCCTATTTTTCTTAATTATTTTGGGAAATAAAAACCCCTATATTTTCATACCACTTTAATACATATCCCAGTACCCTCTCTCTCTCTTTATATTTTTCATTTCAGGCATAACTTCTTTACTCAAGAGCGAGAGTGGAGAAAAACTAATCTCTTTTCTTCATCATCATCAAATCTGCTTAGATTCTAGGTTTACCCTAAAATTTGTTTCAACAAATCAAAACCCATGTTCTAGAAAGATTATAATCGATTCATTAGTTTAAATATGCCTAAACCCTAATTCTAGAAAATCAACTTTTTCTATGAAATCTAAAACTAAATCATTCAATAGGATTATCATCAGCAGTTTGTGGATTATCATCAGGTATAATCCTTCAAGTACTGCTACTGCCTCTTAATTTTATTTTTACCGAAAACTTTTCAAGTTTTTTTTTTAATAAATTTTGACCTAACCATGTGGGTGAGTAAGGGGTTTTTGATTTTGTTGTTCTTTATTTTGTAATATATACTATTGAAGAATTGGGTTTTTTTCTATTTAGTTGAAGTTGAAGTTTTTTGGTTGTTTATCTGAAAGAGTTAGGGGTTTGTGACAACTACAGTTCTTGTTAGCAGTTAGATTGATTTATGTTTTTTATAAGTCAGAACATGTTGTAGCTATCCTGTCTATGGGTGTAGAAGTGACTGAATCATAATGGTGCATGATACCTTGTTGATTTTCATTGTTTTATTTCTCAAAAAAATTCAGTATTGCTCTTCTCATTGATTTTCTTGGTTTTTTTTTTTGTGTTGTGTTGTGCATAGGACTGAGTATGATAGAGGTGTAAATACTTTTAGGTTGAGTAGGTTATTGAAGCAATTAAGGTAAACAACAAAACTAAGAAGCCTAATGTGTGTTTGTAGCCTAATTCTTGAAATTTTGAGTATTCTACTGAAATTTTGTAGGCTAATTTTGGGTTTTTGTATGTTTGTAGTTTGGATCAACTGCAATTGGATTAAAGACTAAAGAAGGAGAATTTCTTGTTGTCGAGAAGCGTATCACTTGGTATCAGCTCACACTGTTAGTATCAATTTTGTTTAATGTGTTGTAGAGTATAGTTTTTAATTTGGGATCTGATACTTCCTTATGTTTGATGTTTGAGTACGCTGAACTCAATAGTTTGTTATTTTCTTTAACACTCAGTCCCCTCTTGACTGATTTTAATGACTGCATTTTTTTTAGTCTATAGAAGGGTGGATATTTTCAAGGTGTTCGCTATTTGGTTCACACTGTTGTGGGAAAGAGAATTTGAGCCAAGATTGAGATGCTCTCATTACAGAAGTCACAACATTAACGACATTAGTTAGGACCTAGCATTTGTCACCAAATTGGTTTTCCCATGTTTGACTTGATGATTTAAGTCTATAATGATCACATAAATGCTACAAATTCAAAATCTGACCTGTAAATTACTTTCAAGGACATGTCAGTTGAACATTTGATGAGAGCTCAATACATAGTTGAGTGTTAATACTGATTTTTTTTCCAGCGTACTCAGACATCAATACTGATTTTTTTTCTCTTTATTTTTGATGTCTGAGTACGCTGAAATGATTTTTCTTCTTCTTAGTTCCTGCTTGCTTAACCTGAAAGAGTTAGGGGTTTGTGACAACTACATTTCTTGGCATGTTATGTTTCTTTTACCTTTGCACTTGGTAATATAGTAATATCGTTGGCCATTTATACCTTTAGACTTATGAAGTCCACGATTAGCCAAAGCATCTAGTGAATACTTTGTTTTTTTTTCCTAATAATTTAGTATTCTGCTTGAATGCTCAACTTCTTCCTTATTCTTTTTTTTTTGCCTGTTTACTTGTAAGGTACCGATGTATTAAGCGCGATTGTTAACCGCTGGGAGAGTTTTGTTAAGTTTTCTACTATTCTATAATTTTTTCAGTTTGCTTAGTGTTCTGTTTGCAATTGTATTTTATAATCTGGTTTTGTTAGTGTTGTACAATGTCTGGGAAAAGTTAGATGTTTGAAGACAGGTTTAGTCATGCATTTAGAATAAGAGTAGATGCTTATAAGAATAGAGTTAGAGATTCAATGTACAGTCCTTGTCCTTGTCGTGTTTGTCGGAATTCAAAATCGAAGAAGTTTAAACAAGTGAGGCATGATTTAAAAGAGAACGGCATGCTTGAATCATATGTACTTTGGTCACTGCACGGAGAGAAGTCTACACCAGCATCGAAAGTAGCTGTTGCAACTATAGAACAGTTGGTTCAAGAAGAAATACCAGTGGAGCCTGTAGAGGAACACGTTAAAGAGGACAGTATAGATAATGGGGCATTCGGGATTTTTGAAGGGAACCATGTCAATGTAGATGATTCTCAACATCCATTTACTCAAGAACCTAACCTTGGTAAGAAACATGACAAGTACAAACAGTTAGCAGAAGAGAAGATATATCCAACATGTGAGAATGGCGAGACAACACTTTGTGTCATCATCGAACTGCATCATTTAAAGAAGACTTTTGGCTGGTTTGGGAATAATGTTACTCAGCTGTTGGGATTACTCAGAAAATGGTTTCCAGAAGGAAATATTTTCCCTGCAAAATACCCCGTAATGAAACAGATGTTGCAAGATCTTGGAATGAAGCCTGCAAATATACATGTTTATGTTAACCATTGTGTGTTGTTCCATAAAGATCATGATAATGCGGTGTCCGACTTGTGGGGCATCAAGGTACAAAGTCAAACAGGGGAAAGATGGAATATTAAAGGTAACAAAGGATCCCGAGAAAGTATTGAGACATTTACCACTACCAGAAAGACTTAAGAAATTTTATACCATACCTTGGATTTCTGAAGATATGACGTGGCATGATCGAGCAGAAACTTCTTATGACTATATGCGTCATCCAGTAGACTCCTTGCAGTGGCAGAACATGAAGACAAGGTTTCCTGATTTCGCAAGTGAAGCGCAAAATGTGTGTCTTGGAATCTCGACAGATGGTTTTAATCCTCGCGGCATCCAATCTACCGGTTACAGCTGCTGGCCAATTATATTGGCTCCTTACAATTTGCCACCATCGCTATGTATGAAGGCAGAGTTTCAGATCTTATCGCTGCTAATACCAGGACCAAAGGCGCCGGTTCAAGATATTTGCGTTTTTCTTCAAGTGTTGATAGAAGATTTAACAGAACTTTGGGAGAGTGTTGATGCTTTTGATATGCGTTTAAAAGAGACATTCAAGTTGAGAGCAATTCTTATGTGGGGTATTCATGATTTACCCGCATATGGAAATCTTTCTAGGTGCGTAGTTCATGGTTACAAAGTGTGTCCTGGTTGTGCAGATGAGACGGAAAGTAATTGGTTACCTCACTCCCGCAAGATTGTGTACAGAAATTTCCGAAGATTTCTGAAGACGAATCATCCTTTCAGGTAAGTATGAATTGACAACAAATAAATTTCTTTGGTTTATTACTTTTTCCCTATGCGTTATATTTCATTTCACCGTGCCTACTGTTTTTTGAAAATTCTTTTGGTGATTTAAGAATAGGTTGTAGTGAGTAGACCTCTGATTTAGGGTTTATATGGACCTGCAAATATGTTTAGTTTTCATGTTGGATCATAGGGATGCAAGTTATTCAGGGTATCTTTATAGGTTTAGCTTTTAAATGTGACTAGTTTATTCAGGGTATCTTTATAGGTTTAGCTTTTCAATGTGATTAGTTAATTGAGAAGAGTATTCTAAGAATATTTTATATTTATTGGGTGCCTTGGTATTTTACTGTTGGTAACATAAGGATTTCCAAGTGTTTGTATGAATGATGTTGGGAATAATACTTTTTGGTATTAGTGTTTTGAAATTAGATTCATCAAGTTTATGTGTATTTTCGTCTTCGTAAGTATGAAAACGTATGTGTTTAGATAGTTCCAAGTGTTTAGACAGGGCATAATACTTTCTGAGACTTTTAGTGTCCTCTTTTCAGGTCAGGCAAGTATATGGGACTCAAAACAAAGGAGAAGGGATTTTCACCAGTTCGTTTAACCGGACAAGAAGTAATGGCGAAAACCAATAACGTTCATTATGTTCCTGGTAAGCTTTCCAAAGACAGTACGAAGAGAAAAGGATATTTTTATGAAGTTGATTGTGATGAGATTGATTCACCAACTAAAGATTTTTACAAGAGGTCGAGGCTACTAGATATACCAACATAGTTTTATAATAAATATCGTCATTGTTTGGATGTAATGCACGTTGATAAGAATGTAACTGAACATCTTGTAGATGCTTTCCTTAACATAAAAAAGAAAGCCAAAGATAGTGTGTGTGCTAGGAAAGACATGAAGGCTTTGAATATTCATACTGGTCAATGGATCACTGAATATCCTAAAACTGGTAAAGACATCGTACCTGACGCTCCTTATATTTTGAGCAAGAAGGAGAGAGATGATTTTTTAAAGATATTGAAAGACATGAAGTTTCCGACTGGATTCTCGTCAAATCTTGGAAACAATGTCACTCTTCAACCTCCTGGTCTGCATTATCTAAAGTCGCATGACTTTCATATGATTATGGAATATCTATTGCCGGTACTGCTTCAACATGCGTTCTCGCGCTACCCAGACCTTCGGAGAGCTCTTCAACAAATCAGTTTGTTCTTTAGAATATTGTGCTCGAAAGTTTTGATTAAAATCGAACTTCAACAAGCCAAATACATGGTTTCCGAGGCATTGTGTGTTCCGGAGAAGTATTTTTCGCCTTCATTTTTCGTTATCAGCATCCATTTGGTGGTTCATCTTGCTGACGAAGCTCTATCTTGTGGACCGGTTAGATTCTGATGGATGTATCCATTCGAGAGGTAATTGCTTTTAATTATTTTGATCACATGTAGTTCCATACTTCGATTTGTTTATGGTTTAAAAACTTAAGAATTCTGTTGTTACGCAGAGCAATGAAACTTTACAAGAACATTCCAAGCAACAAGTGTTACCCTGAAGGGTCGATCAAAGAAAATCATCTTACATCTGAAGGTGTGGTTTATGCAATGGAGCACGTCACAAACTCCAAGGATGGTAATCACAAAGCCACACGAGAAGCTTTCTTGGATGCCGATTCTGAGTACAGCGATGAAGGCCCCGAGGGGTTTGGAGATATGTCAACGACTCTACCTGATGTACAATTCGTACAAACAGTTAGATTGGTGTTATTTCGTCGTGAAGTAGAAGGTCTTGCAGATTACTATGGGTAAGTACCTTTTATATTTGATTCAAAAAAATTAAATTGTGATTATACCATGAGTACCAAATAAGTGAGATCCTTTTAGTATGGAAATAATGTAGTAATGTACAATAGTTTGGGTGGTTGTAAGTGCATACTGGTGTTAAGTACTGATATTGGTGGAATTGGTTTTAGTTGCAAGTTCCTTTATCATTTTTGCAGTACCCTTTATATTTCATCCTGTATGCATTTATTGTTTGAGCCAAATGTTTTACATGTTACTCCATTGCAATGAATAATGTGATGCAAATGGGAGCACGAGCAATGAAATACAACGACAGATAAATTTCATAAAATGGTTGTATATTAAGGTAACTATTCTGGGACTTAGTTGATTTCCGATTTTGCTCATCAGTTTTATATATTTTCATTATAACTAACAAGTCTTGTAATGTTCCAGTTGGTGAAAGAGCGCAAAATGAACTCCAAATTGTGGCGTTATGTAAAAGGTCCTATTGGAGCAAAGGAATATAACAAGTACATGGTCAATGGTTATATCTTCTCATCCAAGTCAAATGAGTCAAGTCGTATCTCACAGGATAGTGGTGTTTGTATGGAAGAAACTACTTCATATATGGCAAGTAGTAAAGATAGAAACCTTGTTTATGGTGTGACCAAGTGGTATGGTGTGGTTAAACAGATACTGGAGCTTGAATACATAGAGTTTACATAGGAGGTATTTTACTGCGATTGGGTGAAGGTCGAGAACAAGAGTCGCGGGTGTAAAATGTGTCCGGATTCCAATTTGGTCTTGGTTAATTTGAATAATTTCAGAAGTTCAGATGATGACTTTGATGAACCTTCCATACTCGACTTTGATGCTTCTCAAGTGCTTTATTCTAAAGATTTGAAGGACCCTGAATGGTATGTTGTAATTCAATCTCCAAGGAAGATAACTAGACTAGCAGATGACTTATTGAAGCCTGAATTCGGAGAATTCTAGTCGATATTTCAAGATGAACCCCATTTGAGATATTTTCTAGTAACACGCAGTAGTTAAATGTTGATTATGTCGTAATTGTATTTTTTTTATTGGGTCAGATTGTAACTTTGTTTTCTTTAACAAGTAGATCACAATTTTTTTGTGTTTACATGCATTTGCTGCGTATGATGATATCATGATATGCTTTCTGCTCTTTGTAGTTTGATTTTTATTTGGTCTGAATATTGGTCCTTACTGTGATTTTACTAATAATTCATATTTCTTTTTGCAGTACAACATGTCCAGCTCTTCAAGAGATGCAGCATCACAGAAAAACATGTCCAACTCTTGTAGAGATACAACATCACAGCAAAACAAGTCCATCTCTTCTTCAGTTAAACCGAAGTATTGCATCGAATTTGACGATGGTTTGAAGCCTGTTGAAGAGAGTGATACCAAATTATCAACTAGAGAAGGAGAGACCATAAGAATTCATATTCCTATCAACTTCACTGAGTGGCGGCTCTTGCCTGATAATTTCATAGATGATGTTTAGAAAGCTTTATTGGTATTTCTTTTATTCCTGGAATTAATGACATTTTTATTTCTACTAATATTGATGTTATTGTAGTTGGTATTTATTAACATAAATTGTATTTCAGGGGGAGTTTGAATTTCCTATAGATCCAGATCTTTTCCGCCCTATTATAGTACCAACATTTCCATCATTGTACCGAAGACATAAGAATGACTTGAGGGATATGGTTATAGGAGTACGTAAGAAAAGATCAAAAAAGAGGCCTACATTATCTGAGGATGGGTCTGTTTTACCGGAGGAAGGCGCTGAAGTACCGAACCACCAAAACTCACTCCTGAACTTTGGGAAGCTTGGAGAGATAAAGTTCCACCTGGGATTAATCGAAATGTTTGGCATGAGTTTGTTGATCATGAGAAGAAACCTGAGACGATTGCAAAGAATGCTGTAAATTCAAAACGTAGAAAAAAAGCCATTGTCTACCATACACTTGGGCGATGCTCATATGCCAACAAGAAATATAAACTGGTAAGTTTATTCAATCTATAACTATTGGTTAGTACAATGATAAAGGTACTGTGCTAATATGACAAACCATTTTTTGTAGGATGATTCAGATATTCCACAAATACCAAAAGACACTACAGATAAGTGGTTTTTGGGACACCAGCGGAGTGATGGGAGTGTGCATCCTAGTGCGATCGAGCCACATGTAAGTATTAATTGTTTCTTACTCTTAAGTAATGTGCATAACAACACTTATTTGACTGCTACTATCTCTTAGTTATTGATGCTAACCACCAAGTTTCAATTATGAAATTACAGAAGAAAGTATCAGAAGCTAAAGAGAAGCATCAAGAAGCAGGAACAAGTGGTAGCAAAAGCACTGTAGTTTCAGAAGTACTGGAAGATGTGTTTGGATCAAACCAAAAAGATGGTGTTCATGGCTACTCATCCAATATGTCGAAGAAGCAGGCTCAGGTGGCAGCTGTTGCGTATTCTGATTTTCAAACAAAACAACCCCAGAATGAGGAAAAAATAAACACAATTCAAACTGAAGTTTCTACTTTAGGTTCCAGAATGAGCGGTGTTGAAGGCGCAGTTGGGTCGTTGAATGGTAAAGTTGATGTAAGTGTTCTCATCTTACTTGCCGTGAATTAGTAAATAAGTTTTACACATATTGAATGATATGTGCTAATTCTAAATTGTTCTTGTTCACATGCGACATTACAGTTACTAAGACCTAATAACCGGCAAGTACCAACAACACTCCTAGAATAGTCAATCCTAGCCCAGAGAAAGGTTCCACTACTTATCATGTTGGTGGAAGTCATCATGCTATGGAAAACGAGGAAATTGTATCTCGTGTGGTTATATCTAAGCAAGTTGAGCTACTGAACAATATAGGTAAGGTTGTTGCATTAGGGAGTATAAAGGGTGGTTCTAATGATGAATACGTACATTATGTCAAGGTGATGCCGAATGAGAGGAAAGTCTATGTCGAGGAAGTGTATGACCAATCAGCTGTTATTTGGGATGCCCCTCAAGGAGACGATTATCACTTCTTAAAACAGCTACCACTACCTTCTTTCTTAAGATGGGGCGAGAATAGGCTTGCAACCTGCAGTTAGTTTAAGTTTTTATGATCGAGCGAGAATAACAATATATACTTTTTTTTTGGGTATTTTGACTGAAGGAAGATTTATCAATACACTGGCGTATCTTACAAACTTCTCTTTTTTGGTTTTTTTTACTTATGAAGATTCACTAACACAATAGCGAATCCTACAGGCTACTTTTTTTGTTGTTTTTTGGTTGTATGAAGATTAAACAGACTATGCATCTGTCTACTCTGTCTTTAGTAGTTGGTTGTAGTTTTTAGTGCCTAATGGATTATATATATACATATTTTGCTTCTTGTTGCTTTTCATGGTCAACCCATTTTTAACTCCGCCAATGCGAATGCGTTGCCGGTCCCAAGCCCGGATAAAGGAAGAGGGAAAAGGTTGGTGTATATATTCTTGTTATTTTCTTTCCCTTTTCAGGTGGCAGTTCAACTTCATGCTAACCGGTAGGTGTGAAGCTGTGCTACCAGGTTTGTCACTCTCCTATTTCAATCTGAAATTTCAATTTTATTCCCTTAAACTTTAGTTTAGACTCAATCTAATTGTTAGAAGCTGCTTTCTATCCATGTGCAGGGTAGTTATACAAACTAAGAACAAGAAATCAAGTGAAGGTATTCTATCGAATAATGTTATTTTATACCTACAGGTAGCTGCTTTTTATTTTTGTCGGATTTGGAGTCATTCATGGCGTTGTTTCATTGCTTTATAATGCATCTTTTTTGTGTCCACAGTTTTTTCCTTCTTGTTCGCATATCAGTTCTACAATGATTCAGTATCTCTACTTGCACCACTCTCTTCTTCGTATATGTGGTAATGCAGTTTCAAATTCAGTTTCAGAAACGGTAATGCAGTTTCAAATTCTTTTACTCTTGTCCCAAGCTTATACTAGGTACTGGATCACCGGCAAACTAAAAGATACTAATAACTGATAACTATTGTCCTTCGGAACTTCAAAATCATCCAATGGATGCTTGTGGCTCTGTTAATCTCTTTTAGTTGGGTTTAAGTCGCAAATTATGGGTTCAACCAATATGCATCCTGTAGGAACTTGTATACTTGAATGAAATTCTTATTTCGGGATACATGATTTGATCTTTGACTCTCAGGGATGATATAGAACATGAACAATATCTCTTCGCTGGTGTGAAGCTCACGTTAGGAGGTATGCAGCTCTGCAATAATGACAGTGTACGGGAGGTAACTGTAAGTTGGCTTCCTGTTTTATATTTATCATGCAAATATACAGCTGAATGCTTATATTGCCTTTGGAGTTAATGTTCTTGTGATGTACCTATTCAATTATTTTTGTGCTGAAATATATTGTCTTTCTTATTCAGGTATTAGGGATTATGGGTGCTTTGAATCCCCTTTCATAAACGGAATCAGAAAAGCTTTCTGAAGACAGTGATACTGGTCAAGGGCCAAGGTTTCTGTTTCACCTTCGTGTTTTATATGAGTTTGTTAGCTATATATTATAGTCACTTTGATTCTATTTTTACAGTTGTGAAGGTGTTATTGTGAATTCTCTTGAAACAAAAGAATTTTTCTCAAGGTATTGTTCTTGACGTTAAGTTCTGGTCATTTTTTAACTGAATTTGCATTGAATATGAGACTAAAGGTTTCATGAAGTGCTAGTAGGGTTTCTTTTGAGTTGAGACTTGAGACTATGTTGTTGTTTCCGTTTTAGTAAAGGTTGCATGAAGTACCAGTATGGTTTCTTTTGAGTTGAGACTTGAGACTATGCATGAAAACTCCTCTGCCTCTAAGTTTATGTTAAGGCATGTAAATATTTTATAGGCTTGGCATGCTAGAATTCCGAGCCTAGATTGTCAGTGGACCTTGTGATTTCGTATTTCGTTATAATAAGAATCATGAAACTATTATGCTAACAGTCTCGATCACTTTTATGTGACCTGGTGTTTTTGTGTTTTATAATTTGATCAAGTGTTGTCATCTACGTGCAGCCGTTCATCGAAGAATTTAGCAGTGAAGAGCTTCATCATGTTTGGGTTTCTCTTGCAATATAGCATTCTACCCAGGAATTTTATTCGATCACATTGACTCCACAGGTATAGAAAATTCTATACCAAATTCTTTCACCTGTTTTTTTTTTCCCAAAATTGTCCATACATGCTTCACATATGTGGTAACTTCTTTGAGTTCAGAGCTGGAACTAACATTAGAACCATTGTCGGAACCCAAACCCACAAGTATCATTCGGAACAAAAACTCTTAGGTACTGTGGGTGACAGATTTATCTATTCAATAGATTTTTACGTGTGAGACATAATCTTATCACTAGGCTACTTAATATGGTGTGGTGTTCAAATCCTGGACTTCACAGGGACTTTCTTCATTGCCGGTTTCCTCGTTAACAAAAGATAATCCAACCTTTGGTTGTTGATATAAATTTATTTTCATTGACGCATAATTTGTCATTTATATTCCTTGGTGATTTTAAAACCTAATTATATTATCGACTAGATACACTTGTCCTAGTTAGTAATCTAACTTCGTCTTTGTTTTTCTTTATTTTTTTTAGGTCTGAAAAAATCAACAAGACTAGATAATTAAAACTCTAAAGATTGAAAACTTCAATACGAAAACCTCTAAAAAATTAAAGGAATCACTCAGAATCTTTAGTTGAATCATATGAATTCAAGAATCCTTTCTTCAATATGCTCTCATAGTAGCGCGTCCTTAGTTGCATATGTTTATTCTTCTTAAAAGATTCTTGGCTAAATTCAGCCTTTTCCTTCTTTCGATTTGTCCATATGAGCATCCCAACTTATAACATCTTGGGGATTCCTTATAGAAAGCTGTTTTTTTTTTCTATTAAATCTCACAATAGGTTGCATCAGATCATCCATAATTTTCGTGTAGTCTGTAATTATTTCTTCCTCTTCATGATCAACTTCTTGAACTTCTATATCATATTTAATCACTTTTTGTAACCTTGTTTAGATAATCAACTGATAGGGCTAGGGACTAGGCTTTCTTCCATAACTATTTCTACAACTTCCTTAGTTGATTAGTTATAGCTTTCTGTTATCTGATAAGCCAGAGCAACCTCTAAATTATCAGGTTTACAACTACAGTAAAATTAAAATCCATATATTAATAGCCTTGGGACTTCACAAAATTATTAATATATTCAGTTTATTAATATAGGGAGGTATAACAAAAAAAATATTGTTT
Organism: Papaver bracteatum; assembly: GCA_023529315.1. Lineage (NCBI taxonomy): Eukaryota > Viridiplantae > Streptophyta > Magnoliopsida > Ranunculales > Papaveraceae > Papaver > Papaver bracteatum. Next base: position 1,037,000 of record JAJJWX010005119.1, read on the forward strand.
TTTTTTTGCTAATCCAAAGTATGTAAATGACAATGGATACATATGTCTTCCTTAATCATCCAAATGAGCAACAAGTCGTATATGCTTTAATCGACAAACGATGGAATTAGACAAGAAGATGAAGGAAATAATCTTGATGATGATAATACAAAGATACCATTTCATGCCAAGAAGCTTTAAACATGCTCGAAAAGTTGTAAATGTTTTTCTTTCAACAAGAAGGTGTTCCTAGTAATGAGGTCTTATGCATCCGCAAATCAAAAGATGCGATAAGAATCCAAAAAATACGTCCTTTTCTCAAACAACTATAAATAAGTATTTTGTTTCATCTTAAATTTTGACATAACAAGATCTATTAGTTTCCAATAGTGACGATTATATTAATATATGGAAGTAAATTCCTTATGAAGGGACTAGAAAATTTTATTAATATTAAAGTGCAGAGGTTATTACTATTTATAACTAGCCAAGTTGAGACTTTGATTTTCTATTAATATATAAATTTATTTTATTTTATTTTTTGCTCGGTAAAAAGAAGTTTATTATGTAAAGATTAGTTGTTCGGAAGGGACGAGGAGGGAACTAACTAATCTCAACAATGTCATGTACCTAACTTGCTTGCCTGCTGACCTTAATCTCAGTCATGTACCTAACTTGCTTGACCCTCCATTCTTCCGTGAGCTTCTTCAAGTTCCATCCCCATATTTTTTTTGTAAGGTATTTTTCTTAATACGTATCTCTTAACTTCATTGTATATACACATCCTTGCATCTGGAAACTGTATGTCCGGTAATATTACAACAAGAATAGAATTTACGTTGTTTTTGAATTTCGACATGTTGCCAAAATCTCTTTTGATTAGCATTAACACATATTTGAGTAGGAACATGCTTGGAAAATTATTATCAACTAGAACAATATCAAAATAGCCATATTCATATTTTTACGCTCTGTCATCAACTCTAGGTTTTCCTAGGGCTTTAAAGATCAATGAAAGAATCTTTTCATACTAAAATTATCTGTAGGATCATAATATCGCAAGAAGGACACATTTGCGAAGTTTGATCAACAACACATTGCGAGCGTTGCAGGATGATTTGAAGAATGGCGTAACAGATGACGAAGGTAGAAACATGAGAAAAATGTGAAGACTCTGCGATGTTTAGAATGTATGCGAAGATTAACAATAGAACTCTTGCAAGAATATCGCAAGTCAGATCCGAATTTAAAGGACAAATTAGCTGTCATCCACTATGTAAATCCCTATATAAAGAGTTGAACAGGCGTAGGGAGGGAGAGATCTTTTTCGAGTGTTGAGCAAGTCATTAGGATAGAGAAAGTCCAGAGCGGTTGTTAATTCCTTAGTTTTGTTTCCTTTCTATCTTGTAAAATTTGTGAGATTAATCAATAAAATTGTGATTGTTGATCTAAAAATGATTTGATTGTATGAATTCTTGTGAGGGGTGTAGTGTGGGATATCGTGCTACTACATATTGGCGCTAGAAACAGGGACTTCCTTGTTTTTAGTGTGAATATTAGTATTGTGATTTGAAAGAATTTGGAGTAGTTAGTGAAAAGTTTAATATAATTTTCAACAATTTATTGAGATTGAAGAGATGGCTAGAAGAAGAAATGCTTCAAAACAACCAACAACTGTTAGAAGAAGCAAGAGACTTGCTGGAGAAAAAAGGAATGAAGTTGGGGAATCTTCAAGAATGAACGCAAGAAACAATGGAGAAAATCGAGTTCAACAACCAATTCAGCGTACGCCAATGCAAAATAGAATTACAGATTATGATAGAGTGAGTGTACACACATGGCATTCAGATTCAGTAGATGAAGCGGAGGAAGAACGACAATTAAGAAACGATAGACGAGTAGAGGAAGATCAAGAAGCATTTGGAGGTATAATTCATGGAAATGAAGAGATTGGAGTATTAGAGGCATTGAGGGAGAGAATACACGAAGAAAGGAGAATAAAAGCAGAAGAACGTACTAATTAGACAAGGAAGAATCATGAATTGAGAATGGAAAATATAAGACAACGGAATAGAAGATCGCACAGCGAGATCAAGCTCAAGATCGATCAGAAGGGAAGAAGGACGAAATTCACCTGTAGAAAATGTTGATGGAAATATTCTGTAGGAGGTGCAAAATCCAGATGAAAAACGTCGTGAAAATAGAGAAGTGATTGAAGATCGATACATTCCACATGACGAAATTCCTCAAAGCAGGCAGCGTCAAGAATGAAATAACCAAGATGGTGAAGAAAATCAACAGGAAGGAAGGAGAATATTATACGGGAGAGAAAATCACAGAAATCAGCAAGTAATTGAAGAAGAAATCGAGAGACGTTATGATGAACAAGCAGTTTAGCTTGCGAGAGAGAAAGATTGAGAGAAGAAATGGAGGAAAAAGAGCTCCAAGAAGTAATACGTCAGAACAATCATAACAATCGAGAAAGAAGACGCGAACAAAATCACAACAATGGTAATATCAATAAAGAATATGATAGAATACAAAGGAGAATCGAAAGACAACAAAGAGAGTTGATGAGGAATGAACATAATCGTAGGGGAGAAAATGAAAGGTATAATCATGTACGAATTCAAGAAGGAGATGGAGGAGAAAATCGCAGAAGGAGGCAGGATGAAGATGATGAAGAAACACAGAATCTCGCAAGACAAGACATACATGCACGCAGAAGGAGGAAAGCAGAACTTAAAAGACCAATGAACCAAAATTCAGGTGTAAATGAGAAAATCTTAAGAGAATTGGCAGAGATGAGAGGAATGCTAAATAACAGAAGGGAAGGGGATAGAAGGCAATTTGATGAGGCCATTTAAGAAGCTGCGAAAACTCCATTCACACAAGAAGTACAATTAGGAGGAATACCCCCAAAGTGCAATCTGCCTGCATTAACTAGCATTTTTGACGGAACGACATGTGCAATTCAACACATCAAGGCGTATGTAAGGTGTATGCTACAGTGGGAAAATCATGATGATGTGTTGTGCAAGTATTTCACATCTAGTTTAACAGGGAAGGCGTTGAAATGGTTCGAGGGTTTGCCCAAGAACACGATAACATCTTTTAACCACTTGCAAACTACGTTTTTAGGAGCATATATAAGTAACAACTCTTCGCGACTAGGGATTGAAGATGTATTCAGATTAAAGCAAAGAATTGGAGAAAGCCTTAAGCATCTAACCATAATGTGGAAGACAATGTGCAGCGAGATGGCTGGTTGTGTGGATGAGAGATATCTTATTTTATCATTCATCAATGCAATGTTCGCAACCAATCTGTTGTACATTCAAATTTTTAGAATCAAGAATACAATCACAATGACTGAATTACGGGAGCTGTAAGAGGAGTATATTGCCATTGAAGAAAAATATAATGAAATGGAATCATATCCCGTTGCGAATACAAGCTCAGCAGCAGCAAATGCGAGTTTGCTACCAAAGTTGATAAACGCAGTGGCGAGCACTTCGCAGGTCCAACAAGAAAAGAGTATGGAGAATAATCAGCAAAAAATAGTAGCTATGGGAAGTCGTGACTAGAAGAATTTGAGAAAGAAAGAAACTTCTATAGTCGAGGTGGAAATAACAAAATACAAAGACTTGATCAGCCGCAGGAAAATTATGGAGGACAAAGACAAAATTATCAGACAGGGTCAGGAAGTCAAAAAATGATATGGGAGGAGATCAAGATGCCGCCTTTGAATACTAGTGTGGAAAAAATTTGGAAAGCAATAATTTTAATGGAGAATATACCAACACCCTGGAACATGGGAAAAGAACCGCTTCCAAATAACATAAGTCAAGAATTTTGTCGCAATGAAAAAAGATGGCAAAATAAGACCTTTACTTAGGAAGGAAAAATAAGACCACATCAGAATACAAGAAAGAATGCAATCTTAAAATTTATGATTGCGAGATTATGCAGAGGTAATTGCGATTTTATCGCAAATAATTTTACTAAACAAAGGTAACATGCTCAATCACTCATATGGATACAAATAACAGAGGCAAGTATGAGAATGCATAGAATAAATTAAATGTTATTTGTTTCCACATGATAGATTTACGCATAAAATTAATTGTATTTTGGTCAATCATATTGCAAGACAGAAATTTTTTCTAACACATGCAGGATGAAACAAAAAAGAGCTTATATTAAAGATTGGAGAAATTCTCAATGATAGATTACAAGAATAGAAGATCAAAGAACGAATGCACAAGTTTTATAAGGAAGCAAAATCTATTTATTGATTGATTCTTAATTGTCTCCACCAGATTCTTCACTAGAACTTTTTTCCTTATCTTCATCAGACTCTTCCTCTCCATCTTCTTCAGATTCTTCTTCTTCATCAGCTTCACTATCAGAGATGACCAAATTAGGCACATTCTCTGGAATTTTGTCTAAAAGACAAGGATATTTGGAGTGAGGAATCTTATTATCATCACAGATCTCCTTGATGGTGTCGTTACGGAAAGAAATTGCGTCATTCCCAAAATTCGCAATAGTGATCTTCATTTGAGTCTCCAATCTTGAACATTTATCATTGCGAGAAGAAATATCATTTGTGAGCTTCGCCTTCTCATTCTCAAGCTCTTCAATTCTATTGTGATATCTCTCTTCAGCTTATGCGAAAATACAACAATAAATCAACAATTTGATGGAAATTTATGAAAAACAGACAATTAAATAAGGAAGAACAATTAACAACCTTCTCTATTAGAAATCATATCTCTAATCAAGGCCGTTTGCTCAGCTTGAAGACTAACATTCACAACTAAGTTATTTTTGGCGTTATCTAGAACTTTCGCAGCCCAAGCAAATTCATCATCATCATTTATGAGGAGACGGGAACGAGTTTGATTCTCTCTTTCACAGAGCACATCATTTCTATGTTTGAGATCATCTCTTTCAATTTGGACCTCAAGAAGAGTTTCTTGGAATTTCGCTAAAGTTTGTGCACCTTGGAGAGTAATACGATCTTTTTCATCTATGAGGTCACTATTCTTGGTTCTTAAACTATTAATTTCTTCTTTGGAATTATGAAAGAAAAGTTTAAATTTATTAGCCATAGTCAATACGGATTTATAGTCAACTTATAAGAAGTGAAGTTTAGATCTGAGTTCATCTATGGGAAGAGATTCAATCTTATTATTTGTAAAGCTATTTAGAGAAGTATTTAGGTGTTCAAGAAGAGCATCATCATCCATAAGACTGGGAAATGTATGAAGAAGAATAGCCTCACCAGAAAGACCATAAACGTCTGCGAAATGGTGAACCATATAAGAAAGAGTAATGAGAAAACGAAATGAAGAAAAAGAAGAAAAAGTTATATACCATAGAGTTTCTTATTGGCATCTTGAAGACCATAGATTTTATCCTTTTGGACAACAATCTCATATTCCAACTGGTTGTTCTTTTCACGAACATTAGCAGTCTCAGATTCCAATTGGTTGTTCTTCTTCGCGAAGACCAGCAGCTTCAGCCTCCAATTTCTCATTCTTCTTGCGAAGATCAAGATACTTCTTTTCAATGTTGCACGCCTTTTTTCCAAATCTGCGGTAACAGCATAAGAAGCTTTCCCAGCCTGCGAAATAATGCAGCAAATTTTCATAATAAATTAAGAATTCAAGACAAAAATAAAAAGAAGAAAAGTATAAGTATGAAAATTTACCAAACTATTGAGTGAATGTAAGAAACTTGGAGAAATAAATCTTGAAACCCAACGCAGAGATTCATTATTCTCTAAGAGGTGGGCATCACAGATAGCAGCTATGGATTTGCAAGCGTTAGTAAGAGGAGTATCACCAATTCCTTGCATAATATCATAAAGTATATTGGATAATTGAGCCATAGAATACTCAGGATGAGAAACTTCCTTCGCAGAAGAAACATCATCATCATCATCGTTATGATCACTAGAACTTTCGCTAGATTGGACTTTTCGTTTTTTTAAAGGAGGGGCAGCGGATTTATCTTTACGAGAAATACTTTTGCCTTTACTCCTAATATTCGCAACTTTGACAGGTTCTTCCCACTCAGCGATAACCTTTATACACGGATAAAGATAAGAAATAGAGGCAACAATATATTGTGAAGAATCATAAGAGAATATTTCTTACTTCATCTATGATTGATCGAAGAGCTGATAAAGTACTGACTTTCCCAGTCTTGGTATAGCTTGCTTTCAATCTAATAATTTCGTAAGTAAAAACATTGGAATGGTCAGCAAAATTATATATAAGAGTGAAAAGAATAACAACTCAAGCAAGGTGTGGAAATATACCTATGCTTCCCTCTCAGGCCATTTAAATACCCACGGTTGGTATGCTGTGAGATTCGCATGTAAAACATGAGAGCCGGAGATGTATGGACCCTCTAAGATTAGGGGAAAGATACACCATTTATCATCGCTAGAATGACGTGGGGTTGTATTAGTGCCATGATGCCAATCAATATCTTGCATAAGTACCTTATCATTTTCAACATCATCCTTCTTCCTCAAACGAATACCCCAGCAAGTGTTATCTCTTTTCATGGGAATTATCTCATAATTCGCAAAGAAATTATCTACGGTATACTTCGCAGGAATAATCGCAACATCAACAAACTTAGGATTTTTAACTTTTGAGGGGTAAAGAGATCCCTTACCAGCACCACGATTCGCAAACTCAAGCATTAAGAGAATGCAATCTCCACTCAATTGATATACTGCTCGTGAGAACTTCGCATGATAAGGTATTTCATAGAATAAGGGAAGATCAGGATCATAAAGGGGCATAGGAAGACCAACGAGTAGTTGACCTAGCGAGATTATGATCTTTCCATGATTGCAAGGATGATCAGAGAATAACCTGGCAGAAAGATTAGATTTAGGGTTTTGACCAGGAATGGGAGATAAAGTAAAACCCTTGGTTAGAAATTCCTTTCGAATTTCTTCAAGAGCAACTTCATTCTTACGACCAGCTGGAGGCGTTTTTAGTATGGGAATGAAGAAGAAAGTAAAAATTGAAAGAATCAAGAAAAATTACATTAGCAGGAGTGGAAGTTACGGAAGAACAATGAAGCGAAGTTGCAGAGAAAGTAAAAGAGAAAGTAAAAAAGAAGAGAATGGAGGAATAAGAAGAATATATATATAGAGTAGAAATTCTTGAGAAGATAAGTGCATTTAATGCTAAGAGTGGACGTGAGCGGTTAAAAAGCAGCGGTTGAAAAAGACGTGTCAAGAGATGGATGGAAGAAAAGATGCGTGTAACAAAATTCACGTAAAATACAAAATCGTGCCAGTACAGAAGAATATGAAAAGATGAACAATTGCGGCATATTGAAGAACGATTTCTCATGACATTCTCCCCTTCGCAGAGAAGACATGATAAGAGGCAAGATGTAGGATCAGAATATCTCAATAAGGACACATTTGCGAAGCTTGATCAACAACACATTGCGAGCGTCGCGGGATGATTTGAAGAATGACGTAACAGATGACGAAGGTAGAAACATGAGAAAAATGTAAAGACTCTGCGATGTTTAGAATGTCTGCGAAGATTAACAATAGAACTCTTGCGAGAATATCACAAGTCAGATCCGAAATTAAAGGACAGGTTAGCTGTCATCCACTATGTAAATCCCTATATAAAGAGTTGAACAGGCGTAAGGGAGGGAGAGATCTTTTTCGAGTGTTGAGCAAGTCATTAGGAGAGAGAAAGTCCAGAGCGGTTGTTAATTCCTTAGTTTTGTTTCCTTTCTATCTTGTGAAATTTGTGAGATTAATCAATAAAATTGTGATTGTTGATCTAAAAAATGATTTGATTGTATGAATTCTTGTGAGGGGTGTAGTGTGGAATTTCCTGCTACTACATTATCAGGTAAAAACCAGACAATTTCATCCATACATGCGCATTAGTATTTTATTTTATTTTCACTATCAGGTTCAATATCTTGGTACCCAATTCTAAGTACGTCGTGGCAGTCTGTTGATGAACCATGGACCTTCACCCCCAAATTATTTTCTTGTCCTTTTCAGCTTGATAATAAAGAATTATCTGCACGTAGAATCTAGTTGATTAGGAGTTTAATTCACATATTTAAGATATACGAGTTTTTCTTGTTAAAAGTTTTTCTTTCCCTTTGAGAAATTAAAAAATATAATTGTTTTATTTATGGTCGATGATGTTTTAAAAACCCAATATAATCAACAAAAATCTTAGCAAATCGTGTAATTAAAAACACAAAAACCACTCATTCACATGTAATGTTTATGATCTCGTGTCATTCACTGGATTCACATTACCTTTCTTCAGGATGTAGTGTAGTTTTTCACATACATTATATTCAAATTTTCCTTAGAGCTTCTCCAATGGAATGTATATGAAGATAAATGTCTAAGTCCACGTAGGATAGACATTCATTTTCCCTAAAATTCTTCTCCAACCCAACTTCTTAAATCAATGTGAAGATGACATGGCTTCATTTTTGTTAGACAATGTCAAGGTGAATGTCAAGTTTTAGACATTCACCTTGACAATGTCAAGCTATCCTAGCAAGCTTTTTCTTACCTAAATTAATTTCAATATATTAAATAACCATTTTTAACTCTAATAAAATCTAAAAACTACTAAAAGTAAAATTTATATTTAATCCATAAAAAATCACAAACAACACCATTGGAGATGAACTATTTTTCCTCCCTAAACTTGAAAAATTAGAATGAAAATGTCTAGTTTATGTTGCCACCTAGGAAACGCACACAACCACCATTGGAGAAGCTCTTAGTTTTGCAAATGATTTTTGTTTTTCTATTTTACAGCTTTTAACACTTGTTAAGATTGCTTGCATTGCGTGTTAAGCTGGAGTAATTTAATCTTCACGGAGTTTATTCGGGTAAAAACTGTTACTCTCTCACGGAGTTTAGACAGGAAAAATCTTCAAATATCTTAGTCTAAGAAAAAGAGATTAAGTTTCATAAATTGCTACTATTTTTTTGAGTTTATCCTCCACCTTCCACCTGTTCCGAGTACCTAGTCTCGTCAAACTAATGCACATGCAATATCTTAACAATAAATTTGGAATGTGAACTCTATCTATCCGCTTGACAAGTAAAAAAATATCTCATTTCCGCGCGGATAACTCTTACGGAAGGAGCGACACTAATGGTATCTGTGATTGGCCACCCATCTTCCCTAATTAATATATATATAAGCTATGGAAAAAGAAGAAAAAGGATCGAGCCATATAAAGTTTGGATCGAATATCAAATAGACAAAGTAAAGTGGATTGAATTTCAAAACTTCTTCTTTTCGAAATATGAGAGATCTCACTTGCAATGTCATCCATAAAACTAATTCTTGGCCCCATTTGAACATTTCAAAAACCTGTCAAGTTGAGTGGTGCAGCAGAGCCTTAGACTTTTCGGGTTAGACGTCAACTAAAGAAGATATTTGTTAGAAACAGCAGACCGAATCAATTTCTTTCGTTGTGTTTAACCACACAAAATCATAATGGCCATAAAATGGCGCCACGTGGATATGACAGATTCTGTTGGGAAATACCAGGCTAAGAAACCGCCACGTAAGATCGTCGTGTCAGGTGGTTGAGGAATGGTTCGAATAAGAATAAAGGAGAGATTCCTTGTTCAAGATGTGTGAGCAGGTCTTTCTTTTAAGGGTATAAATGTCAAAAGGAATTCAACTGAAACCCTCACAAAGTCAGTGAAATCGGTTTCTAACCCAGTCAGAACCACAGAGTTGTTTGTCCGCTTAAAAATGGTTGAGAGAGTGGTCGCCGGTCGCGAGTTCAAACTTCAATTCATATTATAGCAATCTTTCGGATAAAAGATTCAGATACTTGAATCCGAAAACTATTTTCGAATAATTTTTAATATCTGGGATGCGAATTTGAATGGGATTTAGGATTTTCCGAATCCATTGACACCCTTACTAGTGCACCATTGTTTCTAGAACACTGGCAGCACTTGCCCGTTTATCCTTAGAGCAGATTAATCACTAAAGGCAGCTGCCAAGAGCCTGTCCATAAACATGCATTAGCATGATGCCTTTTTTATACTATTAGCAAACAGGTTGAGTTTTACATCCTGTGCATTACCCTCATAATGGCTTTACCTGTTTAGAAGACAAGAACAAATTAGATAGTTTTTGGGCATGCACAACTTCTTTCATATTTCTCCATCTTCCATTTCCAGTTTAACTACTACATAAGATGCATATCCCCCAATTTTTCTGTTTTGGTTTTACATACATAAGAAATGCTCAAGAGATTCCGATGGCCAAAAAAACAACAGAAATGTTGCACAATACACAAAAACACCAATCCCAACCATTACCGGATTGAGGTATCTGAACTATATTCCATATACGACAAGGTATAGAACTCAAAAATATATCTATCAACAATATACACCATTTTTGATTAGACTGTAAAAAGTAACAAAACATTCATCTGTCTCTCTCTAATTTTTTCTTTCTATAATGATGATCGTGAAGATGGTGGCATGACTTATTGAATGCAACGCAGGCACTCTGTGATTCAATAGTGACCAAAAAAATAAAGAACACAGAAACAGTGACAAAACTGAAGCTGCCTGGTTGAGCTAAATAATCAATCAACATGAACTCTGACGCTAATCTAACAAAGAATTGGTATTTGTCCTACAAATAAGTATACTGTCTGCTAGGGTTTTTAGGGGCAATCATGATCCTCCAAGTTGTACTGAAGAGACCATTTGGATTGTCCCAACTGCAAAAGAGTATAGAATCAAGAGTGAATAAGTTACACTGTTCATCGTATACGTTCTGTAGGAAAATGGATGATTGAGTTTCTTAGTTAGTTCATGATAAAGAGGCATTCATCTTACCATGTGGGACTTTTGTCAGACTATCCAAGCTGCGAGCAGCGAATGCACAACAAACCAATATAAGATAATTCCAAGCCGTAAAGCAGGTTGTCTCATCAACGCCCGATCACATGAAACCCTGATCATCATTAAATGAAAAAAATAAGTTTTTAGGGAGAATTCCTAACAAACTTTTAGACGAAGATGAAATATAGGATTCATCATTACCACATCCCATCCACCATGTCAGATACAGGTCGGGTGAATCTTGGAACAATTCTTGAAGTAGTAAGCGACTTGAAACCATGAACTGCACAACATAAAGGGAGAAAAGGTATAACAGTTCTCAGTAATCCGCTCATTCAGTGACTCAGTAATGCAACTACAAAAAACAGAAGGAATAAGAAAGCTTGCCTTTATCATCATCGTCATCAATTAAAGCACTGGCTTCTTGATCCATATCTATGGCTATGGCAACCTGATCACTGTTTCCTTTACGTAAACTACGCACATGTGATGGAACTAAGGCCCCAGCAACCCCTCTTTTGTTTATCTGCGGTAACACACACAGGTTTAGTACCCAGTTAGCAAATTTAGTTACCAGTGCAGAAGCCTTCAAATAGATCCTAGTCACTTGTGATTTATGAGGTAAAGTTCTGGATGATTGTATATATATAATGCAACAACCGTGATGTTAACGGAGATCGAGATAAAAATCTGAAACTTAATCAGTCACTAAAGCTAGCAATACCCATTTAAGAATAGACCACAACCCAAGAGAACGAATCCAACATAGATAATTCACGAAAGGTTTACTCAAAGCAAGTGTAGAAATAGAAATATTAAAATCACATGTACCGTTGGTTCAACTTCCACGATCTCTAAGGAACTCATGTGAGGTGTTTCTCCAGGACCTTTAGCACCTTGAAGTGAAGCCAATTGCAATTCCTTTTCATGTAGCGTGTTTTCAAGGGCTTCCCTTCTATGCTGCAGCTCTTCTACCTTAGTCCTTTCTACTTGCAAAAGAGCTTCTTTGCTTTGAGCCATTACCCGAAGATCCTCTACTTCAGACACAACAGATGTAATCTCTTTCTCAAAAACCTCTTTACAAGCCTGAATTTGACCATTCCACTCCTTATCATCAAATTTCAAATCCACCCCAAGCCGTGAGACCAGCAGATTCAACCATGTGAACAACTCATGCATTTCATTTGAATTTCTCGTACTGCTCTCATGTGATGTAGCTAAAACATCGCTGGTGCACCTAGTGACCTCTTGTCGCAGAAATGAGATCTCTTCGTCCCGCGATTGTACTTGGGATTGAAGATTTTCAACCTCAGAGACAAGACTCTCCGAAAGTTGACGAAGCTCTTCAAATTTGCTTACTGTGGTGGAAAGTTTAGCCATGGTCTTGCCACGAGAAGCTTCCAGGTGTTCCAAAGCAAGATTCTTTTGTTGTAAAAGCTTTTCCAACTCCTCATTCCTATTCGTCAATTCTTCCATCTGAGACTCTTCCTCATCAAGTGCTTGCATAAGTGCCTCATTTTCTGCGCAATTCACCAAATACGAAGTTCAAATACTAAGGTGTAAGACAGAATATGTGAACACTAATTATTAACGAGACCGGCAAATTTGAGAAACGGCATAACTTACCCTGTTCTTTTTTAGTGATATCACCATTCAGTGAATTGATTCTAGCATGCAACTCTTTGGAGGAGGTTTCCACATCTTGTAGCTCCTTCAGTCTTGATTCGAGCGCAATTTGCTCTCTCTGCAGTTTCTCCACCTGTTTCTCCAAATTATGAACCTGGGTTTTTGAAGATTCAAGATCTATCAAATAGTTATTTGCAATAGCTTCAGCCTCCTTAATTTGATTAACTAGCTCGGTGCATATCTGGTTTCCTTGCACATCTTTCTCCTGCAGTGCATTCTGTAAATTTGAGATGGTGGTTTTCAGTTCTTTTTGGCTGTTCTCTACTGTCCCTAACTCGAAACTAGTTAATTCCTTCACAGCTAACAATAAGCTATCAGCCATAGTCCTGATACACTCTTCCGTGAATGGAGCATTCTTGTCAACAGACTCTCGGCCATCGATGGATATCGGAAGTTTCAAGTCCACTCCCATCTTTCCTAGTACACGTACTCCAGAAGGCAAACCATTTCCACCAATATGTGAATTACAGTTCTCAATTTCCAAAATTGAATTGTTACATGCTTCATACAACAATTTGAAGTTTTCACGCATCGAAATGATATCGGTATCTTTTTCCTTGGCCACAGATTCTAGATTACTGATATTACTCCTCATCAATTCAAAAGAATCCTTTTGCAAACCTATGTCTCTGTAAACAGACTCCATGACCTTAAATAGGCCCTTCGCTTGTTGATCAGAAGACATGGAGTGTTTGTATAATCTTTCGCTCAGATCATCAATTTCTCTTATACAATCTTGCAAACCATGGCCGACAATACCGAACACTTCAATTACTCTACTGTCATCAGAAAGTTCTTCCAATGAGCCAGTAGCAGGAAACTTCACCTAATAAAACACGCCCAAACAAGAGTAAATCATCATACAAAGGAAACAAAATCCTAGCGGTTTATGGGATACAAAAATTTAAGAATCAAATCCACGGCATACAAATAAAACCTAAAATTACCTCATTCGCCGAGTTCTTTGATAACACACAACAAGGAGCAGTAAAAGGAAGTTGATGTTCCTCTTTTGTTACGTCCTGTTGGAGGAAAGCTTGAAAACCTGTCCCCACACTCCGTAGAAGCTCCGAATCCATCGCGAAAAAATTGACCAACAGATCAGTAAAACCAAAACATCCTTTTTTAAGCTGATCAATTCCAGTTTTTAACTTCATGATTTCTACAAGTTCCTTCTTTCTTTCTTCCGCGTGAGCAGTAGTGAACTTTTCAAGACGTGAAAGAGCTTCAACTCTAGCATTATTTACTAAGTCTCTCTCGTTGGCAAGATCCAAAAATGCAGCTTCTGCCTGCGCTAAATCCTCCTGGAGATTATCAGCTCTTTCCTGAACCTCATTCAGTTCTGCAGCAAGTAGCTCAGCTGCTCTTCTGGATTTCTTCGACTCATTCTCAGAAGAGGCTACTGCAGCCTGTAATTCGTAACATACTTTCCCGATCCTTTCCAGCTTATGAACTGGGTCACTGGTATTCGAACCATCGCCGACATCAACAGAATTCACAACATCACATAATCGAGTCAAGGTCTGCCTACTATCCAGCAAATTCTGTTCCGTCTCTGCTAAACGATTCTTTAAGAATAGACTCTCACGTTCTAAAGCTTCTACTTTCTCTGGGTAAACTGATAAATCCCGAATTTTTTGCTCATACGATACAAGTCCATCTTCCCGCTGGTTCAGCTCACTTTTCAATCGCTCAACCTCAGTGTTCAATACATCAATATTTTGTTTCAAACTATCACGCTGTTGCACCAATGCTTTTCCTTTTCGGACTGCAACATTTAATTTCTCTCTTGCAGCACCCACCTTCTGCTCCTCTTGATTAAATCTAACTTGCAGATCATCATTTCTTTTACCCAAGGATTCAAATTCCACAATCAAAGACTGATATTTTTCAAGAATCTTATCTTTCTCTTCTTTGACATCCGCCAAATTAACCAAAGCCTCCTCGAGCTGTTCCTTCAGAAGCATAGTGTCCTTCTCTTTGGAGTTCAAGACATCTTCAAAACTCTGCACACCAAATGTATCCTCTGGACCACTGTCTCTATCTGTATCTTGAAGCACATGTTTCCTGGGAGAGAGAGCCATGTAGTTGTCAATAAGTTTCCTCAGAGATCCTTCTAAGCGGTCGGTCTTGGTACAAGAATCAGCCCCTTCTGGTTCTGGACTGCCTTCCTGCAATGCCTCGCTAATCAAAACCTGAAACTTGTTCATGTAATCTTCTGTATGAGGTCCATCCTTATTCTCAACATTATCAACCAACTTCTCTCGCAAGTCAGTTATTTCAGTTAGCAACCTATCTTTCTCAAGCTCAAATTGAATCGCTTTCTCTGACACACTCTCAAGTTCAAGAGTGAGGCTCTCCAGTTTCTCAGCAAGAAGCTCCTTTTCGCGTGCTAAACCTTGAAGTGATTCCTCATGATCTGAGACTTTCCTTTTCGATTCTTCCAAAGTGGATGCGAGTGAATCACAATATGCTTCATAGTTGTCGATCTTCTGGTGGAGCGAATCTCTATCATGATGGGCCTCAGAAAGAGCCTGCCCTAACCACTCAATCCTATCTTCTGGCTCCACTGACCTCAACTGTAAAGGCATGTCAATCCTGTCCAACACTTCTTCCCATCTCTGCACAAGATTATTCCTTTCCATCAAAGATTGTTCCAACATCTCATTCTGCTCCGCCAAGCCATAAAATTTACTCTGGAGCTCCTCGTAGTTTCTTCTCAGTTCATCTAATCCAGAATTTGAGGTTGGCTGCACATCTTCCTTCCAGTTCTCCATAACAACAAAACCAGCATCAGAATAAGATCCTCCTCCTCCAGAACTTTTCTGATCCCAATCAGTTGCAGGCAATGAATTCCCAGCAACTGATCTCGCTAACCACTCGATCTTTTCGACAATATCTCTGGGATGAAAATGCTCTGGCAAATCTATGTCTTCAAGAATCTCTTCTATCCTCTGAAGAGCAGAATCTTTAACAAGAAAGGATTCTCTTAATGCAGTAGCGGAGTTCCGTATGTACGAAAGTTCAGATTCTAAAGCTTCAACACGTTCACCTGCCTCTGAATAGGACTTGAGTTTGGTTTGAACGTCATAAAGCCTTGATTCTTTCAGCTGTAGCTCCATTGAGCACCTCTCTAGCTCAGTCGACATCTCTGAAAGGGATTGTTTTAGGCTGTCTCGCTGGACAATCAAGCCTTTTCCCTTGGCGACAGCTATACTAAGCTTCTCCCTGATTGAATTAACTCGGTTCTCTGACTGCTCCAGTTCAGCTCCCTTTGATTGTAACTCGACACGAGCAGCTTCAAGATCCTCGTCCATCTTCTTTATTTTTTCCTTCAGAGTCTGAGTTTCATCAGCATGGTCGGAATGCAAGGAGCTTAACTGATGCAGCTTTCCTTGTAATTCACTCAACTCAGTCACCTTAGAGTCCAACTCCTCTCTCAACAAACTCACTTGCTGACTAGCATTAGTGTAGTTTTGAATAAGAAAAGCAACCAAAGACTCCAGGCGTGAAACTGGGGGCACTTCCGAGTCCTTCTCAGTGTCCTGCATCTGAAGTAAAGCTTCTACATCTTCCACTAGCTTAAGAATAGGGTTAATATCCATATTCTTTTTCGCTAATTCTTCAATATCATGCTTTCTGGTCACCAACTCCACTTCAAGTGCATGCTTTGTAGACTCAAGCTCATCCTTTATCGACTCAAGTTTAATCTTCTCGGATTCAAGCTCATCCTTTGCAGACACAAGTTCTTTATTTGCAGATTGAAGAAGTATCCTGTCTTCCAAAAGCTTACCCAACCTCTCAATGAGTTTTTTACAGTTATTATGCTGCAAGTGATCATCGGGAGTCTTATCTTCTAAGTCTGCTGCATTCCCTATTCCATCTTCAAAGGAGCTGATTACCAATTCTCTAAGATCATCATAAATTGTCTGTAGGATCCCAGTGGCTAATTCTTTTTTCGAATTCATGTCTGAAAATTTCTCATTCAGATCCTCGTAAGAACTACGGATTGCCTCATTGTCCACGTAAGCTGCTTCGAGTTTCTTGTCCAGATCTTCAGATGAACTACGGGTTGCCTCATGGTCTTTGTAGGATGCTTCAAGTTTCTTGTGCAGATCCTCATACGACCTACGGATTTCCTCATGATCCTTGTATGCTACTTCGAGCTTCTTGTGCAAATCCGCAATCACTTCAGTGGCAGTATTGACTGAAGCAACCACACGAGAAACAACATTAAGGGATGAGCCCGTTAAACCTGTGGAAGTGAGCTGACTACCGGTACAAGCATCAAGCTTGTCAACCATATCAGAAACTGTAGCAACAATAGAGTTCCATTCTTTTTCTAATGCATCTGCCTTGTCTGCCGCTTCCTTCTGCATAATTTCTACTTGATTGAAGATAACATCCCTCATTGTGTCTGCATTTTGTTCTATTCCATGCAAATGAGTTAACAATTCCTCTATTCTGGATTCATATTCTGCCAGTCTGTCAACAAGCTTGTTGTTCTTTGCTTCCATATGGTCAGAATATCTTTTGGAGGCTCCATAAAGATCCTCGAGCTCACTTAATGCCAAGTTCGCAGTTTTTCTACCCTTCTGCTCTTCCCTGAATAGCTCATTGGCTTTCTTGGAATTCTGATCCAACTCAGCCAACAGTGCTCTCAAAAGCCTTGTTTGTTCCTTTGCTGACTTAAATGCTGGTTGTTCATCTTCAGCCACTTGCAATGATTCAGCTTCAATGTCATCATGCTGAGCCTTCGATTTTTCAAATGCTTGAATGAGTTTTGACACCCCGGGTGCAGGAACTTTAGAACTTAACCTACTTAAAGATACAGAACGTGATTGCATCCCTTCAATCGCCTTTTCAAGTTTCTGCATGATCGTCTTAGCGCCCTCAAACTGTATATTCAGAGCATCTAAATCAGCAGAATTATCAACATCCTCCGTTTCAATATGCTGAAGTGCAGGCTCATCTGTAACCTTGAGAGTTGTGGAATCCCCCGCCAAACCAAAAGTAACCTCTTCTTCACATCTCTCAGTGCTTTGGTGAGAACATGCATCACTGACTGCACCAGATGGGACTAAAGTAGGCACATGGGTACTTTCTTGGGGATCCGTTACATCCCTAGTGTGCGATGAAGTCCGGACATTATCACTCTCAATCTCTTCTACTTTGGCTCTATGTATATCTAGATTGCTAGAGAGAACAATGTTTTCCTCAGTGAGTTGTTCGATATGCAACATTGCTTCTTTTAGATCGATTTCAAGCTGCACATGTTTAGCACATTCTGCTGCAAAGCGCTCTTGATGTTCAATTAGCTGAGTGGAAAGTTTCTCGTTTTCATGAACAAGATACTCTTTACCCTCTTCAAGCATCATTCTTTCATCTGCCACTGAAATTAGATTCCCATTTAATGTTGAGTTCTCCGTTTGTAAGGCCTCCAGTAAATCCTTGCACTGTGCCAACTCCACTGACACATTCGTCAACTCCTCACTCGACCTTTCAAGCTTCGACTGCAACTCAGTAGACCTAAATGAAATTTCCTCAACCTCTGACTTCGCAATAAGAAACTGGGTTTCAAGATCCTCTTTCCCAGCAGACACAGCCTGAAGCTCAGTCTTACACTGACCAAGCTCCTCACTTAGGATTTTCCTAGACTCCACAGATTCACTGAGTAAACACCGGAGATTAGAAACTTCATTTTGTAACTGATCGTTCTGTGCATCAAACTCCATTTGGAGGTCATTCTGCTCAGCAAGTTGCAAAGAGAGGAAATCTTTTGCCACATTTGATACATAGAGTTGTTCTTTGAGCTGCTCCATAGAATCTGCAAAGCCATCCTGGGTTAGAAGTGCATCTTTCATTTCTGCCTTAAAAGTTGATGGTCCCAGGCTGAATAATAATCTATAATCTTCTTCCTTGAGCTCTCTAAGCACTTCTGCCAGTTGATAAAGATCCACGGACCCAGCATCTGAGAGGAAACAAGTAGTCCGCCGTCCAGATAAGACATCCGTTTCCGCCTCCAGCGATTTATCCAAGCTCTTACTAACAACTATAACATCTTCTTGTGGCAAGCCAACTGCTCCTTCTAACTCAATATCTGCTTTTGACCCATGCACTGGATCATGCTCTAAAGCATCAGTGAACTCAGAATTTTCTAAACAAGACAAATCTGACCCTGCATTTCCTGGAAGCAGCTCTGGCTTATCTGTAAGATTTATGCCCTGAGTTCTGCCTGTCTCTCTGGTGGTTTCAGCCGATGCAGTCATGTCAAGAGTTCCTTCCTCTCTGTGGGTCGCATCAGACTGAAGAGAAGAACCATCAGCATGATCTCTTTTTGACTCGCCTATCGTCTCCCTTTCATGAGATACGCCAGCAAGACTTTCGCCACTTATATTCTCCTCCGACATGACAACTCCAACTTGTATACTGTCAATATCTTGTAAAGTATCGTGGCCTTTTTCACCAGTTCCACCATCATATTGAGTCGAACCTGAACCTTCAGCTTCCTGCATTGTCCCTACCCAGCAACAAATGAGAATTCAATTATACATCAAATCCATGCATTACATTACTTCTTTCACTCTTGACTTGTTCCATGACTAATAATCGATAACAGACTACAAACACACTGAGCAAAACATATTTCCTTACCTGATATTTCTTTTCAAACTCTTGTGCCAAATCAGAATCAGACGTCAGCCCCCCTCCAACATCCACTGCAACGGCAGAACTCAACTGCAGCTTATCTTGTGCAATCTCCACATCAACATTCCCAGACTCCCCATCACGCGATAGTAAAGTTTCAGATGGTACAGAAGAATCAACCTCTGACACACTATGATCTACTGGAACCGAGTTTTCTACAGAATTCGTTGTTGAAGAGTCAACAGAATCTAGTTTAGCAGTCGAAGCCTGTTTTGATTGGTTCTTGTCTTTGGCTTTAGAAGTCGGCAAATCCGCTTCTTTTTTATTCTCAGTCTTACTACTACTTCCTTTGGTGTCTTTTTTCTTCCTATATTGTTGAAGCTAACAAAATAAAAGATATAACAATCAATCAAATGCCGGAGCTATACGAATTGAAAACCTAGAGTTTCAAAGTGGAAACAAAATGTTTAATCACTATGCACTCAAATTCAATTAGAACGAACCTTTTTTCTTCCAGCGGCAAGCATATCAGCCTGCTTCTTATTCTTGTCCATCAGATCTAAAAAACCCCAATTGTATCCAAGACTTCAAATATCAAATATATCCTTCCTTCACCATTAAATCACACCTCGGAAGAAAAAAAACACTGAAAACAACAAAACAGACCTAATTCAATCAAACAATTACAATTAACTCAGAATTTCTATCACTACAGATCATTTTCTTCAAATAATTTCGATCAATATATAATAAAAATTAGTTTGATTCGATAATAACAGCAGAACATACTGAATACAAGAATCGAAGTTAAAATACATACCAGATTTTGAAGTGTGGGAAGGATCCTGGAAATCGAAACGCTTTTGTTTGATCGATGTGTCGGTTGATTTGTCTCTTTCTCTCCCTTCGGATCTAACGCGATTAAATTTCAATTTGGTTTTTTTTTCGGTAAGAAGAAAAAGAGGAAAACGAGTAAAAACAAAGAAATGCCTGGATTTTGATTATTAGCTTTGGAGTCGAACCCTAGACGTGACGGTTATACAAAGTCTTGGACTGTCACTTTTTATTTTTTTAATTCCTTTCGATGGGGACTGTTGGGGGAGGTGGCATGATGATGTTACAGTATTTTCTTTGTCTTCGACTCTTCCGGGCAAATGATGGGAAGTGTGATACACTCACCAATTTTTCATCCGGAGAGGGGAATCGACGGTTCCAACCGCGTTCTTAGCATATTTGGTAAATGGGGTAAAGTGGGGCTCAGCCATCTGTTAGAGGCGGGATTTTTGCTCGGTCAAGTTAGCATTCTCCAATGATTTTTTTTTCTAATTTAACACAACAAAAATTGGATTTGGTGTAACCAAATTTTTTTAGTTCAACTTCCATAGTAAAGATAGCCCATGAAAGAGAAGCAGTCGTACAATAGCCATGGAAATACAGAAAACCATCTTTTTGATAACCAAATAACCAACAGAAACTCAATTCTCTACAACCTTTCAGACAATTACAATCAAAAGAAACGGTTCAAACAAGTAAATTCAAAAGACATAACAATCAAAAGGAAACTTGAGATTGAAACCTCAATCTCAATCCCAATTCCAAAATACCACCTAAAAAACTCAAACTCTTATCACCAAACTATCTCCAGAAACAACTTCTTCAGATACAACCAAAATAACAAAATTCTCACTTTTAACAAGATCAAAGTTAAACTCAAACCTACGCAATTCTCTCAAGTTTTTTTTTATTATTTTGGATGTTGAGGGTCCAATTTGCCTCTTTCCCCTCTTAGTTCCCGCACCCTTCCTTTGGGAGAGTCCTTCCTTAAAACCTGCTTCCTCCTTCATCTCTTTGATGTTGGCAGGTTCTTCAGCTTCTATCTCTATCACCTCTTGACGCCTAACCACAAAGGTGAAAAATGTTGACCAAGGTACTGGAATAATAAATCCATCAGGTCGAGCAATCATCTCAATCTCCTCTACAGGAACCCAAGTTTTAAATATCGGGGTCTCTCAATCAGCCTAAATGAGGAAGTCTAGAAATCTTTCATTATGTGGTTGCATATCTCTATCACTTGTGTTCATGCTTTTGATCTTCATAGTCCTTATATAAGATTTCAAGGAAAATTGAATTTAATGCTTTTGTCAAATAAGTCTCTTGAAACAAATCGATTTATCTTCAAATCCTATGCATCCAAACTTTACGTTTTGAAAATTCTAAATTTAAATCTCATAAGTCTCTTCATAACTAATCAGATTTTTAATTTTCCTTTGATTTCTGGTGTTGAACCGTCACCAGAAGATAGCTTTCTCCAGCCTCCAGTCATACATGCCCACCAAACACCTTTGGAGTTGGACCTTGGGATATGGGTTAGCCATTGTCACAGTCACCCTGCACAAAAACCTACCCGCTCAGACTTGTCTCTATCTCCCACCAAGATAGATCCAAACTCTTATTTCCTTGAAGCAAAAGTTTTTTCTCCGATAGTGCATGTTATCTGTTTGACCAAGCATTCTGGATACACAATAAGAAACAATAAGTTAAACAGACAGAGATTGGCAGGATGCACAATGGTTTACTCTTTCTTAACAAAAAAAGAGCTCACCTATTCAAATTTTCTTTTACCTATCCTAGAAAAAAATCCAAACTCTCAATACCTTGGAGACAAAGATATTACCTATTTGATGTCTCTTTTCTGTATGACCAAACAAAAACACTTTAAAACAAGGAACATTAACTCCAAAATCAGGATGTTGGTAGGATGTAATGCTGATGGTTTTTTCTCTCCAGTTAGAAGGACACGTTGTTAGAGCATTGCTCGGTCGAACTCGCATGCGCTGCTATCTCAAGCATGTTTGTCAATGTTAGTGATCAAAACTATAAGTTTTAATTTCTAGCATATTTATAGATGTCTCGTACTAGGACATAGATTGTGTAGTTGAGCTTAATTAGACTTCACGACGTTCATCATTTGAAGACGAAGAACTACTAAGCGGAGCTTGTGAAACTTCATCGACAAAAGGTATGTGGAGACTGAAACTCATCTATTACTTGTAAAGTCAAATTCTACTTTATCTCCTATATTGAGACATAAGTCGTATTACGATATAGTTTTCTATATACACATTTGAGATTTTGAGCTGAGTTTATCTCGCTTACATATTTCTCGAAATATGTGTTGGCAAGCTTTCGCTTCGACCAAGTTCATCTTATATCATATGAAAATTACCGAGTAACATCTTACATGGTTTGTGTGATACAATCATTTGGTGTAGACTTGGAATGTTTCGTTAATGATTATTTCAATATCTTGAAAATTGCTTTGATGCTAATAGTGGGTGAAAACGGCTATTGTCATCCTCTAAGAAATTTTCAATGATTGAAATAAAGATCTTAGACCATGTTTGGATATAAACATAGTGTGTTATCACATTTGTGTGTAAATCCAAAACCGGGAACCTGAAGTATGCGTACCCGTACGCGTACTGGCGGTTGTTGGATATCTGGGAAAGTATGCGTACACGTATTCATACTAGCGGAAGTCTCACGTCCGTGAATTTATGCTGGAGTTTGGAATCTAAATTGGTATGCGCACCCGTACGCATACTAGCGTATCCAAATTCGGTCCGGCTACTTAAGTATTCGTACCCGTTTGCATACTTAAGTTGGTTACTTTCTAAAATCGGTTGTGTACATGAACTTAAACATTTATAAAATAAGGAATGCAATCTTTACAAACCGTGGCTATAATTTTCATGTATTGATTCGAGTGAATCAAATCGATTTTGCTTCAATTGTGTTCTTGTATACTTCTTTGATAATATAGCAATTGAACGACTCTTTAACTAGTTTCATTTGAGTTATTTGAACTAGTTATGGTTAAGATGAATCAGGTTGATATGAGAGTAATCATATGGATAACTTCGGTTAACTAGTGTTGAGCCAACATAGTGTACACGTTTGGGTATGGTTACATAAACCTAAATGAGGGTACATTTCATTGTGTGTAACAAGCTAAGTTCGATCTAACGGTTGAAAGATATTAGCTTGGTTGAATCAGGTTTTTCATCTAAAGCTAAATATTGAATGCTTTGCTACCAAACCATATAAGTGAGAACTCTAGCAACTGGGAAACCTAATCCCCACACCTCATGTATGTTACTAGTTTAATAACTAGAGTCGATTCTCCTTTAACCTTAGGTTTCTATCGAGACCTAGTAGGTTAACGACTTCAAAGACTTCATTGGGATTGTGAAGCCAGACCCAACTATTCTCTTTGTAGTTGCGTGTTCTGATCTTACCCGATTCTATCGTATTGAGTACAATTGAAATAATTGACCCGAGATTAATATCTCTGATAGGCAAGATAAAAGTAATCACAAACATCTTCGTCTCATCTTTTGTGATTCCATAATATCTTGTTTCGCTAGTCGATTAATATTATTGTGAGGTGATTGATAATACTAGGTTATTCTTCGGGAATATAAGTCTGGTTATCAATTGGTTCCTGGTCACCTTGATTTATCAAAATACATAACAAAAACTCTTAGGTGTTTCTGTGGGAGACAGATTTATTGAATTTATATACTTTTCTGTGTGAGACAGATTTGTTTATCAAGTCTTCGAATTTGGGTCATAGCAACTCTTAGTTGTGGGTGAGATCAACTAAGGGAATCAAGTGCGTAGTATCCTGCTGGGATCAGAGACGTAAGGAACGCAACTGTACCTTGAATCAGTGTGAGATTGATTACGTTTCAACTACAGTCCAGTCCAAAGATAAATAGTAGTAGGCTAGAGTATGTAGCGGCTTAATACAGTATGGTGTTCAAACTGGACTAGGTCCCGGAGTTTTTCTGCATTTGTGGTTTTCCTCGTTAACAAAATTCTGGTGTCTGTGTTTTTTTTTTCAGCATTATATTTTGTTATATAATTGAAATATCACAGGTTGTGTGTTAAGATCAATCAATTAGATAATCCAACCTTTGGTTGTTGAGTTAAATTGATTGACACTTGAACATTGGTCTTTGGTACCGTTCAAGTTGTTTCACATAATAATCAAGCTCGCGGATTTCTATCTGTTTGATTTGTTGATTATATTGTGAAATAGAGACATTAAACTCTTTGATATACTTTTCTCTAGATTGAGTCTGACTGTCTAGTTGATTATCTAGAAAGTATATTGGAGTAAGTCATCTCATATTTCCAAACGAATTGTTGGGTGTGGTTGTTAGACCCCCGCATTTGCACACATAACAAACAAATTTTTCTTAGCATCAACTCCACATGCAAAGAGTCCTCTGGGAACCAAAATACTTGGATGGTCAGCAGTCACGAGATCACTCTACTTTATACACATCAAAACTGTGAAAACCACTTTATTATTCATTATGTCTTCTCTTGTTGGAGAATCTCCACTGTTTTCCAATCTTGTTAACTCAGCTTTCAATTCCCAAAATTTAAGCCTTGATGCTAGTATATCTTCTGCTGGAATTTTAACTCCTAAAATCTCTCATATTCAAAGAGGTTCTGCAAAACCTTTTGCAGTATTGGGTATGCTCCCTAAAAATGATGCTTCCTCACCAGATATATATCAGTTCTCAATAAATGGGTGTTCCTCTCAAAAATCCAGCTCAAGGCAATGTTTTCACCAAGCCAATTATCACTTCAAGTGCTACCATTTTCACCGATGGCTCGACTTCAAAGAATCACAATGTTTCTGCAAATAAAAAAACGGTCATGCTGCTGGAAAACAATGTAGAGAATTACTCTTTCAACCCATTCAAGGCTCGGGCCAAAAGCCCTATAGTTGGTGAAACATGCACAAATAAGGAACCAAATTACCCACCGGGCTTTGGAATTTCACCCAAATATAAACAAAATCTATCAAACCCTTATTCTCCTTTTATCTCAAGAAAATGGGTCAGAGAGAAAAACCATAAAAAGACTTCATCTCCCTTACCTAATGTTGATGTTAATCCTCTTCAACCAGGAGAGGATAAGAAAAGGAAAGATACTATAAAACCTTATTCGAACTAGAAAAATACCAAAGTCATCCCTATTTCAATTCAAAACCCTAATTAATGGCCTCTTAAAAAACAAAATCTCCCAAAAAAATCAATCTTTGAACTCTCACCCTGGAAGTGTTGAGAAAACCCAAGCTCTATCAAATGCAAAAAACCCATTAAGTCTCAGAAGATGGCCAAAGGAACTAAGGTTGGAGTACCTGCTAAAGAGCCTAAAAAAATATGATGGAAGGTGGCAGTTCTTCACTTGCAAATCAGCAGAAGATTTCCTCGAACCAGGTATGTCTCAAAACTTTCTATATAGTTTTACATATAATTTATTGTGGTTTGAACAAAAACTTTTGTTTGAAAACTCAAAGAAAAATTTCAGTGAGAGAACCCTCAATTTTTTGAAATTCAGATATCCAAAAAAAAAATCTCTGGCAATTTGTTAAAATTTGATCCTGGAAATGTCAAGGACTAGGTTAAAATCATACTAGGCAACAATTTAAAAAACTCATCAATACTCATGATCCTAATATTATATTATTTTCTGAAACTAAACAATTGCATAACTTTGTTGAAAATACCCTTCATACTTCCTCTTATTATAATCATGTTTTCCAAAATCCTGTAGGGAGAGCTGGTGGCTTAGCTATATCTTGTGATAACTCTGTTAGACTTAAAGTTCTTCATAAAGATGATAATCAAATTAATTGTTCTATATGGGATGAAAAAACTAAAATGAAATGGTTACTAACCTGTATGTATGAGGGTCCTTATAAAGATGCTAGAAAAGATAACTCTTGGCAGTTAGTTAATGATATGGGGTATACTATGAGTTTACCTTGGATTGTGATAGGAGATTTAAATGTCATTCTTGGTAAAAATGGAAAAAAGAGGGGGTAATCCTGCTAATGGAGCTGACATAAGAAAATTTGTACTCTCTTTAATAGAATTGGTCTTAAGGATTTAGGTTTTTTCGGTTTCCCTTTCACCTGGTCTAACCAACAATCTTGGAATGACCTCATCGAGGAAAGACTTGACAGAGGTTTGGCTAATGGTCTTTAGATAGTTTAGTTTCTAAATGCTAGTATTAGGCATTTAAACCACCTTGGCTCTGACTATTCCTATATTATTTTGAACACTGACATCCCCAATTAGGATGGATTCAAACCTTTTAAAAAAAATTGGTCTTTACCAAGTTGTACAAAAATGCAGAGACATAATAAAAACCTCTTGGGAAACTAGAATTCATGGTTCCCATGCTTTTGTTTTGGTTAATAGATTGGTTGAGGTTAAAAGAGAAGTTAGTCTATGGAATAGAAATGATTGTGGAAATATTGGGAATAACATCCCCTCTTTAAACAAAAAACGTGATCTCATTTCGAGTAGAACTAGTGTCAGATTAAATGATCCTGCTCTGTTAGAAACTAAGGCTGAAATCCAAAAATTACACGACTATAAAGAAGAGTTTTGGAAAATTAAGGGCATAGAAAAACTATTTCTTTAGGTGATAGAAACACTAATTTTTTTCACCAAAATGCTATCATAAGACAAAGACGCAATAGAATTTTAGGTTTATATGATAACAACAACAGTTGGGTAGAAGGAAGGGACAAAATTGCGAACTTTTAAACAATCATTTTGAAACCTTCTTAACTACTTCTGCTCATATTATCAATAATGAGATTGTTAATATTGTCCCTACTTCTATAACTGATTTAGATAATGAGAAGCTGATGGAACCTCCCACTGAATTTGAAATCCATGAAGCTCTTTTTGGCATGTTACCTAATTTCATTCCTGGACCTGATGGCTTTCCATCCTGTTTATTTTTTTCAAAAAAACTAGAGTATTGTTAAAAAAAGATGTCATTGAAACTGTTAAGGCCTTTTTCCAAAGTGGGCATATGTTAACCCAGCTGAACCAAAATTTTATTTCTATGATTCCTAAAGTCTTGTACCATGATGGTCCAGGGGATTATAGGCCCATAAGTCTTTGTAATATAACTTATAAAATAATCTCAAAAGTAATTTCTAAAAAATTAAAACCCCTGCTGGACAGATTGATATCCCCTTATCAATCTGCCTTTGTCAAGAAAAGGCTTATCTTAGACAACATTCTTGTTGCTCATGAGATAATCCATGCTATGAGAAGGAAAAGGAAAAGCAAGAATGACTTCACGGGGCTAAAAATTGACATGTCAAAATCCTTTGACAGGGTGGAATGGAATTTTCTCATTGACATTTTAAATAAAATGGAGTTCTGTGATGGCCGGTGCAATCTGATTCTCCAATGCATCAGCACAATTCAATCTGCCATTCTTGTTAATGGAGTCCCTTGCAAACCTTTTAAGCTCTCTAGAGGGGTAGGACAAGGGGACCCTCTGTCCCCTTATCTTCATTCTTTGTATGGAGTCGTTTTCTAGGACTTTATTTGATGCTGAAAATAAAGGTCTCATTTCTGTTTTTAAAATTAACAAGAACTGTTCTTTTATAAGTCACTTGTTGATTGCTGATGATAGCTTAATCTTTGCCAAATCCAACATTAACCAGAGTAAAAACCTTTTGAAACTCTTAGAGGATTATGGAAACACTTATGGCTAGATGATAAGCTTTTTCAAATCTGGCATTTATTTCACCCCTCACATCTCCAATAGTTCTGGCAGAGAAATCATAAATATTCTTAAAGTAAAAAAAATAGACTTGATGATAAGTATCTTGGTGGTCCGCTATTTACTAAAAAATCTAAAGTTGCTTGTTTTGATAACTTAACTGATAAAATGGGGGGAAGACTTAAGGGTTGGAAGAGTGAATCCATGTCTCCACTAGGAAGACGGATTATGGCTAAAATTGTTCTAGAATCTTTACTTGTTTACAGTATGTCAACTTTTATTCTTCCTAAAACTACCATTAAGCGTATTGAAAGCACCATAAGAGACTTCTGGTGGGGAAAACTTGGCCCAAAAAAATGATTGTATATAAAAGCTAGGAGAGGTTTGTGTAAGAGTAAAGAAAAGGGTCGAAATGGTCTGAAAAAGGTAGACCTAATGAATATATCCTCATAGATAAAAATGGGTGGAGATTATTTAAAGAACCTAATTCTATCTTTTCCAGAACCATGAAAGGGAAGTATTTCCATAACACAAACCCCTTCCATGTTATCTATAATGATGGGTCCTCTTGGGCCTGAAAGGGTGTTTATAAATGATTAATGATCCTCATGGATTTTAGTATCTGGGAAATTGGGAATGGTAAAACGGTTCACATCTGGAATGATAAGTGGATTCCATATGAGAATGGTAATCCTATAAGTTTAGTGGATTTAGGGGTTGATTGTGACTATAAAATGGTTAATGAGATAATGACTGAGTCCAGGTGGAATGTTGATGTGTTAAACCAGCTTTTTGATTGGAAATTGTTGCTAAAATCCTCTCTATAATTCCCAATACTAGTAGACAAGATACTCTGCAGTGGATAGATAATCATCGTGGACTATTCTTTAGTAAATCTCTTTATAATTAATTTTCTCGATAAAAAGGAAACTCAACCAACTGACCTATATGCCAAGAAAATGTGGAAGCTTAATGTGCTCCCCAGAATCATTCTTCCTTTCAGTAAACACTTATCTAGATACATCAGACACATAAACCCTATTTGTATTATGTGCAAAAGCTTTAATGAAACAAGTGAGCATTCCCTCACGCATTGCAGTTTTACAAGAGCTGTTTGGGCTCATTGTTATCTAAAACTTGATGTTGCTTTTAATGGATTCAATAACTTATATGATTGGTATAATAGTTGGTTATTGAATAATAATGTTATAACCCAGTGGGGATCCTGGGAAAGTGTTTGTTCCACTATACGCTGGTTTGTCTGGAAAGCAAGGTGTGATGCAGCTTTTGGTAAATCTAAACCCTTCCCCTCCCCCACAGCCAACCTAATTCTAAAGCACCTGAATGAAGTCTCTTTATAACAGTCGATTACTTTTCCCAATCAAGGGACCGGAATGATAAAAAATGATGTTCAAATTTCAGATACCCATATTTCATTTGCTTATATGTCTGTTGTAGACAATGTAACAGAGCTAACATGTATTGGTGTTTCTATAATAGACTCCTCAGGAGAAACCATCGGCATAAGAACAAGGTGTGTTATAGTCTACGGAAAAGAAGAAGGAGATGTTTTAGCGGCTCAAGAAGCGCTGGATTGGGCCTCTAAACTCAGTTGCATAACTTTCAACCTTCTGGGATGCAGTTCAAACATCACAAATTCTCTGAAAGGTAAAAAAAAACAGTTGGAGGACTAATCAAAGAATGGACCATCTCACTTTGAAGTTTAAGTCTTTTGAAAAAAATATTTTGTAAAACTATTAATAGCAGGAACTACCCAGAACTCCTAAGACTTGCTATCGCATGAGAGAAAACTTTAAGTCCTCAGTTGTGGGAGGCACCTCTGTTATTAGTACTTTGTTGCTGATTTGTTTTTTATCTATAAAAAAGAAACTATAATTTTCCACAAATGACTTGTTAGAGCATAGCTCGGTTGAACCCACCAAGCGTTGGTATGTCAAGTTTGGTTGTCATATTTTAGTGAGCCAAAAATCATTTAAGAGTCGCTTGATTTAAATGTACTAGAGTCTACTTCGTATAGGTTAGCTTGAAAGTATTAGGATGAGATATTACAAGTATTTCAAAGACTTGAAGAAGTGAAGAAGTACGGATCTACAACCACAACATCATCCTTCCACTTGAGGTTAGTGATATTTGACTTGAACTGTTTCATTCCCTAACATAGCTTTCAATTCATGCATATTGAAAACATAAAACTGCGAATCATGAACACTCTAGATAGACATAGTATTAAGGAATACAATATGAGGTTTATTGCTTAACCATTAAACTTTGTATATAAGACATCAACATAATCGTATGAATGCTATTGTGATTATGTATGGGTATGAGGTGAGGATTTCATCCTAGGAAACAATGTTTTTACATGTGTTTTAAGGAAGTAAGTTCATGATATGTGTTTTGAACCGAAAAGGAAATCGCCAAGCGTTATTGGGGTTGTTCTTCATTGCATATATTATGAATGACCAATATGTGTGATTAGTATAACCGCTCATGACTTGTTTGTGTTCTTGGTAAAACTATTCACATGAGGCCTGACTTATGTATTGGTATGACTTTTATTAGTGAAACAGATCTTAAGTAATCACCTGGGGTATGATCGTGTTTGTGTGTCTGACTAAATTTGGGAGAGGGGAACCGATCCTAGTAAGAGGTGAAGTACATCACAAATGGGAACCGATCCTTGTATGAGGTGCATCAAGGTTTATAGTATAAAGGGGAACTGTTCCTATGAACATGTGCAACACATTTTTAGGCAAAGGGGAACCGATCCTATGGACATGTGCAACACATAAAAGTTAGATACCAAATATATGTGGGGAACCGATCCTAGTACCTAGTCAACCGAAAATTTGGTAAGCTAGTGTGACTGTGCACAGTACTCACATGGAGGTAGAACCGAAACTTGTTTTGGTAGAACCGTTACACCCATGACTTGTGATTGAGTGTTACTTGATTAATCACATAGTTCTTGAAAGTCAGATGAACCAATTCTAAACTTGTTTGGAAGTGTGGTAAATCGGTGTCAAGTGAGTAAGTATGAAAAAGGACTTACAAGAGGAAAGATGTCGACACACTTTGAACATGTGCATTTATGTGTATTTTTTATTGTTCAAATATATTCCTTAACAACTAAGAAGGAAGTAAATCCAAAGATCGAATTTAAATAAGTTAAGAATCTTTTAATTAAGGTTTTTAATTATATATAGAAAATAAGAATTAGTAATGTGCATTTGCTAGTTAAAGATTTTCCAAGGAGATTTCGATCATAAATTTGGACATTGCATTCTCAGGAATTATGAAAACCGAATTCGGAAAATATTAAATATCTTGAGAATATTTTTGGTTTCGGAAATTCCTTGGTGTCCAAACTTCCTTGTCTATAAATACTTTGAGTTTGCATTTTTAGCAAACTAATCCTTCGTGACAGTAAACTTCTTATGTTGTACTGTTACTGGTGAAGCCGCCTATTCGGAGAGGAGAGTAACCTAAAGGAGAAATCTCTTACGAACGCTCAGTTTAAAGTATTCTTTGGGACTGAGAATCTCTAGTGCATACCGTTGGTGGGAAACTAGATAATTACGGTTTATCTTTAGTTTTCATATTGATTTGATTGACTAACTTTGGTTGAACTTTGATTGCACCTAGTTTTTTTATGCTTGAGAATCTTCTCTTCTGATATAAGATTCACTCAAACTAGTTTAAGGTTTCGACATGGATCTTTAGAATGTTGTTAGATCTTAAGACGATCTTGTGATAATCCATTGTTAACAGACTCCGTTTTGTGTGTGATTGATCACAAGAGATTCAAGTAGTTGTGTGCATGTGTTTATTGAAGATATAAGAAGATTTGAAGACAAGGAAGAGATAAAAGACTTTTGACTTGGTTTTATAATCTTTGGTGTGCACAGTACTTGTTTCGGCAATAGAGGATCCAACTATAATCGATTTATCCTTGTGGTATTTTGATAGAATAGTTGAGAAGATCGGCATCAATATATTTCATTGGGATTAAAGGTATTGATAGCAAAATCTTAACAATTACCTTTTGGTGATTGAACATAAGATAGATCTTGGAACCTGGCAAAGGAGTTTATGTTAAGATAAACAGAAGAGCCTTTGCGCAACTCATATCACTTGTTTGAAGAAAGTTGATACCAAACAGATTTATTTTTCCTTAACTGTTTGGAATACGAACCAAATGAATTGGTCCAAGTACGTAACTTGTTTACAAGTTGGAGGCGTGGGAATACAGACGGAACTAGGTGAACTATATGTTTAGTTGCTTGGTCTCAACTATACGAAGTTAGTTTATTTTGTATAGCGGCTTAATCCTGAGAGTATTCAAATCTGTACTAGGTCCCGGGGTTTTTCTGCATCTGCGGTTTCCTCGTTAACAAAATATTGTTGTGTCATTTACTTTATATTTTCGCATTATAATTATTTTATTATAATTAAAGTAAATTGCACAAACGTTAATTCCTATTTACTTGATATGCAATCCTATTGAGTTTGGTAAAGTCCGAACCTTTGTATCAAGTAAACACACTTCGTTGTTGTATTGTCTCGATCTCGTATCCATAGACAATCACACGAAGTGTGAACCGATTTGTTATATTGTCTCGACTCAGTCTATAGACAATCACTTTCGGAGAAAGGACATATAGGAAGGAAAAGTTATAGCTTGAGGTATATTTGGGTACCCTCGGATTTTCAATTGGTATCAGAGCAGGCAAACACGAAAAGATCTAAAAATCTGTGTTTGGTGAGATCCATCCTATAAGAATCAACTCGAATTCTTATGAATCGACTTCAACTAACGTACCGCCAAGATTTGACGGAATAAACCATCTATGGGGGAAATCTTCTATGCGATTTTTTCTTCAATCACGAGACTTTAATACTTGGCTATTAGTCGTCGATGGTTATATTCTTCCAAAGATAGAAAATTCGGATATTGAGCTTAAACGCCTAGTAGATTTTTCAAACGAAGAAAAGGCACTAACTAAGCAGAATTCATATGGTTTGAATGCTATCAGCCGTGATCTACAACATCATGTATCAACATGTCAAACTTCGAAAGAAGCTTGGGATAATCTTCAAATCATGTTCGAAGGAAACACTACAGAAAAAGAAGCTAGACTTCAAACTATTATATATGATTGGGAAAACCTTCGATTGGATGACAACGACACTTTTGAAGAGTTTCATCTTAAACTCTCTGAGATAATTAATGCCTCTTTCTCTCTTGGAAAGACTATTTATAAAAAATATATAGTGTGCAAAATTCTCAGATCGTTGCGTCCTAGATACGATTCTAAGAAGCATGCAATCATATAAGCAAATGATCTCTCAACTCTCTCACGAAGCACACTCGTTGGATGGTTAAAGATCTTTGATCATGAATCACGGTCTATTAAAAAAAAGAAATTGCTTTTAAAGATGAAAAAATTCCTAAAGCTCCAATGGAAAGGAATAGACAATTGGATGATTCAGACGAACAGATTGCAGGAAACTCTGATGATAAAATAGAGCAATCATTATCATTGATTACTAGACAGTTTCGAGATCTCTTAAGGAAAAAAAAGAGATTCATAAAGGATACTCAGCAATCTTCTCGACCATATGATCGAGTTCCTATAAAAAAGGAACATGAATAAGATGATGAATATCAGCCACAATGCTTCAAGTGTAAAGGGTATGGTCATATTTCTAAAGACTGTCCCAATCGTAAGAAATACACTGGAAGTAAGGCATTATCTGTAACTCATGATGAGCCCTATGATTCATACTACTTTGAATAAGAGGAAACAACTAATATTGCATTAGTTGTTAATCTTATTTCTTCCTCCTCCATTAGTGATTTACCCATTTTAAGAATGTACATGTCTTCTGATGTTATTAAATCACCTATTTGTAAAGGGAAAAATAAGATTAGATGCAAAAACTGTCTAAAAAACAGAACTGCTAAGAGTTGCATAGGAAACCCAAGTCAACATCAATATACTTCGCTAGTTCGAGGAATCAAAAGGAGAATTTCTCATACGATGCTAGACCAAGAACACTCTGGTTGTTCAAAGTTCCATAATGAGAGAAATTCGCATACTATTACCACCTAATTGGTATTATAATTATTTCCTCACCATGTGTGACAAATTCGAGCGAGGAGGAAGAAAATCAAGGCACTTTTTGTGTAGATTATGGAAATAAAATCTAGTAATTGAAAAATATTTGATATTTTCGAATCTTTAGGAATATTATATTTTTGGAAGTATGAGAAATATAAAGAGATCCTCCTCTTTCTGTGGTATTTCCTTGTCCGAACCATGAGTCTAGATCCAACATCTTTGCATGAAAAGATGATAGATCATAATGATCAACCTAAGATTAAGTCAGGATCTTCTCTTGAGATTAGGAGTAAAATAAAAAATGGAGATTGGATTAGCAAAAAGGAAAGAGAGAATATGATGAAGAAAGATCAGTGTATTGAAGCATTGACGCTCTTTTGTGTTCAATCAAAGACAGAACTACATGCTCTTGCAGAATCCTTCACGAAAATTTCTCACATGCAAGAGGTTTTGGTCAAGCAACAAGGTTTTCTACTTGAAGAGATTCACAAGATGAAGAATGAAAGTAGAAACCCACCTTCATGTGACATTGATATGAACGACTGAGTTGTATTAGAAAAATAGACATCAATTTTTGATTTCTTTCATTGATTGTGTAAGTCTATTATGAATAAATTTATTTGATTTATAATTTTTCTTGTGATAGTTTTTGATTTACATAACATGTTCTTGAATGCTTTATTATTTGCTATGTATGTTTATGGGATGTTTGATTTCGGTTTATTACCTTGATATTCGATCTCATAAAATGTTGTGAACCCTTATGGTTTGGGTGACTTTTTGATTTAGTAAGATTAAGTTCTATCCCATGTTGGTAGGATTTATCAAAGGATCATGAGGGGTTCCTATAGAAACAATATGTGAAAAAGTCACAATATGTTGAATCGGTTTTGGTTTAGCATAAAAGCATATGTGTTTCGACGGTTTTCAACTTTTTCTTGCAATTGTTAAAACCGATTTTCAACCATTCTCTGGTAAAGGTTGGTTGTTGTTATTATTTTGTTTTTGCATAAGGATGACAACATAATGGTATTTCGAAAAACTATTGAAGAAAATGTGATCATATTGGAGAAGTTGGATGCGAAATTGAGGTAACAATCTTGTTAGTTAATTGTTTTCCTGTTTAAGAAAAACCTGTTTTTATTTGATATTGTAGTTGCAGGAAATCCCACAACACACCCCTTATCATATCTTGATAACAATTTCTAGATCTAAATATAAAAATGATAATAAAAGTGCTAAAATTATAAATGGACACCAAGATTTTTACATGGTTCGATCAATTTGATCTACATCCATGATTCTTCACTATGATTGTTTAAATTTATATTTGATTTACATTGATAATCTCCATTAATGGGTAGAGTTCTAGATCTAGTTTTTGGGGAAGAAGATGATAAAGAAAATAAAAGTTTCTCTCTCTAAAAATATCTCTACCACTTACCAAATTATCCCCCCCCCCCCACTTCTCTCTCATGCCTTTCCCTTTATATATGTGTTTACATAGTGGATGACAGCTCATATACAACTCATATTCCCCCTATTTTAGGATCCCTTACTATATTCTCACTAGCTTTCTCCATAGTTTCGCATGCTCTTTATCTCTTGCTACATTCTCTCGAGCTCCCGCTACATTCTCTCGAGTATTCTCTCGAGCTCCCGCTACATTCTTGCGAGCTCCTGCTACATTCTCGCGAGCTCCGCTATATTCTCTCGAGTATTCTCTCGAGCATTATCTATAACAACCACAAAATCTTCACATCTTTCTCATGTTTTATGCTATCGTTGTCTATTACGTCACTTCTGTAATTAATTTGCGATATTTTCCATGTGTGGTAGAAGATTTCGCAAGAGCGTTGTTGTTGCGAGATTCGGATCCTACATCTTGCCTCTTTTTTCTTGAATATTGCTTGAAGAGCGATCTTTAAGAAAAAATCTGTTGTTGTAGTAGTCTTTGATCTTTATTGATGAAGGAAAGAGCGAAAGAATATTGGACTTGAAAAGTACGTACTTGCCTCTATTCTTTTGTGAAGTTCCGGATCTTTGCGAAGTAAATAAGAAGTATCAACTCTTGAAGTATGCGAAGTATGAAGTATCCTTGAAGAAATATAAGAAGTACTCAATCCTCAAAATATAAGAAGTATTTGTCCCCTGAATGGAAGTCATAAGTATTGCCTCTATTCATGCGAAATTATTACTTCATTTTTGGTGAGAATTCTTGTCCATTTTGGAAATGATTCTTGCCGTGAAGATAAAGATCATAAAATGTTTTCTTGGTAATCCATAGTTGCCTCTGTTCCTTATCTATGAAGGTAGAATCCTTGAGAAAATGTTGAACAAGCGAATTGTTTCTTTATTCTTATCTTGCCTCTGCCTCATGATAGTATAATCTCTTCAAGGTGCTTTTAATTGTGAAAAATAATTGAGCGAAATAACCACATTTTGCGAAATTCCGACACACTCTGCGAAATTTTGAATAATTTTTGAATAATCTGTGAAATTATGAATAACCCTGCGAAATTTTGAATAGTGTTCCTCAAATAGTGCTGTGAATAGTGTCTTGAGAGATTCTGAATATTTTATCTTGCCTCTCATTATCTTTCTCGCAATGAACAAAATTTACATGCATTTCACTGAAATAGTTAATGTTTGCAATTATTCTGTTGGTCTTATTTTGCCTTCCCTAGTTAAAGGTCTTATTTTGCCAATTTTTTGTTTTGGCGACAAAATCACAGGACGTCCTTACATTCAAATGTAAAGACCCATTGATCTTACCTTATCCGCGCTTTGTCAATTTCTCTGCGATAATATGACAGACCTAAGTTTTCTTGCGAAGACAAATCCCCATGACATTGCCGTCTTGCGATGAAATCGCATGACGTCTTTACACTTTCATGTAAAAACCCATTGATCTCATCTTATCTTTTTCTCATGGCTTTTTGCCTCTGTAGGATATTTTTCACGCGACAATATGACAGGCCTAAATGTTCTTGCGAACGTAAAGCCCCATGACATTGCCGTCTTTTTTTTTTTTTTTGACACTGTCAGCTCCCTAATGGAGGGTGCCGCCCTTATCTTCCCCCTGGTTACCCCTTCAAGGAGGCATACATCGGCCAAACAAGACTAGATCCTCCCATCCGGTTTTACCAACAACCAGTTGTTTTCGCAGCCTCTTATCCTTTTTGCCTATATGGCTTATAGTTACGAGACTGCACCCTAAGTGGGGTTTTCTTCGGGCCAAGTGCATCATAGACAAGACTTTCCAAGAATGGCCAAGGTAGTTTCATACGCCCCGGGCACCCTTGGCTCAACCGTGTACCTCGGCGTCTTGATCATACTCTGCACTCCTTAGGAGAGACCCTCGGTCGTCCAACTGTTAGTCTATATATACAGTTGGAAATCCAAGGTACCTCCCCTATATAGGCTTACATGGGCCCCAAATCTCCATGACTCAGGTTCCAGCAGCGGTATAACCTTATCCCTGAGCCATGCAAATAGATACCCCCTTATAGAACGCACTTTAGGTCTTACATTTGCCTCTTGCGAAATTTTATTCACGAACTAGGGTGTATGCCATAATGGTTCGTCCTATTCTAATGTCTCTGCGAAATTTTATTCGCATTTCTTTATTCTTTCATTCATTTTTTCATTTCTGTCAATTCTTTCACTCATTTTTTGCGAAATAATCATTATTTTCTTCAATCTTTGCGAGATAATCATCAATTATTTTCTTTGCGAAATAATCGAAGATTTTGCGAAGTAATGGAATACCAAATTCATGCCTCTGACCAACTAATTATACTAGAAATTCGCAATTGTACAACTTTTGTGCAAACTTAAGACTTGATATTTTATTTACTGTTGGGTGAACTTTAATGGGCTTGGACGAACTGGGCTTGCTGGTTACTTCACGCTGGTATTTGGGAAGAAGACATCTGCGAAGTAAACATCTTAAGCGAACATCTGCGAAGGAAATGTTTAGGATGTAAACATTTGCGAGAAAGACAAAAATTCTGCGTGACTATGAGACCCGAACCCGTGTTACTGAACTCATCAGCTTCACTTGTGACCAACTGTCCAAGCTCCTATTTTTGTAAGTGTAGTAAAATTCGCAGAAGTTATTCTGATATTTGGAACCTCTTCTTTGCTCTTCGCATAAATTTTAATAACGTGTACTATTCCTTCGCTTTACTCCTTGTTGTAGACAGTAAGAATCATGTTGTCCTGGCGAAGCTTGCATTGTACTATATTTTTCTGCGAATTGGCCATTTGCTGAATCTTTGATGTATTATTTTAACTCTGCTAAATTTCTTTCCACGTGATAATTTCTACCAAAGAGGACTATTACTACCCTTCCCTTATTGCTTCGCAATTGATGTTATTGCCTCGCGGGTGATGATCCTTTCTCCAAAATGATTTAATGTTGAAGTTTTGCGCATAAAACTTGTTGTTGAAGCTCTGCGAAGCAATACTTTGTTGTCTTCCTTCATCCTAATTATCATTTTAGCTTTTGATTGCGTTTCTCATGGCCATTGGTGCTGATTCATCTGCGGTGATCTAATAATGGTTTTCAGGCTTGATTGGGTAAGTTAAAGCTATTATCTTTGTTGAGTTGGTTGTTGACAAAATAATTTCTGCCGAATACTTCGCTGGTGTTCACGGTCCCAAACTGAGCTGATTACAGTCCTTAGATGAAATACTGACGAGGTTAACTTGGTCGTTGCATGTTTTATTTTTGCTGAGAATATGTGTTGGTCTGCTTCGTTGACTGCATCTTCTTCTCCTGGCATGATTTTATGTGTCGGTTTAATACTTCCATGTCTTTATATATCTATCTGTAATGTAACTTATCATGTTCTTCCCTTTCTCTTTGATGAACTTCAAATATTTTTTTCTTCTCAAGTGATGTGGTTAATGTGCATCTTTCTCTTCGCTGATGACTGCGAGATTCTCTTGGTTACTGCCCTAGGTGAAGTAAGCTTCGCAGAACTTCTTCTACTTTTGTTGATTGCTGCTGTTAGCTGGATTCATTTTCCGTGTGACGAAATAACATCATTATCTGCGAGATTCCACTGCACTCTTGTATCACACGGTAGTGTGGATTGCCCTCTGTTCTTCATTGTTGAGAGTCTCTGTTGGGAATGAGTCTGCAATATTTATTTATTTTCTTTTTCTACGAGAATGTAGCATAGGAAATTTCTTTCATTATCACACATTTCTTTCACATTTCTTTCACAAACTTTGTAAATTTGTATAGTTTATTAAAACAGGTTATTATCGATGCGACTTTGGTTAATTTTGTTGTTATTGTCATTCCTCGATTATTTATGGGCAACTTTGAGCTCCTCCTTGGATTGATAGCTCTTGAATTGACCCTTATCCATTAATTGCTGAGTTAACTTTGATCCAAGGTAGTGACAAAGTAACATGTCTACCATTCTTTTTCTTCTCTGCGTGTTTCTATTCCTTTCTTTCTCCACTGATTATTTGTTTATTTCTCTCATCTGTGAAACTTTGATCTTTTCTTTCTCATGTGCAGCTTTCATAGCGTGAAAACCTATTTACCTGTGAATTTATTCGCGTTGTTGATATGAATCATCATTGAGTTGTTATGATCCCTGTTGTTGGTGTGAATCTATTGCACAAGTACCACTACGGAGTCCACGCTTCAGATGCTTTAAGCTCTCACATTTCTGTTCCCTTTATTCCATTGCGTATAACTAACTCTGCATGTTTTTCGTATTTTTTTCACATTTTAATGATCTTCTTCCTGTACCCGCAAAATATCTTACTAAAACTCAACTAGAATGTTGTCATTCTCTTGTCTTCGCGTGTGCAGAGATCTCTTCAGCCCTACTACACATGATTATAATTCTTCTGCGTCGAAATTCCTTTGCCGTCCATTTCTTCATGCTGGATATATTGATAAGAAATTGTAGTATTACGTCTCTGCTGGATCTTCAAGCTTGGTTTGAATTTGTTCCTCGCAAGCTCGTTAGGTTCCTGATTTGTT
Source organism: Papaver bracteatum (assembly GCA_023529315.1). Classification (NCBI taxonomy): domain Eukaryota; kingdom Viridiplantae; phylum Streptophyta; class Magnoliopsida; order Ranunculales; family Papaveraceae; genus Papaver; species Papaver bracteatum. The sequence continues at coordinate 1,077,009 of JAJJWX010005119.1, forward strand.
GTTGTATCCGTGCTATGATATCAATGGACTGAAATTCACGAACTGTGCATACAAAATATTTTTGATTGATGATTCCTTTCCTGATTTTTTGCTGGATTTTAACTGATTTTTCGTCATTGAAATGATCATTTATGAAGTAGTTTGTTATTGATGTAAAGTCTCAGTAAAATATCAGCTATGTGAATGTTGTTCTTGGATAATTTCACCTCTTTCCTTATGAAAATAGTTATTCTTCGCTGCTGCTGATGATTTCTTCGCAGAATGTTGTGAATGGCTGGTGCTTCATTCCTTCGCATAAATGTTGTAATATCTCTTTTCTTGCTGCCGGTAATGCTAATGTAGTGAATTCACCTTGTCATCCCTGCTGTTGCTTTCCATTGCTGGCTTACCGCTTCCTTCGTTTCCAGTAACAGCTTCGCAGATAATAATGGTTTTCCATTTCTTTGCAGAATTTTGCTTATTCGCATGTTTAGTCAGAAAAATTTATATAGACTAATTGTTCTAGTATGTTGCCTCCAGTGTAGTTAAAATCGCTTTCCAAGGCCGATTACTCGCCGAGTAATCGCTACAGGCTATTTGACCGAGGAGATTTCTGATTCCAAGCCATTTCCGATTTTTGGCGATTAACGCGGACGACTTTACCAATTTTGACCGATTTTTTCAACAAAACGAGCTAACGATTTTTCCAAGTTGGCCTTGCATTCACTAAAATCAGAAAATAAAAACTTTGTAACCCCTGAGATGAGAGTTATCAAATAGAAAAACCTCTAAATACACGATATATACGTTCAATATATCAATATTACACACTTAATTACATGATAGTGTTAAAATTATAATTTTAATTAGGTAAAAATCATGACTAATGAACATCAATTTATAAGTCTCTAATAAATATAATCCGAGTATTAGACCGAGGTTTGGAGATTTCCAAGTCCGAACTTATTGCTCCTCGGTCCAAGCTCCCCAACCGAGTAGGACCGAGGAACGATTTCGATTACTTTGGTTGCCTCTTGATTTTATTTTCTTCATTTTATTGCCAAGAATGATAGCTGGGTTTGATGTTAACCTGGCATTTGTTGATCTTAGAAGTAATCAGATGTGCTTGATGTCGTCCTAAGGAATAACTATAAGATCTGGTTGTTGACAAGGCAAACTTTGTTTTTTGCCAGGGTAATTGAACGTAGTTTCTGATGATGTCCTCGCGAAGTTTGCTTTTGTTGGAATTGTCGATGAGATAATTTCGTCATTGTTTTATAATTGATTTATGTAAACTCATATTTTGTTGTTGATGTTCTGGCGAAGTAGACTGTTGCTTCTTTACACTCTTATTTCTGACGAAGTATTCCTTCTTTTACATTGTGTCTTTGGCTTTGCTGCTGGTAAATTTTGGTGCATTCTTTTAAAAAATATTTCGCTAAAATTCGCAATTGATTGGCCTAGTAACACACTCTTGAATTGTTATTGTTATTGCAGAAACTACTGTAATTGCTGATTCCTTCCACGAACTATTTTTTTACAAGATGGTTGATTGACCAATGTTAATTCGATGTGACAAAAGATAATCAAATAAAAAATTAGTCCAAGTAATGTGTTCTATTTTATCAAAGAGATAAAGCCTACATAATCAATCAAAAGTCTCAATATATATATTTATTTCTGAAATTCGCTAAATGGGTTTGTTAAGAAGGAGCAACTGGTCCTGAATCTACAGTTGATACTGGTCTTGGTGTTAAGATTTTTGCATGAAAAATCAAATCTCTGTTGACAATGAAAACTAATTTTTAAATATTTTTTTCAGATATGAATAATTGAATCATAGAATAAGAGAAGTGAGAAGAGAGAAGAAATTTTCTTTTGCAGATTCATTGGATTTCACGTTCACTGCTTCTCTTTGTTTTTGTTCTTCATCGTCATCATAACTCTCTCTTGATTTTCCAGAATTTTTACCGGTCTTTGACTGAAATTTATGTGTCTGCTTTGTATAACTTTGAGACTCAGGAAGATTTCGCCGTAACTTTTCTGAACCCAATCTTCACTGAAACTGAACTTTTCCCTGTTTCTAGCGCCAAAAATGTAGTTGCAGGAAATCCCACAACACTCCCCTTATCATATCTTGATAACAATTTCTAAATCTAAATATAAAAATGGTAATAAAAGTGCTAAAATTATAAATGGACACCAAGATTTTTACATGGTTCGATCAATTTGATCTACATCCATGATTCTTCACTATGATTGTTTAAATTTATATTTGATTTACATTGATAATCTCCATTAATGGGTAGAGTTCTAGATCTAGTTTTCGGGGAAGAAGATGATATAGAAAATAAAAGTTTCTCTCTCTAAAAATATCTCTACCACTTACCAAATTATCCCCCCCACTTCTCTCTCATGCCTTTCCCTTTATATATGCGTTTACATAGTGGATGACAGCTCATATACAACTCATATTCCCCCTATTTAAGGATACCTTACTATATTTTCGCTAGCTCTCTCCATAATTTCGCAGGCTCTTTCTCTCTTGTTACATTCTCTCGAGCTCCCGCTACATTCTTGCGAGCACCCGCTACATTCTCGCGAGCTCCGCTATATTCTCTCGAGCATTCTCTATAACAACCACAAAAACTTCACATTTTTCTCATGTTTTATGCTGTCGTTGTTTATTACATCACTTCTGTAATTGATTTGCGACATTTCCCATGTGTGGTAGAAGTTTTCGGAAGAGCGTTGTTGTTACGAGATTCGGATCCTACAGATATATTTATTGCTTTTGCTTAAACGAAATTGTCGGTACAATTGATGTGTGTATTCCATTATGAATATGTGGATGTATGTCTGATTCAATTGGTTACGGTTAAGTAAATCTATTGTTATCTTTCTTTGTTGTGTGATATCAATCGTTTAGGCTTACAAAAGTTTGGTGCAATTGCGGTGATTTAATGTCTATGTTATTTCAATTGCTTCCAGTCAAGTAAAACAATTGTTATTTTGGTTTATTGTGTAGTATCAATTGTTTAGGCTTACAAAATTTCGGTGCAATAGTGGAACTTTTTATATATTGTTTCAATTGCTTCCAGTTGAGGTGAATAATTATGCAAGTTGATTTATTAGTTTGTATGAATTATTTATGGTTTAACGAATGAATATATTGACGGGATGAGTTTTTTAGTCCAATTCGATTCCGGATAAGATAAATTAAGTTAATTATGATCTTAGTTAGACTTATCAAAGTGGAGATTTCGGTTATTCAAGTCTAGCCGAATTCCTAAACAAGTAAATGCTAGTTAACTAACATAGTATTTGGCTTGTTTAAAATCTAAAGGTCTAAGTTATATGGATAATTAGAACCTGATGAGAAAAATGGAGTTTATCTTTGTTTTGGTCTTATCGAATGAAGCGGTTGCATTTATACAATCGGTTTAGCAAAGGAACTAAGTTTCTTAGTTGTTTTTTGGTTTTCTAAACTAGTTAGGAAAATTGCTTCGGGCAATTATTTCCATGATAACATATCAAAACATAATTACTTTGTAGCTTCGGTTTTGATATTGGTTATCAAAAATGGTATGTGGAACCCTCATGCTTGACTCAACAGGTTGCAAGTCTATTTTGAGATTTGTAAGATCCTTTTCGTGTTGTCCTTTATTTTTTCGTTTCTTTGTCATTTTTGTGACAAAAAGGGGGAGAAATATATGGAGTAAACAGGTGATGCTGGTATAAATTTTATATTGATTGGTGTCACTAGGGAAGAGGACAACGGTGCTTGAACGTTTATCTAACGAAAGAGGAAAAGCACAGACTAAGGGGGAGTAACATATCATATGATTGGTATAACAAAGACGCACGGATTGAAAATCTACCTATCTCACCTTTAGTGGGAGTATGAGCTTTGTTATTATAATGTCAACAACGACATTTTAAGGATTGAATTAATGCAGGTTATGTTATGTTATGTTGAATTCGGGAATCGAGCGTATGTGTAATGATTTAATTGTAATTTGTTTATCCATATGATTGTAAGAGTTTTGTCACTAAAATTGACAAAGGGGGATATTATTAGAGCATAGCTCGGTTGAACCCACCAAGCATTGGTATGTCAAGTTTGGTTGTCATATTTTAGTGAGCCAAAACTCATCTAAGAGTCACTTGATTTAAATGTACTAGAGTCAACTTCATATAGGTTATCTTGAAAGTATTAGGATGAGACATTACAAGTATTGCGAAGACTTGAAAAAGTGAATAAGTATGGAGATACAACCACAACATCATCCTTCCACTCGAGGTTAGTGGTATTTGACTTGAACTGTTTCATCCCCTAACGTATCTTTCAAGTTGTGCATATTGAAAACATATAACTGCGAAGTAAGAACACTTTAGATAGAAATAGTATTAAGGAATACAATATGAGGTTTATTGCTTAACCATTAAACTTTGTATATAAGACATCAACATAATCGTATGAATGCTATTGTGATTATGTATGGGTATGAGGTGAGGATTTCATCCTAGGAAACAATGTTTTTACATGTCTTTAAAGGAAGTAAGTTCATGATATATGTTGTGAACCGAAAAGGAAATTGCCAGGCGTTATTGGGGATGTTCTTCATTGCATATCTTATGAACGACTAATATGTGTGATTAGTATAACCGCTCATGACTTGTTTGTGTTCTTGGTAAAACTAGTTCAAACTAGTTCTTTGATTGCACTTAGTTTGTTTATGTTTGAGAATCTTCTCTTATGATATAAGATTCACTCAAACTAGTTCAAGGTTTCAACAGGGATCTTTAGACTGTTGTTAGATCTAAAGACGATCTTGTGATAATCCATTGTTAACAGACTCCGTTATGTGTGTGATTGATCATAAGAGATTCAAGTTGTTGTGTGCTGGTATTTATTGAATATCTAAGAATATTTGAAGACAAAGAAGAGATATAAAATTTCTGACTTGGTTTTATAATCTTTGTGTCACAGAACTGACAATCTTAGCTTTGGAGGGCTTTGCCGGTGGTTAAGGGGCAACCAATTTTGGCTATTGGATAAGGGGAAAACTGTTTAGCCGTTAATCAAGCATTAATCTGTTTGTTTTAAATTTCCGTTTTAGTTAATTAGCACATGTGCTTCGCACACGTGCTGTCCTTCTGAGTGGGTATAACTCTTGTGTATTGGTCCTTGTTCGACCTATGCAAAAACTTGAATCTAAAAACTTCTTTTTCTCTCTTTTGCTTCTTTTCCCCAAATATGATCTCTATCCTTAGAGATCCTGAGTTGTTTCTGAGCTAAATTGTAGTGTAGATCACTACAATTGGTATCATAGCACTTGATCCGAGTGACCCTGTAAAGTTATGGTAACCCAGAAATAATTCGACGCTTTGAGTAAGCATATTAATGAACTGACTAGCAATCGAAGTGAAGGTTTCAAAGATCTTAACAAGAAGATCGATGAAGCTCAGAACACGATCTCCTTGGGGTTGTTAGCAGGTCACTAGTACATAAATGGCCTTTAGCCACGCCAAATATAAATTTCCCTATCACGCCTTTTTGGTTTTGGCGTGTCTATAGGGTATACTTATACCCTATATACATGCAATGTTCAATGGGCGTGTTCATATAAGTGCTTCCAGCCACGCCAGGCTACTAGCATGTCAAATTTTCAACCGTTTAGTCACGTTAACTTCAAATTTTTGATTGGGCGTGTTTATAGACCAGTCTATGGCCACATTAGGTATTGGGCATGTTTATAGACCAGTTTATGGATACATTAGGGAGTTTTGGCGTGTCCAAAAGGTTAGTCACGCCATTTAAGGTGTGGTTTTAAAGTTGGTTCATTAGACACGCCAGTATATGTGTGTCCATAGTGTACGATTGATTGACACGCCAGATTCAAAGTGTGGCCAAAAGGTTCTTCTTTGGACACGCTGGTATATGTGTGTCCATAATGTACGATTTATAGACACGCCAGTATATCGTGTCCATAGTGTAGGATATATAGACACGCCAAGTTGAAAGTGTGGCCAATTTTTTTTTCTTTGGACACGCTAGTATATGTGTGTCCATAGTGTGGCTAAAAAGTTCGTTTTGAAAAAATTAATAAAAATCTTTCGCCCATATTCGAACGCATGACCTTGAAGGATTTAGATAACGTACCAATCCACCAAGATGGCCATCTTTAGATGTTTATGATAAGTGTTTTGAAAATACTAGATTGATTAAACTACTCAACATTTAAATAAACACGCCAAGTTGAAAGTGTGGCAAAAAAGTTCTTCTTTGGACACGCAGTGTGCGTTCTAAAGACACGCCGGTTTTATAGCGTGTCTAAAAAGTTCATTTTGAAAAAATTAATAAACATCTTTCGCCCATATTCGAACGCATGACCTCGAAGGATTTAGATAATGTACCAATCCACCAAGCTGGCCATCTTTAGATGTTTATGATTAGTGTTTTGAAAATACTAGATTGGTTGAACTACTAAACATTTAAATAAACACGCCAAGTTGAAAGTGTGGCCAAAAAGTTATTCTTTGGACACGCTAGTATATGTGTGTCCATAGTGTGCGTTCTAAAGACACGCCGGTTTTATAGCGTGGCTAAAAAGTTCGTTTTGAAAAAAATAATAAAAATCTTTCGCCCATATTCGAACGCACGACCTCGAAGGATTTAGATAACGTACCAATCCACCTAGCTGGACATCTTTAGATGTTTATGATTAGTGTTTTGAAAATACTAGATTGATTGAACTACTAAACATTTAAATAAACACGCCAAGTTGAAAGTGTGGCCAAAAAGTACACCCAAAACCCTCAAGACTAATTCCCTAGCTTTCTCTGGAATAGATTCTGACTTGCATGTTCTGCAAGTTATTGGGTTCTCCAAAAATATTTCTGCAAATCTTCTAAACACCTATAATCAAAATTTTGTTGATAATCCGTTGCATTTGAATGTTATAAATAACTTGGGAATCTGCAATTTGGTTTCTAAAAGATCCTACTCCTAGACTATGTGTGCTTCCAAAATTTCCTCTCAGCTACCACACTGCATTTTTGGTAAGATTTTTCATTGCTCTCTCAAGCATTCATGTACTAATATGTTATTCTATCTCTATAACTTCAAAGTTGCCTATGCTACCAGTTGGAATAGTTCATATGAATGCCCAGATAAAACTATTAACCCCATAAAAAAATGTCAAACCTTCATGATAACGAGAAAATTTCCAAAGGTGTCTAGTTTTCTTTAGTTATTCCCAAAAATGTTATAAATTACCAAAACTGTTTGAATTTGTACCAATTGCTTGATATTGTGTGCACAATATCAAGCATCCACACCTATAATGTGTTCACATTATACCTTTTTCGTAATTTTTAAAAAACTAGACATTTTTAGTAAATAACTTTCTGTAGAAAACACTTTTGGGAATAGCCCCCTTTCAAATTCCCCATGCTATTTACTATAGTCACCATATCAAGCTCAAAACCAAAATTAAACACAACAACCACTCAACCAAGCATAATACAATAACCCAGAACCACATATACATTCAATTGAACATCATTGTCTTTAAAACCAACACTATCAAATCCAAAATCAGCATCACTAGCATTAATTGTTTATCCATGAGAAACATATGCAATATTCATCCAAAAAACATTTACAAGAATACTTACTTTACCATCTGTAAGGGGATGTTTCCCGGTGCAACCCCAGAGGTCCCCACACCACTTCTAACAACCTTCTTATTAGCTCCACTCCTTTATGGTGCATCCCTCCTCCTTGGCACATAATTATAATTTCCCTTAAGAGGAGGCATATGCACTACTACATCCTCAGGACTCTCATTAGAATCAGTTATCTCCCCTGGTCCGAAGATTGCAATATTATAAGAATCCTCTACCAACTGTCACATCACTGGTACCAGCATGAAGATATTGGGGGAAGACTACCACATCATTGGGGAGACCATGAGTGTAATTATCCCGAATCTTAGCTTTGCATGCAACTGGAACTGGTGCAGAATAGAACCCCTGTGTAGCACCACCACAAACCACCTGCTCCTCCCCTACAAGCACCACACCTTCATTAATCACAAACCGACCTTTGTCAGGATGAACGACATACACCACCCACCCTTCATCATCCCCTTGGAGTTAAGTAAGTTGAGGATCCAACACATAAGTACTGGCACTATCATGCATAACAACCCTATCCTCTTTGACTTCTCCAACACCTCCAGTACCAACTTGCATGTTTGGCGTTGGTTCCCCACTGCTGCTACTGCTTATCTCTACTACCTGTCAAATTGGAGAAATGGGGGAATCCCAATCAATGACACCATCACAGTTACTAATAAAGCCAATTACAATTATGAAATTCACTTTCAACACCTTTTTTTTTTCGATAAAGAGAAAATTTTATAGAAATTAGCCAGGATAGTGATCTTTTTCCAAAAGCTCACAAAATACTGGGTTAAAGTTTTCAACAGATAATATTAGCATTTTTGTCTGCCTGACATGTTTGGCAACAACATCAGCCACTTGATTATCATTACTGTAGAAATCGAGGCCTGGAGCGGGTCGAGTGCCGGAATTTTACGATCCCTAATTTATGATGGGAATGAAGCCTATGTGCCCATATGTTCATGGATGTTGACCGCACAAGGTCGGACAAAGGTACCTTCTCACTAGTTCGTTAGTAAGGGAGCTAACTTTGCAAGGGAATGAGAGATGTATTGAAGTCGCCACCTGACTAAGGGGAGTCAGGACCCTTTAATTAGTTTGAATTCTTTTGAGGAAAACAAAACCTAATTATGACTTTCATGTTTATGGTCTGATATCAGAGAGTCTGGATAAGGAGATTCTAGTACGGGATGGGAAGGTGTTAGGCACCCATTAGCCGCCCAATCGTAAGATTGGCCTCTACTTCATGATTAAAGGGGAAATTTTTATAATTTATTGAGAATAGATTTTCATGCATGAGCTATTTAGAAAAGAGACATAGTTAGAAGTTGGGTGGAACTTCGACTATGAAGATGTGGTTTCTTTCTTTTATGGTGGTTTGGGTGGAAACCTTGGTTTTTTGATCCTTTTGTTGTGGTTTGGGTGGAAACCTTGTTTTGGGGTGGAAAACCGTGTTTTGTGGTGGTTTTGGGTGGAAAACCTTGTTTTGTGGTGGTTTTGGGTGGAAAACCTTGTTTGGTGGTTTGGGTGGAAACCTTGGTTTTTTTGAGAAGAAATTTGGATGAAATTTCAAAATTAAATAATTAACCTGCAGATTAACTCAATAAAAATAGAATTAATGCAAACCTTATTTTTTTGACAATGGGTCTAATGTGGGAGGGAATTCCGCTTTATACCCACACTTTGATTTATCCCATTTGAAAAATTAATAATAAAACACAATTTTTTTTTATATAACGCAAAGAGTAGTCGCGGTGTTACTACGAAATGGAAAACCATTCCGTTCCCGTATGACTACATAATTTACCCAAGAGATAGGCAATTAATATACCTGAAATATGATATTGAAATTTTAAAGGATTCTTACGACTATTGCTTGCTTCCGTTAAGTATGCAGAAAGTTGTTAAAGTACTAGCAATTTAATGCTAATCTTATAAAACCTTAAAGACGATACTTGATTTAGTATTTCTATTTTTTGGGTTTTTCTCGATTTGAACTATGAATACACAAGACAATAATAACTATTGTGTAGGAAGAAAATTTGATTTCTCTTTGATTAAATGACAAAATACATGAAGACTTGGAACATGTGAGAAGAAATATTTTCTATTTGAGACAATAATTCTTCTTGGTTTGGGTGGAAACCAGGATTTTTTTATTGTAGAAACAAATTTTTCTTTTGTGGTGGTTTGGGTGAAAACCTTGGTTTTTTTTTTTTTTTGTGTGGTTTGGGTGGAAACCTTTTTTTTGGTCTTGATTGGTGTAACTCTCTTGGGTTTTTTTTTGGATGTTTGTTAATTGAGAGATGTAATTCTCTTGGTTTTTTTTTATTGTGTGTGTAGTTTGAGTGGAAACCTTGTGTTGTGTGGTTTGGGTGGAAACCTTTGTTGTTGTTTGGTGTAGTGTATCTAGTACAACTACAAGGAGAATTTGGGATAAAAAATGGTAGCAACCTTCTCTATGATAAACAGAGCCTGGACTTCAATTGAAGTTTAATTAGGTTTTTCATTACCTTCAGGAGAAGAATGATTGGTCTTTAATAGACCAATCTTCACTAAAAATCTCAACGGCTAGTAACTCATCTACTCCACACAGAACTCGAGGAATGACTTAAGGATGAGTACACCCGACAATTGGTTAACTGCACCCCCTAACAACTAATTCAGAATAAGAGTATGCATACAAGAGTTACTACAGTACATTAAGTTGAGTATGCCATGAGGTACATGACACTGCCTCTCCCATTTAGAGATCCTTGTCCTCAAGGATGAAGTCTGGAAACTGAGCTTGAATATGAGCACCATCCTCCCATGTTGAGTCAGCAGGGTCTGAGTTGCACCATTGCACCAAGACTTGTGGAATTTGAGTTGTGCCTCTAACAGAAACTCTAGTGTCCAAAACAACAATGGGTTCAATGAAAAACTGACCAGCATGGTCCACTAGGGGAAGTTGAGGTGATGACACAGCTAGCAATCCAATCTTCTTCTTCAGTTGTGAGACATGAAAGACTGGATGGATTCTGGACCCCACAGGGAGATTGAGTTTATAGGCAACAACTCTAATTCTTTGTAAGACTTCAAAAGGCCTAAAGTATTTGGCTGAGAGCTTGAAGTTCTTTCTCACAGCAACTGATGTTTGTCTATAAGGATGGAGCTTCAATAAAACCAAATCACCAACTTCAAAGTTTCTGTCAGACCTCTTTTTATCTACAAAAAATTTCATTCTACTATGTGCCTTGGACAGTTCTTCCTTCAACAGTTGTAACATAATGTCTATTTCCTGCAAGTAATTCTCCACAGTAGCAACAGAAGTAGAAGAGGGAATTGGAAAAATAAAATGAGGTGGAGCATACCCATATAATGCTTGAAAGGGTGACATCTTGAGGATGGAGTAAAAATTGGTGTTAAACCACCATTCATCTAATGCCAACCAATGTACCCACTATTTAGGATGAGAATTTGTCATACATCTCAAGTATTGTTCAACACAGGCATTGGTTCTTTCAGTTTGCCCATCAGTTTGAGGGTGGTAGGCAGAACTGAGTTTTAGGGTGGTGCCTAAGGTTTTGAATAATGCTTGCTAGAATTGGCTAATGAAGATTTTATCCCTGTCACTCACAATGGAACTGGGAAGTCCATGAAGTTTAAACACATGTGAAAAAAATTCCTTAGCAACTGTGATGGCAGTGAATGGGTGGCCAAGAGGAATGAAGTGGCTATACTTGGTTAGTCTGTCCACAACCACTAAGATGACATTTTTCTTAAAAGACATGGGGAGTCCTTCTATGAAATCTAATGAGATATGTTGCCAAGCAGTGTCAGGTATTGGAAGTGGTTGGAGGAGACCACCTGGTAGTGTGTTCTCCCCTTTATGACATTGTCATACATCACAACTGGTGACTAGTGCAATAATTTCAGTCTTCATATTAGGCCAAAAGAAAGAGGTTCTAGCCCTGTGATAAGTACCATTAATGCTATAATGCCCCCTACTGCAGAAGCATGCAAGGAGTGTAGTATAGAAGATCTGTGTGTGGTACCTGAGCCAATATAGAGTCTCCCCTTGAACCTTATGATGCCCTGAGTATAAGAATTATTACCATGAGTTTGATGTACAATAAGTTGTGTTATGAGTTGTTGGTCCATAGGATCTGACTCATAGCTGGAGAGAATATCTTGCACCCATTGAGGTTGAGATAATGACAAGGCTGAGCAAGAAGCAGCATGCAATCTGGACAATGCATCAACAACTTTATTATATAATCCTTTTTTGTACTTAATGACATAATCAAAACCCATCAGTTTCACCATCCATTTCTATTGCAAGGAAGTAGATAACCTCTGGTCCATTAAATACTTTAAACTTTGGTGATCTGTATGAATGATAAATTATTGGCTTCTCAAATAGTGCTTCCACTTTTGCACAACCATGACAATGGATAAAAATTCCTTCTCATAAGTGGAGAGAGCTAATGCCTTGGGACCCAATGGTTTGATGAGGAATGCAATGGGTTTGTCATGTTGCAGCAGGACAACACCAATCCCCCTTGAACATGCATCAGTTTCCAATATAAATGGCTGTGAGAAATCTGACATGGCTAACACTGGTGTTGTAGTCATGGATAACTTGATAGAATAAAAAGCTTTAGTTGCAGTCTCAGTCCAAGAAAAAGAGTCCTTCTTAAGCAGATCAGTGAGGGGTTTACAAATGTTACCATACCCTTTAATGAATTTTCTGTAGTAGCCTGTAAGTCCTAAGAACCCTCTAAGCTGCTTCAATGTTTGAGGTTGTAGCCAATGCACCATAGTTGTAACTTTATCAGGGTCAGCAACAACACCATTAGCAGTAATAATATGCCCAATATATTCAAACTGTGGTTGAGAAAATGCACATTTGGACAACTTGGCAAAGAGAGAGTGCTTCCTTAACAATGAGAATGTTAGTTGCAAATGCTCCAAATGTGTTGCAGAGAATTGATGTCCTTGCATTTCCCAGTTGAGGTGATGGCAAATACCCTTGCTGATAGTGTTATCTCCATTAGCAACTGTAACAAGCATCTGACCAGTTGGTGATACATGAAGGCCTAGTTTGGAGAATTGATGTCCTTGCATTTCCCAGTTTAGGTGATGGAAAATACCCTTGCTGATAGTGCTATCTCTGAAGGCTCGTAAACTTTCAGAGAATTGATGTCCTTGCATTTCCTAGTTGAGGTGATGACAAATACCTTTGCTGATAGTGCTATCTCCATTACCAACTGTGATAAGCATCTGACCAGTTGGTGACACATGAAGGCCTAGTTTGGAGGTTAAAGCGGAATCAATAAAACTATGAGTATTGCCTGTATCAATAAGCACAACCACAAGATGCTTGTTAAGATGACCATGAATTCTAATAGTGTCATGAGCAATACTTCCTGTCAAGGCATGTAAGGAAATCTCAATAGGAGAATCCGAAGTTGAGGGAGATGCATCATAGAGTTATTCAGTAGATAATGACCCATTTTCCTCCACATCCTCATCAGCAATTAACATGAACAGCTATTGAGTTTTACATTTATGGCCTTGTCTGTAAAACTCATCACAGTTATAACAAAGTCCTTTGTCTTTCCTATCCTGCATTTGGGCATGGGTGAGTCTTTTAACAGGTGGAAGAGAATTGTCTGGTGAGGTTTTTGTGGGAGTAGGAGGGTGAGTTACAAATGGGGATGATGAAGATGTATTGTTTTTAGTAAGGGTAGGGGATTGAGAGAAAAAAGGTTTGATGGCAGATGGTGGGTGGGACACAGAGAGTGGTGAAGGTATAAATGGTCTAGAGAAGGATTTAGTTTGTTTTGGATGGTGATATAAAGAAGCTTGTTGCAGCGTAGCCAAATAAAAAGCTGTTGCAGTATTCTCAGGCTTGAACATTTGCACCGCTGTACGAATCTCGTCCTTTAACCCACTAATAAAACTTAAGGTATAATAAATCTCAGGCAAATAAGGATTGTTGGTTACCATATAGCTTTTATAATGTTCCCATAGACCATAGTAATCTTCTATAGTGGTAGTTTGGTTGAGCTTATTGAAACTACCTACATAGTTGTCCTGAGCAATATCTTCAAATCTAGCACAAATATCATGTTTAAAGGATTCCCAAGAAATAAACTCTTTACCCTATTGGCAATTTAAGAACCATGAATCTACTGATGAATCAAAATGTATGGCAGCCATATCAACACGCTCATCATCCGGAAATCGATGCAAATTAAAATACCTCTCACATTTAAGGATCCAACCACGAGGATTAGTACCATTAAAATGTGGAAAATCGACCTTAGGAGTACAAGTAAACTTACGAGAGTCAGTGTTGGTGAATTTGTGAATCATCCCATGGAGGTATGTATAACGATCATCCAGATTTTGTTGAGGAATCGTCGATCCAGAAGGGTCTGAAGGTGTAGAATGAGATGATTGAATCAAGTTAATAAGAAAATTCATCTTGTCACCCAAAGATTAAATTTTTGTCTTCATCTCTGAGATTGAATCTGTGTGTTGAGTAACAATAGAGGAAATATTTTGAAGTTTTTCTTTGGTGGCCATGGTTACAGGTTCCAGGATGGAGTCTGATACCAATTGTAGTGTATCTAGTACAACTACAAGGAGAATTTGGGATAAAAAATGGTAGAAAGCTACATTCTCTCTGATAAACAGATCCTGGACTTCAATTGAAGTTTATTTTTCATTACCTTCAGGAGAAGAATAATTGGTCTTTAATAGACCAATCTTCACTAACAATCTCAACGACTAGTAACTCATCTACTCCACACATAACTCGAGGAATGACTTTAGGATGAGTACACCTGAAAATTGGTTAACTGCACCCCCCTAACAGCTAATTCAGAATAAGAGTATGCATACATGAGTTACTACAGTACATTAAGTTGAGTATTCCATGAGGTACATGACATTTGGTTTGGGTGGAAACCTTTGTTGTTGTGTGGTTTTGGTGGAAACCATGTTTTGTGTGGTTTGGGTGGAAACCTTTGTTGTTGTGTGGTTTGGGTGGAAACCTAGATTTTTGATGGTGTTTTCATGAGGAGAACAAGAAGGATTTCTTCATGTTGTGTTTTTTGAGAGATGTAATTCTCTTGGGATTTATTTTGATGTAATTGTTTGTTAATGATTCCTTGGTTGTAAGGTATGCCTTATATAGTTGAAGAAAGGTAGGGAGTAGGTGAAGAGATGGTGTTGGAATTGTTGAAAATGGGAGTGATTGGTAGGTGGTTGTTGAAAATGGGTATATGGAAATAAGAAGGATTTTTTTTTCTCATGGGTCATGGAAATGGGTAAATGGATAATTGGGTAGTGCTTGTGGGCTTGATTGGGTAGAGCTTATGGTAGTGAAATGGGTGGTTGAGTAGTGTTTGTGGGCTTGATTTAAAGGATATAGAAATCCTTAATTGTTCCACAAAGAATTTCCCTTGTATTCGTCTTCGAAGCATAAGACTGATATTTTTCATGGAAGGTGCGAAATTGGGGTGTCAACAATTACAGCTTACATGAATAAACTCACAAACCAAAAAACTAGAGATTGAGTGTTTTATCTCCTTTATTAACTTTCAACACCTTGAACCCAACAATTCTTCTATGATTATCAAAATTCAATACCTGGTTTTCTTGCATATTCATCTTGGCCTTCTTTTCCTATGGTCTACCCATGGATTCCTGATTTGTAGACATGGTCGGGCGATCATTCAAATTTAGATATGCATTATAACCTCGCTTAGACATGGCTTCAACGATTGGAACACTGAAGGGATTTTGCGTAGATGGAATGTGGAAGTTACAGAGTTACAGAATTGGAAATTATAATTGATCTCTTCCAAACAGGCCTTATGGACGAGAAGACCAACAGTTAACACATCTCACCCATCCTTTTTCAATCCTCGAGATCAATTAGTTGAGATATCAGGGAGGAACATGCCTACTAAGTGCATGCAAAGACCTATTGAACGCCACCCCAACTTATTGGCCGTTCAGAGGCGGAAACAAACACTTGGCAGCTATTTGGAAAGCGGACTCTCTAAGCGGGCTACCCGTGACCCGAAGTCGAAACCCAGTACCGAACCGCAACTGCCCTCAACTATTTTCATCAGAGACGGTCTTGAAGTGGCAAGTGGAAGCCCAATTACCTTAAAACTTCTAGAAGAAGACGCTGTCATCATTATGAACAAGCCCATCCTTCTGAAAAAATTAATAAAAAGCTTTCGAACGCAATATTCGAACGCATGACCTCAAAGAAGTTAGGTAACGTATCAATTCACCAAGCTGCCCATCTTTAGACGTGTCTATAGGGTGTTTTGAAAAAACTAAACTGGTTCAGCTAATTAATATTTTAATAAACACGCCAAATCAAAGTGTGGCTTGTTATAATATGCATGGAATATGGTGGCTATCCACTTAGCACCATTAGTTACACCAAGCACCTTGTATAGGATACTTAAGCAATAGTAAGCTTAAGATGAGATTAACACCTAAAGCTAATGGGTGTTGAATTGCATGGATTGCAAGCTAGAGGTGCTATCGCTACATAACATCCTACATGTAGTGTGACATGTAATACTAGGTGGTGTATACAAGCTAACACCTTAAGACATGTAGCAGGTTGCAATAAAGCCTCCCAACTGGTGCTGCCATTTCCTAGTATGCATAAAACATAAAGAGTTAATTAGACCCCAAAGATAAACATCAAAGTTTGGTGACCCACCAGATACGCCCTTAATGGCACTTCCAAAGAGGGTAAAAGTCTTAATGGGAATTAGGTGTTGAAAATAGGTCTTCATAGGGTAATGATGGTTATTAGAGTGAAGGGGACACAAATGTCTTTGAATGGGCGTAGTTAACAAAGTGACATGACGGCTAACTAAGCGCCATAAATGGAATTGAATTGGCACAATGGGGTATTTGAGGGGTTAATTAGCAGAGAGATTACCATTTTCAGAGAGATCTTTAACAGAAGAGGAAAGGTTTAGGTTTAGCAAACTAAATTAAGAGTATGGTTGATCCTTCCCAGAATTCAACCAATTCCATCGGAAATCTTCCAAATGCACCACCAGTAACACCTGAATTTGCACACAATCCAATTCAATTCTCCCTTCTTTGAGCATAGAGGAATTATAATAGTTAAGAGAAGATGCACAATCTGAAATTGATCATCGGATTCAAGAGCAAACTCATCATAGAGAGGCAGAAGAGGCTGTTCAGGAGCGTAATAAAAGGAGATTTGAGGCTCTCTACAATGCATGGCTACCCAAGTTCTTAGAATGACAAGAAAATAATGATGAGGAAAAGACTGAGAAGCAGGCCAAGACCCCAAAGTATGGCAATTCAACAAAAAGTAATTCCGAGGCCTCAAAAGGGTATGAGTATGAAGTGGAGGAAGTGGATACCAGTGACCTAGATTCGGATGCTGCGGAGGACAAGCAAAGGATGAATTCTTATCATGATGAGAAGGCGAGAAGGCGATTTGAATATGAACTTAACAATCCCAAGATTTTTGCTCGCACCATGAGTGAGGGTGAACCTGTTGCAGTGATGGTGAGCCGTCGAATCGCTGATCTTGATGACGAGTCAAGTGAGGAAGAAAGGGAAGAAGGGGATGAGGATAGTGATGATGAATCATAATCCAATGGGACTTCTCCTGCACAATCTGATAACGAGGACTATGGTGAAGAGGGTCTGGATACTGATGAGGATGAAGTGTGGTAAGCTCATCAGAGTTACTAGGAAAGGCTAGATTTTCAGGCATTTCATAAATCCTGAAAACGATCAACAAGTTTTTTGCAAAACAGCTTTTCTGGTAATTTTCCTTCCTTCTACTCTTCCTGATGTTGGTACGAAAGATGGTAAGTTTCTTTGTATTTTGAAAGTTGATGCGGACGATTTTTTATGTCAGGTAGATTAGTAATGTGCATCTTTGAATTTTGATTGTAAAAAGAAAGTTGTAATGGCACTGGTAGCCTGTCGGATGTTTAGAAGTCGTATTCTGTTTGCTTTGTCCTTCTTTAGATGTAATTAAACTAGTTGTGTTCTTCCAGTTGTTTGAATTTTTAGTAGTATTAAACTTGTGATGGATGTATGTTTGAAGGGTTTTAACATAATGTGTCAGTTTTTCTTGCTCTTTTGATTTCAGTAGTAATGGATTGAATACAGTAAATGTACAAACAAGCAATGTTCTTGGTGAATGATTCTAAAATTCCAATGATTGTTAAGTAGAAATGTGTAGGAATGACTGAATTAATGAATCAATAGGGTATATAAAATGATGTTTAAAATGGTGGGTATTACTCCAGTTTATAAAAATGTTGTTGGAGTAAGATTAATTCAAAGACTATTTTAGGCCCAATTCCAAAAAAAAATCTATGTGCAAGCCTAGTACTATTACTACTAATCCTAGCATGACAGAATATTAATTCAACAATCAGTATAGCCAAATACAAGCTCATCCAACATTGCTAAAACCCATCTGCATACAAAACCCCACCATGATTTAAGAATCAATTTTTTTCTTTCAACAATCCATACATTCATTCTCTAGTTAACTAGAAAAATCCAAACAACTACATTCTATCACCTGGCTTGTCGCTTAGTCCTTGGAAATGGTTGCTCAGATGCAGTCGTTTGAGAAGCAGGGACTGCTGTTGGTGCTAGTGCTGGTGCTTTCCTTGTAGTTCTACCCTTAATGTCATCCCGATAGCAATCATCCATGGATTTCCTTTGCAGGTCAAGTTTATCTACCTTTGGCAATTTATACTCATTCCGACAAATAACTCCGGTACTGAATTCCTCGTCGAATTCATCACCAGCATATTTCCAGATTTGGGTAGGTGCACCTAACACAATAGACTTTTTTTTTATTTTCTTGGTCTGGCACATAAAATACCCGCTTAGCTTGTGAGGATACAACGAAAGGATCATACCTGCTTTGGTAACCCATTAACACCTGAAAAGTGGCACTTTCAGTGAATGATATGTCAGCACCCATATCTCTTGTAAAACACCATAATAATCTGCCAGATTAAGGGTAATCCTTGCTTGTCTAATGTGCGTGTCAGTTGCCTCTATGTAAACCCCGCTATTCTGGTTAATGGAACCATCATGATATTTTGTGCGAAACAGGTATCCATTGATGTGATATGCTTCGTATGTCTCTATTTGTGCATTCGGTGGGATTGATAGCCACCTTAAGTCCCGATTGAAGTTTTCCCTAGAGTCTACCCACTAACTCTCAACCTGAAATACATTATAAGGATTAGCCTCCGTCTCAACGCAAAAGTTACATAACAAGAGTGACATTTTCTGCAAACTCTTACCACTTTTTGTAACCATTTGGCGAACTCTTCACGATGTTTTTGATCTAGTTGTCTATCACTCATACCAAGATATTTATCCTTCAAAAATTTTTGGTGTCGGCTGGACAGTGCAATGATTAATGTTATTATCTTTACAGAAATTCGGACACAGAATCAAAAACTAAATAAAAAATGAGGTTATTTGGTTAGATCTAGTTATACTTACTCAACTTAAGGAACAACTTCAGGCGAATTCCGCAATACATAGAAATGCGCTTTAAACAGATCCTTATCAACACGAGGAAACTTAGGATTTTACATTGGTTTTCCCCTGAAAGAATAAGAATCTTCTCTAGTGTCAGATGTGTTGAGTTTGTCTGGTGGAATTCCGATTGTATCATTCATGCTTTGTTGGTGCTCACTGATAACCTCAATTGTCTCTTCCGCAAGGTTCCCTTCAGCAATGCTTCCTCCAGGTTTGTTTCTGTTTTTCACATGCCCTTTAATGACCTTCATGCACCTTTCAAACGGATACATCCATCGAAAGAATACAGGACCACAAATTTGCAATTCCCTGGTAAGATGCATAGTTAAATGAACCATTATGTCGAAAAAGGATGGAGGAAAGTATTTCTCGAGTAAGCACAACATCACAACGAGATCCGATTATAATTTTTCTAGCTCTGCCACCTTGATTTATTTGCTAGATATTGCTCTTAAAAAGAAAAAAAACCTGATAATAACATATCTTGTTGGCTACGACATAATTGTTTTAATCGCAATAGGCAAAAAATGTTGCATTAGCATGTGATAATCATGCGATTTTAGTCCGATAAGCTTTCGATCTTTTCGATTCACCAGTGTTGAAAAGTTTGAACAATACCCTTGTGGAACCTTTATCTCGGATAATGTTGCACAGAACTTGTCCTTTTCCTTTGGGCTTAATAAGTGACATCCTGCCTTTAGTATATATCCCCCTTTGCCATTTTCCCGAGGTTGCAACTCATCTCTAAAACCCATCTCCTTCAGGTCCATTCGAGCAGCAAGGTGGTCTTTCGACTTAAATTCATTGTTCAACAATATTCCAACGATACTCTCGCATACATTCTTTTCGACGTGCATGAAATCTATGCAATGGAGGACAACTTGAACTTTTTCCAGTAGCGCCTTTCGATCTCCTTCTCCTCCCCCTTACCCTTTTTTGGGTCGATGGTCTTTTCGATTCTCTTCATCTTTCCACCTCTTCCAGGGTTATCCTGCATGAATTCCACCACAATATTCTTCCGTCCCTTTCCCCATTTATTCTTTATAGACTTTACCTCAATGTATATTTGTGACAGTGTCATAAGTTCCGGAGCCTCTTCAGTTTCATCTTTTCCGTTGAACCCCTTATGATGTCTGAATGGATGATTGTATGGTAGGTATCTTCTATGCCCGGTATAAACCTCTTTTCTACAATGTTTTAGCCTGACATAATAAGTATTTATCCCAAACACCTTACAGGCGGCTCGTCCCTGGTAGGGGTAGCCACACAGTGTACCGAGAGTAGGGTAATCATTTATTATCCATAAAACAACCGCACGTAGAGTAAACATCTCCTTTTTCAGCACATCAAAATATTGGAATCCCTCAAACAATTCCTTGCGATCCTCGACAAACGGTTGTAACATAATATCAATGTCCTTACAAGGCCCCCCATCGATAATTAATGACAACATGGTGAACTTTCTCTTCATACACAACTCTGGCGGAAGGTTGTAAATCACTGTCAGAATTGGTCACACACTGTGCTGTTTTTGCATGCCTTTGTTTACGTCAACCCCGTCAGCCGAAATACCTAGATGCAGATTTCGAGGATCATCACGAATTACGGGATATCTTTCATCTATATTTTTCCATGCTGGTGAGTTCGCAGGATGCCGTAAAACACCCTCTTCTTTTTTTATGGTGTCATGCCACAATAAAATTTCGTCAATTCTGTTTGATTGAAACAACCATTTCAGTCTTGGGATAGTTGGGAAATACCACAAGACTTTTGCCGGAATTTTTTCATAAACCTCGTGGGTGGTGTCGTCAACTTTCCATCTTGATTCCCTACAGGTGGGACACTTGATATGATCCTTGTAATCCTTCCTATATAGAATGCAGTCATTGATGCATACATGTATCTTTTTGTAACCTGAACCCAAATCTATCATCACCTTCTTAACATCATATGTACTTTTCATCATCTCATTTCCTGCAGGGAGCATGGATTTTAACAACGGTAGAAGTTCATTAAATAACTTGTCGGAAGCTCCGTGCTTGCTTTTCAGGTTAAACAGTTCACACATTGCAGATATCTTTATAAAATCGGCACATCCTTCGTATAGGGGTTTCCCAGCATCTTCGAGTATCCATTGCATCTTCTCAGAATCCTTTAAAAAGTTCTCTCTTGCTAAGGAACTAACCATTTCTCTAGTCTCTGCGGCATGTGTTGGTTCATCAGAGTGCAGAGTGTCACTGCCGTTACCATCCAGAAGTGTCCACCATGATGACTCATCTCCTTATCCGTGCTTAGTCCAAACCGCATAATTTTGCATGAATCCAGAAGAATATAAATGATACCTAACTTTACTTGCCTTGTGCGCGTAGAGGTTGAGACATTTCACACATGGACATAGAAACTTAACCTTGCCATTGTCGCATGGTTTCCGTTTCCCATTCGCAATATCCTGTTGGTATGTATGCGTAGCAAACTTTATAAATACATCGACTCTGTCTTGATAACGCGGTCTGATTCTATCGATATACATCCAAGATTTATCTATTACTCTAGGATCCATTATGAATTCTTAGATACCTGGACGGAGAAAAAACTTGTGAACATCTTGTGAAAATGCTATCGTGGTCCGAATAAAACTACAAAATATCATTGCAAAGAGTAATACGTACACAAAGAGTAATCACAAATCACAATGTGAGTTCAGTTATCATATATGAATCATACAAGTAATCAGAGGTTAGCTACCTACATATAGTTGCATGTGAAGACAATATTTAGCCTACTATGATCATTAAAGTTACAATCTCAGTTAACAAAGCAGTACTGAAAATAATTACTTTCACGGTCGATCCGATTATTCCGCAAAGAAAAACTGACAGGGGAATATATGGTTTATCCAGAGATGAATCAGATGATCAAAGTAAACCACTTGTTTCGTTTTCTAGGGGGAGGTTAGAAGATATAATAGTAGAAACATGAAATGATTTAAGACGAGAGAGATGAACACAGAGGGTAAATGGAAATTTGGCAATATTTTTCCTAATAAATAATTTGGCAAAATATTTAAGTGTATATCCTAAATAATTTGGTAAAACAGGAAGGTAAAGATCCTTCAATTTGCATGCTGCACGTTCTATGTTAAGAATTTTCTCAGTCAAATCTTGTTATCCTGCTGCATAATTTTCTGCTTTGACGGCTCTAAAAGACCGGAGTGAAATGCAACTAATATTCATTCCATCCTAAAGATTTTTTTGTTCGTACCCGAATTCAGAAAATAAATCAAAATGATATCTAAAAAGCGGAGTACGTGTTGCTGCAGTTGTTATAACGGTACTAAAGTAAAAAACTAACTTTGTATGTAGTAGAAGGAAATCCCACACTACACCGCTCACAAGAATTCATACAATCAAGTCATTTTTATATAATCCATCACAATCTTTATTAATGAATCTCACAATTTTACAATAATGAAAAGGAATGAAATTAAGAAATTAACAACTGCTCTGGACTTTCTCTTTCTTTAATGACTTGCTCAACACTCGAAAAAGATCTCTCCCTCCTTACGCTTGTTCGACTCTTTATATAGGAAATTACATAGTGGATGACAGCTAATCTGTCCTTTATTTTAGGATCTGACTTGCGATATTATCACAAGAGTTCTACTATCATATCTTCATAGACACTCTAATCATCGCAGAAAAGTCACACCTTTCTCATGTTTCTGCTACCGTCACCTGTTACGTCATTCTTCAAATTATCCTGCGACACTCACGATGTGTTGTTAACTTGACTTCACAATTGTGTCCTTCTTGCAATATTCTGATCCTACATATTGCCTCTTCTCATGTATTCTCTGCGAAAGGGAGAATGTCATGAGAAATTATTTTTCTAAATGCCGCAACTGTTCATCTTTTCATATTCTATGTGCTGACACGATTCTGCACTCTTCGCCAAATTTATTACACGTATCCTTTCTTCCACCCAGCTTCTGACACGTCTTTTTCAACCGCTATATTTCAACTGTTCACGTATAATCTTCGCATTAAATGTGTTTATCTTCTCGAGTATTCTTCTCTCTATAAATATTGTTTTCATTCTTTTCTATTCTTCTTTTTTACTTTCTTTCTTATTTTCTCTGCAACTTTGTTCACTGTTCTTCCGTGAATTCCGCTCCTGCTACTGTAACTTTTCTTAATTCTTATCTTTTCAAACTTTTACTTTCTTCTCCATTCCAATACTAAAAAATGCCTCCAGCCGATCGTAAGAATGAGATTTCCTTTGAAAAGGCTCGAAAGAAGCTTCAAAATAAAGGTTTTACTCTATCTCGTATTCCCGGTCAAAACCCTAAATCTGAGCTTACTGCCAAATTATTTTCTGATCATCCATGTAATCAGGGAAATATCATAGTCTCGCTAGGTCAGATTGAAGCTGGTATTCCCGTTCCCATGTATGATCCTGAGCTCCCCTTGTTTTATGAAATTCTTTCTCATGCGAAGTTCTCGCGGGCTGTGTACCAATTGAGTGGGGATTGCATTCATCTAATGCTCGAGTTTTCCACTCGCGGTGCTGGTAAGGAATCTCTTTACCCCATTGAAGTTAAGAATTCTAAATTTGCTGGAGTTGCGATTATACCTGCGAATTATGAAGTGATTCCTATGAAGAGAGACAATACTTGATGGGGTGTTCGCTTACATAAGAGAGATAATGTTTTTGATGACAAATTACTCATGCAAGACATTGACTGGCATCCTGACGATAATTCTACCCCGCGTCATTCTAATGATAACAAGTGGTGTGTTTTTCCCTTAATTCTAGACGGTCCATATATTTCTGGTTCTCATGCCTTACCTGCGAATATCGCAGAGTAACGACCCTGGGTATTCAACTGGCCCGAAAAGGATGACGAGGTACATTTCCACCTTTTGCTTGAATCCTTATTATTATTTTTCTTGTATTCTTGCATATATTCTCGTTAATCACTCCAATATTTTTATGACTGCGAAATTTCCAGATTAAGAGGCTGAAAGCAAACTACAAGAAGTTTGGGAAAGCTAGTACTTTATTAGCTTTTCAATCAATCACAAATGAAGTAAGAAATATTCTTTTAAGATTCTTAACAATATATTATTGCCTCTATTCCTTATCTTTATCTGCGTTTGAAGGCTATTGGTGAGATATAAGAACCCTCCAAGGTTGCGAAGAGCAAGGGTAAAGGTAAAGGCAAAGGCGCTCCTCGTAGGGAGAATTCAGCTGCTCCTCCCTTAAAGAAACAGAAAGTTCAATCTCCTTCTCCCTCAATTCCTCAAGATAGCGAAAGTTCCAGTGGCAATAATAATAATAATGATGATGATGATAATGATGATAGTGATAATGACGATACCTCTTCTGCGAAAGAATCTTCTCAGCCTGAATCTCCCATGGCTCATCTATCCGGCATTTTTGCTAATACTATGCAAGTAATTGGTGATACTCCTCTGATTAATGCTTGCAATTCCATAGCTTCCATCTGTGATGCCCCTCTCCTAGAGAATAATGAATCTCTTCGAGGGGTGTCAAGATCTATATCTCCAAATTTCTTGCATTCACTCAATAGTTTGGTAAATTCTCATACTTATACTTTTCTTTTCTTTTCTTTATTTTTATCTTGAATTCATAATTAATTTCTAAAATTCGCTGCATTATTTCGCAGTCCGGGAAAGATTCCTTTGATGTTGTCTCAGACTTGGAAAAGAGGCGTGCGGCCTTCGCAAATAAGAATCTTAAACTTCTCAAAAAAAATAAAGAATTGGAGGTTGAAACTGTTGGTCTTCGCGAGAAGAATAAGCAAAATGAAGGATTGGAGATCGAAGCTGCTAATCTTCGCGAAAAAAAAATCAAACAATTGGAATCAGATAATTCTCTTCAGAAGGAAAAAGTTTATAGTCTTCAAAATGCCAATAAGCAACTCTATGGTATGGGACTCTTTTTCTTTCCCCTATATTTTATTTTCTCAAAAAGTTTCTTCTTATGAAGTTTACCCTTTCGCAGACGTCTATGGTCTTACTGATGAAGCTATTCTTCTTCATACATTTCCCAATCTCATGGATGATGATACCTTTATCGAACATTTAAATACTTCTCTGAATAGTTTTTCCAATGATAAGATTGAATCCCTTCCCCTGAATGAACTTATATCCAAGCTTCGTCTTTTAGAAATTGAACATAGATCTGTCTTGGATATGGCTAATAAATTTAGGCAGTTCTTTCACAACTCTAAAGAATAAATCCGTAAATTAAAGGCCAAATATAGTGATTTGATAGATGAAAAGGATCGTATTTCTCTTCAAGGTGCTCAGACATTAGCGAAATTTCAAGAAACTCTTCTTGAGATTCAAATTGAAAGAGATGATCTCAAACTTAGAAATGTTGTACTATGCGAAAGAGAGAATCAAATTCGCTCCCGCCTTCTCATAAATGATGATGATAAATTTGCTTGGGCTGCGAAAGTTTTAGATAATGCCATGAATAACTTAGGTGTAGATGTTAGTCTTCAAACTGAGAAAACGACCCTGATTAAAGACATGATTTCTAACAGAGAAGGTTTCTAACTATTATTCCTTACTTATTTGTTTGTTTTCATAAACTTCCATCAAATTATTGATTCATTGTTGTATTTTCGGAGAAGCTGAAGAGAGGTATCGCAATAGACTTGAAGAGCAAGAGAATGACAAGGCGAAGCTTGCAACTGATCTTTCTTCTCGCAATGAGAAATTTTCAAAACTGAAGGCTCAAATGAAGATCACCATTGCGAATTTTGGAAATGACGCGATTTCTTATCGCAATGATACCATTAAAGCGATCTGTGATGACAACAAGATTCCTTGCTCCAAATATCTTTGTCTTTTAGACAACATCCCGGAGAATGTTCCTAACTTAGTTATCTTTGATAGTGAGGCTGAAGAAGAAGAATCTGAAGAAGACGAAAATGATAAATCTGAAGAAGATAAGGAAAAAAAGCTCTAATGGAGAATTTGATGGAGATAATGATGAATCAACCCTGAAATAGATTTTGCTTCCTTTCTTGCTCCCTTGTAAAACTTGTACATTTATTTTTTTACTCTTGTAAACTATCATTGTGAATTTCTCCAATCTTTAATATAAGTTCTTTTTTGTTTCACCCTGCATGTGTTAGAAATTTTTTCTCTCTTGCAATATGATTAACCAAAATATAGTTGCGTAAATCTATCATATGGAAACAAATAACATTCAATTTATCTTATGCATTCCCATACTTGCCTCTATTATTTGTAATCAGATGAGTGATTGAGCATATTATCTTTATTTGGTAAAGTATTTTGTGACAAATTCGCAATCGCCTCTAGTCTCCCATGTATAATTTCGCAATCATAAACTTTAAGATTATATTCATTCTTATATTCTGATGTGGTCTTATTTTGCCTTCCTAAGTAAAGGTCTTATTTTGCCATCTTTTGCATTGTGACAAAATCGCAGGACGTTTCTACACTTTCTTACGGAAACCCATTGATCTTGCCTTAACTTTTTATTCTTTTGTATTTGTGTTGCGACAATATGACAAGCCTAAATTTTCTTGCAAAATTAAAGCCCCATAACATTGTCGTCTTGCGACAAAATCGCAGGAGTCTTTACACTTGCATGCAATGACCCATTGATCCCATCTTATCTTCTCTTTTGTGTTATTGCCTCTTCAGGATTGTTGCAAAAATATGACAAGTCTAAATATTCTTGCAAAAATATAGTCTCATGACATTTGCGTCTTAATACACTTATCAGCTCTCTAATGGAGGGTGCCGCCCTTATCTTCCCCCTGGTTTCCCTTTCAAGGAGACGTACATCGGCCATACAAGACTAGATCCTCCCATCCAGTCTTAACAACAACCAGTTGTTTTCGTAACCTCTTATCCCTTTTTCCTACATGGCTTATGGTTACAAGACTGCACCCTAAGTGGGGTTTTCTTCGGTCCGAGTGCTTCATAGCCAAGACTTACCAAGAATGAACAGGGTAGTTTCATACGCCCCGGGCTCTCGGCTCAACCGTGTACCTCGGCGCCTTGGTCATACTATGCAGCCTTTAGGATATCTCTTATTACCTTAGTCTCTTAACTCAAGTCATATGCTCAAGTTGAGAATCCAAGGTGTCTCTCCTGGATGGGCTTTCATTGACCCCCAAATTTCCATGATTCAAGTTCCAGCAGCGGTGTAACCTTATCGCTGAGCCATGCAACAGATACCCCCTTCTATGATGTACTTTAGGTCTTAAATTTGCCTCTTGCGAAATTTTATTCGTGAACTAGGGTGTACGCCATAAAGGATCGTCCCATTTTGGATCTTAAATGATCATTTCTTGCGATATTTTCGCACATTTTCAATATTATTCTTTTGCATTTCATTTTTGTTGTAAATTCTCAATCTCAATTTTATCATTAAGCAAAATTTAATTTTTGAAATTTTTGCAACAAATCAGTTATTCATCTTTTTTCTTTTTCACAATATTTCTTTCACTTCACAGTTTGAACTTTTTACCTTTGCTTTTTTATACATCCGTTCTTTTGTTTTTTTTCACTACAGTCTTTTCTTCTGCGACATTTTCATCAGTTGTTATTTTCAACTTGCTTTGACTTCGCATCATTCTCTCTTCTCTTAGTTCCACTGAATCATCCATCAATCTCTCACTTCTTTGTCATTCTTTGATGTTATACTTCCAGTTCTCTTTCTTGGCAGCTCTTTTTTCGCAAGATTCCACGTCAATCTCATAACATTTCCTTCCTTCAATCCAATATCCCTTTATTACTCCAACACCATTAGGATGTGGAAATCTAATGCACTGGTGGAAAGTCGATGCCACACCTAAAATCCCATGTAGCCAAGGTCGGCCAATCAGAGCGTTGTAGGGCGACTCTACATTGACAATACATAATAGAATCTTGGAAGATATTCCCTTTAATGGAATTGTCATTGTAATTTCCCCCTTAGGCTTATTTGCAGTACCATTAAAACCATAAATTTTTAAGGTTGAAGGTATTAGATCCTCATCTCTGCCTCCCATAGTCTTATAGGTATGATAGAATAAGATATCCACATAACTTCCCGTGTCAATTAAGACTCTATTAATTTCCCATGTATCCTCAGCCTCATCATCCTCTTCTTCGCATTCATCTTCTTTTTGTTTTGGGTTTATTTCCAGTCTCACCACTAATGGGTTATCATGCATTTCGCCAGACTCTGGTACTCTTCTGCGGTGAAAGAGATAATTTGATTTTGCCACTCTTTAAGTGGCGAAACCTTCGCAATGTTCATTATCTCTCTTCCATTAGCATCTCTTGCAAAAACTTCACTTAGAATATTGTCATGAAAGTCTTTGATTGTTTTGTGCGAATACACAATATAATTACAAAATAGATTCTTCGCCTTTGCTCCAACTTCTATGACAAATGTTTCTCCTCCTTTTGTTGCATTCACTTTGAGAATTTCTGGTGGTGGTGGTAAGGGCTGAGATTGTGGATGCCCTATTAAAAAATGATTTAACTTTTCTTGATCTATCATTTTGAGAATGATCCTTTTAATATTTCTACAATTATTTGTTGAATGTCCATGAAAATGATGGTAATAGCAAAACTCTTGATTTCGGTTGCTTGAAAGTGGTTCTTTTCCCATATTCCAGGGCGTCAGAATGCTCTCCATTAAAATTATAGCTTCCCAAAAAAATTTCACACTAGCATTCAATGGTGGCATTTTGATCTCCTCCCATATCATTTTTTGACTTCCTGATCCTCTATGATAACTTTGTCTTTGTCCCCCATAAGTTTCTTTGACTACACATCGTTTTCCATCTTATGGTTAAATGTTTCTAACTTTCACCAATTCTTTGCTTTAGCCCAAATACATCTTCTATGCCTGGCCGCGAAGAGTTGTTGGTTATGTACGCCCCTAGGAATGTAGTTTGCAAATGGTTGAAAGATGTTATAGTATTCCTTGGTATACCTTCGAACCACTTTAGCGCCTCTCCTGTTAAACTTGATGCGAAATACTTGCACAACACATCATCATGATTCTCCCACTGTAGCATACATCTCACATAAGCTTTAATGTGTTGAATTGCGCAGGTTGTTCCATCAAAGATGTTGGTTAACGCAGGAAAACTGCACTTTGGTGAAATTCCTCCTAATTGTACTTCTTGCGAGAATGGATTTTTCACAGCTTCTTCTATGGCTTCATCCAATTGTATCCTACCTCATTCTCTTCTGTTATTTAACATTCCTCTCATTTCTGCCAACTCTCTTAAGATTTGTTCATTTACCCCAGATGTTGATCCCACTGGTCTTTTTAATTCTGCTTCTCTTCTCCTGCATTCTTGCCTCTCTTGTGCTGCGAGATTTTGATTTCCTTCTCCATTATTTTCTTCTTGTCTTTCTATGTGATCTTCTCTTTTATCTCTTTCATGAATTCGCACACCATTATATCTCTCATTTTCTCTTCTGCGATTCTGTTCATTTCTTATCAATTCTCTTTGCTGCCTTTCAGCTCTTCTTTGTACCTTATCATATTCGTCATTGATACTACCATTGTTGCGGTTTTGTTCGCGTCTCCTTTCTCGATTTTCATGATTGTTCTGGCGAATAGCCTCTTGGAATTCTTGTTCTTCCACCTATGCTCTCAAACTTTCCCTTTCGCAAGCTAAACGTGCTTGTTCAGCTTAATGCCTCTCAATTTCTCCTTCAATTATCTGCTGATTTATTTGAATCTCTCTTCCACGCAATATTCTCCTCCATTCTTTTTGATTTTCTTCGCCATCTCGGTTATTTCGTTCTTGACGTTGTTCATTCTCCTGACCTCTATTGTTTTGTCCGTTTTGGTGAATTTCGCCTTGTGGTATGTAACGATCTTCCACTATTTCTCTCCTTTCGCGATGTCCTTCATTTGGATCTTGATTTTCTTCTTCAATATTTGTCATGGGTGAACTTCTTCTTGCCTCACTCCTAATTGATCTTGAACTTGATCTTGTTGTACTTATTGATCTCCTATTTTGTAACCTCATGTTTTCCATTCTCAATTCATGGTTTTGCCTTGTCAAATTTGTGTGTTCTTCCGCTTCTAATCTCCTTTCTTTGTGTATTCTTTGTCTTAATGCCGATGTTGCCTCTAATAATCCAATTCTTTCATCTTCATGAATTATTCCTTCAATTGATTCTTCAGCTCTCTCCTCCTGTCTTTCGTTTCTTAATTGTTGCTCCTCTTCTATTTCTTCCTCTGAATCTGATCGCCAAGTATGTACACTCACTCTATCATAATCCAAAGTTCTGTTCTGCGCTGGTGTGTGTTGAGTTGGTTGTTGAGTTTGATTTTCTCCATTATTTCTTGCATTCATTCTTGATGATTCTCCAGTTTTGTTTCTTCTTTCTCCAGCAAGTCTCTTACTCCTTCTAACAGTAGTCGGTTGTCTTGAAGCATTTCTTCTTCTAGCCATCTCTTCAACCTCAATGAATTGTTAAAAAATGTCTGAAATTTCTCGTCAACTATTGCAAATTCTGTCCAATCACAATACTGATTTTCACACTAAAAACAAGGGAATATCCTTGTTTCTAGTGCCAATATGTAGTAGCAGGAAATCCCACACTACACCCCTCACAAGAATTCATACAATCAAGTCATTTTTATATAATCCATCACAATCTTTATTAATGAATCTCACAATTTTACAATAATGAAAAGGAATAAAATTAAGAAATTAACAACTGCTCTGGACTTTCTCTCTCTTACATGACTTGCTCAACATTCGAAAAAGATATCTCCCTCCTTACGCTTATTCGACTCTTTATATATGAAATTACATAGTGGATGACATCTAATTTGTCCTTTATTTTAGGATATGACTTGCGATATTCTCGCAAGAGTTCTACTATCATATCTTCGCAGACACTCTAATCATTGCAGAAAAGTCACATCTCTCATGTTTATGCTACCGTCACCTGTTATGTCATTCTTCAAATTATCCTGCGACGCTCGCGATGTGTTGTTAACTAGACTTTATAATTGTGTCCTTCTTGCGATATTCTGGTCATACATTGTAAAAAGTGGAGTACATGTTGGTACAGTTGAAAAATAAAATCGTAAGAACTGGAAGAAGCTATGGCCCCAATTAGAATTAAGTGAATTAAAACACATTGCTCTAATTGTGTGTTCTGTCCAATTAGAATTAATATCTAAAACCAAAGTTTGATTCACCAAATTAACATAATAGGTTTGATCATTGATGGATTTCATTAAAGTCTCACAATCTGATTCATAGATAACATAATTAAAGTTCTTAGAGGGTGCCAGAGTAACAGCTGCCAGCAAAGCCTTACATTACAACTCCTCAGCTTCAACTCCCATCTTCATTCCTCCATTGAATCATTATCCTTGCACCCGAAAGAAGCTACCTGCACAATTCCTCACTATTAGACCTATTCCACCTTGTAATGAATCTGACTTAAAGAAGCATCAAAATGTAGAAGAAACAAGATTAGTTCCAGGAGACACAAGTTTATTAATGCCATCTATTGACATTGTCCTATTTGGAGTTAATGTTCTGAAAAATCTTTGAACATCAAATAATCCAAACTGATGCTTAAAAAAAAATTCCAAACTGAAACCATTAGCAATTTATTAATCTCATGTCTAGTAATTCATGCACCAAAGGTAATATTGATATTTAAAACCAACTAAATAGATCTATCATAACCACATTCAAGGAATAAGTGATTATTGTATTCCACAGGATGATTACACAAACTGCAATGCAGTGAAGTAAACGATTGCAATTCCAAATAAGAGTATGAAGTCCAATTCACCCACCATCAAATGTGAATGCTTCCCCCTTTTCCTCTAAGTAGCGTGCTTTCACGGCTTCGTGCTACAAAAATAACACACAAACTTATTTGGTTACATATAAGTTAAAAAAAGTATCGTGCCGAATAAACTATAAAGATACGTACAAGTTGTAGAGGGGACAATCTATGGTGGCTTGCGTGCGATATCCGGTGTTTGATTTTAAAAAACCCAGCTACCGCATCTAGGATGATGTTGTGCCTATCCTTGATTTGTTGAACACTTCTTCTTTTCGGGTTCCCATAATCTTGGATAAATTTGTTATGTATCTTCGCCCAAAAGGTCTCGGCCGAGGAGCGATCTACAACTCGAATTTCGGCTGCCCATGCTTTGGTGATTGCCAAATCTTCTACTGAGTCAAACGATGCCATTTGTTGTATGTGGAGGTAGGGATGAGTAGGTTATCTAATAGGATGCAAGTGGATTGCACGTGCGTTGCTGGTCGAACACTGAGTTTCAAATATGTCTTATTCCCTGTTAAACCAGTTGCTTAGCATGATAGAACACTGTTGCAAAGTGAAGAAAAACAAAATCGAGAGAATACATCAACAGATTCTCCTTTCCGGCTCTATAACAACGCCGGCTTAATCTACAATGAAACTTTTACTCCTTACAACAACAGAAGCTAATTCCTAAATCCATAAAAAAAACACTAGTAACAAAATTTAACTCAACCTAAACCAAATTCCACAATTTCCGTCACAAAATTAATACTGTCTAACAAAATTCAATAATGAAATCATAAGGAAACGTGATCATCCATGTGAAACCAAACCCAAAATTACAATCTTATTATTAGAATTTATTAGAGAATGCTCTAGATGAACTCTCTCTAAATTGGTTTATGATCATACCCTTGGAGTATTCAAAATCAAAATTAAAGTTCTCTTAACACAGCCGAAATAAGTAAATTCAAGTTCTCTTATCATGGTTCACTGGATTATCTTTATCCTCACCAACTTACTACTCCATCTACAATCCAATCCATCAACAATCCAAATAGGTCAAGTATAGCATAAAATCTTTGACCAAGTAGAAAATTTTGAACAAATAAGACAAATTGGAATCAGTGACAAAACAACAAAGAAACAATAACAATGAAAATATTCAAAAAGCAAGTAGCAAACAGAAAACAAATACAGCTCCAGACGGATTCAAGCTGATTTATAATCCTGGTTAATAAATTAAGAGATTAGAGAAACATTAATTGAGTTTACCTTGTCGGAACAAAATGTTCAAAGAGATTTTTCTTAGAGATTTAGGAAGATGAACTCGATTGATTAACTCATTTGATTAATGCAGAGGTTTTTCCCCCAGTGTCCTAACACTAATAAAAGATTGGATTTCTTTGTTTATCAAGATCAATGAAAACTCGTATCTGAAAAATAGACCAAAAGTGTTAGGGTTCATTGATTCAGAAAGAAAAGAAAAAAGTAAGAGAAAAAGGGTAGGATTTATGGTATAGTATACCTACAGGAATAAATATTTTTATTGATTTTTCTCTTTCGCTAATAGCTTCCTTTCCGATGATTTCAAATCTGCAAAATAGAAAGAGATAATGGAGAAGTAACGGTGAGGGGAAGAAACATCGAGAAATAGAGAGGAGGCGAAAGAGAAAATTAGAATAGGTGGTGTTTATGGATGGTGGTGTTTCCAGACGTAGTTTTTGAGGGGTGAAATAACGGAAAAATCCTATTGGTTGAAATATATCCCGGTGGGCCAGAAGCTCTTAGAAGAGAGCTTTGTTCAGCTTTCAACCACAGCCGTGAAAAATCACCTGAAATCATATTATTAATTTTAATTAACCAAAATGCCATTTTACCTAGGTTTATCACGTCATTATGACATAGTGGGTAAGGATAGATTCCACTAGGGTACGTGTTAGATTAAAGCTTTCAGGGACCTGATTTGCTTGACCTATGTTTGACCTAATTTGCTTGACCTATGTTTGATTAATTAGTTGTTGGTCGGGACTCAGGGACCAGGGTATTGAGATATGGCATGATGTCTGAGCCAAACCATGCTGCAGTTCAGGATATGGCCCATTTGTTAACTAATTAAAATTAAATAATATACACAACTAGAACTTCACCCGTGCCATAACGGCACGGCCTCCATAGTAAGTAAAAAAATTATGTCAATTTCAAACCCTTGTCATTCTTTTGTTGGCTCTATATAAAGTGACAATTTTTCCCCATATTTTTTAATTGTTATGTTTTTTTCAGAGAATTTCTAGGTTGACCGAAATTTTGTCTCGAAAAAATCACCGGGTGAAACATATAGATGGATCAACTGATAACCTTTACTATCCCTATCATCGTTGGGTTTTTCTCGGGTTATTTTTCGGAAAAAAATTATGGTCAGCCTGTAGAATTATTTCTTTTGTGTTAATAACCATCTTATTTTCAAATTAAAAAAATCAACCACAACTTCCATAATAATGTTATATGTTAATTTATTTAATATAAAATAAGTTTATTATGTACTGTATTAATGAAATATATTTATTTGATTAGATAGAAAATATTATGAAATATCAATAAAACATTTTTTATTGAAAGTTAAGTAAACTAATCATCGTTCGGCCGTAGATTTAGCTTTCCCAAGAATGAATCCAGAGCGTTTTGGTTAGGTATCTGACATTCAGAGTTTGGTTTCTTTATAATCCTCAACCGTTCATCGTTTTTCCTGTCCCGACCCGATAAAAATCTGTCCTATAATATATATTTTAATTTAAAAAAATTAAATAAAAACAAATTTAAAAACTAATACTGTATCAAATAAAAAGAATAAACCAAGGGTAACTAATTAATTTATCTATCTTAGGACACCTTTCTCATCCCACTACCACTACTTCTTCCACCACCACCATCATTAACGTCATCGCTCCACCATTCTCACTAACACCCACCGTTGATCCACCACCCCCGCCCACCATCACAACCACCATTAGTGTCTACTGATTTAGCATAAAATAAATTTATTATGTACTGTATTTATTTGATTAATTAAACAAACATTTATTATGAAATATTAATAGAACATTTATTATTGAAAGTTAATTAAACTGATCATTTTACAGCCGTAGATTTAGCTTTCCCAAGAATGAATCTTGGCCGCTCTTTAACTTGCCTAAGTTGTCCAAACTACGCTTTATAAGGGAGATTGTGCAGGGACCTATTATGTTTGACCATTTTTTGGGAATTATACGGATAAGGGGTACATGTAGTAGCTCGGGACGGCATACATATGGGAATTATACAGATTTGGATAGATCGGATTTGATCAAAAATCCGGTCAACGGTTCGTTGTTCGGACAGTAGTTTGGAACGGCATACGTACGTGCATATTCGTTTTATAAATGTGAGTTCGGCACTTAAAATTAGGCTAACATATATGATAAATTGATAAGTATTATGACCTTATTACGAGACTAATTTGATTGGTATATGATTTATAAGATGGAAAAAAAGATTTCAGCATGATTATTTAACATGAAATAAACAATTTAATCGCATAAATGTATTATAAAACTTATAGACTTTTAAACAAAAATCAACACATAAAACACTGGTTAAAAAACTACCAATAATTGTATATAAATATAAAGTATATACAAAATCAAACAAATACCAATCAACAGAACTCTGGTGAGAGAGTTACCTATGGGAGTTCTAGTTCGGAAATATCATTCGGATACGGTCAGTTCGGATACGTTCACGAATCATTCGTGAGGTCCATATAATCCGAGAACTAGGTTCGGACTTCAAATAGTTCAGAAGTATCATTTGGATTCGGTCAGTTCGGATACATTCTCAAATCATTCAGGAATGATTCGGAGAATTACTAACTAGGGGTTGGGTTAACCCACCCAACCCATGCCCAACCCGTTCGTTTGGAGAACATGGGCAATGTATTTCAAAACTTTGGGAAAGCTTGATCATAAATTTTATAAACCCGAGTTAAATTTGGGCAAGCATCGGCACAAATATTTCTAGCCCAAGCAACCCACCCAACCCTAAGAACAATGATATAGCTATATAAAACTATTTTTATAATTGACATTATTATCTATTTAGGGTAATTTTAGATATTATCTTCAAATCTAATAATGAAAATATATATTATATTTATCTCATGAATCATGAGCCATTATTATCTATTTAGAATAAGCCTTCTAACCTGCCTAACCAACCCAAGTCTCACCCATAGGTCAGGTACTTGAGATATGGCATGATACATGAGCCAAACTTGTGAACCCTGGTGAACCATAATGCTACAGTTATGGCCTTCAAATTAGGAAACCGCCTGGTTTTACTCTTAAAGATAACGATGTGTGCAATTAAGAGATTTTTTTTGAAAGGGCAATTAAGAGATGAGATGGATAATAATGATGTATTTTGAAAAATTGTGTCTTGACTCTTGACACTGATGAGGCGTGGTCTGCCAAGGGACAAGAAGTTTAACCAT
This sequence comes from Papaver bracteatum, assembly GCA_023529315.1. Classification (NCBI taxonomy): domain Eukaryota; kingdom Viridiplantae; phylum Streptophyta; class Magnoliopsida; order Ranunculales; family Papaveraceae; genus Papaver; species Papaver bracteatum. The sequence continues at coordinate 1,113,627 of JAJJWX010005119.1, forward strand.
GCACCATAAATGGACAATTATGGTTAATCTAACCACTCTACAAAAGGATAAGAAACTGATTTGAAATTACTTAATCAAAACAAAAAAATAAATAAAATTTGCAGAGAGAAGAATATTAAGAGATGGATGAACCAAACCAACCTGATGTTGTTGAAAATCAATCACCAGCATTATAAAATGCAAAACAAGCAACTCATGCATTAACAAGTGAAGATGTTGAGAGATTGATTTCTTATTTAGAACAAGAAATTCCAAATAAGAGGATTCAGGAAAAAGAAAATAGGAGACATGAAGAATTTGATAGGCAAAGGATTGAGAACGAAGAAGAGTACCAGTTTTGGATCATAAAATATGAGACAAGATGTGCAATGAAGAAGAAAAAGGCTAGAGAGATATGAACGTGGTTGGATTAATGCAAGAAGTGCCACAACAATTGAAAGTGATGAGGAAGGTGGAGAAGCAGTAAAACTTGATGAGGATGATAGCAGCTGTCAGGGATCTAATGATCCAGAAAAAGAGGCTAGAGTGAGACAAAGGCAGGAGAGAGGTTATGCAGAAATATATCTACTCTATTTTGCAGGGAAAGCTCAACCCATGATATTTGCTCGTACTATGTCTGAACCCCTGAACGTGGATTCATACGGTGAGGAGATACCAGGGATCGATATAGATGCCAATCTTATTGCAGCAGAGGTTCAACAAGAAGAAAATGAAGGATTAGAATATTGTGAAGATGATGAGGATGTAGGTTATGATCCTGCAGCTTCTACCAGTACTGATAGCGGCATAGACTTCTCCTATGAAGAAGAAGGCTTTAACACCGAAGATGACGATGATCAGTGGTGATCATCTGCAGAGCATTGGGAAAATATTTTGAGGAAGACTTAGGAGGATTGCATTCCTTGAAGTCTTCAGATCGTCTTCGTGAAAATTCACAAAGATTTTCCTAATGCTTGTAGTTGCTGTTCCTATTGGAACTAAATGAGAGGTCTAGTCTTATGTAATACATGATACATCTTCTAATGCATGGTAAGTTTTTTTTTTTTTTGTGTTTTTATTTCGGCACAAGGTTTGATCTTGTAAAGGTGTTGTTTTGGTGTTGAAAAAGATCAAACTCGGTAGTAGTAGTGGTAGGTATTTTGTTGGTACTTGTCATGGATGTTATGGGAATTTTGCTTATCGGACGGCATCAGAGTTGGTTGTGCAGGTGTAAGTCGAACTAGAATTGGTAGTGTGTCTAGTTCTTTTGCTTATGGTTTGATTGTAAATGGAACTACTTAGTAATTAGTGGTCTGATCTGTAATGGTAATGGCGTTTGTAAATGTGGTTAATGAAATTGCAATTGTCTTTTTTCGGTTTCTCTTTGTGATTTCAACCGTGGTATGTTGAAACAAAATAAGCATTATTCTCTATCCAGTCCAATTCACTTGATGGAGAGGCATATACACACCTAGTATGAATCTGGAATCTGAGATGTTCATAATCACTAAAAGATGTTCATAATTCTAAATCACCTACAATCTGAATCTACAATATGAGATGTTCATAAAGCATGCAATTGAGATGTTAATAATCACAAAAAGATTCTCAAATCAGGGTACAATTCACAACAACATAAAAATAAACCTAAAATCTGAAACATAGAGATGTTCATACTTCATAATCACCATAATAATAAATTGTACCACTCAATAAATATACACAAGTGTTCTGATTTTGTTTTGCTTATTGACCTATTTTGTTTGACCTTATGTTTGACCATTTTTTTATTTTAATTTTTGGTGAGGGACTTGAGATATGGCATGAGACATGAGACAAACCATGTTGCAGTTCAAGATATTGCAATACACCAGCGTCACATAATGCCTGTCAATAGGTGCTGGCTCTATGAAAAAAGCGTAAACCTTGGTAAACCGTGCATGATCAAGAAGTGTTGGTGTCTATGAATTTTGCAAAAAATCAATTATGATTGTAGTAATAATGTAGTAGGAAAAGTTGCATCTGAAATTCAATAAGGAAGGAGTATTTTTTTAAATAAGGAATGTAAAATTTTAATTTTAACAAGTATACTATCTATCTCATTGACATGAATTCTTAACGTGTCAGGATATTTAGAGATATCTTTAGGGTTACGGCAAGATTATATGCGTCTAATTAGAACTGACAATCAGTAGTCTAATCCGGCCTACAATTCTAAATGGAATATTTTTCTGCTCGGTCTCGCAAAATCCGAAAAATCCCATTTTCCATATATCACCTTGATTTTCGTTTGTTATATTCATGTTAAACATAACCCACCCACTATATTTAGATTTGCATACTAGATATGTATATGGAAAGAAAAAAACAACACTATATTTAGCTAGATTTGGATCCTAGAAATAATAAATTAGATACCTCGTTCGTAAGTAAAAGAAAGAAGGAATTGAGAGGATGAGTTCTAATGAGAAATGTGTTGTTCCTGCCAATGGTCTTATTAATAATGATCCTCCTCCTCCGAAGGGCTTTGCTTCATGGGATGATTGTGTGGAAAGCATTGGTGATATACTAGAAGATTTTGTCGATGAAGAATGGGAATTAGTTCATAATAAGAAAATGATCCATGTTGAAAATGATCCTCCTCCTAAGGGTTTTGCTTCTTGGGATGCGTTTGAGAAAAGCTACGGTTAACATTTGGATAATGATTACAATGAATAAGAACATGGGAAGCCACCAAGACAAACAAATTTATGGCTGAGCACTCGGCATTGACTAAATTCAAGTTTTTTACATTATTTTTAGTATGCTGATTTTATTAATGTGTAAGCACAATTATGTAGCAGTCCTAGGCCTACTGTTCAATTGTGCTCTCAATTATGATTTTTTTTTTGGTAAAGTTTGTCAGATTTGGCATTGCAATTTATGAAAAATTTGGCTATTTTTTTTAACTCTGATACAAGACTCAATATACAGTCCCTATCATATTCATGATCCTATCACTTTAACAGAAAATCCATAACAAAATCATGGTTAGCCCTAACATCCAAATCTCTACACCAAACCCACTTAAATACATTACTCGTTCATTCTGTTTTGTCAAAAAATTTAAACTCCAACATATGAACAATGGACAAAAATTAAACAACATATGCACTTGGAATCTAAAGAAAATATTGCATCCGTAAATATTAAACATTCACAAAAACTATACTTCCAAGCAACTTTACAAGCAGACTAATTAAACAACAAAAAAAAAAAAGATTACACTAATAACACAAAAACTAAAAAGATATTTAACTAAACAAAAGATGATGGATCAAGATGTGATTGAATGCCATTTTTGCATAGCAGAACCATGAAAACAGAGGACTAGATCAATTATAATCCCCTTCTTCTTCACTGCTGTTGTCGAAAATAGTAACCACATCTTTGTATGGCCAATCATAATCATCATAATCAACATCATCGTCTTCATCTTCATCCTCAAGCGTTGGCCCAAACCAAAATAAGTGTTCTGGATCATATAAATCATCATCCTCATCATCATCATCATTATCCTCAAACTCATCATCCTCTTCATCGTCTTCCTCTTCTTCATCGTCATCCTCTTCTTCATCTCAACAACATCATAATCATCAACATCTCCAAAACAAGGAACAACCTCACAACCAAAATAACTAACAATCTCTTTGTCTCCATCAAGAAGAAGAAATCGAATGGAAGTTACTAGAAGAGCAGTCATTTTGTCTGGTTTGATACTAAAACTTTTAGTTTTTGATACTGAAACCCTAATACTGAAATCCTAGTTTAGAGAGAGACATGGAAACGAAAAACCAGGTCTTTATCCGGTCTTCATTCCTTCTGTGACACACGTTTTCACTTTACCTCTAGCTTAGCCATGTGCAAACTTGGCTAGTGAACAAGTATCGGCTTTGGAAAATAAATAAAAAGTAAAATAAAAATAAAAATATTGGATGGAAAATTAAAATCAAGGAATTTATGCAGGTAGGAGATACTCCCGTAAATTTATATTTGGACAATAAATACTTGCTAAGAATCATGACATCGAAATATAAATTGGTTAACAAGCTCGTCAAGAGTGACATCGGTAAAAATGGAAAATTACCATTAAGCAATTTGTCTCGGTGGAAATACTCTAGTAAACTTAGATTTGGACAAAAAATTCTTGCTAAGATCATGACATGGAAATAACTAAAAATTGGTTTAGAAGCTCGTCCAAGAGTGACATCGGTAAAAATGGAAAATTACCATCAATCAATTTATCTTGGTGGTGATACTCCGCGTAAACTTAGATTTGGACTATAATACTAGCTAAGAATCATGACATCGAAATATAAATTGGTTAACAAGCTCGTCTAAGAGTGACATCGGTAAAAATGGAAAATTACCATTAAGAAATTTGTGTCGGTGGAAATACTCCCCGAAAACTTAGATTTGGACGAAAAATTCTTGCTAAGATCATGACATGGAAATAAATAAAAATTGGTTTAGAAGCTCGTCCAAGAGTGACATCGGTAAAAATGGAAAATTACCATCAATCAATTTATCTTGGTGGAGATACTCCGCGGAAACTTAAGGAACAATATCCTTAAGTTTCCCTTGTCCTTTGCGAAGAATACCAAGACTTCTGGTAATAAAGAAGATGTTCTTCGCAAAGGACAAGGGAAACTTAAGGACCCTCTGCGAAGAAAGAGGAAGAGAATCCACTCGGTGCTTACTCCAATGTGATCTCCTCTAGCAAGGATGTTGACGAAGAACAAAGTGATGAAGATGATAGGATTTCTGAGAAGGATCTTAGTTCTAATTTTGATACTAATTCCGATAGGAGGAATGATGATGATGATGAAGAAGAAGATGAAGACTACATCAATGTGGAAACTTTTGAGTCTGCAATGACTCGATTGTCTGAGGCTTTTCTCAACTCTTCTCGAAGATTATGAATTCTATATACAATGGTCGTATTTGTATACAACCTGCGAAGCATCGCAACCTCTGATCGTAAATTTATTCTATATTCGCAAACCCTTCACACTTCTCCCGTGTTTATTTTATTATCTTGCGACACTTTTCTCTTGTATTTGTTACTATGTTCGTAATCCAATATCTTGCGATATTCTGTCCCTACATCTTGCCTCTTCTCATGTCAGTTCTACGAAGAAGAAATGTTATGAGAATCATTATTCTCGCAAATTTAATATAGTTATCATCACCTGTTATATTCGCAACACGTATTTTCTCTTTCATTAAATCTTTGACACGTTTTTTCATAACCGTCCTTCTCAACCGCTCACATCTAATCACATTGATGAATCTCTATCTTCATTAAACTCTTTTTTTTATAAATATTATCTTTAATTCCTCCTTTTATTCTTTTATCTTTTTCATCTTCCTCATTACGTCTGCTTCTGCAATTTCTTCCTTCTTTCTTCTACTACTATTTCTTGCCTTTTTTCTTTATATCCTTCATCTAATGGCTCCGAAGAAGAAAACTGTGGAACAACTTAATGCAGAGCTTCTTTGATAGAAATCTCGTTCTTTCGAGATTGATGGTCATACCAATAAATCATATCTACAGATCGAACTCTTTACTTGATCTCCATTGGGATGATCAGGTAGTTTAGTCTCATGAGGCCAAATCCTCGCAGGTCTTCCTCTTCCTCTTTATGATGTCAATTTTCATTTATTCTATGAGATTATCTCCCACCCAAATTTCTCACGAGCCATTTATCAATTGATCGGGATTGCATTCGCATTGGTTGAGTTCGCAAACCGTCGCTCTTTGGACAATCTTTATATTCAATTGAACTTAGGAGACTGTATTTAGAGATGTAGAGATTATCGCTGCAAATTATACGATCGAGAATTTCTTTAAAAATTACACATTAATTCTGCGAAGAGGGAAGATAAGCGTTGGGGTGTTCGTCTTCATCGTAAAAGCGATGTCGCGAGAAGCCGATCTTCTTATGCATGATATTGATTATGCTTCGGAAATAATCAAACCCCTCGCCATTCTCATGATGAATATTGGTACAATTATCCTCTAGCATTATCGGGTTCTTACATCTCTGGGATAGTAGATCTTCCTGCGAATCTTCATGATCGTAACTATCAACCTTGGGTCTTTTCTTGAACTAATAGAGATAAAGATGTATGTATCTCCATATCCTTATCTTCTTGTTATTTTTTTTTCTTTTACTAATCCTTTTGCAATATTTGTCAGGTGAATGAACTTAATGAAAGTTACCTTAAAACTGGGAAATCCGGTACTCGGGAGGCTTTCAAATTGTTTTCAAATGAGGTAAGAAACATTCTTATATGTATTTTAAAAAATATATTGTTGCCTCTGTTTATTATCCTTATTTGAATTTGTAGGTTCTTCCTGACTTCCCTGGGGATGTTGTGAGTAAGAACAAGAATTCAACTTCTTCTGAAGCGCTAACTGCGAGACGAAAAACACTTCGCTCTGCGAAGAATACCAAGACTTCTGGTAATAAAGAAGATGTTCTTCGCAAAGGACAAGGGAAACTTAAGGATATTGTTCCTGCGAAGAAGAGGAAGAGACTCCCACCCAGTGCTTACTCCAATGTGATCTCCTCTAGCAAGGATATTGACAAAGAACAAAGTGATGAAGATGATAGGCTTTCTGAGAAGGATCTTAGTTCTAATTTTGATACTAATTCTGATAGGAGGAATGGTGATGATGATGATGAAGAAGATGAAGACTACAACAATGTGGAAACTTTTGAGTCTGCAATGACTCGATTATCTGAGGCTTTTCTCAACTCTTCTCTTGGATTAGGAAACTCTCCTACTGCGAATGCTCATAGGCATATTGCGAAAGCTTGCAAAGTCATTAACATATTTCTTTGTAATCAGTTGAGAATATAAATGAGAAATTGTCATTTTTCATCAAGAACTTCTTAAAGTTTTATGAATTCTACTGAGGGTGTAGTTGTAGGATTTCCTACAACTACACTCTGCTAGTTTTCTTGAAAATTATGTATCTTATGTTTTGTTTTTGAGTATTTAGGTACTTTGGAGTCATTTAGAACAAAAGAAGAATAAACAGCGCGAATGTCTCATCTCATATTCAAGTGTTATTGGGGACGAACTGTTTCTCATTTTTCACTTCTATTTCTTGACTCATGTCTGAAAAGTATGTCGACTTTAGTGATGCAATTTTTGTCTGAAAAGCACGAATGCTTTAGTGATGAATAGAAATTGAAGAGATGAAGTGGGTTTGAGAAATAAGAGACGGTTGTTGTTGGTGGAGGAACTCGAAAGGAGGACAAAGCGTATAATTGGGAGCATAAGGATACAGGCGAATGACAGGGGAGTCGAGCCAGGTCAACATAGGGGTTGCCATTTGATTGGCCATTATCCTATTCATGGGTGCCTAGAGTCATTCTGGTCACCCCCTATCTACTTCACTTGAGTGGATATATCCATTTTTATTCCTACGCTAAACCTAAAATTCAGTGTCTCATTATCTTTACTGCACTTTCTCCACCTGAAATCAAGAGAAGAGTAAAAGGCGGCATCATAAGAATTCAAGATGAGATTAAAGACAGAAACAGATGGAGGAATTGTGAGAGAATGAAGGTGTAGTTGTTTCCATCAATTGAAGCAAGAAATCCGAGAGGAAACTAGGGTTTGTTGCTTCTGAAACTGCAATTGAAGGTGGGTTTGTTCGGATTTTGGGTCTTAAGTGAAGATTGAGAAGTTGTTATTGATGGGGTTTTGATGAGAGTTAAAGCTGCAAAAGAAAATTGAAGATGTGTTTGAAGGATTAGGTCATGAATTCAAAGGTGGGATTTACTCTAATGCTAACCCTGGTATTTTCCAGAGATTAAGGTGATCTGAGAAATGGTGAGGGTCTTCTTTGGGTAGAGGGGTAAGAAGAACCGAAGTTTCCCGTAATGAAGATGTGCTACGGGGATAAAGTCTGGTGATGCTCAGATGGATTAGAAACATGGGTATGTCTCGGTTACGGTGAGATGGTTAGCTATTGAAGAATTATATAAAGGTTCCTACCGAGTTGAACAAGGATCTGGGATGATGTGATTTTCACTAGTGTTGATGAAATTAGAGATGTGTAATGACTCTGGTGCTCAATCTGTGGTGATACTTGAATGATTGAAGTGAAGAAAACAACAATTGTAGTTTCGGTGAATGAGTTGAGACTCGGTGACATTTTCTCGCTACAACTGGTGTTGGGATAAATGGACTGAAATGCAGTATGGAGGAGGTTAGGGTTTGATGTGAACTGATCTTTGGAGGTGATTGCAGGTTGAAATAGGAGCTTGTGTTGCTGTTGGTACTGAGCTGTTGTGGTGACCATGGTAATGGTAAAGTGGTGATCTTTGTTAGCATGAAGAGGAGTTGGTAATATGGATTAAGTCAGCTGTTGCTGTTTGCTTAATGGTGGAGAATAAAGCGTTGATGGGAGTTATGGAATGCAGCTGGATATTGGCAATATAGATGGTTGGACTACGTAGTTGAGATCAGGTTTGAACGTCGGCAGCAATGACAGCGACAAGATGGCAGTGACGCTGTGAATGGGTGTTGGCAGTTGGCAGTGAACAAAGGAGGAATTTGTGTGGTTTTCCAGTGACATGGAGGATTTGAATTTGCGGATTGACGGCTTGAAGAAAAACAGTGATAATGAGTTGAAGTCAAGTTACAAAACAGGGAAAGAGTACGGAAGTACCATAGATGGCAGTGAGAAAACCGTGTAGTTTGCCAATAATTCTTGTCAGTATGAGAAGGACCTGATGCTGTGGTTGCAGCTGGGACTTGAGCTATGGAGGTGGTTATGCTGATGCTATGGAGAACAACACAGTGTTGATGGCTGAAAGATGCAGATTGAGTGTGGTAGGTGCAGTTTAGAGGAATAGATGCGAGTGTCAAGGTGTTGAACTGTGCCATGAGAGTGCAGGCAGAGGTATTTTGCAGCTGTTACAGAAAATGGTGTTGCTACCGAGTTGCGAAGTATGGCGAGATTTAGAAGCTGTAGATGAACTAGAATGTGTGAAAATACTAGTGCCATGGTTGAGTATGTAGTTGAAATGTCTAGTGGCTGTGTTACATTGAGAACTCAAATGGAATTGCAGGTTGAAGTGAGTACTTTAGATATATGCCTAGGAAGAGATGAGTTGATGATGCTTCTTGTGATGCCATGGAAGTGAAATGGAGATGAATGCTGAGAATGGGTATTGGAGGCTGTACACAGTGCAATAGAATGGAGGTGTGCTTGTAGGTGCAGCTGGGAATGCAGAAACTGAAATGGTGTTTGTTTTACAGTAGAACAAGGAAGCGGTGAAGCTATGAAGGGACACAATGGCGCATCATTGGCGTGGAAAAGCAAGCAAGATAGTGCAAGGCCAAAACAGGTGCAACACAAGGTTAAGACTTGGCAAAGTGGATCGGTCACTTTAGCTAACTCGACTAGGTTTACCGATTCATCTGATGAGCAGCTAAGTTGGTCCTCACTGAGTGGACTACATGACCTTGACCGATTTGACATTTCCGGTCGCCTGAAGTTGATTCCCGGTTCCGGATTTCGGCCAAGTTCCGATGACTTTCTGGGACCTCCGGTGATACCTTTTGAGCAGAATTCTTACACGGGTTTATCTTGTATGGGTTTAGTGAACACATTGGAAATGGGCTTTTGAGATTTGACCTAATATTGGAAAGGAGAAAAAGCTACATAAAAAGGGGAGGATTTCTACACTTGAAAGGGGACGTATTCTACTTGGAGTTTTGCAGAGAACCGCACTAGGGTTTGCTTCCATTTTTATATCCATCTTCTTAACTTTATTTCCATTTTTATTTGATGATGAACTCCATACTTATGAGTAACTAAAACTCTTTTTGATTAAGGGAGATTTCAAAGCCCGAAATATGAACCTATGATTGATATGAAATAACTTGTTCTCTTGCATTTATTTATGTTATTGATTGATTTCTACCATGCTAATATTTTTTATGGATTATTTGTTAAGGGTTTAAGTTCGAAATTGAATCATTAATTCTTAATCTTATTGCTAATTTAGATTTTCTTCGACCCGTAATTGTCTAGAAATATAAACACAAGTAGCAATATATGGGTAATGATGATGGGACTTTGTTAAGTACCTATATGTAGAAATTGACACTAGTAGGTGATTCATGCTTTTGAGTTCATCACTAGGAACAACCTTATATCACAAAACTTAGAGCACTTGTTTAAGTCACACCTAGCAAGCGTACCTCTAGGAAACTAGGCAAGTAGAAACCGGTAGTCGAGCGCTTCCGTATCCGGTGAGATTAGGAGATAATAACGGAATAGTTGAGCGTACTAATTATTCTAGGGTTGTTAGTAACGAGATAATGTGAAGAACTTGTCTATATATATATATCAATTTGGTTTGTATTCTGTGGTCTAGAATGAACCTTTAATCAATTCCATCTCATATTTGAATGCACTTTACAATTTTCAGAATTTCTACAACAAAATCATCTTTGCTAAGACTATTTGCATAACAACTTAAACTTCATACCTCCCTTGGGACGATCCTACTTACATTATACTACTTGTTAGTTAAAGAGAAGTAGAGAAATTTATTTTTGCGAGTTTGACACCTCGTCAGTTGGCATAGCTAAAATTAGGGTGATCTCTCCATCCTGGATTGTAAGTGTTTGAATATGGATCATACCGTCTATGCTGATTTGGAAAGACCGCACTAGCTTGCTCCAAATCTTCATACCCTTGAGGAGAACTTGGTATCATCGCTGATGCAACTTGTTTCATCATTGCTGTCATGTTACCCATTTGTTGACGAAGTTCCTCGATCTCGCTTACTTCATTTACTCTTCTAAGAAGCACATCCGAACCACGACTCAAGAATTGTTGGGAGTTTACTGCCATGTTTTCAATCAACTCTCTAGCTTGTGCCACCATCTTGCTCACACTAGTGCACCACCACCCGCAGCGTCAAGAATATTCCTATCACTTGATTGGAGTCCTTCATAGAAGTATTGGATAATCATAGCATTGCTGAATTGGTGGTGAGGGAAGCTTTCCACCAATCTCTTGTATCGTTCCCAACATTCATATAAAGATTCTCCCACACTTTGCTTCATCCCACAAATATCCTTGCGAATTTGAGTATCCTTTGATGCAGGAAAATATCTCTCTAAAAAGAGTTTCTTCAACCCATTCCAAGTTGTGACACTTCCGGGAAGAAAATAATACAACCAATCTTTAGCACTATCCGCTAAAGAGAATCGAAAAACTTTCAACATTGGACCATCCGCCTCAATATCCGCTGGTAGCATGGCTGTGAAAATGGTGTGGAAGTCCATAAGATGCTTGTTTGGGTCTTCATTCACCATGCCATGGAACTTTGGTAATTATCTAAGAAACCACGGCTTGATCTCGAAAGTAGAGTTTGTTTGAATACACCCCTGTTGTGTATCGAGCTTGTGAGAAGCCAAGTCCTTGAGTGTACGATTTGCATCACCCATTGCTTCTTCTTCTTCTTCAAAAGGTGGTTCTTGTTCAATAAGAACCTCTTGTTCTACAACTTCTTCCTCTACTTGTAACTCTAGTTCTTCCTCCTCGTCAACTCTTGCTTAGAGTATTGTTCCTTCACGAGTAGTTATCCTGCACCTTCGATAATTCCAATTCTTGGGAGCCAGGGATTAGTACCTGAAAAACAATTCTCACAAACTATGTCAGAAAAATGAAGAAAGAAATAACAAGCAAAGATAAAAGCAAAAATAATAAAAAGAAACTAAAAACTATATAACAAGCCGAATGCCTCCCCGGCAACGGCTCCAAAATTTGATCGTTGTCGTATGCGTCAAAAATAATTCACTTTCTCACTCTATTAAATATGAATGAAGTACGTGGTAAGAAAGAGTTCGTATCCACAGAGAGGCAATTGTTGTTATGCAATTTTCAGATTCTAAGGTAAACTAAGGGGGATTTTTTTTTTTTTTTTTCCGAAGAGGCCGTTCCAGGCGATAGAATGTGATTCCTAGGATATTGGTTTTCATCTGATCAAACCATTTCCTATTAATCTCTTCTTTCTGCCTTCGACTTCTCAGCACAAATATTTCTATCCCAAAAACCACACCTTATTTAGGGTAATTTTAGATATTATCTTCAAATCTAATAATGAAAATATATATTATATTTATCTCATACTTTGCCCCTGGCAACCCCAGAGTCTCACCCATGGGTCGTGCTTGAGATATGGCATGATACATGAGCCAAACTTGTGAAGGTTTTTTTTTCCAAATTTGTTTTACTCTTAAAGATTGTGCAATTAAATTTTTTTGAAGGAAATTAAGAATGAGATGGATAATAATGATGTATTTTGAAAAATTGTGTCTTGACTTTTCACGTGGGCATGACATGTTTATTCCAAAGCAACTCATGAATAAAAAGATCGTGGTTGGATTTTCAATGTCAAAGATCTAATGATCCATATGACTAAAACACATTGAGAAACGAAGAAAATGAAGGATTAGAATATTGTGAAGATGATGAAGATTGAGCTCGCTCTTGGAACTAAATGATAGGTTAGTCTTATGTAATACATGATACATCTTAATGCTCGGCACAAGGTTTGATCTTGTAAAGGTGTAGTTTTGGTGTTGAAAAGATCAAACTTCGGTAGTAGTAGTGGTAGGTATTTTGTTGGTACTTGTCGGCGGATTCGAGTTGGTTGTTGTAATTAGTGTGTCTAGTTCATGGTTTGATTGTAAATGGAACTACTTAGTAATTTCACGGTCAATTCTTTTTCATCTGATCAAACCACACTTGTCGCATAAGTAGATTTTACTCTTCAGGTTTTTTTTTTTACACAAAAGCTTTTCAAGTTTTTCAATGACGGGAAGTTCTACCTCTCTTATGTATACTATCTATCTCTACCCGGGATATTTAGAGATATCTAGGGTTACGAAACCCAAGCGTCTAAAACCATGGCTTTGATGTTTCTGATGGAAAAAAACAACACTATATTTAGATAAAGATCCCGATCTTTTCAATGTCCTTTCAAAGGCTATGATGGGTGCAAAAACGGGATCTGGAGGGAAGGGGTTATTGAAGGTTTCACTTTTCAATCACTTGAGAAATTTACACTACAAGAGAGAAGGGGACTGAGAGATGTCATATGCACTTGGAAAGATTGCAAAAACTATTGTTGCGATTACACTAATAACACAAAAAACTAAAAGATATTTAACTAAACAAAAGATGAGAGAAGTCTACCACGCCTGGGAGTCCTTATTGTTACATCTCGAGAGTTGGTTGTGCTTTGCTTGTATGCATGTTTATTCTGGAATAAAAAGTGTACACACATTGAGAAAGGTGAGCTCGCTCCAGTAAATTTATATTTGGACTACTTGCGGCTACAATTCACGGCATTCTTGCTCCTAAGATCATGACGAAATAACTAAGAATTGGTTTAGAAGCTCGTCGTTAATTTCCGATCCTACGATGTTGAGGTTGCTAAGAATCATGACCGAAATATACTTTAAGTCTTGAGCTATTCAACATGGTGTTTCTTAGATTTCGAAAAATCCCTACAGATCTCTAGTATTTTAGAAGCTCGTAAATGTAGGTTCAATCAATTTACTTTGCACGAACCTTCAAGTCGTGATGTTCTTCGCAAAGGAAAGTGGTGGCCGCACCTAATGATCTCCTCTTCATGGATACTGACTAATGCTCTTCCCCTTAGTTCTAATTTTGTACTCTCCATGTTGAAGACTACAACCGAGTACCAAGAGTTGAAAGTCAACTCTTCTCTTGGATTAGGAAACCTGGGAGAAAGTCGAAATATTTCCGATCCTACTGATGATGTTGAGGTTGCTGCGCCTACTTTAAGTCTTGAGCTATTGAACATGGTGTTTCTAGCTCAGATGGAATCTCTGTATTCAGCTAAATGTAGGTTGTACTTTGCACGAACCTTCTTTTCAAGGTGGGATTTACTCTAAAAGTGGTGGCTGCACCTAATTGTCTTCATGGAAACTAATGCTCTTCCCTGTGTGTACTCTCCATGTTGCTGAGTAAGAGAAAGCCAAGAAGATTAACAGATTAATCATGCATTGCGCATATGGAATGAGGATGGGTGATGGTCTGGTTCAATGTGTGTTTGAGAAACATTGAGGAATTGAGAAAGCCAAGAAGAAACCTAAACGTAGAGGATGATCGTAGGAAGCTGTAAACTTGAGGTTGTTATAGCTCCGACATGGTTTATATCTTTGCGATTCGCACTCTCACTTCTAGCTGGGTTGCGTCCAATAATGAAGGTACACGGGCTGAACTTCGTTCCAAACATCCCACTGCTGCCTTGCCGGTCATCTTCTCTTCTTCACCTTCACAGGAGGCTATGGTAGCTACGACGGATCTTGTGCTAAGTAGACTAAAGAGTTTCCCTAAGGGGACATGCTAACTTGTGGAAGAGACGGTTTCAGAAATTGGCACAACATCTTCTCGATGTTCTCAGTGGGCCAAAGCAGCTGTTATTTCAGATGAGTTACTTGCCTCCATCATGAAGTGGTTAACTTATGGCTATCGGGCTCTTGCCCGTCGGTTTTGGGAGAATATGTGGCCAGTGCTCCTCTCACCCCACTCATCAAACCCGGTGGTGGCTTGCGGCCTATAGCGGTTGGCACAATATGGAGGAGACTTGTCTCTAAATGCGCTGCATCTTTTGTTGGCAAGGAAATGAACTCATATTTGGGTGATTTCCAGTTTGGAGCGGGGCTAAGTGTGGTGGAGAAGCAATTCTACATGCGTGAATCGTGTTGGAAGAGAAAGGGGACCAAAAACGCTTTCCACGCCGGTAGATTTTCTAATGCGTTCAATCTCATAGATAGAACAACCATGATCTTAGAGGTACGTAGGTTATGTCCTTCGATATCTCGTTGGGTTGAGTTTTGTTACGCTTCACCAAAGACGACTATATTATATGGACCCAAAGGAGTGCAACAAGGTGATCCTTTAGGGCCACTTTTGTTCGCTCTTACTCTCCACCCGCTAGTCTTGAGTATTTCGTAAAGGTGTGATCTTCTTGGTATCTTGATGATGGTACGGTGATTGGGGACACTATGATGGTTGCTAGAGCTCGAGAATAATTCAAGAAGAAGGTGTTGCTAGGGGGCTGTTTTTGAACATCAAGAACAGACCAAGCGAGGTATCGATATTTGTAGGCCGTAGAGAGGGAGTAGCCGCTTAGGTGCTCCCGTTAGCCTTGATGCCCAATTTAATGCGGATCTGGTTGTTAAAAAGAAAAAAAACTATAGAGCTCATTGTTTTATCAAAATAAAAGCTATATTTTTCTTTAAATTAAAAGCAAAGTACAAAATTGGAAGTAATTAATGTTTAGATGCAAAAGATATTGGTCAATCTGTCATATTGGAATTCATCTTCAATCTTAAACATGTGCTTGCAATATATGATTAGAATTCTCAACGTGAATTAATCTCTTAATTATATTATCAAAAGCCTAGAATATCAATGGATGCTTTTGGTGAGTACAAATGAAGTTGGTTTAAAAGATAATCCAATAATTTCGAGCTGCACGGAAGAGGTGGACTTTACGAACAAATGAGACATGTTCTTGTGCTCAATTGGGACAATTCGGGAGAGTTACGATTGTGTCGCTTTGGGAGTAATGGTCGTACTTTGTCAAGGAATCGCAAAAATACCAAGTATTTAGAAAAATGCCGCCTGGAAAGAATAACCCGCAACTATATTGCTAGTCATGATGCTTGCGTGTAGGTGATTTCCTTTTCATAGGTTAATTAAGTTCAACTAGTTTCTTGTCTGAATTTGGAAATTAAATGAAAGGTAAATTAAAAGCATTAAGGAATTAATCTTCAATCTTTGTGCTTGCATAATGATTAGGAATTAATCTCTTATATTATCTAGAATATCAAGAGAGCAAGATAATCCAATAATTTCCTAAGTTTACCAATTGTGCATGAATAATAATTCTAATTAAGTTCAATTCCTATGAGCATTAAGTTTGGGAAATGGTCATACACTTTCCGGACATATGTTTACATATGTTTACAAGAGTGTATCACTACAAACTATAATTATATAATGCTACTTGTATTTGGGGTTATCGCTCGATGAAAAACCCTAAAATAGCTATGGACAAGGATGCAATTTCAATTAATTGGCCACTTAACTAAACAAACATCTAAATCCTATCACAATACATCAATCATGTGATATTAAAAATAGTAGGGATATGAACGATAATCAAGAGAGAAAACTAATGCATTAATCAAGCACAAGTTTTAGAAATAGGACTACATCCTTAACCAATAATATTAATTTAGCTACTCATAGCTATGGAGTTCATCATAATCAATAATCAAATAAAGAAGATAAAAAATAAATATGAAAGAAAACCCTAGTTCCGGCTATCTCCAAGAGCTCCAAGTAGAAAATACGTGATAACCAAGTTGTCGAAAACTTTCTCCTTTTTGTAGCCTTTTCTCCTACTTCTAAAATTAGGTCTAGTCTTCAAAGTCCATCACCAAAAAGTCCACCAAGCCCATCAAACCCATGTGTGAAGATAACCCAGTAAAAATCTCTGCCAAAAGTGGTCACCGGAAAACGGGTGCTAGCTTGAGTTTGGAATCCCGATTAGGAAAAATCTCTCAGTGATCGGAAAAGTCCACCCATCCACAGGTCATGGGATTGAGTAAATACCGAGTCGGGGACGGATTCTTAATCAGCTCAATCAGATCTGAGTCAGTGCTAACTCAGCTGACTTGGTTTAATTCTCGCCAAGGCATAAGCCATTCTTTGCACGTGCTTGAACTTGTGATGTGTTGCACCATCGTTGTGTAGCACCACCGCATGTTGAGCCACCTTATGCAGCTTAAAATATTCTCACCGTGAATTCCACCATCACCTTGCTACTCGAGCTTCAGCTCCATAACCTGCTCAACACATTTGCACTCAAGCATTTTCACCATTTCCGCAATACATTGCATCCGATTATTCGCATTTAGCCGCATCTCTTCTTGTCTTCAACATTAACCACCAAGACTTCACCGCAAATGCAATTCCATCTCCATACTCTTGACTAAACTTCCCATAAGTAGCCAAACCAACTTTCCCGTAATTCCAGTATACACATCACCACCTAATATTGCAACCATTCTTGTAGTTCAACCTCTTCTACACTTAGCAGCAAGCTACGGCCCCATTCAACCACCGATTCAGTATTGTTTAAGCACGATCTTAGATATGCCACATGTTCACCATTGCAACAGCTGCAACCATTCAAACCTCACCATCTATCATGTCACATGTAATCCATCTCCAACTCTTGTTAGCTCAAACTGAATTACTAACCACACTGCTAGTTTCCTTCTCAATCATTCACCATTAGCAAAACCACCCCATTACAGGTCACTATTCAAGTCCACTGTTTGCAATCTCAGTAACCACTAGATTATGGCATCACAGTTCAAACCCCGACTTTAGATTCACCCTATTTCTATTTCTCAATTCCATGAAGATCAACATAAGCAACATCTACATATCTTCTTAATCTCAGATCAAACTCGACATCATCTGCACAAGGCTACAGTATAACACCTAAACTTGCACTCTCTACATCTCCTTCTTCGCATTCATCACAGTTCAGCTCAAGCATTATCTGAGTTCATTCATTCAGTTCTCAATTGCCACAACTACTATCACTGCAGTCTCAACTCCTCAAGCTAACTGCAACCATTTGCACTCTCTACAGCTCATGTTCACCTGAGTTCAATTTCTCCTCATGGCCACCATCATCTCAAACTCCCATCTGTTTCTCATATAACCATAACCTTCTTCCAATTTCATCAGCAACAGATCCAAAAGACTCAAATCCAAAAAAAGCCACAATTTATTATCAAAACCTAACAACCAACTTCATCTCAATTTCTTCATTCCCTGCTCTTGGAGGTAAATTCATCAAAACACCCATCTCTGCTATCTTTTACTAATCTTCATCAATTCTTCCATTTGTCACCCACAATAGCAGGTATGATTCTCACAGTAGCAGCAGAATTTATCCTTGATCTCTTGTTCAAATCCCTGGTAACTGCCACCAGAACTTTCATCATCTTCTCAAAAACAGAAACTTGATTATCTCATACTCAAAACCAATATCAATTTTCTCTCTAGTTTCTCTATGAATCTCTCCCTTTCTCTGCCGTCATTTTCTTTCTGTGAGTTTTAGGCGCAGAAGGAGAAGAATAAAAGCTAATGATAGATAATCATTTCCTCTCTGAATTTTAGGGTTGTGTAGGAATAAGGCTAGTCGATATAGCCACCCTTATGAGGTAGATAAGGGGTACCCAGATGATGAATTGCTTGTCGGTTCCAGAGAACTGGCATGCCTATTCTATTTCTTGATCAACCGTAGCTAGCTTCGTTCGCCTATGAATTGGTCTGTTTGCTCCTTTTTGCTCCAAATGAACGTTTTATTCTTCTTTGAATTCTTTCACCAAAAGAAGCCATATTTTACTTCTCAAGTCCACTTCTTCTCTTCAATGTCTCTTCATCACTAAAGTTGTCATGGTTTTCAGACAGAATTTGCATCACTAAAGCCGATATACTTTTCAGACAGAGATGAAGAAATAAAAGCAAATAATGAGAAATAGTTTGTCCCCAACATCAGTTGCACTTGAAATGATACTTTTGCCATGTTTCTTCTTATTTTGTTCCAAATGACTCCAAAGTATCTAAACACTCAAAAGCAAACATAAGATACATGTATATTCGTTTTATAAATGTGAGTTCGGCACTTAAAATTCGGCTAACATATATGATAAATTGATAAGTATTATGACCTTATTACGAGACTAATTTGATTGGTATATGATTTATAAGATGGAAAAAAAGATTTCAGCATGATTATTTAACATGAAATAAACAATTTAATCTCATAAATGTATTATAAAACTTATAGACTTTTAAACAAAAATCAACACATAAAACACTGGTTAAAAAACTACCAATAATTGTATATAAATATAAAGTATATACAAAATCAAACAAATACCAATCAACAGAACTCTGGTGAGAGAGTTACCTATGGGAGTTCTAGTTCGGAAATATCATTCGGATACGGTCAGTTCGGATACGTTCACGAATCATTCGTGAGGTCCATATAATCCGAGTACTAGGTTCGGACTTCAAATAGTTCAGAAGTATCATTTGGATTCGGTCAGTTCGGATACATTCGCAAATCATTCAGGAATGATTCGGAGAATTACTAACTAGGGGTTGGGTTAACCCACCCAACCCATGCCCAACCCGATCGTTTGGAGAACATGGGAAATGTATTTCAAAACTTTGGGAAAGCTTGATCATAAATTTTATAAACCCGAGTTAAATTTGGGCAAGCATCGGCACAAATATTTCTATCCCAAGCAACCCACCCAACCCTAAGAACAATGATATAGCTATATAAAACTATTTTTATAATTGACATTATTATCTATTTAGGGTAATTTTAGATATTATCTTCAAATCTAATAATGAAAATATATATTATATTTATCTCATGAATCATGAGCCATTATTATCTATTTAGAATAAGCCTTCTAACCTGCCTAACCAACCCAAGTCTCACCCATAGGTCAGGTACTTGAGATATGGCATGATACATGAGCCAAACTTGTGAACCCTGGTGAACCATAATGCTACAGTTATGGCCTTCAAATTAGGAAACCGCCTGGTTTTACTCTTAAAGATAACGATGTGTGCAATTAAGAGATTTTTTTTGAAGGGGCAATTAAGAGATGAGATGGATAATAATGATGTATTTTGAAAAATTGTGTCTTGACTCTTGATACTGATGAGGCATGGTCTGCCAAGGGACAAGAAGTTTAACCATGCACCATAAATGGACAATTATGGTTAATCTAACCACTCTACAAAAGGATAAGAAACTGATTTGCAATTACTTAATCAAAACAAAAAAATAAAGAAAATTTGCAAAGAGAAGAAGATTAAGAGATGGTTGAACCAAACCAACCTGATGTTGTTGAAAATCAATCACCAACATTAGAAAATGCAAAACAAGCAACTCATGCATTAACAAGTGAAGATGTTGAGAGATTGATTTCTTATTTAGAACAAGAAATTCCAAATAAGAGGATTCAGGAAAAAGAAAATAGGAGACATGAAGAATTTGAGAGGCAAAGGATTGAGAACGAAGAAGAGTACCAGTTTTGGATCATAAAATATGAGACAAGATGTGCAAGGAAGAAGAAAAAGGCTAGAGATATATGAACGTGGTTGGATTAATGCAAGAAGTGCCACAACAATTGAAAGTGATGAGGAAGGTGGAGAAGCAGTAAAACTTGATGAGGATGATAGCAGCTGTCAAGGATCTAATGATCCAGAAAAAGAGGCTAGAGTGAGACAAAGGCAGGAGAGAGGTTATGCAGAAATATATCTACTCTATTTGGCAGGGAAAGCTCAACCCATGATATTTGCTCGTACTATGTCTGAACCCCTGAACGTGGATTCATACGGTGAGGAGATACCAGGGATCGATATAGATGCCAATCTTATTGCAGCAGAGGTTCAACAAGAAGAAAATGAAGGATTAGAATATTATGAAGATGATGAAGATGATGAGGATGTAGGTTATGATCCTGCATCTTCGACCAGCACTGATAGAGGCGTAGACTTCTCCTATGAAGAAGAGGGCTTTAACACCGACGATGACGATGATCAGTGGTGATCATTTGAAGAGCATTGGGAAAATATTTTGAGGAAGACTTAGGAGGATTGCATTCCTTGAAGTCTTCAGATCGTCTTCGTGAAAATTCACAAAGATTTTCCTAATGCTTGTAGTTGTTGTTGCTATTGGAACTAAATGATAGGTCTAGTCTTATGTAATACATGATACATCTTCTAATGCATGGTAAGTTTTTTTTTTTTGGGTTTTTATTTCGGCACAAGGTTTGATCTTGTAAAGGTGTTGTTTTGGTGTTGAAAAAGATCAAACTCGGTAGTAGTAGTGGTAGGTATTTTGTTGGTACTTGTCATGGAGGTTATGGGAATTTTGCTTATCGGATGGCATCGGAGTTGGTTGTGCATGTGTAATTCGAACTAGAATTGGTAGTGTGTCTAGTTCTTTTGCTTATGGTTTGATTGTAAATGGAACTACTTAGTAATTAGTGGTCTGATCTGTAATGGTAATGGCGTTTGTAAATGTGGTTAATGAAATTGCAATTGTCTTTTTTCGGTTTCTCTTTGTGATTTCAACCGTGGTATGTTGAAACAAAATAAGCATTATTCTCTATCCCAGTCCAATTCACTTGATGGAGAGGCATATACACACCTAGTATGAATATGGAATCTGAGATGTTCATAATCACTAAAAGATGTTCATAATTCTAAATCACCTACAATCTGAATCTACAATATGAGATGTTCATAAAGCATGCAATTGAGATGTTAATAATCACCAAAAGATTCTCAAATCAGGGTACAATTCACAACAACATAAAAATAAACCTAAAATCTGAAACATAGAGATGTTCATACTTCATAATCACCATAATAATAAATTGTACCACTCAATAAATATACACAAGTGTTCTGATTTTGTTTTGCTTATTGACCTATTTTGTTTGACCTTATGTTTGACCATTTTTTTTATTTTAATTGTTGGTGAGGGACTTGAGATATAGCATGAGACATGAGCCAAACCATGTTGCAGTTCAAGATATTGCAATACACCAGCGTCACATAATGCCTGTCAACGGGTGCTGGCTCTATGAAAAAAAGCGTAAACCCTGGTAAACCGTGCATGATCAAGAAGTGTTGGTGTCTATGAATTTTGCAAAAAATCAATTATGATTGTAGTAATAATGTAGTAGGAAAAGTTGCGTCTGAAATTCAATAAGGAAGGAGTATTTTTTTAAATAAGGAATGTAAAATTTTAATTTTAACAAGTATACTATCTATCTCATTGACATGAATTCTTAACGTGTCAGGATATTTAGAGATATCTTTAGGGTTACGGCAAGATTATATGCGTCTAATTAGAACTGACAATCAGTAGTCTAATCCGGCCTACAATTCTAAATGGAATATTTTTCTGCTCGGTCTCGCAAAATCCCACTTTCCATATATCACCTTGATTTTCGTTTGTTATATTCATGTTAAAATAACCCACCCACTATATTTATATTTGCATACTAGATATGTATATGGAAAGAAAAAGACAACACTATATTTAGCTAGATTTGGATCCTAGAAATAATAAATTAGATACCTCGTTCGTAAGTAAAAGAAAGAAGGAATTGAGAGGATGAGTTCTAATGAGAAATGTGTTGTTCCTGCCAATGGTCTTATTAATAATGATCCTCCTCCTCCGAAGGGCTTTGCTTCATGGGATGACTGTGTGGAAAGCATTGGTGATATACTAGAAGATTTTGTCGATGAAGAATGGGAATTAGTTCATAATAAGAAAATGATCCATGTTGAAAATGATCCTCCTCCTAAGGGTTTTGCTTCTTGGGATGCGTTTGAGAAAAGCTACGGTTAACATTTGGATAATGATTACAATGAATAAGAACATGGGAAGCCACCAAGACAAACAAATTTATGGCTGAGCACTCGGCATTGACTAAATTCAAGTTTTTTACATTATTTTTAGTATGCTGATTTTATTAATGTGTAAGCACAATTATGTAGCAGTCCTAGGCCTACTTTTCAATTGTGCTCTCAATTCTGATTTTTTTTTTTTGGTAAAGTTTGTCAGATTTGCCATTGCAATTTATGAAAAATTTGGCTATTTTTTTCAAATCTGATACAAGACTCAATATAAAGTCCCTATCATATTCATGATCCTATCACTTTAACAGAAAATCCACAACAAAATCATGGTTAGCCCTAACATCCAAATCTCTACACCAAGCCCACTTAAATACATTACTCGTTCATTCTGTTTTGTCAAAAGATTGATACTCCAACAGATGAACAATGGACAAAAATTAAACAACATATGCACTTGGAATCTAAAGAAAATATTGCATCCGTAAATATTAAACATTCACAAAAACTATACTTCCAAGCAACTTTACAAGCAGACTAATTAAACAACAAAAAAAAAAAAGATTACACTAATAACACAAAAACTAAAAAGATATTTAACTAAACAAAAGATGATGGATCAAGATGTGATTGAATACCATTTTTGCATAGCAGAACCATGAAAATAGAGGACTAGATCAATTATAATCCCCTTCTTCTTCACTGCTGTTGTCGACAATAGTAACCACATCTTTGTATGGCCAATCATCATCATCATAATCAACATCATCGTCTTAATCTTCATCCTCAAGCGTTGGCCCAAACCAAAATAAGTGTTCTGGATCATATAAATCATCATCCTCATCCTCATCATCATCATCATCATTATCCTCAAACTCATCATCCTCTTCATCGTCTTCCTCTTCTTCATCGTCATCCTCTTCTTCATCGTCAACAACATCATAATGATAAACATCTCCAAAACAAGGAACAACCTCGCAACCAAAATAACCAACAATCTCTTTGTCTCCATCAAGAAGAAGAAATTGAATGGAAGTTACTAGAAGAGCAGTCATTTTGTCTGGTTTGATACTAAAACTTTTAGTTTTTGATACTAAAACCCTAATACTGAAATCCTAGTTTAGAGAGAGACATGGAAACGAAAAACCGGTACTGTCCAGTCTTCATTCCTTACTGTGACACACGTTTTCACTTTACCTCTAGCTTAGCCATGTGCAAACTTGGCTAGTGAACAAGTATGCGGCTTTGGAAAATAAATAAAAAGTAAAATAAAAATAAAAATATTGGATGGAAAATTAAAATCAAGGAATTTATCTGGGCGGAGATACTCCCCGTAAATTTATATTTGGACAATAAATACTTGCTAAGAATCATGACATCGAAATATAAATTGGTTAACAAGCTCGTCCAAGAGTGACATCGGTAAAAATGGAAAATTACCATTAAGCAATTTGTCTCGGTGGAAATACTCCCCGTAAACTTAGATTTGGACAAAAAATTCTTGCTAAGATCATGACATGGAAATAACTAAAAATTGGTTTAGAAGCTCGTCCAAGAGTGACATCGGTAAAAATGGAAAATTACCATCAATCAATTTATCTTGGTGGTGATACTCCGCGTAAACTTAGATTTGGACTATAATACTAGCTAAAAATCATGACATCGAAATATAAATTGGTTAACAAGCTCGTCTAAGAGTGACATCGGTAAAAATGGAAAATTACCATTAAGAAATTTGTGTCGGTGGAAATACTCCCCGGAAACTTAGATTTGGACGAAAAATTCTTGCTAAGATCATGACATGGAAATAAATAAAAATTGGTTTAGAAGCTCGTCCAAGAGTGACATCGGTAAAAATGGAAAATTACCATCAATCAATTTATCTTGGTGGAGATACTCCGCGGAAACTTAAGGAACAATATCCTTAAGTTTCCCTTGTCCTTTGCGAAGAATACCAAGACTTCTGGTAATAAAGAAGATGTTCTTCGCAAAGGACAAGGGAAACTTAAGGATATTTTTCCTGCGAAGAAGAGGAAGAGAATCCCACTCAGTGCTTACTCCAATGTGATCTCCTCTAGCAAGGATGTTGACGAAGAACAAAGTGATGAAGATGATAGGCTTTCTGAGAAGGATCTTAGTTCTAATTTTGATACTAATTCCGATAGGAGGAATGATGATGATGATGATGAAGAAGATGAAGACTACAGCAATGTGGAAACTTTTGAGTCTGCAATGACTCGATTGTCTGAGGCTTTTCTCAACTCTTCTTGAAGATTATGAATTCTATATACAATGGTCGTATTTGTATACAACCTGCGAAGCATCGCAACCTCTGATCGTAAATTTATTCTATATTCGCAAACCCTTCACATTTCTCCCGTGTTTCTTTTATTATCTTGCGACACTTTTCTCTTGTATTTGTTACTATGTTCGTAATCCAATATCTTGCGATATTCTGTCCCTACATCTTGCCTCTTCTCATGTCAGTTCTGCGAAGAATAAATGTCATGAGAATCATTATTCTCGCAAATTTAATATAGTTATCATCACCTGTTATATTCGCAACACGTATTTTCTCTTTCATTAAATCTTCGACACGTTTTTTCATAACCTTCCTTATCAACCGCTCACATCTAATCGCATTGATGAATCTCTATCTTCATTAAACTCTTTTTTTTTTATAAATATTATCTTTAATTCCTCCTTTTATTCTTTTTATCTTTTTCATCTTCCTCATTACGTCTGCTTCTGCAATTTCTTCCTTCTTTCTTCTACTACTATTTCTTGCCTTTTTTATTTATATCCTTCATCTAATGGCTCCGAAGAAGAAAACTGTGGAACAACTTAATGCAGAGCTTGCTGATAGAAATCTCGTTCTTTCTGAGATTGATGGTCATACCAATAAATCCTATCTCTGTATGGAACTCTTTACTGATCTCCATTGGGATGATCAGGTAGTTTTAGTCTCACGAGGCCAAATCCTCGCAGGTCTTCCTCTTCCTCTTTATGATGTCAATTTTCCTTTATTCTATGAGATTATTTCCCACCCAAATTTCTCACGAGCCATTTATCAATTGACTGGGGATTGCATTCGCATTCTGGTTGAGTTCGCAAACCGTGATGCTACTGGACAATATTTATATTCAATTGAACTTAGGAGACCTGTATTTAGAGATGTAGAGATTATCGCTGCAAATTATACAGTCGAGAATTTCTTTAAAAATTACACATTAATTCCTGCGAAGAGGGAAGATAAGCGTTGGGGTGTTCGTCTTCATCGTAAAACTGATGTCGCAGAAGTTGATCTTCTTATGCATGATATTGATTATGCTTCTGGAAATAATCAAACCCCTCGCCATTCTCATGATGAATATTGGTACAATTATCCTCTAGTATTATCGGGTTCTTACATCTCTGGGATAGTAGATCTTCTTGCGAATCTTCATGATCGTAACTATCAACCTTGGGTCTTTTCTTGGACTAATAGAGATAAAGATGTATGTATCTCCATATCCTTATCTTCTTGTTATTTTTTTTCTTTTACTAATCCTTTTGCAATATTTGTCAGGTGAATGAACTTAAGGAAAGTTACCTTAAAACTTGGAAATCCAGTACTCGCGAGGCTTTCAAATTGTTTTCAAATGAGGTAAGAAACATTCTTATATGTATTTTAAACAATATATTGTTGCCTCTGTTTATTATCCTTATTTGAATTTGTAGGTTCTTCCTGACTTCCCTGGGGATGTTGTGAGTAAGAACAAGAATTCAACTTCTTCTGAAGCGCTAACTGCGAGACGAAAAACACTTCGCTTTGCGAAGAATACCAAGACTTCTGGTAATAAAGAAGATGTTCTTCGCAAAGGACAAGGGAAACTTAAGGATATTGTTCCTGCGAAGAAGAGGAAGAGACTCCCACCCAGTGCTTACTCCAATGTGATCTCCTCTAGCAAGGATATTGACAAAGAACAAAGTGATGAAGATGATAGGCTTTCTGAGAAGGATCTTAGTTCTAATTTTGATACTAATTCTGATAGGAGGAATGGTGATGATGATGATGATGAAGAAGATGAAGACTACAACAATGTGGAAACTTTTGAGTCTGCAATGACTCGATTATCTGAGGCTTTTCTCAACTCTTCTCTTGGATTAGGAAACTCTCCTACTGCGAATGCTCATAGGCATATTGCGAAAGCTTGCAAAGTCATTAACATATTTCTTTGTAATCAGTTGAGAATATAAATGAGAAATTGTCATTTTTCATCAAGAACTTCTTAAAGTTTTATGAATTCTACTGAGGGTGTAGTTGTAGGATTTCCTATAACTACACTCTGCTAGTTTTCTTGAAAATTATGTATCTTATGTTTTGTTTTTGAGTATTTAGGTACTTTGGAGTCATTTAGAACAAAAGAAGAATAAACAGCGCGAATGTCTCATCTCATATTCAAGTGTTATTGGGGACGAACTGTTTCTCATTTTTCGCTTCTATTTCTTGACTCATGTCTGAAAAGTATGTCGACTTTAGTGATGCAATTTTTGTCTGAAAAGCACGAATGCTTTAGTGATGAATAGAAATTGAAGAGATGAAGTGGGTTTGAGAAATAAGAGACGGTTGATGTTGGTGGAGGAACTCGAAAGGAGGAAAAAGCGTACAATTGGGAGCATAAGGATGCAGGCGAATGATAGGGGAGTCGAGCCAGGTCAACATAGGGGTTGCCATTTGGTTGGCCATTATCCTATTCATGGGTGCCTAGAGTCATTCTGGTCACCCCCTATCTACTTCACTTGAGTGGATATATCCATTTTTATTCCTACGCTAAACCTAAAATTCAGTGTCTCATTATCTTTACTGCACTTTCTCCACCTGAAATCAAGAGAGGAGTAAAAGGCGGCATCATAAGAATTCAAGATGAGATTAAAGACAGAAACAGATGGAGGAATTGTGAGAGAATGAAGCTGTAGTTGTTTCCATCAATTGAAGCAAGAAATCCGAGAGGAAACTAGGGTTTGTTGCTTCTAAAACTGCAATTGAAGGTGGGTTTGTTCAGATTTTGGGTCTTCCGTGAAGATTGAGAAGTTGTTATTGATGGGGTTTTGATGAGAGTTGAAGCTGCAAAAGAAAATTGAAGATGTGTTTGAAGGATTAGGTCATGAATTCAAAGGTGGGATTTACTCTAATGCTAACCCTGGTATTTTCCAGAGATTAAGGTGATCGAGAAATGGTGAGGGTCTTGCTGGGTGGGTAGAGGGTAAGAAGAACTGAAGTTGCCGTAATGAAGATGTGCTACAGGGGATAAAGTCTGGTGATGCTCAGATGGATTAGAAACATGGGTATGTCTCAGATTTACAGTGAGATGGTTAGCTATTGAAGAATTATATAAAGGTTCCTACCGAGTTGAACAAGGATCTGGGATGATGTGATTTTCACTAGTGTTGATGAAATTAGAGATGGGTAATGACTCGGTGCTCAATCTGTGGTGATACTTGAATGATTGAAGCTGAAGAAAACAACAATTGTAGTTTCTGGTGAATGAGTTGAGACTCAACTGACATTTTTCGTTACAACTGGGTGTTGGGATAAATGGACTGAAATGCAGTATGGAGGAGGTTAGGGTTTGATGTGAACTGATGCTGGAGGTGATTGCAGGTTGAAATAGGAGCTTGTGTTGCTGTTGGTACTGAGCTGTTGTGGTGACCATGGTAATGGTAAGCTGGTGATGCTGTTAGCATGAAGAGGAGTTGGTAATATGGATTAAGTCGAGCTGTTGCTGTTTGCTTAATGGTGGAGAATAAAACGTTGATGGGAGTTATGGAATGCAGCTGGATATTGGCAATATAGATGGTTGGACTACGTAGTTGAGATCAGGTTTGAACGTCGGCAGCAATGACAGCGACAAGATGGCAGTGACGCTGTGAATGGGTGTTGGCAGTTGGCGGTGAACAAAGGAGGAATTTGTGTGGTTTTCCAGTGACATGGAGGATTTGAATTTGCGGATTGACGGCTCGAAGAGAAACAATGATAACGAGTTGAAGTCAAGTTACAAAACAGGGAAAGAGTACGGAAGTACCATATATGGCAGTGAGAAAACCGTGTAGTTTGCCAATAATTCTTGTCAGTATGAGAAGGACCTCGATCTTGTGGTTGCAGCTGGGACTTGAGCTATGGAGGTGGTTATGCTGATGCTATGGAGAACAACACAGTGTTGATGGTTGAAAGATGCAGATTGAGTGTGGCAGGTGCAGTTTAGAGGAATAGATGCGAGTGTCAAGGTGTTGAACTGTGCCATGAGAGTGCAGGCAGAGGTATTTTGCAGCTGTTACAGAAAATGGTGCTGCTACCGAGTTGCGAAGTATGGCGAGATTTAGAAGCTGTAGATGAACTAGAATGTGTGAAAATACTAGTGCCATGGTTGAGTATGTAGTTGAAATGTCTAGTGGTTGTGTTACATTGAGAACTCAAATGGAATTGCAGGTTGAAGTGAGTACTTTAGATATATGCCTAGGGAAGAGATGAGTTGCTGATGCTTACTGTGATGCCATGGAAGCTGAAATGGAGATGAATGCTGAGAACTGGGTATTGGAGGCCTGTACACAGTGCAATAGAATGGAGGTGTGCTTGTAGGTGCAGGCTGGGAATGCAGAGCTGAAATGGTGTTTGTTTTGCAGCCGAACAGGGAAGCAGTGAAGCTATGAAGGGACACAATGGCGCATCATTGGCGTGGAAAAGAAGCAAGATAGTGCAAGGCCAAAAAAGGTGCAACACAAGCTTAAGACTTGGCAAAGTGGATCAGTCACTTTAGCTAACTCTGACTAGGTTACCTGATTCATTTGATGAGCAGCTAAGTTGGTCCTGACTGAGTGGACTACATGACCTTGACCGATCTGACATTTCCGGTCGCCTGAAGTTGATTCAGTTTCCGGATTTCGGCCAAGTTCCGACGACTTTCTGGGACCTCCGGTGATACCTTTTGAGCAGAATTCTTACACGGGTTTATCTTGTATGGGATTAGTGAACACATTGGAAATGGGCTTTTGAGATTTGACCTAATATTGGAAAGGAGAAAAAGCTACATAAAAAGGGGAGGATTTCTACACTTGAAAGGGGACGTATTCTACTTGGAGTTTTGCAGAGAACCGCACTAGGGTTTGCTTCCATTTTTATATCCATCTTCTTAACTTTATTTCCATTTTTATTTGATGATGAACTCCATACTTATGAGTAACTAAAACTCTTTTTGATTAAGGGAGATTTCGAAGCCCGAAATATGAACCTATGATTGATATGAAATAACTTGTTCTCTTGCATTTATTTATGTTATTGATTGATTTCTACCATGCTAATATTGTTTATGGATTATTTGTTAAGGGTTTAAGTTCGAAATTGAATCATTAATTCTTAATCTTATTGCTAGTTTAGATTTTCTTCGACCCGTAATTGTCTAGAAATATAAACACAAGTAGCAATATATGGGTAATGATGATGGGACTTTGTTAAGTACCTATATGTAGAAATTGACACTAGTAGGTGATTCATGCTTTTGAGTTCATCACTAGGAACAACCTTATATCACAAAACTTAGAGCACTTGTTTAAGTCACACCTAGTAAGCGTACCTCTAGGAAACTAGGCAAGTAGAAACCGGTAGTCGAGCGCTTCCGTATCCGGTGAGATTAGGAGATAATAACGGAATAGTTGAGCGTACTAATTATTCTAGGGTTGTTAGTAACGAGATAATGCGAAGAACTTGTCTATATATATATATCAATTTGGTTTGTATTCTGTGGTCTAGAATGAACCTTTAATCAATTCCATCTCATATTTGAATACACTTTACAATTTTCATAATTTCTACAACAAAATCATCTTTGCTAAGACTATTTGCATAACAACTTAAACTTCATACCTCCCTTGGGACGATCCTACTTACATTATACTACTTGTTAGTTAAAGAGAAGTAGAGAAATTTATTTTTGCGAGTTTGACACCTCGTCAGTTGGCATAGCTAAAATTAGGGTGATCTCTCCATCCCGTCTATGCTGATTTGTAAGTGTTTGAATATGGATCATACCGTCTATGCTGATTTGGAAAGACCGCACTAGCTTGCTCCAAATCTTCATACCCTTGAGGAGAACTTGGTATCATCGCTGCTGCAACTTGTTGCATCATTGCTGTCATGTTACCCATTTGTTGACGAAGTTCCTCGATCTCGCTTACTTCATTTACTCTTCTAAGAAGCACATCCGAACCACGACTCAAGAATTGTTGGGAGTTTACTGCCATGTTTTCAATCAACTCTCTAGCTTGTGCCACCATCTTGCTCACACTAGTGCACCACCACCCGCAGCGTCAAGAAGATTCCTATCACTTGATTGGAGTCCTTCATAGAAGTATTGGATAATCATAGCATTGCTGAATTGGTGGTGAGGGAAGCTTTCCACCAATCTCTTGTATCGTTCCCAACATTCATATAAAGATTCTCCCACACTTTGCTTCATCCCACAAATATCCTTGCGAATTTGAGTAGCCTTTGATGCAGGAAAATATCTCTCTAAAAAGAGTTTCTTCAACCCATTCCAAGTTGTGACACTTCCGGGAAGAAAATAATACAACCAATCTTTAGCACTATCCGCCAAAGAGAATCGAAAAACTTTCAATATTGAACCATCCGCCTCAATATCCGCTGGTAGAATGGCCGTGAAAATGGTGTGGAAGTCCATAAGATGCTTGTTTGGGTCTTCATTCACCATGCCATGGAACTTTGGTAATTATCTAAGAAACCACGGCTTGATCTCGAAAGTAGAGTTTGTTTGAATACACCCCTGTTGTGTATCGAGCTTGTGAGAAGCCAAGTCCTTGAGTGTACGATTTGCATTGCATCACCATCTTTTCTTCTTCTTCTTCTTCTTCTTCAAAAGGTGGTTCTTGTTCAATAGGAACCTCTTGTTCTACAACTTCTTCCTCTACTTGTAACTCTAGTTCTTCCTCCTCGTCAACTCTTGCTTAGAGTATTGTTCCTTCACGAGTAGTTATCCTGCACCTTCGATAATTCCAATTCTTGGGAGCCAGGGATTAGTACCTGAAAAACAATTCTCACAAACTAAGTCAGAAAAACGAAGAAAGAAATAAGAAGCAAAGATAAAAGCAAAAATAATAAAAAGAAACTAAAAACTATATAACAAGCCGAATGCCTCCCCGGCAACGGCTCCAAAATTTGATCGTTGTCGTATGCGTCAAAAATAATTCACTTTCTCACTCTATTAAATATGAATGAAGTACGTGGTAAGAAAGAGTTCGTATCCACAGAGAGGCAATTCTTGTTATGCAATTTTCAGATTCTAAGGTAACTAAGGGGGATTTTTGTTTTATCAAAATAAAAGTAAATTAAAAGCAAAGTAAATTGGAAGTAATTAATGAGAGAAAGATATTGGTCAAGGAATTCATCTTCAATCTTAAACATGTGCTTGCATATATGATTAGAATTACGAATTAATCTCTTATATTATCAAAAGCCTAGAATATCAAGAGAGCAAGATAATCCAATAATTTCCTAAGTTTACCAATACACACATTAGAGCTGTGTGTGTGAATTCTTCCTAAAGAATAACCTAACGCCTTGCGCTAATTAAGTTCAATTCCTAGGAGCATTAAGTTTGGGAAATAGGCTAATCAATGCAATTGCCATACATTGTGCATGATAATTCGGACAATGGTCAAACTTTACATATGTTTACAAGAGTGTATCACTACAAACTATAATTATATAATGCTACTTGTATTTGGGGTTATCGCTCGATGAAAAACCCTAAAATAGCTATGGACAAGGATGCAAGTTCAATTAATTGGCCACTTAACTAAACAAACATCTAAATCCTATCACAATACATCAATCATGTGATATTAAAAATAGTAGGGATATGAACGATAATCAAGAGAGAAAACTAATGCATTAATCAAGCACAAGTTTTAGAAATAGGACTACATCCTTAACCAATAATATTAATTTAGCTACTCATAGCTATGGAGTTCATCATAATCAATAATCAAATAAAGAAGATAAAAAATAAATATGAAAGAAAACCCTAGTTTCGGCTATCTCCAAGAGCTCCAAGTAGAAAATACGTGATAACCAAGTTGTCGAAAATTTTCTCCTTTTTGTAGCCTTTTCTCCTACTTCTAAAATTAGGTCTAGTCTTCAAAGTCCATCACCAAAAAGTCCACCAAGCCCATCAAACCCATGTGTGAAGATAACCCAGTAAAAATCTCTGCCAAAAGTGGTCGCCGGAAAACGGGTGCTAGTGCCGGGAGTTTGCCGGAATCCGGTACCGGAAAAATCTCTGGTGATCGGAAAAGTCCACCCAGTCACAGGTCATGGGATTGAGTAAATACCGAGTCAGGGACTCAGGATTCTTAATCAGCTCATTCAGATCTGAGTCAGTGCTAACTCAGCTGACTTGGTTTAATTCTGGCCAAGGCATAAGCCATTCTTTGCACGGCTTGAACTTGTGCTGTGTTGCACCATCGTTGTGTAGCACCACTGCATGTTGAGCCACCTTATGCAGCTTAAAATATTCTCACTGTGAATTCCACCATCACCTTGCTACTCGAGCTTCAGCTCCATAACCTGCTCAACACATTTGCACTCAGCATTTTCACCATTTCCTGCAATACATTGCATCCAGTTATTCGCACAGATCTGCATCTCTTCTTGTCTTCAACATTAACCACCAGCACTTCACTGCAAATGCAATTCCATCTCCATACTCTTGACTAAACTTCCCATAAGTAGCCAAACCAACTTTCCTGTAATTCCAGTATACACATCACCACCTAATATTGCAACCATTCTTGCAGTTCAACCTCTTCTACACTTCGCAGCAAGCTACGGCCCCATTCAACCACCAGTTCTGTATTGTTTAAGCACGATCTTAGATATGCCACATGTTCACCATTGCAACAGCTGCAACCATTCAAACCTCACCATCTATCATGTCACATGTAATCCATCTCCAACTCTTGTTAGCTCAAACTGAATTACTAACCACACTGCTAGTTTCCTTCTCAATCATTCACCATTAGCAAAACCACCCCATTACAGTCACTATTCAAGTCCACACTGCAATCTCAGTAACCACTAGATTATGGCATCACAGTTCAAACCCTGACTTTAGATTCACCCTATTTCTATTTCTCAATTCCATGAAGATCAACATAAGCAACATCTACATATCTTCTTAATCTCAGATCAAACCTGACATCATCTGCACAAGGCTACAGTATAACACCTAAACTTGCACTCTCTACATCTCCTTCTTCGCATTCATCACAGTTCAGCTCAAGCATTATCTGAGTTCATTCATTCAGTTCTCAATTGCCACAACTACTATCACTGCAGTCTCAACTCCTCAAGCTAACTGCAACCATTTGCACTCTCTACAGCTCATGTTCACCTGAGTTCAATTTCTCCTCATGGCCACCATCATCTCAAACTCCCATCTGTTTCTCATATAACCATAACCTTCTTCCAATTTCATCAGCAACAGATCCAAAAGACTCAAATCCAAAAAAAGCCACAATTTATTATCAAACCCTAACAACCAACTTCATCTCAATTTCTTCATTCCCTGCTCTTGGAGGTAAATTCATCAAAACCCCCATCTCTGCTATCTTTTACTAATCTTCATCAATTCTTCCATTTGTCATCCACAATAGCAGGTATGATTCTCACAGTAGCAGCAGAATTTATCCTTGATCTCTTGTTCAAATCCCTGGTAACTGCCACCAGAACTTTCATCATCTTCTCAAAAACAGAAACTTGATTATCTCATACTCAAAACCAATATCAATTTTCTCTCTAGTTTCTCTATGAATCTCTCCCTTTCTCTGCCGTCATTTTCTTTCTGTGAGTTTTAGGCGCAGAAGGAGAAGAATAAAAGCTAATGATAGATAATCATTTCCTCTCTGAATTTTAGGGTTGTGTAGGAATAAGGCTAGTCGATATAGCCACCCTTATGAGGTAGATAAGGGGTACCCAGATGATGAATTGCTTGTCGGTTCCAGAGAACTGGCATGCCTATTCTATTTCTTGATCAACCGTAGCTAGCTTCGTTCGCCTATGAATTGGTCAATTTGCTCCTTTTTGCTCCAAATGAACGTTTTATTCTTCTTTGAATTCTTTCACCAAAAGCAACCATCTTTTACTTCTCAAGTCCACTTCTTCTCTTCAATGTCTCTTCATCACTAAAGTTGTCATGGTTTTAAGACACAATTTGCATCACTAAAGCCGATATACTTTTCAGACAGAGATGAAGAAATAAAAGCAAATAATGAGAAATAGTTTGTCCCCAACATCAGTTGCACTTGAAATGATACTTTTGCCATGTTTCTTCTTCTTTTGTTCCAAATGACTCCAAAGTACCTAAACACTCAAAAGCAAACATAAGATACATGCATATTCGTTTTATAAATGTGAGTTCGGCACTTAAAATTCGGCTAACATATATGATAAATTGATAAGTATTATGACCTTATTACGAGACTAATTTGATTGGTATATGATTTATAAGATGGAAAAAAAGATTTCATCATGATTATTTAACATGAAATAAACAATTTAATCGCATAAATGTATTATAAAACTTATAGACTTTTAAACAAAAATCAACACATAAAACACTGGTTAAAAAACTACCAATAATTGTATATAAATATAAAGTATATACAAAATAAAACAAATACCAATCAACAGAACTCTGGTGAGAGAGTTACCTATGGGAGTTCTAGTTCGGAAATATCATTCGGATACGGTCAGTTCGGATACGTTCACGAATCATTCGTGAGGTCCATATAATCCAAGAACTAGGTTCGGACTTCAAATAGTTCAGAAGTATCATTTGGATTCGGTCAGTTCGGATACATTCGCAAATCATTCAGGAATGATTCGGAGAATTACTAACTAGGGGTTGGGTTAACCCACCCAACCCATGCCCAACCCGATCATTTGGAGAACATGGGCAATGTATTTCAAAACTTTGGGAAAGCTTGATCATAAATTTTATAAACCCGAGTTAAATTTGGGCAAGCATCGGCACAAATATTTCTAGCCCAAGCAACCCACCCAACCCTAAGAACAATGATATAGCTATATAAAACTATTTTTATAATTGACATTATTATCTATTTAGGGTAATTTTAGATATTATCTTCAAATCTAATAATGAAAATATATATTATATTTATCTCATGAATCATGAGCCATTATTATCTATTTAGAATAAGCCTTCTAACCTGCCTAACCAACCCAAGTCTCACCCATAGGTCAGGTACTTGAGATATGGCATGATACATGAGCCAAACTTGTGAACCCTGGTGAACCATAATGCTACAGTTATGGCCTTCAAATTAGGAAACCGCCTGGTTTTACTCTTAAAGATAACGATGTGTGCAATTAAGAGATTTTTTTTTGAAGGGGCAATTAAGAGATGAGATGGATAATAATGATGTATTTTGAAAAATTGTGTCTTGACTCTTGACACTGATGAGGCGTGGTCTGCCAAGGGACAAGAAGTTTAACCATGCACCATAAATGGACAATTATGGTTAATCTAACCACTCTACAAAAGGATAAGAAACTGATTTGCAATTACTTAATCAAAACAAAAAAATAAAGAAAATTTGCAGAGAGAAGAAGATTAAGAGATGGTTGAACCAAACCAACCTGATGTTGTTGAAAATCAATCACCAGCATTAGAAAATGCAAAACAAGCAACTCATGCATTAACAAGTGAAGATGTTGAGAGATTGATTTCTTATTTAGAACAAGAAATTCCAAATAAGAGGATTCAGGAAAAAGAAAATAGGAGACATGAAGAATTTGATAGGCAAAGGATTGAGAACGAAGAAGAGTACCAGTTTTGGATCATAAAATATGAGACAAGATGTGCAAGGAAGAAGAAAAAGGCTAGAGATATATGAACGTGGTTGGATTAA
The DNA here is from genome assembly GCA_023529315.1 of Papaver bracteatum. Lineage (NCBI taxonomy): Eukaryota > Viridiplantae > Streptophyta > Magnoliopsida > Ranunculales > Papaveraceae > Papaver > Papaver bracteatum. Next base: position 1,150,195 of record JAJJWX010005119.1, read on the forward strand.
TGCAAGAAGTGCCACAACAATTGAAAGTGATGAGGAAGGTGGAGAAGCAGTAAAACTTGATGAGGATGATAGCAGCTGTCAGGGATCTAATGATCCAGAAAAAGAGGCTAGAGTGAGACAAAGGCAGGAGAGAGGTTATGCAGAAATATATCTACTCTATTTGGCAGGGAAAGCTCAACCCATGATATTTGCTCGTACTATGTCTGAACCCCTGTACGTGGATTCATACGGTGAGGAGATACCATGGATCGATATAGATGCCAATCTTATTGCAGCAGAGGTTCAACAAGAAGAAAATGAAGGATTAGAATATTGTGAAGATGATGAAGATGATGAGGATGTAGGTTATGATCCTGCAGCTTCTACCAGCACTGATAGCGGCGTAGACTTCTCCTATGAAGAAGAGGGCTTTAACACCGACGATGACGATGATCAGTGGTGATCATCTAAAGAGCATTGGGAAAATATTTTGAGGAAGACTTAGGAGGATTGCATTCCTTGAAGTCTTCAGATCGTCTTCGTGAAAATTCACAAAGATTTTCCTAATGCTTGTAGTTGCTGTTGCTATTGGAACTAAATGAGAGGTCTAGTCTTATGTAATACATGATACATCTTCTAATGCATGGTAAGTTTTTTTTTTTGGGGGTTTTTATTTCGGCACAAGGTTTGATCTTGTAAAGGTGTTGTTTTGGTGTTGAAAAAGATCAAACTCGGTAGTAGTAGTGGTAGGTATTTTGTTGGTACTTGTCATGGAGGTTATGGGAATTTTGCTTATCGGATGGCATCGGAGTTGGTTGTGCAGGTGTAAGTCGAACTAGAATTGGTAGTGTGTCTAGTTCTTTTGCTTATGGTTTGATTGTAAATGGAACTACTTAGTAATTAGTGGTCTGATCTGTAATGGTAATGGCGTTTGTAAATGTGGTTAATGAAATTGCAATTGTCTTTTTTCGGTTTCTCTTTGTGATTTCAACCGTGGTATGTTGAAACAAAATAAGAATTATTCTCTATCCAGTCCAATTCACTTGATGGAGAGGCATATACACACCTAGTCTGAATATGGAATCTGAGATGTTCATAATCACTAAAAGATGTTCATAATTCTAAATCACCTACAATCTGAATCTACAATATGAGATGTTCATAAAGCATGCAATTGAGATGTTAATAATCACCAAAAGATTCTCAAATCAGGGTACAATTCACAACAACATAAAAATAAACCTAAAATCTGAAACATAGAGATGTTCATACTTCATAATCACCATAATAATAAATTGTACCACTCAATAAATATACACAAGTGTTCTGATTTTGTTTTGCTTATTGACCTATTTTGTTTGACCTTATGTTTGACCATTTTTTTATTTTAATTGTTGGTGAGGGACTTGAGATATGGCATGAGACATGAGCCAAACCATGTTGCAGTTCAAGATATTGCAATACACCAGCGTCACATAATGCCTGTCAACATGTGCTGGCTCTATGAAAAAAGCGTAAACCCTGGTAAACCGTGCATGATCAAGAAGTGTTGGTGTCTATGAATTTTGCAAAAAATCAATTATGATTGTAGTAATAATGTAGTAGGAAAAGTTGCGTCTGAAATTCAATAAGGAAGGAGTATTTTTTTAAATAAGGAATGTAAAATTTTAATTTTAACAAGTATACTATCTATCTCATTGACATGAATTCTTAATGTGTCAGGATATTTAGAGATATCTTTAGGGTTACGGCAAGATTATATGCGTATAATTAGAACTGACAATCAGTAGTCTAATCCGGCCTACAATTCTAAATGGAATATTTTTCTGCTCGGTCTCGCAAAATCCGCAAAATCCCACTTTCCATATATCACCTTGATTTTCGTTTGTTATATTCATGTTAAACATAACCCACCCACTATATTTATATTTGCATACTAGATATGTATATGGAAAGAAAAAAACAACACTATATTTAGCTAGATTTGGATCCTAGAAATAATAAATTAGATACCTCGTTCGTAAGTAAAAGAAAGAAGGAATTGAGAGGATGAGTTCTAATGAGAAATGTGTTGTTCCTGCCAATGGTCTTATTAATAATGATCCTCCTCCTCCGAAGGGCTTTGCTTCATGGGATGACTGTGTGGAAAGCATTGGTGATATACTAGAAGATTTTGTCGATGAAGAATGGGAATTAGTTCATAATAAGAAAATGATCCATGTTGAAAATGATCCTCCTCCTAAGGGTTTTGCTTCTTGGGATGCGTTTGAGAAAAGCTACGGTTAACATTTGGATAATGATTACAATGAATAAGAACATGGGAAGCCACCAAGACAAACAAATTTATGGTTGAGCACTCGGCATTGACTAAATTCAAGTTTTTTACATTATTTTTAGTATGCTGATTTTATTAATGTGTAAGCACAATTATGTAGCAGTCCTAGGCCTACTTTTCAATTGTGCTCTCAATTCTGATTTTTTTTTTTGGTAAAGTTTGTCAGATTTGGCATTGCAATTTATGAAAAATTTGGCTATTTTTTTCAAATCTGATACAAGACTCAATATACAGTCCCTATCATATTCATGATCCTATCACTTTAATAGAAAAGCCACAACAAAATCATGGTTAGCCCTAACATCCAAATCTCTACACCAAGCCCACTTAAATACATTACTCGTTCATTCTGTTTTGTCAAAAGATTGATACTCCAACAGATGAACAATGGACAAAAATTAAACAACATATGCACTTGGAATCTAAAGAAAATATTGCATCCGTAAATATTAAACATTCACAAAAACTATACTTCCAAGCAACTTTACAAGTAGACTAATTAAACATCAAAAAAAAAAAGATTACACTAATAACACAAAAACTAAAAAGATATTTAACTAAACAAAAGATGATGGATCAAGATGTGATTGAATACCATTTTTGCATAGCAGAACCATGAAAACAGAGGACTAGATCAATTATAATCCCCTTCTTCTTCACTGCTGTTGTCGACAATAGTAACCACATCTTTGTATGGCCAATCATCATCAACATCATCGTCTTAATCTTCATCCTCAAGCGTTGGCCCAAACCAAAATAAGTGTTCTGTATCATATAAATCATCATCCTCATCATCATCATCATCATCATCATCATTATCCTCAAACTCATCATCCTCTTCATCGTCTTCCTCTTCTTCATCGTCATCCTCTTCTTCATCGTCAACAACATCATAATGATAAACATCTCCAAAACAAGGAACAACCTCGCAACCAAAATAACCAACAATCTCTTTGTCTCCATCAAGAAGAAGAAATTGAATGGAAGTTACTAGAAGAGCAGTCATTTTGTCTGGTTTGATACTAAAACTTTTAGTTTTTGATACTGAAACCCTAATACTGAAATCCTAGTTTAGAGAGAGACATGGAAACGAAAAACCGGTACTGTCCAGTCTTCATTCCTTACCGTGACACACGTTTTCACTTTACCTCTAGCTTAGCCATGTGCAAACTTGGCTAGTGAACAAGTATGTGGCTTTGGAAAATAAATAAAAAGTAAAATAAAAATAAAAATATTGGATGGAAAATTAAAATCAAGGAATTTATCTGGGCGGAGATACTCCCCGTAAATTTATATTTGGACAATAAATACTTGCTAAGAATCATGACATCGAAATATAAATTGGTTAACAAGCTCGTCCAAGAGTGACATCGGTAAAAATGGAAAATTACCATTAAGCAATTTGTCTCGGTGGAAATACTCCCCGTAAACTTAGATTTGGACAAAAAATTCTTGCTAAGATCATGACATGGAAATAACTAAAAATTGGTTTAGAAGCTCGTCCAAGAGTGACATCGGTAAAAATGGAAAATTACCATCAATCAATTTATCTTGGTGGTGATACTCCGCGTAAACTTAGATTTGGACTATAATACTAGCTAAGAATCATGACATCGAAATATAAATTGGTTAACAAGCTCGTCTAAGAGTGACATCGGTAAAAATGGAAAATTACCATTAAGAAATTTGTGTCGGTGGAAATACTCCCCGAAAACTTAGATTTGGACGAAAAATTCTTGCTAAGATCATGACATGGAAATAAATAAAAATTGGTTTAGAAGCTCGTCCAAGAGTGACATCGGTAAAAATGGAAAATTACCATCAATCAATTTATCTTGGTGGAGATACTCCGCGGAAACTTAAGGAACAATATCCTTAAGTTTCCCTTGTCCTTTGCGAAGAATACCAAGACTTCTGGTAATAAAGAAGATGTTCTTCGCAAAGGACAAGGGAAACTTAAGGATATTTTTCCTGCGAAGAAGAGGAAGAGAATCCCACTCAGTGCTTACTCCAATGTGATCTCCTCTAGCAAGGATGTTGACGAAGAACAAAGTGATGAAGATGATAGGCTTTCTGAGAAGGATCTTAGTTCTAATTTTGATACTAATTCTGATAGGAGGAATGATGATGATGAAGAAGATGAAGACTACAGCAATGTGGAAACTTTTGAGTCTGCAATGACTCGATTGTCTGAGGCTTTTCTCAACTCTTCTCGAAGATTATGAATTCTATATACAATGGTCGTATTTGTATACAACCTGCGAAGCATCGCAACCTCTGATCGTAAATTTATTCTATATTCGCAAACCCTTCACACTTCTCCCGTGTTTCTTTTATTATCTTGCGACACTTTTCTCTTGTATTTGTTACTATGTTCGTAATCCAATATCTTGCGATATTCTGTCCCTACATCTTGCCTCTTCTCATGTCAGTTCTGCAAAGAATAAATGTCATGAGAATCATTATTCTCGCAAATTTAATATAGTTATCATCACCTGTTATATTCGCAACACGTATTTTCTCTTTCATTAAATCTTCGACACGTTTTTTCATAACCTTCCTTATCAACCGCTCACATCTAATCGCATTGATGAATCTATATCTTCATTAAACTCTTTTTTTTTAATAAATATTATCTTTAATTCCTCCTTTTATTCTTTTATCTTTTTCATCTTCCTCATTACGTCTGCTTCTGCAATTTCTTCCTTCTTTCTTCTACTACTATTTCTTGCCTTTTTTATTTATATCCTTCATCTAATGGCTCCGAAGAAGAAAACTGTGGAACAACTTAATGCAGAGCTTGCTGATAGAAATCTCATTCTTTCTGAGATTGATGGTCATACCAATAAATCCTATCTCTGTATGGAACTCTTTACTGATCTCCATTGGGATGATCAGGTAGTTTTAGTCTCACGAGGCCAAATCCTCGCAGGTCTTCCTCTTCCTCTTTATGATGTCAATTTTCCTTTATTCTATGAGATTATTTCCCACCCAAATTTCTCACGAGCCATTTATCAATTGACTTGGGATTGCATTCGCATTACGGTTGAGTTCGCAAACCGTGATGCTACTGGACAATATTTATATTCAATTGAACTTAGGAGACTTGTATTTAGAGATGTAGAGATTATCGCGCAAATTATACTGATCGAGAATTTCTTTAAAAATTACACATTAATTCTGCGAAGAGGGAAGATAAAGCGTTGGGGTGTTCGTCTTCATCGTAAAACTGATGTCGCAGAAGCTGATCTTCTTATGCATGATATTGATTATGCTTCTGGAAATAATCAAACCCCTCGCCATTCTCATGATGAATATTGGTACAATTATCCTCTAGTATTATCGGGTTCTTACATCTCTGGGATAGTAGATCTTCTTGCGAATCTTCATGATCGTAACTATCAACCTTGGGTCTTTTCTTGGACTAATAGAGATAAAGATGTATGTATCTCCATATCCTTATCTTCTTGTTATTTTTTTTCTTTTACTAATCCTTTTGCAATATTTGTCAGGTGAATGAACTTAAGGAAAGTTACCTTAAAACTTGGAAATCCAGTACTCGCGAGGCTTTCAAATTGTTTTCAAATGAGGTAAGAAACATTCTTATATGTATTTTAAACAATATATTGTTGCCTCTGTTTATTATCCTTATTTGAATTTGTAGGTTCTTCCTGACTTCCCTGGGGATGTTGTGAGTAAGAACAAGAATTCAACTTCTTCTGAAGCGCTAACTGCGAGACGAAAAACACTTCGCTTTGCGAAGAATACCAAGACTTCTGGTAGTAAAGAAGATGTTCTTCGCAAAGGACAAGGGAAACTTAAGGATATTGTTCCTGCGAAGAAGAGGAAGAGACTCCCACCCAGTGCTTACTCCAATGTGATCTCCTCTAGCAAGGATATTGACAAAGAACAAAGTGATGAAGATGATAGGCTTTCTGAGAAGGATCTTAGTTCTAATTTTGATACTAATTCTGAAAGGAGGAATGGTGATGATGATGAAGAAGAAGATGAAGACTACAGTAATGTGGAAACTTTTGAGTCTGCAATGACTCGATTATCTGAGGCTTTTCTCAACTCTTCTCTTGGATTAGGAAACTCTCCTACTGCGAATGCTCATAGGCATATTGCGAAAGCTTGCAAAGTCATTAACATATTTCTTTGTAATCAGTTGAGAATATAAATGAGAAATTGTCATTTTTCATCAAGAACTTCTTAAAGTTTTATGAATTCTACTGAGGGTGTAGTTGTAGGATTTCCTATAACTACACTCTGCTAGTTTTCTTGAAAATTATGTATCTTATGTTTTGTTTTTGAGTATTTAGGTACTTTGGAGTCATTTGGAACAAAAGAAGAATAAACAGCGCGAATGTCTCATCTCATATTCAAGTGTTATTGGGGACGAACTGTTTCTCATTTTTCGCTTCTATTTCTTGACTCATGTCTGAAAAGTATGTCGACTTTAGTGATGCAATTTTTGTCTGAAAAGCACGACTGCTTTAGTGATGAATAGAAATTGAAGAGATGAAGTGAGTTTGAGAAATAAGAGATGGTTGCTGTTGGTGGAGGAACTCGAAAGGAGGAAAAAGCGTACAATTGGGAGCATAAGGATGCAGGCGAATGACAGGGGAGTCGAGCCAGGTAAACATAGGGGTTGCCATTTGGTTGGCCATTATCCTATTCATGGGTGCCTAGAGTCATTCTGGTCACCCCCTATCTACTTCACTTGAGTGGATATATCCATTTTTATTCCTACGCTAAACCTAAAATTCAGTGTCTCATTATCTTTACTGCACTTTCTCCACCTGAAATCAAGAGAGGAGTAAAAGGCGGCATCATAAGAATTCAAGATGAGATTAAAGACAGAAACAGATGGAGGAATTGTGAGAGAATGAAGCTGTAGTTGTTTCCATCAATTGAAGCAAGAAATCCGAGAGGAAACTAGGGTTTGTTGCTTCTGAAACTGCAATTGAAGGTGGGTTTGTTCAGATTTTGGGTCTTCCGTGAAGATTGAGAAGTTGTTATTGATGGGGTTTTGATGAGAGTTGAAGCTGCAAAAGAAAATTGAAGATGTGTTTGAAGGATTAGGTCATGAATTCAAAGGTGGGATTTACTCTAATGCTAACCCTGGTATTTTCCAGAGATTAAGGTGATCTGAGAAATGGTGAGGGTCTTGCTGGGTAGAGGGGTAAGAAGAACTGAAGTTGCCGTAATGAAGATGTGCTACAGGGATAAAGTCTGGTGATGCTCAGATGGATTAGAAACATGGGTATGTCTCAGATTTACAGTGAGATGGTTAGCTATTGAAGAATTATATAAAGGTTCCTACCGAGTTGAACAAGGATCTGGGATGATGTGATTTTCACTAGTGTTGATGAAATTAGAGATGGGTAATGACTCTGGTGCTCAATCTGTGGTGATACTGAATGATTGAAGCTGAAGAAAACAACAGCTGTAGTTTCTGGTGAATGAGTTGAGACTCAGCTGACATTTTCTGTTACAACTGGTGTTGGGATAAATGGACTGAAATGCAGTATGGAGGAGGTTAGGGTTTGATGTGAACTGATGCTGGAGGTGATTGCAGGTTGAAATAGGAGCTTGTGTTGCTGTTGGTACTGAGCTGTTGTGGTGACCATGGTAATGGTAAGCTGGTGATGCTGTTAGCATGAAGAGGAGTTGGTAATATGGATTAAGTCGAGCTGTTGCTGTTTGCTTAATGGTGGAGAATAAAACGTTGATGGGAGTTAGGGAATGCAGCTGGATATTGGCAATATAGATGGTTGGACTACGTAGTTGAGATCAGGTTTGAACGTCGGTAGCAATGACAGCGACAAGATGGCAGTGACGCTGTGAATGGGTGTTGGCAGTTGGCAGCGAACAAAGGAGGAATTTGTGTGGTTTTCCAGTGACATGGAGGATTTGAATTTGCGGATTGACGGCTCGAAGAGAAACAGTGATAACGAGTTGAAGTCAAGTTACAAAACAGGGAAAGAGTACGGAAGTACCATAGATGGCAGTGAGAAAACCGTGTAGTTTTCCAATAATTCTTGTCAGTATGAGAAGGACCTGATGCTGTGGTTGCAGCTGGGACTTGAGCTATGGAGGTGGTTATGATGATGCTATGGAGAACAACACAGTGTTGATGGCTGAAAGATGCAGATTGAGTGTGGCAGGTGCAGTTTAGAGGAATAGATGCGAGTGTCAAGGTGTTGAACTGTGCCATGAGAGTGCAGGCAGAGGTATTTTGCAGCTGTTACAGAAAATGGTGCTGCTACCGAGTTGCGAAGTATGGCGAGATTTAGAAGCTGTAGATGAACTAGAATGTGTGAAAATACTAGTGCCATGGTTGAGTATGTAGTTGAAATGTCTAGTGGCTGTGTTACATTGAGAACTCAAATGGAATTGCAGGTTGAAGTGAGTACTTTAGATATATGCCTAGGGAAGAGATGAGTTGTTGATGCTTACTGTGATGCCATGGAAGCTGAAATGGAGATGAATGCTGAGAACTGGGTATTGGAGGCCTGTACACAGTGCAATAGAATGGAGGTGTGCTTGTAGGTGCAGGCTGGGAATGCAGAGCTGAAATGGTGTTTGTTTTGCAGCCGAACAGGGAAGCAGTGAAGCTATGAAGGGACACAATGGCGCATCATTGGCGTGGAAAAGCAGCAAGATAGTGCAAGGCCAAAACAGGTGCAACACAAGCTTAAGACTTGGCAAAGTGGATCAGTCACTTTAGCTAACTCTGACTAGGTTACCTGATTCATCTGATGAGCAGCTAAGTTGGTCCTGACTGAGTGGACTACATGACCTTGACCGATCTGACATTTCCGGTTGCCTGAAGTTGATTACCGGTTCCGGATTTCGGCCAAGTTCCGACGACTTTCTGGGACCTCCGGTGATACCTTTTGAGCAGAATTCTTACACGGGTTTATCTTGTATGGGATTAGTGAACACATTGGAAATGGGCTTTTGAGATTTGACCTAATATTGGAAAGGAGAAAAAGCTACATAAAAAGGGGAGGATTTCTACACTTGAAAGGGGACGTATTCTACTTGGAGTTTTGCAGAGAACCGCACTAGGGTTTGCTTCCATTTTTATATCCATCTTCTTAACTTTATTTCCATTTTTATTTGATGATGAACTCCATACTTATGAGTAACTAAAACTCTTTTTGATTAAGGGAGATTTCGAAGCCCGAAATATGAACCTATGATTGATATGAAATAACTTGTTCTCTTGCATTTATTTATGTTATTGATTGATTTCTACCATGCTAATATTGTTTATGGATTATTTGTTAAGGGTTTAAGTTCGAAATTGAATCATTAATTCTTAATCTTATTGCTAGTTTAGATTTTCTTCGACCCGTAATTGTCTAGAAATATAAACACAAGTAGCAATATATGGGTAATGATGATGGGACTTTGTTAAGTACCTATATTTAGAAATTGACACTAGTAGGTGATTCATGCTTTTGAGTTCATCACTAGGAACAACCTTATATCACAAAACTTAGAGCACTTGTTTAAGTCACACCTAGTAAGCGTACCTCTAGGAAACTAGGCAAGTAGAAACCCAGAGTCGAGCGCTTCCGTATCCGGTGAGATTAGGAGATAATAACGGAATAGTTGAGCGTACTAATTATTCTAGGGTTGTTAGTAACGAGATAATGCGAAGAACTTGTCTATATATATATCAATTTGGTTTGTATTCTGTGGTCTAGAATGAACCTTTAATCAATTCCATCTCATATTTGAATACACTTTACAATTTTCAGAATTTCTACAACAAAATCATCTTTGCTAAGACTATTTGCATAACAACTTAAACTTCATACCTCCCTTGGGACGATCCTACTTACATTATACTACTTGTTAGTTAAAGAGAAGTAGAGAAATTTATTTTTGCGAGTTTGACACCTCGTCAGTTGGCATAGCTAAAATTAGGGTGATCTCTCCATCCCGTCTATGCTGATTTGTAAGTGTTTGAATATGGATCATACCGTCTATGCTGATTTGGAAAGACCGCACTAGCTTGCTCCAAATCTTCATACCCTTGAGGAGAACTTGGTATCATCGCTGCTGCAACTTGTTGCATCATTGCTGTCATGTTACCCATTTGTTGACGAAGTTCCTCGATCTCGCTTACTTCATTTACTCTTCTAAGAAGCACATCCGAACCACGACTCAAGAATTGTTGGGAGTTTACTGCCATGTTTTCAATCAACTCTCTAGCTTGTGCCACCATCTTGCTCACACTAGTGCACCACCACCCGCAGCGTCAAGAAGATTCCTATCACTTGATTGGAGTCCTTCATAGAAGTATTGGATAATCATAGCATTGCTGAATTGGTGGTGAGGGAAGCTTTCCACCAATCTCTTGTATCGTTCCCAACATTCATATAAAGATTCTCCCACACTTTGCTTCATCCCACAAATATCCTTGCGAATTTGAGTAGCCTTTGATGCAGGAAAATATCTCTCTAAAAAGAGTTTCTTCAACCCATTCCAAGTTGTGACACTTCCGGGAAGAAAATAATACAACCAATCTTTAGCACTATCCGCCAAAGAGAATCGAAAAACTTTCAACATTGAACCATCCGCCTCAATATCCGCTAGTAGCATGTCCGTGAAAATGGTATGGAAGTCCATAAGATGCTTTTTTGGGTCTTCATTCACCATGCCATGGAACTTTGGTAATTATCTAAGAAACCACGGCTTGATCTCGAAAGTAGAGTTTGTTTGAATACACCCCTGTTGTGTATCGAGCTTGTGAGAAGCCAAGTCCTTGAGTGTACGATTTGCATCACCCATTGCTTCTTCTTCTTCTTCTTCTTCTTCTTCTTCTTCAAAAGGTGGTTCTTGTTCAATAGGAACCTCTTGTTCTACAACTTCTTCCTCTACTTGTAATTCTAGTTCTTCCTCCTCGTCAACTCTTGCTTAGAGTATTGTTCCTTCACGAGTAGTTATCCTGCACCTTCGATAATTCCAATTCTTGGGAGCCAGGGATTAGTACCTGAAAAACAATTCTCACAAACTAAGTCAGAAAAACGAAGAAAGAAATAAGAAGCAAAGATAAAAGCAAAAATAATAAAAAGAAACTAAAAACTATATAACAAGCCGAATGCCTCCCCGGCAACGGCTCCAAAATTTGATCGTTGTCGTATGCGTCAAAAATAATTCACTTTCTCACTCTATTAAATATGAATGAAGTACGTGGTAAGAAAGAGTTCGTATCCACAGAGAGGCAATTCTTGTTATGCAATTTTCAGATTCTAAGGTAACTAAGGGGGATTTTTGTTTTATCAAAATAAAAGTAAATTAAAAGCAAAGTAAATTGGAAGTAATTAATGAGAGAAAGATATTGGTCAAGGAATTCATCTTCAATCTTAAACATGTGCTTGCATATATGATTAGAATTACGAATTAATCTCTTATATTATCAAAAGCCTAGAATATCAAGAGAGCAAGATAATCCAATAATTTCCTAAGTTTACCAATACACACATTAGAGCTGCGTGTGTGAATTCTGCCTAAAGAATAACCTAACGCCTTGCGCTAATTAAGTTCAATTCCTAGGAGCATTAAGTTTGGGAAATAGCCTAATCAATGCAATTGCCATACATTGTGCATGATAATTCGGACAATGGTCAAACTTTACATATGTTTACAAGAGTGTATCACTACAAACTATAATTATATAATGCTACTTGTATTTGGGGTTATCGCTCGATGAAAAACCCTAAAATAGCTATGGACAAGGATGCAAGTTCAATTAATTGGCCACTTAACTAAACAAACATCTAAATCCTATCACAATACATCAATCATGTGATATTAAAAATAGTAGGGATATGAACGATAATCAAGAGAGAAAACTAATGCATTAATCAAGCACAAGTTTTAGAAATAGGACTACATCCTTAACCAATAATATTAATTTAGCTACTCATAGCTATGGAGTTCATCATAATCAATAATCAAATAAAGAAGATAAAAAATAAATACGAAAGAAAACCCTAGTTGCGGCTATCTCCAAGAGCTCCAAGTAGAAAATACGTGATAACCAAGTTGTCGAAAACTTTCTCCTTTTGTAGCCTTTTCTCCTACTTCTAAAATTAGGTCTAGTCTTCAAAGTCCATCACCAAAAAGTCCACCAAGCCCATCAAACCCATGTGTGAAGATAACCCAGTAAAAATCTCTGCCAAAAGTGGTCGCCGGAAAACGGGTGCTAGTGCCGGGAGTTTGCCGGAATCCGGTACCGGAAAAATCTCTGGTGATCGGAAAAGTCCACCCAGTCACAGGTCATGGGATTGAGTCAATACTGAGTCAGGGACTCAGGATTCTTAATCATCTCATTCAGATCTGAGTCAGTGCTAACTCATCTGACTTGGTTTAATTCTGGCCAAGGCATAAGCCATTCTTTGCACGGATTGAACTTGTGCTGTGTTGCACCATCGTTGTGTAGCACCACTGCATGTTGAGCCACCTTATGCATCTTGAAATATTCTCACTATGAATACCACCATCACCTTGCTACTCCAGCTTCAGCTCCATAACCTGCTCAACACATTTGCACTCAGCATTTTCACCATTTCCTGCAATACATTGCATCCAGTTATTCGCACAGAGCTGCATCTCTTCTTGTCTTCAACATTAACCACCAGCACTTCACTGCAAATGCAATTCCATCTCCATACTCTTGACTAAACTTCCCATAAGCAGCCAAACCAACTTTCTTGTAATTCCAGTATACACATCACCACCTAATATTGCAACCATTCTTGCAGTTCAACCTCTTCTACACTTCGCAGCAAGCTACGGCCCCATTCAACCACCAGTTCTGTATTGTTTAAGCACGATCTTAGATATGCCACATGTTCACCATTGCAACAGATGCAACCATTCAAACCTCACCATCTATCATGTCACATGTAATCCATCTCCAACTCTTGTTAGCTCAAACTGCATTACTAACCACACTTCTAGTTTCCTTCTAAATCATTCACCATTAGCAAAACCACCCCATTACAGTCACTATTCAAGTCCACACTGCAATCTCAGTAACCACTAGATTACGGCATCACAGTTCAAACCCTGACTTTAGATTCACCCTATTTTTATTTCTCAATTCCATGAAGATCAACATAAGCAACATCTACATATCTTCTTAATCTCAGATCAAACCTGACATCATCTGCACAAGGCTACAGTATAACACCTAAACTTGCACTCTCTACATCTCCTTCTTCGCATTCATCACAGTTCAGCTCAAGCATTATCTGAGTTCATTCATTCAGTTCTCAATTTCCACAACTACTATCACTGCAGTCTCAACTCCTCAAGCTAACTGCAACCATTTGCACTCTCTACAGCTCATGTTCACCTGAGTTCAATTTCTCCTCATGGCCACCATCATCTCAAACTCCAATCTGTTTCTCATATAACCATAACCTTCTTCCAATTTCATTATCAACAGATCCAAAAGACTCAAATCCAAAAAAAGCCACAATTTATTATCAAACCCTAACAACCAACTTCATCTCAATTTCTTCATTCCCTGCTCTTGGAGGTAAATTCATCAAAACCCCCATCTCTGCTATCTTTTACTAATCTTCATCAATTTTTCTATTTGTCACCCACAATAGCAGGTCTGATTCTCACAGTAGCAGTAGAATTTATCCTTGATCTCTTGTTCAAATCCCTGGTAACTGCCACCAGAACTTTCATCATCTTCTCAAAAACAGAAACTTGATTATCTCATACTCAAAACCAATATAAATTTTCTCTCTAGTTTCTCTATGAATCTCTCCCTTTCTCTGCCGTCATTTTCTTTCTGTGAGTTTTAGGCGCAGAAGGAGAAGAATAAAAGCTAATGATAGATAATCATTTCCTCTCTGAATTTTAGGGTTGTGTAGGAATAAGGCTAGTCGATATAGCCACCCTTATGAGGTAGATAAGGGGTACCCAGATGATGAATTGCTTGTCGGTTCCAGAGAACTGGCATGCCTATTCTATTTCTTGCTCAACCGTAGCTAGCTTCGTTCGCCTATGAATTGGTCTATTTGCTCCTTTTTGCTCCAAATGAACGTTTTATTCTTCTTTGAATTCTTTCACCAAAAGCAGCCATCTTTTACTTCTCAAGTCCACTTCTTCTCTTCAATGTCTCTTCATCACTAAAGTTGTCATGGTTTTCAGACAGAATTTGCATCACTAAAGCCGATATACTTTTCAGACAGAGATGAAGAAATAAAAGCAAATAATGAGAAATAGTTTGTCCCCAACATCAGTTGCACTTGAAATGATACTTTTTCCATGTTTCTTCTTCTTTTGTTCCAAATGACTCCAAAGTACCTAAACACTCAAAAGCAAACATAAGATACATAATTTACAAGAAAACTTAGCAAAGAAAGCATAAACAATAGATAAATATCAAGGTTTTTTAGACACCTAATAATACCCCAAATAAGATTGAGAAAAACAACACTTGGAATACTTAAAAAAGAGATGGTATTCTCTAAGAAGGGTAAGGACTATAGATAAATATTCTATATGATCTGATAATGAGTGGATATAAATTAGGATGTCATCACAAAATACTAGGAAATGTTTTCTTAAATAAGAACCAAAAACTGAATTCATAAAAGCTTGAAAAGCGGTTGGGCATTAATTAACCCAAGTGGCATGACTCTAAACTCAAAATGGCCATGATGAGTTCTAAATGCAATCTTATGAATATTAGCTTCATATAGTTTGATTTGGTGATAACCAGGTCTCAAGTCTAATTTGGTAAAAAAATCACTCATGCAATTCATCCAAAAGTCTATCAATAATAAGAGTTGGATACTTATCTTTAATGGTAAGCTCATTGAGTTTCATGTAATCAACACATAATATCCATGTGTTTTTTTTTCTTTACCAGAAGTATGGGAGAAGCAAAAGGACTATGGTTGTCCTGAATAACGCCAAATTGAGCATTTCTTATACCAAAGATTCAACCACATATTTGTGAATACAAAGACATTTATAAGGTATGAGGTTCACAGGTTAAGCACTAGGTTTGAGGTGAATTTTGTGATGTAATGCTCTTGGTTGGGGGGGGGGGGGGGGGTAACTGTGTGGGTTCATGAGAAACATATGCAAATTTCTCCAATAAATCATGGACTGGTTGTGGAAGAGGAGAAAAACCTGGTTCATCTGAGATGAAAAACAATTGATATATTAGGCCAGATGTATGTTCTTTTTTATGAAGGTCCGAACAACTTTACCACTTATCATCATGATAGAGGGTTTTCAAGAAATAACTGTGAGAGTGATATTGGTGCCTAAGTGGTTGAATGAAATAGAAAATTTTGATTGAACATAACATCTCCCAAGGTTATTAACCAATCTGCACCTAGAACTATTTCACATCCCCCAATAAAAGGACATGTAAGTCAGCTATAAAATGGTGTCCTTGCATTTGCCATTTTATTTGTTGAAAAACCCCTAAGATGGTTGTCCTCTCTCCATTAGCTACTGTGACTAGCATATTGATTAGTTGTAGGCTGGATGGTACAAAATAATATTTTTGCTAAGGTAGTATTAACGAAGCTATGAGTGCTACCAGTGTCCACCAACACTGTGATAGCTTCTTTTTTGAGGAAACCCGAAATACGAAGTTTATCTCCATTTTGATGACTAGTGAGAGCATGGAGTGAGATTCCCATGTCAGTATACACCACAAAAGGGGGTCATTATTCACATTTAGCTGGTGGGTTATCTTTATAAGCGGACTCCGCCTCTGCCATCACCATAAATAGTTGTTGAGTTTTACATCTATGTCCTGGCACATATTTCTCATCGCAATTGTAGCACAGATTTTTGGCTCGTCTTTGATCTTGTTGCTATGGAGTTATATATCTAGTAGTAGGGATATAAGGGGATTTAGTAGGTATAAAGGGTGTTGAGTTATAGATGGCAGGTAGAGGAGTAGATTTATGGGGATTTAGGGAAATAAGAAGAAGTGATGGGTTATTTGTTGATAAATGGTTTAGATAAGAAATAAATCAAAAAATTCTTGTAATATAGCTAAGAAAAACACCTTAGATATAGGATTGTGCATACGAAAATTGCTTATCTCTGGTTTTAACCCGCTAATGAAACATAAAACGAAGCATTCCTCATCCAGAGTTGAATTTTTACCTATTATGAGGCTTTAAGTTGTTCAAAGGTTTGGAAATATTCTACATCACAATAGTGATTTGAGTAACTTTGTTAAAAAAATCGACATAGTTATTGTTTGCTAAATCTTCAAAACGTCGGTACACATGATTAAAAAATTCAGAACAAGGAACAAAAGTTTACCAAAACAAAAGTCAAAGAACCAAGAATCAACTCTACCATCCATGTGAATGGAAGTAAACTTTGTCTTTTGTAACTCCTCCATTGGATGCATATGAAAGAATCGATCACACTTACGCAATCAACTTCTAGAATTTATCCATCAAATCTAGAAAAATCAAGTTTTGCAGGTTTGAGCATATTGATGGTAAATCCTTGAATCAAAGTGTTTTGAGATTGGTGAGAGTGACCAAATATAGGAGCTTGATGGTTTAAATCTGCAGATCTGGGTTGGATTTGAAGCTATTTTAAAGTATCTTCTGATAGTTGTACCAACCGGTTCATTAAGATCTGTTGTGCTTTTGCATCAGCATCACATGACTCTCTATGAGAATATTAACCAGTTGAGTCAGTTCCTTAGTATTGTGGTCGACATCGTTTATGTAAGGACCTCCAGTCATGTTAGAGTACTTCTAAGATATAGTGGGTGATACCAAATTTTGTGATTGTAGATTGTTGTACCGGGTTATCTTTAACGTAATCAATGATTGTATACTGATGTCCTGGGTTATATTTTTTATGAAACAAGTGTTAGAGCACTGCTCATTCGAACTCGCATACTTTGCTATCTCAAGCATGTTTGTCAATGTTAGTGATCAAAACTATAAAGTCTTGATTTCTAGTCTACTATAGCTAAGGTTTCGTACTAGGATAGAAAGTGTAGTTGATCCCAAGAACTCCATGGATATCATCATACAAGATGAAGAAATACTCAAGGAACCAGTGGATCTTCATCGATAAAAAGGTATGTGGAGACTTGAACTTATCTATCACTCAAAAGTCTATCTACTCTATCTCCTATTTTGAGAGAAAACTCGTATTACTATATAGACTAAGATTATACACATGTGGTATTTTGAGATGAGTATATCTCGCTTATCTATTTCTCAAAATATGTGTTGGTAAAGCTTTCGCTTTAGCCAAGTTCATCTTTACCTAGTGACGAAAGTCATGTCATGTTTCAATCACTTTGAAAATTGCTCTGACGAAAAATAGTTTGTGAATAACAACTATATAACGCCCTCTGATAATGTTTCAATGATTGAAATGAGAGTTTAGATAATATAACCATTGGAGGATATAAACATTGTTGCGGAAACACATATATGTATAAGTCTTTATTGCTTGAACTAAAGTTTGCGAACTTTGTTGATCAAGTGAAACCGGAGAAGTACATGAGCTTCAGTCCGCGAACTCAGTCATCAAACTGGCAGAAGTTATCGACCGAGAATTTCTGCTGGAGTTTGTGAACTTCATCCGCGAACTTGAGTAGGTTATGTCTAAAAATGATGTTTGTGAACTTATCTTAATAAACTAAGGAATACTATTGCAAATCGTGGCTTTATAGTTCATGAATCGATTCGAGTGAATCACATAGTTTTTGCTTCAATTGTGTCTTGTGTAGTACATAAAGATCTAAACAATTGAACAACTCTCTAACTAGTTTATTTGAGTCATTTGGACTAGTTATGGTGAAGAAGAATATGGTTGATATGAAAGTTATCATATGGCTAACCATTTGGTTAACTATTGTTGAACCAACTAATGTACTAGTTTGGGTACGGTTTTCACAAGCCTAAAAATGTGCATTTCATGTGTATATAACAAGCTATGTTTTCGATCTAACGCTTGATAAATATTATCTTGAATCTAATCAGGTTTTCATCTAACGGTGAATATTGAATGCTTTGTTAGTATGCTAACATTGATTGCAAACCCTGATTTGAGAGACTATATAATGGAAAACTCTAGCAACTGGGAAACCTAATCCCCACACATTCTGCGTGATACTAGTTGTGCTAAGCTAGAGTCGATTCTCCTTTAACCTTTGGTTTTCTTCTTCTAAAACCAGGTTAACGACTAAAGACTTCATTTGGATTGTGAATCCAGACCGATACTACTTTTCTTGTAGTTGTGTGATCTGATCTTGTTGTTTCTATCGCACAAGTACAATTGTAGGTAATAATTGGCTTGAGATTTCTATCTCCGATAGGCAAGATATAAAAGTAGTCACAAACACTTCGTCTCATCGTTTGTGATTCCACAATATTTGTTTTCGCTCCGTCGATTAAGACAATTGTGATGTGATTGATAAATCTAAGATGTTCTTCGGGAATATAAGTCTGGTTTTATCAATTGGTTCATAATCACCTTGATTTATCAAAATACGGAATAAAGCTCGTAGGTATATTCGTGGGAGACGGATTTATCTATTACTGTATACTTTTAAGTGTGATACAAATTTGTTTATTAAAGTCTCCGACTTTCGGTCGTAGCAACTCTTGGTTGTGGGTGAGATCAGCTAAGGGAATCAAGTACGTAGTATCCTGCTGGGATCAGAAACGTATGAGCATAACTGTACCTTTGTAGGACCAGAATATCGCCATGATATTACTCTTGCGAGATTAACAACACTTCTGCGAACACCACCGCGAGTTCTTCAACAACACTTTGCGAGTATCACAAGATAATATAAAGAGTGACATAATAGCTGACAAATGAAGAAACACGAGAAGAGCATGATTATCCTGTGATGGTTACAACGCTTGCGAGAATTGACATTATAACTACTGCGATAATATCACAAGTCAGATCCGAAATTAAAGGACAGCTTAGATGTCATCCACTATGTAACTACCCTATATAAAGAGACCCAGTAGATTCAGAGGGAGGATGATGTATTTTTGAGTATTGAGAAAGTCTTATGGAGAGAGAAAATTCAAGAGAGCGATTGTATTCTTGATTTCTTCCATTTCTTGTAAACATTTCTGAGAATCAAATAATAAAGTGTTGTTTTTAATTTCCAAATATGTGTTAATTACTGTAAATTCTTATCAAGGGTGTAGTATAGGATTTCCTGCAACTACATTTTGTCACCAGAAACAGGGAGTGAATGTGTGAAAATCATAGAAGAGGTAAGATTGAAGATAAGAATTATTCAAGATTGAGAAGGCGATTGAACAAATTGGTGAAATAGTTGAAAAATGATTAGAGCCAAGGAGAATTGTAGGAAACTAGAGTGTAGTATGATAACAAGAAAAATGGTCCACAAATTCCATGAAAACATTAGGGGAAGGATACATAAGCGAGATTATGAAGGAAAGAAAATTATGACGGTGGAGAAAGTATCACCCCTGAAGGATTGGGAAAAGCAGAAAATCACATTTACATCAGCAAAAATACCAAAAGAAAATTTAAATCACACATCTCCTTTGGTAATCACTGTATCCACTGTACCTATGAAAAGGGGAAAATTAATAAAATCTGCGGAAGAATGGGCCGTGAATAGAACTTTGGTGGACACGGGAAGTTCTGTGGATATAATATTTTATCATGCATTTAAGAAAATGGAATACAAGGATGAAGAAATATCTTGTTCAACATATCATATTCATGGCTTTGGAAAATCTTTAACAAAACCTAAAGGCGAAATAGTGGTACGAATTCCTCTAGGAGAGATTGAAACACAAGTAACATTATGTGTGGTAGACGTGGAATCGCCGTATAACATGATATTGGGAAGACCATGGATACATGCAATCAAGGTTGTAGCATCAACATTGCATCAATGCATCAAATTTCCTATGCCCAGTGGAATTGGAGAAATTAGAGGAGACACAGATCTTGTGAAGTTGTGTTATCAAACTGAAGTGAGAAATTATGAAGAGCGTCCAAAGCTGCGAAAAGCTCGCAAAAAAATGGCGAAAAAAGCAAAGAAAGAAGAAGAATTTAAAGTTTACATGATAAAAGCAAAAGAAGGAAAAGGAATACCTAGCGAAATCTCGCAAGAAGGAGATGAACTCGCGAGAGTTTTGAAAACCTCAACACCAATGGGAGATCCTGAATCCAGCTACACCGCAGCAGAGCCAACAAAAGAAGTAAATATTGGGAGTAAAGAAGAACCTAAGATGCTGAAAATTGGAACGAAGATGGATGCAGATGAAGAAGAGCGAATCGTAAACCTCTTGCGAGAGTATAAAGACATCTTCGCATGGAATATGGATGAGATGCCTGGAATAGACCCATCAGTTGCATGTCATAAGCTAGAAATTAACAAGGAGGTAAGACCATTTAAACAATGGATAAGAAAAATTGCAACAACATATCATTCCCAAATAGAATAAGAATTACAGAAGATGCTTGATGCGGTAATTATAAGGCAGGCAAAGTACCCGGAATGGATTGAAAATATGGTGGTGGTTCCAAAGAAGAATAAATGAATAAGAATTTGAATAGATTTTACTGACTTAAACAAAGCTTGTCCTAAAGATAGCTTTCCATTACCAGATATTCCTCAAATGGTCGAATCAGCAGCGGGAAATGATAGAATATCTTCATTAGATGGGTATAAAGGATATAATCAGATTCCTCTCGTTGAAGAAGATCAAGAGCACACTGCATTCTTTTCCCCAAGAGGATTGTACTGTTATACAAAGATGCCCTTTGGTTTACGAAATGCTGGTGCAACATATCAAAGAATGGTGGAAAAAGTGCTTGCAAAATGTATCCACAAAACATTAGAGGTATATGTAGATGACATGTTAGTCAAAAGTAAAGAAGCTAAAAACCATGTGCAAGACTTAAAGGAGATTTTCGATCAAATGGGACATTTTAACATCAAGGTGAATCCCGAAAAATGTACTTTTGGAGTAGCTTCAGGAAAAGTTTTGGGGTACGTTGTGTCAAAGGAAGGAATACAAGTTGATCCAGATAAAGTACAAGCAATTTGCGACATGCCAACGCCAGCAACATTAAAAGATGTGCAGAAATTGAAGGGCTCTTAGCCTCGCTAGGAAGATTTATCTCGCGATCTTCAGATAAATGCAAGCATTTCTTCAACATACTTAAGAAGGGTACCAAATTCAAGTGGACAGATGAATGTGAGAAGGCTTTTCAAGGAGTTAATGAACATATCTATCTTACAGAAACCAGAGCCTGAAGAAGAATTATTGATCTACCTTGCGACAACTTCGCACGCGTTAAGTGCAGTATTACTGCGAGTGGACGCAGGAATAGAAAAACCAATTTATTACATCAGCAAAAAATTTAATACTGATGTAGTTGCTGGAAATCCTACACTACACCCTTGTTAAGAATTTGTAATAACCAACTCAAATTTAAAGATTAAAAACGACACTTTATTATTTGATTTTCAGAAATGTTTACAGGAAATGTAAGAACTCAAGAATACAACTCTTCTCTTGAAATTTCTCTCTCCTCAAGACTTTCTCAACTCTCAAAAGTACATCATCCCTCTCTGGATTTATTGGAACCCTTTATATAGAAAATTACATAGTGGATGATAGCTAAGTTTTCCTCTTATTTCGGATTTATTCTGCGATCTTATCACAACATATTTAAAGTTCATTCTCGCGGACATTTAACCATCGCAGAACGAATATGCTCTTTTTATGTTTCATCCATCCTCAGACATTACGTCATTCTTTTAGCTATTCTGTGACGCTCGCGAAATGTTGTTGAAGGGTTTGCGGTGACGTTCGCAGAAGTTTTGTTAATCTCTATATAATTGTAGCGATATTCTGGTCCTATATCTTGCCTCTTCTCATGTCTTTTCTGCGAATAAGTGAACATTATGAGAACTAGAATGCCGCAACTGACACGTTTCCGTAGCTATTCGCCAATTGTTTTCTCGTATTCTTTCTTCCAATAAATATTTGACACGTCCTCTCTAACCGTTGCGATCTGACCGTTCATGTATTTTCTTTGCATTTATTGCATTTATCTTCTCGAGAAATCTCTTCTTCTATAAATACTCCTTTTGTTCTTTTCTTTTCCTCTTTTTACTTTCTTCTTCTTTCTCTTCGTAACTTCTCTGCAAGTTTACTGTTCTTCCGTAAATTGCGCGTCTGTTATCGCTGTGATTTATTTCTTATTTTTCAACCTTTTATTTCATTCCCATACTCAAAAATGGTTGATGCTGGTGCTAAAAATTTGGCTGCTTTTAATGAGATGCGAGAAAAACTCAAAAGTAAAGGTTTTACTTTGTCTAGAATCCCAGATCAAAACCCTAAATCCGAGCTTTCCATCAAATTATTTTCTGATCATCAATGTTCTCGCGAGAAAGTTATAGTATCGCTAGGTCAACTTGAAGCTGGTCTTCCCATTCCTCTCTATGACCCGGATCTTCCATTATTTTATGAAATAATTTCTCACGAGAAATTCTCGCGAGAAGTATATCAATTGGGTGGAGATTGTATTCGATTACTACTTGAATATGCTTCTCGCGGTGCTGGTAAAGAATATCGCTATCCTGAAGCTGCGAAGAATCCTCAATTTAAAGATGTTACCATTGTCTCTGCAGATTATACTGTGGATAATTTTTTTGAAAATTAGAAAATAGTCCCTATGAAGAGGGATAGCACTTGCTGGGGTGTTCGCTTGAAGAAAGAGAAGATCGATGATGATAAAGCTCTTATGCTAGATATTGATTGGAATACAAATACCAATCATGGTCCTCTCCATTCTAGCGATGACAAATGGTTTATTTTTCCTCTGATTTTAGAGGGTCTGTATATTTCTGGCACTTATGCTTTGCCTGCAAATCTCGTAAAATACCAACCATGGGTGTTCTATTGGCCTGAAGAAGATAAAGAAGTATGTTCTCCTTAGTTCCTTGCATATCAAATTATTTTTATTATTTTTTCTTGATTTTCATATCTTTAAACTCTCGCTGATTATGCCTTTTTATTAGATTGAGAGATTGGAGACCAACTATGAGAAGTTTAGGAAGCCTGCCACTCGTTTGTCTCTTCAATTACTCACAGATGAAGTAAGAAATATTTCTTTATAAATCTTAACAATATATTGTTGCCCATATTTCTTATATTTATCTGTGCTCACAGGTAATTGAAGAATTAGAACCAATGGAACCAAAATCCAAGGAGAAGTCTTCAAATGATCACAATGGGAAGTCTAATGCCCCTACCAAAGGGAAGCCTACTGCCCCTCACAGTGAAGTATTTGACGATCCTCCCTTAAAGAGAAGAAAAATCCAACTCCCTTCTTCTTCAACTCCTCAACCTATTCCGGAAAATTTAAATGTTGATTTTGATAAGGATAATAATGATGATAATTTTGATGATAATGACATTCCTTCCATAAAGGATTCTTCTTCTTCTGAGTCTGCAATGGCTCACCTATCCAAACTCTTTGGCGATGCTACATTTGGTATCCCAAATTAGAATGGAGATAAAGCTATTAATGGAATATCCCAGTCTCTCGCCAAAGTCTGCGATGCTCCCATATTAGCTGATAATGATTCCCTTCGCGGGGTTTCAAGATCGCTGGGTCCAAGTCTCTTAAATTCACTTGGTATCCTGGTATGTTTTCACTTGTTCATCCTCTTTATATATTTATTGATATTTTTTTGCCAGATCTTGATTTATATAGTTCTATCGCGGGTTGGAAGAGCTTCTTTTGCTACTGCTTCTGATTTGGATAATAGACGTGTTATTTATGAAAAGAAAGCTGCTAATCTTCGCCAGGATAAAGAAAAGCTAGAAGTTGAAGTTGCTGAGCTTCACAAGAAAAATAAGCAGTTGGAGACTGAGGCTTCAGTTGATAAGCAAAAAATCTCTGATCTTGATAAAGCTAATCAACAACTCTATGATATGATATATTTCTTTCCTCTTTTAATTCTTCTCACCCTATCGCAGCTTATTCAAGCAACCATTTTTGCAGATGTTTATTGTCTTACTGATGAGGCTACATTCCTCCAATCTTTTCCTGAACCCATAGACGAGAATACCCTTCTTGCTCGCCTTAATAGTTCTTTAAGTAGTTTCTCAGACGATCTGATTAGATCTCTTTCTTTAGATGAACTTAAATCCAAACTTAATCTCTTAAATATTGAGCACATATTCAATTTAAGTTTAACCAATAAGTTTAAGCACCTTTATTTTGATTCAAAGGAAGAAAGAAGTCAATAGATTAAGAAAAAAGAATAGTGATCTTTTTGACGAAAAAGATCGTGCAGTTAAAAATGGCACCAAGGCCCTAGAAGATTTTCATAAAACTCTTCTTAATACTCAAATGGAAAGAGATAGACTTATCTACGAGAATAAAGACCTTCTTGCGAGAGAAGCTCAAGTTCGCTCTCGCCTTCTTATTAATAGCGATGATGAGTTTGCTTGGGCTATGAAGGTTCTTGACAATGCTAGAAATAACTTAGTTGTAGATGTTAGTCTTCATGTTGAACAAGCGGATTTAATTAAAGACATGATTTCTGAAAGAGAAGGTTGTCAGTCATCCTCCCTTATTAATTTTTTGTTTGTATTGTTCTTCATTGCAAAATTTTCAACTTTTTGTTATATACTTGCAGAAGCTGAAAAGAGATATTCTAAAAGGATTGGAGAACTTGAAGCTGAAAAGGATGTTCTCGCAAATAATCTTACTGCTCGCAATGAGAAGTATTCACGGTTGAAAGAACAATTTAGAATTACTACCGCGAATTTTAATAGCTCTCTTGTTGTTGTTCGCAATAATGCCGTTAAATTGGTTTGTGATGATCATGATATTCCTTACTCTACGTACCCTGATCTTGCAAAGGAGATTCCATCAAAAACTCCAAATCTTGTTATTTCTGATAGCGAGACTGAGGATTCTGGCGAAGATGAAAGTAATGATGATAATAATAAAGAAAACTCTGGTGAGGAAGAGGAATCTGACGATGATAGAGATAATAATAATAATGATGAAAATGAGAAATCTGGTAATGAGGAGAAATCTGAAGAAGAGAAATCTGATGACGGTGGTGATGGATCTACTTAGTTCTGTTTCTTCTCTTTTTCTTTTGTACATTTATTTTCTGCTTCTCGTAATATTGTTGCGAGTTTCTCCAACTTAATGTCTAAATCTCTTTTGCTTCTATCTGTACGAATTAGAAAACAATTCTTTTTCTGCAACATAATTATTACCCTTTAATTATTTGTATAAATGTATCATTTAATAATGTCTATGCAATTTTATCATATGATGGATGAATAATAATTTCATCATTCTATGCATTCCCATACTTGCCTCTATTATTCACCTGCAATATGAAAAAATTGATTAGAGATTAGATATTAGTTGTAAATCAAATTAGATTTGCCTCAATATTGGAGAGCATTATCGCAGTAATCTTATGGTCTTATTATGCATTCCTAATTAAAGGTCTTATTTCGCCATTTTCATGTATTGACCCATTGATCTTGTCTTATCCATATTTTTTCAATATCTCTGCGACAATATGATAAGTATAAACTCTCTTGCAAGAATTAAACTTTATGACATTGCCGTCTTGCGATGAAATCGAAGGACGTCTTTACACTTTTATGTAAAAACCCATTGATCTCATCTTAACTTTTCTCTTTTGGCTTGTTGCCTCTGTATAATTTTCGTCACGCGACAATATGACAGGCCTAAATGTTCTTGCAATCATAAAGCCCCATGACATTGTCATCTTTAGACACTTATCAGCTCCCTAATGGAGGGTGCCTCCCTTATCTTCCCCTTGGTTGCCCCTTCAAGGAGGGAACATCGGCCATACAAGACTAGCTCCTCCCATCCAGATTTGCCAACAACCAGTTATTTTCGCAGCCTCTTGTCCTTTATGCCTATTTGGCTTATAGTTACAAGACTGCACCCTAAGTGAGGTTTTTTTCGGGCCGAGTGCATCATAGACAAGACTTTCCAAGGATGGCCAGGGTAGTTTCGTACGCCCCGGGCACCCTTGGCTCAACCGTGTACCTCAACACCTTGGTCATACTCTGCACTCCTTAGAAGAGATTCTCAGTCGTCCAACCAGGGTATAACCTTATATAGTTGGAAATCCAAGATCTCTCTCCTGGATATGTTTTATTTAACCCCAACATATGCATAACTCAGGTTCCAGCAGCGGTATAACCTTATCCCTGAGTCATGTAAAGAGGTACCCCCTTATATGACATGTTATTAGGTCTTACATTTGCCTCTTACGAAATTTTATTCGCAAACTAGGGTGCACTCCATAAAGGTTCGTCCCATTCTATTAATCTCTGCGAAATTTTATTCGCACTTCTCGCGAGTATTGTAACTCTGATAAAATTTCTGATTTTCTTTCCTCTTGCATAATTTTGCAATCTTTTCAAAACAGAATACTCTTTTCAATTACACTTTCTTCAAACAAATCATTCATGAATTTCTCTAAATTTCATCATTTTACCTCTTTACTTACTACTTTCTATTGTTGCCTTCTTATTGCGCTTTGCTACCTTCTATTCATTTGTGAGACACTCGCCACCAACTATCAACTTGTCACTTCTTTGTTCTCGCAGCATTTCATCTTCACGTTGTTCTATCGCATCAACCATTAATTTGTCACCTCTTTGTTTCTGTTTGATTTTTTGTGTCCAACTTCTATTCCTCGCGGATCTTTCTTCGCAGGTTTCCATGTCAATTTCATAACATTTCTTGCTTTCTCCCCAATATCCTTTAATGACCCCAACACCCTTTGGATGTGGAAACTTAATGCATTGATGATAAGTTGATGCCACACCCAAGATCCCATGCAACCAAGGTCTACCGATCAGAGCATTATAAGGTGATTCAATGTCAACAATACAGAATAGGATTGTGGAAGATATTCCCTTTAATGGAATTCGCATTGTAATCTCCCCTTTGGGTTTGTTAGCAGTACCATTAAAACCATAGATTTTATACGTTGATGGTATTAAATCTTCATCTCTTCCACCCATGGTCTTGTAGGTATGATAGAATAATATGTCAACTAAACTCCCTGTATCTATTAAAACCATGTTGATTGCCCAAGAGTCTTCAGTTTCATCATCATTTTCTTCATCTCCTTCTTCTGCTTGCTTTGGATTTATCTCTAATCTTACCACCAACGGTTTATCATGCTGCTCGCCAGGTTCTGGTACTTCTTGTGCAGTGAAAGATATAGTTTGCTTTTGACACTCTTCTAGTGGCGAGGCTCTCTCTATATTCATTATTTCTCTGCCATCTGTGTCCCTCGCGAAGACTCTGCTTAGAACATTATAATGGAAATCCTCGATAGTTCTGTAAGAATGTACAATGAAATTACAAAACAAATTCTTTTCTTTAGCCCCAACTTCTATTACGAGTGTTTCTGCTCCTTTTACAGTATTTACCCTGCGAATTTCTGGTGCTAGAGGTAATCGCTGAGATTGTGGATGTCCTACTAAAAAGTGGTTTAACTTTCCTTGGTCAATCATCCTTAAAATTATTCTCTTTACATTCCTGCAATCATTTACTGTGTGACCATGAAATTTATGGTAAGGACAAAATTCTTGACTCCGATTATTGGGATGTGGCTCTTTTCCCATATTCCATGGTGATGGTATGTTTTCCATCAAAATGATAGCTTCCCAATTTTTTTTTATAATAGCATTTAAAGGTGGCATCTTAATTTCTTCCCATATTATCTTCTGATTACTTTGACCCCTAAAATTGTTTTGCCTTTGACCGCCATATGTTTCTTGTGGTTGATCAAGTCTTTGGATTTTGTTATTTCCTCCACGATTGTAATAATTCTTCTCCCTCTCATACTCTTCTTGATCTCGGCTGCCCATCACTACTAACTTATGCTGATTATCAATCACCACTTTCTCTTGTTGTGGTTGCGAGATGCTCATCACATTATTAATCATTTTAGGAAGTAAACTCCCGTTTGCTGCTACTGAATTGGTGTTTGCGATTGGATATGATTCCATCTCATTTTGTTTTTCCTCCAAAGCAATGTATTCTTCTTGTAGTTCTCGCAGCTTAGTCATGGTGATTGTATTTTTAACTCTGAAAACTTGTATGTACACCAGATTGGTTGCAAACATTGCATTGATGAATGATAAAATGAGATATCTTTCATCCACTCTTCCAGCCATCTCGCTGCACATTGACTTCCATCTTATGGTTAAGTTCTTCAAACTCTCACCAATCCTCTGTTTTAATCCAAATACATCCTCAATACCTGTCTGCGATGAATTGTTGCTTATATATGCTCCCAGAAATGTAGCTTGTAAATGATCAAAAGAAGTTATAGTATTTTTTGGAAATCCCTCGAACCATTTTAGCGCCTCGCCAGTTAAGCTAGATGCAAAATACTTGCACAACACAGCATCATGATTCTCCCATTGTAGTATACACCTAACATAAGCTTTAACATGCTGAATTGCACAAGTAGTTCCATCAAAGATACTGGTTAATGTTGGTAAATTGCATTTAGGAGGTATGCCTCTTAGATGTACTTCCTGAGTGAAAGGGGTTCTCGCAGCTTCTTCAATTGCTTCATCAAGTTGCCTTCTGCCTCCTTCTCTTCTATTGTTTATCATTCCTCGCATTTCTGCCAATTCTCTCAATATTTTCTCATTCTCAGCTGAATTTTGCTCCATTGGTCTCTTTAATGCAGTTTCCCTTCTTCTGCGTTCTTGTCTTACTTGTCTTGCGAGATTTTGTGCATCTTCTTCTTTATCTTCATCCCGTCTTTCTCTGCGATTTTCTCTTTCACCTTCTTCTTGAAATCTCAGCTGATTATGCTGTCTTTTTTCTTCTCTGCGAATTTCTTCATTTCTCATCATTTCTCTTCGTTGTCTTTCTATTCTCCTCTGTATTCTATCATACTCCTCCTGAATATTATTATTGTAGCGATTTTGTGTACGTCTCCTTTCTCGATTTTCATGGTTATTCTGTCGTATTTCCTCCTGAAACTCTTGTTCTTATACCTCCGCCCTTAATCTTTCTCTCTCGCAAGCTAGGCGTGCTTGTTCAGCATAATGTCTCTCAATTTCTTCCTCAATTATTCTTTGATTTCTCTAAATTTCTCGCCCATG
The DNA here is from genome assembly GCA_023529315.1 of Papaver bracteatum. NCBI lineage: Eukaryota > Viridiplantae > Streptophyta > Magnoliopsida > Ranunculales > Papaveraceae > Papaver > Papaver bracteatum. The sequence continues at coordinate 1,179,733 of JAJJWX010005119.1, forward strand.
TAATATCCTCCTACCTTCTTCTGGATTTTATTCATCATTTTGGTTGTTTCTTCCTTCTTGATTTATATTATTATGTCTATTATCCAAAGCTTCGACACGCGGATTATAGCGATCATCAATTATCTCTTCTTCTCTATGTCGTTCTTCTTCATTTAGATTTTGCATTCCTTCTCGAATATTTTCTCTAACATTTCTTATTGGGGAACTTCGCCTTGGTTCTTCTCTTAATGTCCTTGAACTTGATCTAACAGTACTTCTTGATCTCCTTCTTTGTAATCTTAAATTTTCCATTCTTAACTCATGATTTTGTCTTGTTAAATTTGCACGTTCTTCCGCTTCTAATCTCCTTTCTTCCTGTACTTTTTGTCTTAAATCATCTGCTATTTCATTTTCATCTTCTCCATGAATTAATCCCTCAACTACTTCTTGATTTCTTCCTTCTCCTCCTTTATTTCTTAATTTCCGATCTTCTGCTTCTTCCATCGAATCCGATCTCCAAGTATGCACACTCACTCTATCATGATCCACAACTCTATCTTGTATTGGTGTTTGTTGATTCGGCTGTTGGATTTGATTTTCTCCTTCATTTCTCATTATATTTCTTCTTGTTCTTACTCTTGAAGATTCTCCCATTTCATTGGATCTTCCTCCCGTAAGTCTTTCACTTCTCCTCACGGTTTTTGGTGGTTCTGATGTATTTCTTTTTCTTCTAGCCATTTCTTCAATTCTAACAATTTCTTCAAATCTTCAAGTTGTAATTAGAGATTTCTTAGCTTGATTCTCCCTGTTTCGGGCGCCAAAATGTAGTTGCAGGAAATCCTACACTACACCCTTGTTAAGAATTTGTAATAACCAACTCAAATTTAAAGATTAAAAATGACACTTTATTATTTGATTTTCAGAAATGTTTACAGGAAATGTAAGAACTCAAGAATACAACTCTTCTCTTGAAATTTCTCTCTCCTCAAGACTTTCTCAACTCTCAAAAGTACATCATCCCTCTCTGGATTTATTGGAACCCTTTATATAGGAAATTACATAGTGGATGACAGCTAAGTTTTCCTCTTATTTCAAATTTATTCTGTGATCTTATCGCAACAGTTTTAAAGTTCATTCTTGCGGACATTGTAACCATCGCAGAACGAATATGCTCTTTTTATGTTTCTTACATCCTCAGCCATTACGTCATTCTTTTAGCTATTCTGTGATGCTCGCGAAATGTTGTTGAAGGGTTTGCGGTGACGTTCGCAGAAGTGTTGTTAATCTCTCGTGAATATAATTGTAGCGATATTCTGGTCCTACAACTGCAGAGAAAAATTACTCAAAGATTGAGAAGTTAGTTCTAGCATTGGTTTATGCAACCTTTAAACTTCGCATCTATTTTCATGCACATAAAATAAAAGTATTAACAAAGGTACCAATTGAGTCAGTAATGAAGAATTCAAAAGATCAGGCAGGGTTGAGAGATGGAATGCACAAGTAGGGCACTTTGAAATCAAATATGAAATCCTATCCTCGCTAAAATCACAAGATGTATCATATTTTTAGCAGAAATTCCTCTAGAAGATGATGAAGTTGTAGAAGAAATGATGGACATAGAAGAAGAACATGGAGATCCGAAAGATCTATTAAAAGAACCCAAGATGTGGGAAATATTGGTGGATGGATCATCAAATGGGGAAGGTAATGGAATTGGAGTTGTCTTTATTTCACCAGAAGGATAAAAAATGGCTTTTTCATTTCGTCTGGAATTCACGTCCACTAATAATGAGACGGAGTATGAAGCGGTGGTGCATGCGTTAAAATTCGCAATAGAAATAAAGTTGGAAAATGCTAGAAGCATTTGGTTATTCGGCAGATAAAAGGAGAATACACAACAAATGAACCATCTTTGAAGAAATACAAGAAACTTGTTGAAGAATTGTCTGCGATAATTCCAAAAATAAAGTGGAGACATATATCAAGAAAAGATAACAGACTCGTATATGCTTTTGCTTTCATATCTATCATGATGATAAATCCAGCTGCGAGATGCATAAAAATTCAGACACTTGTATCACCCTCAATCAATAAGGAAGAAGAAGATGAAGCAGATGTAATGATGATAGAAGGTGGTGAAGAAGAACCAAAAGGCAATATTGCAGATTGGCGAACAGAACTTCATGCATATTTGGCAAGAGGAGAAACACCAAGAAATAGATTAGAAACACATAAATTAAAATGCCGAGCAACAAATTATGAATTAAAAGATGGAGTATTATATCGCAAATCTTTTAGTGGACTATCGCTAAGATGCTTGACACGTGAAGAAGGACAAAAGGTGTTAAAGATGTTGCATAGTGGAGACGATGGTAATCACAGTGGGGGAAGATCGTTGGCATACAGAACAAAAATGCAAGGTTATTATTGGACATACATGAATGAGGACGCGAAACAACTTTCAAAACGATGTGAAGATTGTCAGCGATATGGAAAGAAAATACATGCCCCAGGGGCACCATTATCATATTCAACCAGTGTGTGGCCTTTTGGAAAATGGGGCTTGGATATTGTGGGACCATTTGTACCAGGGTCAGGACAAAATAGATACTTAATTGTCGTAACAGATTACTTCACTAAATGGGCAGAAGTAAAAGAGTAAAACATATCCGCGACAAAGACATATTTATGTTCATATTCGAAAATATTATTTGCAGATTTAGAATTCTAGCACAGTTGGTATCTGATAATGGAAAGCAGTTTGAAGGGAAGAACATATAATTGATACTCAATGCATTTAAGATAAGATGTGGAAAATCTACTCCTTTATACCCACAAGCTAATGGTCAGGCTGAGGCAACTAATAAGACAATCGCATACATCTTAAAAAAGAAGCTAGAAGGATACCATAGAGCATGGTGTGAACAAATCCATAATGCAGTTTGGGCTTACAATACAACTAGAAGAGAAGCAACGGGAATGTCACCTTTTTGCCTAACATATGGTGTTGAAGCAGTATTACCAACAGAAGTTGCTATTCCTACAACAAAAAGACAAGCGTGGGAGAAGAATCTTAGTGCTGGAATGATTCTAAATAAACTTGATGAATTAGAAGAGAAGAGATAAAAGTCTTTACAACATATGGAAAATTATCAGCGAAGATTAGCTCGCGAGTATAATAAACGTGTCAAAAAACGTGAATTCCAACCAGGAGATTTAGTGCTGCGAGAGACACCAGATTATCAGCGAGAAAATGGTGGTAAATTGGCGAGAAAATGGGATGGACCTTACATCATTAAAGAGATAGTTGGAACTGGGGCATACAAATTAATGGATCCAGAAGGTAAAGATGTTGGTCAAAGACTTGATAGACCATGGAATAGATTATATCTGAAAAGATACTATCAATGACAAATTCAGCGAGATTAGAGATGCTGGTATATTATATGATGAAATGGATAATAAATTTTTCTTTCTATATTACAACTGCGAGATTCTACCAATGACAGAGCAAGTAAGAAATGCAAAAATATCGCAAGAAACGCGAATAAAAATTTCGCAGAGATTAATAGAATGGGACGAAACTTTATGGCATACACCCTATTTCGAGGATATAATTTCGCAAGAGGAAAATGTAAGACCTAAAGTGCATCATATTAGGGGGTATCTCTTTGCGTGTCTCATGGATAAGGTTATACCGCTGTTGGAACCTAAGTCACGGATATTGGGGTTATTGAAAACCCATCCAGGAAAGGTTCCTTGGATTTCCAACTATATAAGGTTATACCCTGGTTGGACGACCGAGGGTCTCTCCTAAGGAGTGCATAGTATGATCAAGGCGCCGAGGTACACGGTTGAGCCAAGAGTGCCCGGGACATACGAAACTACCCTGGCCATTCTTGGAAAGTCTTGGCTACGATGCACTCGGCCCGAAGAAAACCCACTTAGGATGCAGTCTTGTAACTATAAGCCATATATACATAAAGGACAAGAGGCTGCGAAAATAGCTGGTTGTTGTTAAGACCGTATGGGAGGATCTAGTCTTGTATGTCCGATGTGCCCTCCTTGAAGGGGCAACCAGGGGGAGATAAGGGTGGCACCCTCCATTAGGGAGCTGATAAGTGCCTAAAGACGGCAATGTCATGGGGCTTTATGATCACAAGAACATTTAGGCCTATCATATTGTCACGTGACAAATATTATACAGAGGCAACAAGCCATGATAAAAATTTAAGATGAGATAAATGGGTTTTTACAAGAAAGTGTAAAGACGTCCTGCGATTTCATCGCAAGACGGCAATATCATAAGGCTTTGTTCTCGCAAGGGAGCTTAGACTTGTCATATTGTCGCAAAGAAATTGACAAAATACGGATAAGGAAAGATCAACGGGTTTTGACATGCAAATGTAAAGACGTCCTGCGATTTTTTCGCAGACACAAAAAATTGGCAAAATAAGACCTTTAACTAGGAAGGAAAAATAAGACCAACATAATAATCCCAAACATTAACTATTTTCTTTTAAGAATGCAGGAAAGATTTGTTCATCACAGAAGAGATGATGAGAATCAAGTATCCTTCATAATTTCTCAGAAATATTATTTAGAATCACACAGCAGGATTATTCATAATTTCGTAGAAGTATTCATAATATCGCAATACTATACATAATTTCGCAAGTACTATTCGCAACACAGTTCGCAAGAAGAAAATGCGGGAAGCACTTGTTCATCACAAGAAATATAATGAGGGGCAAGTATGGGAGTTGATAAATAAAATATCATTATCTTTCTTGAGAATATTCAAAATAACAGAAATAAAACTGAATTCCAATGTTGCATAAAGATACATTGATCGCAAGAAAGAGGAGGAAAAAGAAAACAAAAACAAAACTCAAGCTTCAATATTGGCCTCGCCATTAGTCTCGCTAGCTTCATTCTCCTTGTCAATATTCTTCGCGTCACGATCAGCTTGATTTTCTTCTTCATCTAAATTTTCACCAGTAATTGCTTCACCACCAGTAGCAACTTCTTTAGAAGTAATTTTTTCTTCTTCTGTTGGGTCTTCTTGAGAGACATCTTCTTCATTACTTGCATATATTAGACCATCATCCATGGGGAGAGGAATTTCATAATCATCTACTTCTAGAGGATCAACAGATACCAAAGGGAGAGACTGGGATATCATAATGTCATTCACAGGAACTTCAACACTAAGATGAACCTTGCGAATGAAACCTTTATCACAATTTCTATTCTCCATATTTTTGAAGTATTCAAGGTAGTCATATCTCCTCTCTGCACGATAGCGAGATTGAACAAGATTAGCGGTGAGCACTCCATTTTCTTTGCGAACTTTAGCCAGTTTTTCAGTCAGATCAGAAATGGTAGAATGAAGGCTTTTTTCAGATTCTGCGAGAAACATAAATTGATAAGAAAACATTCAGATGAAAATCTCGCAAGAAATATAGCAGAGAAATTAAATAGAAAAATTAACAATTAAGGCAGTCAAAATGACTACCTTCTTTTTGAGAAGTTAAGTTTTGAATTAGTGTTAAGAAACAATTCACCCATTGGTTCATGGCATCATCAAAATTATCTCCAACTATACCCTTCAGGCGAGATTTTATAATTTCTTATTTGGAGAGGAGATAAGTATTTTCTTTTGCTAATAAGGAGTAAGATTCTTCTAATTGAGAATATTGATCTTGGAGTTTACTGTCCTTTAAACTCAGAGTTAACCTACCCTTGATAAGTTTATCTTTCTCAGCGGCAAAAGATTTAGTTACTTCCTTGAGTTCGTCTTTTAATGAACGAAGAGATTATTCTTGGTCGTTACACACTTTCTAAAGAATATTTATTTGCTGCGAGGAGATCTCCATCTTGTTTAAAAATCTACGTTTCTCCTGAGACAAAGTTTTATTTTCATCGGATAAAGATTCCATCGCCAAGTTAGCTTGGGTTAACAAATATGAGAGACGAGTAACTTCGCTACTTAATAGATTTTGCCTTTGCGCTAATTGATCGTTCTCATTGGTAAGATTATCTATTTGATCAATAGAGTATGTGTAAAGATTATCTAATATATTATATTGATCCATCCAAGAATCTCTCTCAACACGAGCTTCTTCAGCGACACACTCAAATTGAAATATCTTCATTAATCGTTTCTGATTTAAATCTAAATAAACAAACCAAATATTTAAAAGAAAATTGAGTACAGAAAAGATGAAAAATCTACTAGAACAGAAAAATTAGAGGCAGAGACAGAAGAACTATACCTTTTAACTCCTTGTTTTTATCGCGAAGATTTTCGCAATCTAGTTAAGAGTTGCGAAGCTTGTGATCAAGAATATCACATTCTGAAGTTTTGGCTTGGAGACTTCTCTTTAGAGCTTCAACTTCATTTTCTAAAGAAGCTCGCAAAGCAGTTCGATCAGAACCAAAATATTGGATTAAAGTCTCGCAGACATCATATTTGAAAGGGTCAGTAGAAGATTTCCTGGCATCAACTAAAATGTCAGACAAAACTTTAAAAGGTGCATCAACCCCTACTGATGTTTCTTTAGATGAGGGAAGAGATTCAGAGGGTGAAGTGTTAATGATGGCGAGTTGGAGATTTGAGTCATTTGTGATGGTTGCATCACCAGAAGGTGGAGTGTCTGGAAAAGTAACGGTTGGAAGTAAAATAAGAGAGGAAGAAGCTTTGTTCATAACAGTTTTGGGAGTCTCATTCATTGGAGGATTAAGGGAATTGGGGGTATTGATAATAATATTCTCACAAATAGATGATGGAGGTTCCATATGCGAAGTAGTAGAAACAAATTTTGAAGATGAAAATTTGGGAATAGTAATATCAATCTCAAGAGTCTTGGCTTTGCGATATTTCTTGCGAGGTTTAACAACATTCTCATCACCCTGCGAGTAATAATATAGATAAGAAACAGATGCAACAATATTGTTATTAAGAAAACAAATATTTCTTCCTACCTTATGACTTGCAGACTTCCTTTTCTTTTCAGTGAGTTTTTGTTGTGAATCTTTGAGAAGATTAGGGTTTTGATCGACAAACTGAGTGTTGGATGTAGTTACACTGAAAAGAAAACATAGTATGGGAGTTATGTAGAATGAAGCAAAAAAAACAAATAAAGTGAATAAATATGATTTAGACAAGCAAAATCGAGTTTAATAATGTCAGAAGAACAAATACCTTGTAGATTCCATTGAAGCAGCAGCAGGTGAATTTGCAGAAGGTGAAGAAGAAAGTTGTAGGTAGGAAATTATTTTTTGCAGAGAATGAAGAGGTGAAGAAGACGAAGAAGTAAAAGAAGAGAACATATTTCTTTGATAGATTCTCTCTTTTATAGACAGAAGGATGGTAACCGGGTAATAAAAGATTAACCGGTAAAAAAAGGAACATTCGACACGTGTAAGTGGTAACACTTAATTTACGGAGTTTTGTTGACCCTAGAAGATGAAACGATGAATAGCTGCGGCATTTTATTTCTCATGATCTTTCCTCCTTTGCAGAAAAGACATGAGAAGAGGCAAGATGTAGGACCATAATATTGCCATGATATTACTCTTGCGAAATTAACAACACTTCTGCGAACACCACCGCGAGTTTTTCAACAACACTTTGCGAGTATCACAAGATAATTTAAAGAGTGACATAATAGCTGACGAATGAAGAAACACGAGAAGAGCATGATTATCCTGCGATGGTTACAACACTTGCGAGAATTGACATTATAACTACTGCGATAATATCGCAAGTCAGATCCGAAATTAAAGGAAAATTTAGTTGTCATCCACTATGTAACTACCATATATAAAGAGACCCAGTAGATTCAGAGGGAGGATGATGTATTTTTGAGTGCTGAGAAAGTCTTGAGGAGAGAGAAAATTCAAGAGAGCGGTTGTATTCTTGATTTCTTCCATTTCTTGTAAACATTTCTGAGAATCAAATAATAAAGTGTTGTTTTTAATCTCCAAATATGTGTTAATTACTGTAAATTCTTATCAAGGGTGTAGTGTAGGATTTCCTGCAACTACAACCTTGGATCAGTGTAAGATTGATTGAGGTTCAACTACAGTCCAGGCCGAAGTTAGCATGGAGTAGGCTAGTATGTAGTGGCTTAATACAGTGTATGTTGAATCTGGCTTAATACAGTGTAGCGATCTGACTCTATGGACAGAGGTGATATCTCTATTAACGTACCACCAGTCTTCGATGACTCTAATTACTTATGGTGAAAAATTGCTATGAGAGCTTTTCTTCAAGCACGTGATTTTCAATCATGGGTATATGTTGTTAATGGATATGATGATCCCATTGAGGTAGTTGGAGATGTAAACGTTCCAAAGAATATTGGTGAATACACCCCTGCCGAGATTCTTGATGCAAAGAAAAACTCTGACGGTTCGAATGCCGCCATACATGCCATTACCCCAAATCTTCAGCACCATGTGTCTAATTGCACTAAGTCGCAAGAAGCTTGGGATATCTTAGCAACCGTATTTGAAGGTAATACCAGTTAGAAGGAAGATAGGCTTCAAAACCTTAATTTCGATTGGGAAAACCTTCGTATGGAAGATGAAGAAACATTTGATGAGTTTAATCACAAAGTGTCTGAAATTGTTAACGCATCTTTTGCGTTGGGTAAGACTATTCTTGAAAAGGATATTGTGATAAAAATTCTCAGATCGCTGCCATCTAGATACAATGCTAAGAAGTAGGCCATCGTTGAAAGAAATAACCTTGATACACTTTCCAGAAATTCTCTAGCCGTAAAGTTAAAAAAATTCGATCTTAAATTGGAACAAAGAGAGAAACGTCATCTGTCTAGCAACCATGTTGCTGCATCTGATTGTAAGTCTCGACGTACCAAATTAATTTACAAAATGGATGAGAATTGCTTTAATTCGACTATGTCAGTGTTTATACAACATCTTAAGAAATATCTTAGACAGAGTAAAAGAAAGCCTCAAAAGAAAAGGCAGTCAATCAATAAAAAGGTTCAGAAAAACTATGTTAATAATTCCTACTTCAAGTGCTATAGAAGTGTTCATTCTACTTCTAAATATCCAAATATGGAAGTGAGTGAGTTAACTAAAGCATGGATGGATACTCTTGACTATTGTCCTGAGGATGATATCTATGAGGGTTCACTCATTCTGTTTGTTGATAATCATGAATGTCCTCCTAACAATCCTGATCATTCCATGATAAACAATCTTACTTCCTCAGAAGTCCTTCAACTAGATAAGGAAGTCGTATTTAAAAGGATTTAAAATATGGAAAGTGATTTGTCTAAATTAAAAATGGAGATGACTTGCAATCATGATTCTAAAAAAAAATCGATTTTTTCGTTAAAAAGTTGTCAGCAAAATCCCCCAGATTCTATACCTTTCTTAAGTCACTCTGACAATAAGGATAGTATAGAGAATCACAAGAACGTACCTAACCTTGCGGTTTCTACCTGTTATTATCAGGACCATATAAAAATTTGGGGCACTAAGAAACACAAAAAACTCTCTTCTACAAAAAGTTGTTTGCAGAATAAGAAAAAGAAATCTCATACAAAACCCCCAGCCTTTGTAAAAGAGATTTCCAAAAGAATGCATAGTTTCCAAAAATCAACAATCAAGGTGTTCAAATATATGCTAAAGTAAAGAAAGTATGATGTTCATAACTCTTCCTTCTTAAAAACAAGACAGAAACAAAGTATAACTTCATCACCTCAAAAGAAGTTACCCAGTCCTGAAAGGGATTGGAACATGTATAGTTTATAATACTGTATTGAGGATTTTTCTTGTCTATCCCTCTTAGACAAAAAAAATCATAATCTTCAAGAGGGTTGTGATGAAACATTTTTGTTTCTGTTTTTAAGGTCTTCTTCTGAGGATAATCAAAATTCTGTTAGCGTTTTGGTCAAAGGTTAGTTTGGATATTTATCTTCTCAGTTTCCTTTAAAATAAAGTTTTTCTCCGTTAAACATTTTATCTGTCTCTTCTATCATGTCCTCTTCAAGTCTTTTGTAGTTGCAGAATAACCTACAACTACACCCTCAATAGAATTAGTAAAAACTCAAGAAGTTTTTGATGATGAATAACAATTTTCTTATTAATGTTCTCAATTGATTACAAAGAAGTATCTAAATGGAACTAGAATAGTTACAACTTTCTCTATTCTCTTTCCTAAGATATTTTCTAACACTCACTAAAAGAACCTCTCGAATTTTACATTTGAACTCCTATTTATAGTAAAACTTATACAGCTGTACATGAGTTACGAAGTATCGCAACTCATACTCGCAAAATTACTTCATCCTCGGAAAACTTCATATTTCTCCGCGCTTCTTCTATCATCGTATCATTTTATAATTCTTTTCTCCTGATACTCGTGAACTATTATCTTGCGATATTCAAGCACCTACATCTTGCCTCTTCTCATGTCAATTCTACGAAGAAGAAATGATCGTGAGAACATAACCGTTACTTAGTCTTTTAAAATTTTGACACGTCTTTTGTAACCGTTCTTTTTTAGTTATTCCCTTATATAACTCCTTTATATTCTCTTCCTTTTCTTTTTCTTATTTCCGCAATTCTATCTTCTACTCATACTCTTTATCACTATTTTCTCTGCAATTTTTTCTTCTACTGTATCTTCATGAGTTCTCCAAGGTAATTTCCTTCTATCTCTGCGTATTTCATTTGTTCTCCTCTTTAATTTCTGTATAATTTGTTATCTCGATTTTGGTTTATTTCAAGCAAAATAACTTCTCGGATGAAATCTCAACTAAAGAATCCAAGCCTTAATCCACGAAGAAGAAAATCTGAGAATCAAAAGGTAGTTAAAATACTCTGCCTTCTTTCCTAAACAATATATTGTTGCCTCAGTTTTTAATCTACATTTTGATTCGCAGGTTGACGAAAAATCAAATCCAAGTAAGAGATCTCGAATAACTAAACCCACACCATTAATTCTGATTGATGATTTCCTTCCTGAAGTTGATAAGGAATTTTCCTATCCTCCTCGTGAAAATGCTTCTTCACATACTCCTGCCTCTACTCCATTACCTACTTAGATGTAGGTACTGAATATCGCAAGATAATAGTTCACGAGTATCAGGAGAAAAGAATTATAAAATGATACGATGATAGAAGAAGCGCGGAGAAATATGAAGTTTTGCGAGGATGAAGTAATTTTGCGAGTATGAGTTGCGATACTTCATAACTCATGTACATCTGTATAAGTTTTACTATAAATAGGAGTTCAAATGTAAAATTCGAGAGGTTCTTTTAGTGAGTGTTAGAAAATATCTTAGGAAAGAGAATAGAGAAAGTTGTAACTATTCTAGTTCCATTTAGATACTTCTTTGTAATCAATTGAGAACATTAATAAGAAAATTGTTATTCATCATCAAAAACTTCTTGAGTTTTTACTAATTCTATTGAGGGTGTAGTTGTAGGTTATTCCGCAACTACATAATTGGCGCTAGAAACAGGGAACTTGAGAATTGTGGTAGCCTAAATTTGAGGGAATTGTGGAAAATTTGAAGATCAAATGAAGTCAGTAGATGGAGATTGCAAAAAAGAAGAATGTAATATGATCACAGAGACAATGATTGATGAATTTCATAGTAATATGAAGGGAAAAATATACAAACGAGATTGTAGAGGAAGAAAGATCATGGAGGAAGAAAAGATAACAACTTTAGAAGAATGGGAAAAGCAGAAAATCACATTTTCAGTAACAGAAATTCCAAATGAAGACTTGAACCATACTTCACCATTGGTGATCACATTGCCAATCATGCTAGAAGATAAGAAAGCTGAAGAAAAATGGAAATTAAACCGAATTTTGGTTGATACAGGGAGTCTTGTTAATATTATATTCTATCATGCACTTAAGGGGATGGGAATTAAAGATGAAGAAATCATAAATTCAAAGTGTCTTATTCATGGATTAGGAAAATCTACAACAAAATCTAAAGGAGAAATCGTGCTGCGAATATTACTAGGAGAAATCGAAACACATGTAATCTTGTGTGTGATAGATATGGAATCTCCATATAACATGCTGATAGGAAGGCCGTGGATTCATGCGATCAAAGATGTTGCTTCAACATTACATCAGAAAATCAAATTTCCTACACCAAATGGAATACAAGAAATTAAAGGAGATCTTGATAGTGCAAAATTTTGTTATCAAATTGAAGTAACACAATGCGGAGGAAGAGAAAGAAAGAAACAACTTCGTAGGAAACTTGCGAAGGAAACAAGAAAAGAAGAAGAATTCCGAGTGTATACAATAAGAGCAAAGGAAGGGAGAGGTATACCAAATGAAATTCCAGAAAAAGAAGGGGAACCAGCAAAAATAATCAAAGAGACAACACCTATGGGGAGCAAAGTCCAAGCTATGTTGCAAGCTGAACCAACTAAAGAAATAAATATTGGAAGTAAAGAGGAGCCTTTATTCTTACTAATTGGAACTAAGATGGATGAAGAAGAAGAAAAAGGACTACGATCTTTTGCGAGAATATAAAGATATCTTCGCAGGAAGTGTAGATGAGATACCAGGAATTGATCCATCAATGGCATGTCATAGATTGAATATAGATAAAAATGTAAGACCATTCAAACAAAGAATAAGGAAGATATCACAAAATTATCATGTACAGATAGAAGAAGAATTACAAAAGATGTTGGATGAAGGGATCATAAGGGAAGCAAAATATCCAGAATGGATTGCGAATATGGTCATTTTTCCGAAAAAGAATAAAGGAATAAGAATTTGCATAGATTTCACTGATCTAAACAAGGCATGTCCCAAAGACAGTTTTCCATTACCAGATATACCGCAAATGGTGGAGTCAGCTGCAGGTCATGATAGAGTCACTTCACTTGATGGATATAAAGGGTATAATCAAATATCACTCAGAAGAAGATCAAGAACATACTTGCCTTTTTGCTCCAAGGGGTTTGTATTGTTATGTGAAGATGCCATTTGGTTTGCGGTATCGGGTGCTACATATCAACGTATGGTTGAAAAAGTGTTCGCGAAGTGGATACATAAAACTTTGGAGGTATATGTAGATGATATGTTGATAAAAAGCAAGGAAGCTAAAGACCATGTGCAAGATTTGAAGGAAATATTTGAGCAAATGAGAAAGTTCAACATCAAATTAAATCCTGAGAAATGTATTATTGGGGTTTCATCTGGAAAGTTCTTGGGATACATAATATCAAAGGAGGGAATACAAGTTGATCCAGAAAAGGTCCAAGCAGTTCGTGGCATGCCAACACCTGCAACAGTAAAAGAAGTACAAAAGCTAAATGGACTCTTGGCTTCACTTGGAAGATTTATTTCGCGAATGTCAGATAAGTGCAAGCATTTTTTCAACATACTTAAGAAGGGAGCAAAATTCAAATGGACTGATGAATGTGAAAAAGCTTTTCAAGGAATCAAAGAATACCTCGCAAATACATCTATACTACAGAAACTAGAGAAAAACGAAGAATTATTGGTATACCTCGCAACAACTCCATATGCTCTAAGTGCAGTTCATTTATGACAGACGCAGGAGTAGAAATGCCCATTTACTACATTAGTAAAACCTTTAATGCAGCAGAAAAGAATTATTCTAAAATGGAGAAGTTAATCTTAGCCCTGGTTTATGCATCATTCAAGTTACGAATATACTTTCAAGCACATGTAATAAAAGTGGTAACCAAAGTCCCAATTGAATCAGTCATGAAGAACACAAAAAGGTCAGGAAGAATAGAAAGGTGGAATGCACAAGTAAACCATTACAAGATAAAATACGAAGTGTTGTCATCGCAAAAATCACAAGTCGTCGCAGATTTTTTGGCAGAATTTCCTTTGGAAGAAGATGAAGCAGTAGAGGAAATGATGGATGTTGAAGAAAAATTTGGAAATCCAAAAGACTTGTTAACAGAGCCTGATAGATGGGAAATTCTAGTGGATGGATCATCCAATAGTGAGGGAAATGGAATTGGAGTCGTGTTGATTTCACCAGAAGGAGAAAGAACAACATTCTCATTCAGACTAGAATTTGCATCCACGAACAATGAAACGGAGTACGAAGCTGTAGTGCATGCATTAAAGATCGCAATAGAAAAGAAGCTTGAAAGTATAAGGATAACAAGTGATTCGAAATTAGTGATTTGTCAAATTAAAGGGGAATATACCACAAATGAATCTTCTTTGAAGAAATACAAGAAACTCGTTGAGGAATTATCTGCGAAGATACCAAAATATAATGGAGACATATATCAAGAAAATATAACCGTCTCGCAGATGCTTTTGCATTTATTCCAAGCATGATGACAAATCCAAATACAAGAAATATCCAAATTCAAACAATTCAACACCCATCAATGGACAAAGAGAAAGAAATTGAAGAAGATGTTGCGATGGAAGTAGAAAGAGAGTTATCAAACAACATCGCAGATTGGAGAAAAGAAATTCATGCATACCTCGCAACAGGAGAAATATCCAGGAACAGACTAGAAGCACATAAATTAAAGATTCGTGCAACAAACTATGAGTTGCGAGAAGGAATTTTATATAGAAAATCTTTCAATGGACCACCTCTCAGGTGCTTAACTCGCGGAGAAGGAGAAAAGATATTGAAGATGTTACATGGAGGAGAAGCTGGCAATCATAGTGGGGGAAGATCTCTAGCATATAGAGCAAAGATACAAGGATATTACTGGCCTTATATGCATACAGACGCAAAATTGTTTGTACGAAGATGCAAGGAATTCCAACGACATGGTAAAAGAATTCATGCACCAGGGGCCACATTAACTTCTTCAACAAGCTGCTGGCCTTTTGGTAAATGGGGGTTGGATATTGTTGGACCATTTATACCTGGATATGGACAAAGACGATACTTGATAGTTGCAATAGATTATTTCACGAAGCTCATGAAGTAAAAGCAATACAACATATTCGTGATAAAGATGTTTTTATGTTTATATTTGAGAACCTCATTTGCAGATACGGGGTTCCAAAGACAACTAGTATCGATAATGGAAAACAATTTGAGGGGCGAGAATATAGAGATGTTACTCAAGTGATTTTAGAATAAAATGTGGGAAGTCAACCCGTTATATCCACAAGCTAATGGACAAGCTGAAGCAACAAATAAAACAATCGCAGATACAATCAAAAAGAAATTAGAAGGACATCTCAAAGGGTGGTGCGAGCAAGTACCTAGCGCAGTTTGGGCATACAATACAACTAGAAGAGAAGCAACTGGAATGTCTCCTTATTGTCTAACATATGGAGTAGAAGCAGTATTACCCACATAGGTTGTAATTCCGACAACAAAGAAAGAAGCTTGGGAAAGAAATTTAAGTGCGGGAGTAATATTAAGTGAATTGGATGATTTGGAAGAAAAAAGAGAAAAGGTGTTGCACCATATGAAGATTCATCAAGAACGATTAGCTCGAGAATACAACAAGAGAGTCATTGAACGTGAATATAAACCAGGTGATTTGGTCATGCGAGAAACACCTAAATATCAAAAAGAAAATGGAGGAAAATTAGCACCAAAATGGGATGGACCATATGTTATTAAAGAAGTTGTAGGAAGCGGAGCTTATCTTTTTGATGGATCCAGAAGGGAGAGACATGGGTTTGAGGCTTGGTAGACCTTGGAACAGACTATATTTGAAAAGGTATTACCCATAAAACTCATGAAATTTTTTACGAATATTGTTTGCTCGCAGGAAATTGGGAAAAGTTACGAATTTCAGAATTTATATTCCGATTAAACTCTCATTAATTTGTGAATAAAAGACCGCAACTGTGATCAGCCTCCATAAAAGAAAGAGAGCCGCAGAAAATTTTATACAGGCAAACCTTTGTGGCGTACACCCTAGTTCGCGAAGCTATAATTCGTAAGAGGAAAAGTCCTAAAGTACGTCATTTAAGGGGGTACCAATAACGTGGCTAAGGGTAACCGAAACACCACCAAGGGCCCTTAGTACATGGTAAAATTTTTGGGGTACAACCCAATAATGGGGTACCTATCCGGGTTAGACACCTTGGATTCTCACCTAATCTAACGACATTACGCAATATAAAATGCGGTGTAAGAGGATTTAGGTTGGGCGACTAAGGCATACTGTGTTTCCCAAGAAGTGCAAAAAACGATCAAGGCGCCGAGGTACACGGTTGAGTCAAGAGTGCCGGGTGAGGTTGAACCACATCTGCCATTTTTGACAAGTCTTGGCAAATGATGCACTTGGCCCAAAGATACCCCATAGGGTGCAACCTCGTAACTATAAGCCCTATAGGCAAAAAGGATAAGAGGTTGCGATCAAAAGCTGGTTGTTGGAAGAACCGGATGGGAAGAGCTAACCTTGTATGGTCGATGTACGCTTCCTTGAAGGGGCAATCAGGGGGAAGATAAAGGGCAGCACCCTCCATTAGGGAGCTGATAAGTGCTATAAGACACAAATGTCACGAGGCTTCTTGTTTGCGAAAACATAAAGGCTTGTCATATTTGTGCAACAAATGAAGTTCTGCAAGCCTTCTAAAAAAAAGAAAAAAAAAAAAGAAAGAAAGAAAGAAAAGAATAAAGAACTCGCAGAACATAATAAAGAAGTTAAGATGAGATCAATGGGTCACTACATGAAAGTGTAGATACGTCCTGCGATTTCATCGCAAGACGGCAATGTCATGGGGCTTTATGTTCGCAAGAATATTTAGGCCTGTCATATTGTCGCAACTATTCCTGAAGAGGCTAAAATACTATACAAAGAAGTTAAGATGAGATCAATGGGTTTTTGCATGAAAGTGTAAGAACGTCCTGCGATTTCATCGCAAGACGATAATGTCACGAGGTTGTATGTTCGCAAGAATGTTCAGACTTGTCATATTATCGCAAATAATTAATACAAAAGAGGTGGCAAAATAAGACCTTTACTTAGGAAGGCATGATAAGACCACAGAAATTAATGAAATTTATTGCATCAATATCATTGAAGAATTTTTACAAGAAGTCCTATCAAAGAAGACAACATCATTGAAGAATTTTAAGGAAGACTTAACAAAAGATGCGATTTTGATAGCAATCAAATACGGATAAGTTCATATTCGTAAAAGTTTACGAGAATTGCATACTTCTTATACTTCTCCATATATTGAATATTTCTCCAAAAGATTGAATACTTCTTATAATTCTTCAAGAATATCTCATATTTATTATACTTCTTTAATGGATATTTCATTTGGTGAAGGTTAAATAATCATTATACTTCGTCATATGTTACATAATTATTCACAGATCGAATACTTCTTATATTTCTTCAGTTGGTGAATTGAGTACTTCTAATACTTCTTATATTTCTTTATTTGATGAGTTGAGTACTTCTAATACTTCTTATATCTCTTCATTTGGTGGATCGAGTACTTCTAATACGTAAAAGGGAATTGAGTACTTCTAATAATTCATTTGGTGAATTGAATACTTTTAATACTTCTTATATCTCTTCATTTTATGGATTTGGTACTTCTAATACTTCTACAAAGGTATTGTATATGTAGTATACTTATTAAGGATATTTCATATATTTTACTTTTTATGCTTAAAAGGGACAATTTTTTATCTACAATCGTAACAAGTTGAAACTTCGTAAGATAAATTGAGGCAGATATTTTAATACTTCAAACAATGATTAATCATTTAAAGAGAAATAATAGGGGGAAAAGGAGATACTAAGCTTTATCTATGAGTTATATATTATTTCTCTTCATATGATCAAATGGGGCAAATTTAATCAAAGAAAGATTAAATTATCTTCGCAAAATATCAGAAAGAAAGGATGAATCATCTTCGCAAAATATCAGATGTACTTCTCAAAAAATAGAATTGTTCGCAAAAAGAAAACCAATAGTAACTAAGGAAAGGAATTTAAAAGAAAGAAAGACAGGAGAGTCAATGATAAATTGAAAAAGGAATGTTATCATGCTTCATCAACAATCTGTGCCGGATCTTTAATATCAGTAGGGTCATTAGCAGCCTTCGACTTTTGTGAGATATCATCTTTGGAAGAATATGCAACAGGGACATCTCCTTGAGGAATAGATTCTTTCTCATCATCAAGATCTTCATCATCACTCTCATAATCGAAATCACTATCAGGCTCACGAGCAACTTCATCGTCAGATATCTTCAGAGGAGTAATTTTCACAGGAGGCAAGCCTCTTGATAAGAGAATGTTATTCGTAAAGACTTGAGCTTTCAGATGACTTTCACGAAGTATAGATTTTTGATGATTGGTATCTTCGATATCTTTGGAATAAGCAAGATAGTTGAATCTCCGAGTAGCACGGTCACGAGAGTTGATTAAGCGGGTAGAAATCAAAGCATTATTCTTATGAAGCTCGGAACATGAGGCTTCTAATCCAGCTTTCGCATTACGAAGGTTGTTCTCAGATTCTGCAAATAAAACAAAGTTCAAAGAATAAAATTTGCGAGTATAACGAAATTTAAAGATATACCAGAGAAGCGAGTCAAATTTTAATGACTACCTTCTCTTTGCGAAGTAAGAGATTGAGTTAAAGATAGACAACAGTTCTTCATCTGATTCATCGCATTATCAAAACCATCACCAACTAATCCTTTAAGTCGAGATTGAAGCTTTTGATCTTTAAAAAGGAGAAATTTTTTATCCTTCGCAAGTTTGGAATTAAGACTTTTTAATGACGAATAATCTTCTTCAAGTTGATTCTTCTTAGCACACAAGACTATATTCTTATTAATAAGGGAATTCTTCTCAATAACAAAAGAATTTCTTTCAAAGATCGAAGACTTCTTTAATTCCTCAAGTTCACCTTTCAACAAAGAAAGAAGATTTTCTTGATCGCAACATTTATTCTGAAGAGTCTTTAATTCTTGCGAAGAAACAATCATTGTATTCAAAAACGAACATTTCTCTTCTGATAAGGTTTTGTTCTCTTCTAATAAGTTTTCTATTCTCAAATTAGCTTTGGTTAAGGAAGAAAAAAGTTGAGATATGTCATCATTCAAAAAATTTCGATCATATATTAATTGAGTATTATCTTGAAAAAGAGCATCAGAGTTGTCAAGAGCACACGAGTAAAGATTAGATAAATGGGAGAATTGGTTTGAGAGGCTTTCATGCTTGGTTCGATATTCGTTGCATCGATTCATGGTGAAGTACCAATCTTCTACATTTTCGGATGGATTCTATAAAGGGAATGGGTTTTAATGGATGTTTCAAGCATATGAAGAATATAAGTAAATAAAAGAGAAAATATGAAGATAGTAATCATACCTTTCAATTCATCATTTCTTTTGCGAAGAATCGCACAGTCCAGAGAATTATTCTGAAGATGATGATTTTATTTACGAAGATCCTCGCATTTTGCTTGAGAAGCTTTCAAAGATTGGCGAAGCAATTCAATTTCTTTTTCCAAGGATTGACGTGAAGAAGAAATGTCTGGATTGACGAAATTATTCAGAACTTCGCAAAATTCATATTGCGAACGAACATTAGTAGACTTCGCAAAGATTGGTCAAAACCTCAGATAACATTCGGAAAGTTGAATAAATTCCATCTCGAATTTCTTGAGGAAGAGGAGAAGAATTTGAAGGAATAAGAGCAAGCTGCAAATTGTCTGGAGAAATAACACTCAAAGGATTTGGGGACAAGACAGGTTTTTCAAAATAAGAAGTTGAAGAAATATTTTGCTAGGGTTGTTTTTCAAAAGAAGAAGTTGAAGAAATGTTTTGAGAGGGTTGATCTTGAAGAAGTGTTGATAAATTGACACTCGAGGGAGATTGAAAAGTAGGTAATGGAGTAGAGGCGGGAGTATGTGAAGAAGCATTTTCACGAGGAGGAGAGGAAAATTCCTTATCAACTTCAGGAAGGAAATCATCAATCGGAATTAATGGTGTGGGTTTAGTTATTCGAGATCTCTTACTTGGATTTGATTTTTCGTCAACCTGCGAATCAAAATGTAGATTAAAAAGCGAGGAAACAATATATTGTTCGGGAAAGAAGGCGAGTATTTTAACTACCTTTTGATTCTCAGATTTTCTTCTTCGTGGATTAAGGCTTGGATTCTTTAGTTGAGATTTCATCCGAGAAGTTATTTTCTTGAAATAAACCAAAATCAGATAACAAATTATCTGAGAAATTAAAGAGGAGAACAAATGAAATACGCAGAGATAGAAGGAAATTACCTTGGAGAACTCATGAAGATACAATAGAAGAAAAAATTGCAGAGAAAATAGTGATAAAGAGTATGAGTAGAAGATAGAATTGAGGAAATAAGAAAAAGAAAAGGAAGAGAATATAAAGGAGTTATATAAGGGAATAACTAAAAAAGAACGGTTACAAAAGACGTGTCAAAATTTTAAAAGACTAAGTAACGGTTATGTTCTCACGATCATTTCTTCTTCGTAGAATTGACATGAGAAGAGGCAAGATGTAGGTACTGAATATCGCAAGATAATAGTTCACGAGTATCAAGAGAAAAGAATTATAAAATGATACGATGATAGAAGAAGCGCGGAGAAATATGAAGTTTTGCGAGGATGAAGTAATTTTGCGAGTATGAGTTGCGATACTTCGTAAATCATGTACAGCTGTATAAGTTTTACTATAAATAGGAGTTCAAATGTAAAATTCGAGAGGTTCTTTTAGTGAGTGTTAGAAAATATCTTAGGAAAGAGAATAGAGAAAGTTGTAACTATTCTAGTTCCATTTAGATACTTCTTTGTAATCAATTGAGAACATTAATAAGAAAATTGTTATTCATCATCAAAAACTTCTTGAGTTTTTACTAATTCTATTGAGGGTGTAGTTGTAGGTTATTCTGCAACTACATCTTTCAAGCAAAGAAAGTGATGTTTGGATTGTTATCTTTCAATCAAAGAAGATACGATTTGATTCTTCGGATAATAGTGTGAACCCTGATGTTCACGGTTCCTCTATGGATGGGAACTGAAAAAGCGAGGGTCTAACAACCACACCCAATATTTCGAATATCAATATGTATGGACAACTCTGAGTTACTTTCTAGAGAATCAACTAGACAGTTAGACTCAATTAATAGAAAATATCTCAAAAAATTATTATCTAAAAATCTCAATTTGATTTACTCAAGAAAAATACAATATGCGAGTCATAATCAAAGAGAGATAACTTGGATGGTACCAAAGACCAATATCCAAGTGTCAATCAATTTAAATCAACAACCAATAAGGTCGGATATTCTAATTGATTCAACAACGTACAACCTGTATTATTTCAATTATATAACGAATTATAATGCGAAAAAGAAATAACACAGACACCCGAATTTTGATAATGAGGAAATCGTAAATGCAGAAAAACCCCGGGACCTAGTCCATATTAAACATATACTGTATTAAGCCGATAATAACACTATCCTACTCAAAGATAACTTCGGTCTGGACTGTAGTTGAACCACAACCAATATCACACTGATCTAAGGTATAATTATGATCCTACGCCTCTGATCCCAGAAGGATATTGCGCACTTGATTCCCTTAGTTGATCTCACTCACAACCAAGAGCTGCTATGACCCAAAGTCGGAGACTTTAATAAACAAATCTGTATCACACTAGAAAAGTCTACAATATAGATAAATTCGTCTCCCACGAATAAACATATGAGTTTTGTTCCGTCTTTTGATAAATCAAGGTGAACATGAACAATTCAATAATACCAGACTTATATTCCCGAAGAAAAGCTCAGTTTTATCAATCACCTCACAATAGTCTTAATCGACACAGCGAAAAAATATATTGTGGAATCACAAAAGATTAGACGAAGATGTTTGTGATTACTTTTATATCTTGCCTATCGGAGATATAAATCTCAAGCCAATTATTACAACTGTACTCATACGATAGAAACAACAAGATCAGATCACACAACTACAAGAAAAGTAGTATCGGTATGGCTTCACAATACCAATGAAGTCTTCAAGTCGTTAACCTGGTTTTAGAAGAAGACAATCAAAGGTTAAAGGAGAATCTACTATAACTTAGCACAACTAGTATCACACAAAATGTGCGGAGATTAGGTTTCCCAATTTCTAGAGTTCTCCCTTATATAGTCTTCAAATCAGGGTTTGCAATCAATGTTAGCTTAGGAACAAAGCATTCAATATTCACCGTTAGATGAAAACCTAATTAGATTCAAGCTAATATTTGTCAACCGTTTGATCGAAAACTTAGCTTGTCATACACACATGTACTAGACAATTTTAGGTTCGTGTAACTGTACCCAAACTTGTACATTGGTTGGTTCAACACTAGTTAACCAAATGGTTACCCAAATGATAACTTTCATATCAACCATATTCTTCTTCACCATAACTAGTCCAAATGACTCAAATGAACTAGTTGGAGAGTTGCTCAATTGCTTAGATATTTATGTACTACACAAGACACAATTGAAGAAAAAATGATGTGATTCACTCGAATCGATTCATGAACTATAAAGCCATGGTTTTCAATATCATTCCTTAGTTTATTATGATAAGTTCACAAATATCATTTTTAGACATAACCTACTCAAGTTCGCGGACTTAAGTTCCCGGACGGAGTTTGTATGACCAGAATATCGCTACGACATTATCCTTGTGAGATTAACAACACTATTGCGAGCATTACCGCGAGTTACTCAATGAAACTTTGCGAGCATCATAAAGATACTTAAAGGATGATTCAAAGAATGACGCAATAGCTGACGATTGAAGAAACATGATGAGAGCATGTTTATCCCGTGATGGTTACAATGCTTGCGAGATTTTACATTATAACTGTCGCGATAAGATCGCAGGATAGATACGAAATAAAAGGAAAACTTAGCTGTCATCCATTATGTAATTTCCTATATAAAAGGTTCCAATAGATTCAGAAAGGGATGATGTATTTTTGAGAGTTGAAAAAGTATTGAGGAGAGAGAAACTTCAAGAGAATAGTTGTATTCTTGATTTCTTCCATTTATGTAAACTTTTCTGAGGATCAAATAATAAAGTGTTGTTTTTAATCTTCAAATATAAGTTGATTATTGTGAAATCTTGACAAGGGTGTAGTGTAGGATTTCCTGCAACTACATTTTGGCGCCCGAAATAGGGATTGAATTAATGAAAATCATAGAAAAAGCGAAGAAGAAGATGGAAATTGTTCAAGATCAAGAAGATAATTAAACAAATCGATGAAATAGTTAAAGGAAAAATGATTAGAACAAAAGAGAATTGTAGGAAATTGGAGTGTGATATGATAACGAAAACAATGATTGATAAATTTCATGAAAACATTAAGGGGAAGATACATAAATGGGATTGTGAAGGAAGGAAAATTATGACGGTGGAGAAAATATCATCTTTAAAAGATTGGTAATAGCAGGAGATCAAGTTTACAGCAGCAGAAATACCTGATAAAAATTTAAATCACACATCTCCTTTGGTAATCACGGTATCTACTATACCAATGGGAAGGGGAAAATCAATAAAATCTGCGGAAGAGTGGGCCGTAAATAGAATTTTGGTAGACGCAGGAAGTGCTGTGGATATAATATTTTATCAAGATTTTAAGAAAATGGGATACAAAGATGAAGAAATGTCCTGTTCAACATATCATATTCATGGCTTTGGAAAATCTTTAACAAAACCTAAAGGCGAAATAGTGGTACGAATTTCTCTAGGAGAAATTGAAACACAAGTAACATTATGTGTGGTAGACGTGGAATCACAGTACAACATGATATTGGGAAGACCATGGATACATGCAATCAAGGTTGTAGCATCAACATTGCATCAATGCATTAAATTTCCTATGCCCAGTGGAGTTGGAGAAATTATAGGAGACACAGATCTTACGAAGATGTGCTATCAAATTGAAATAAGAAATTATGAAGAACGTCCAAAGCTGCGAAAAGCTCGCAAAAAAGTGGCTAGAGAAACAAAGAAAGAAGAAGAATTTAAAGTTTATCTGGTAAGAGCAAAAGAAGGAAAAGGAATACCCAGCGAAATCTCGCAAGAAGGAGATAGAGCTGCGAGAACAATGAAGACACCAACACCAATGGGAGAACCTGAAGCCAGTTACATCGTAACAGAACCAACCAAGGAAGTGAATGTTGGAAGTGAAGAAGAACCTAAGTTGCTGAAAATTGGAACTAAAATGGATGCGGATGAAGAAGAGAGAACCATAAATATTTTGCGAGAGTATAAAGACATCTTTCCATGGAACATGGATGAGATTCCAGGCATAGATCCATCAGTAGCGTGTCATAAACTAGAAATTAATAAAGATGCAAGACCATTCAAACAAAGAATAAGAAAGATTGCAACAACATATCATTCCCAAATAGAAGAAGAGTTACAGAAAATGCTTGACGCAGGAATTATAAGGCAAGAAAAATATCCAGAATGGATTGCAAATATGGTGGTGGTCCCAAAGAAGAACAAGTGGATAAGAATTTGCATAAACTTTACTGATTTAAACAAAGCTTGTCCTAAAGATAGTTTTCCATTACCAGATATTCCACAAATGGTTGAGTCAGCAGCGGGAAATGAAAGAATATCGTCGTTGGATGGATATAAAGGATATAATCAAATCCCTCTCGCTGAAGAAGATCAAGAACACACCGCATTTTTTGCTCCAAGAGGGTTATATTGCTATACAAAGATGCCCTTTGGCTTGCGAAATGCTGGTGCAACATATCAAAGAATGGTGGAGAAGGTGTTTGCGAGGTGGATACACAAAACATTAGAGGTGTATGTGGATGATATGTTGATCAAAAGTAAAGAAGCTAAAGACCATGTACAGGATTTGAAAGAGATTTTCGATAAAATGCGACATTTTAACATCAAGGTGAATCCTGATAAGTGTACTTTTGGAGTAACTTCAGGAAAAAAATTGGGGTATATTGTGTCAAAAGAAGGAATACAAGTTGATCCATAAAAAGTACAAGCAATTCGTGACATGCCAACACTTGCAACAGTAAAAGATGTGCAAAAATTGAATGGACTCTTAGCCTCGCTAGGAAGATTCATCTCGCGATCCTCAGACAAGTGCAAACATTTTTTCGATATACTCAAGAAGGGAACAAAATTCAAGTGGACAGATGAATGTGAAAAGGCTTTTCAAGGAATTAAAGAACATTTAACAAACATATCTATTTTACAGAAAGCAGAACCAGGAGAAGAACTATTGATTTATCTCGCAATAACCGCGCACGCGCTAAGTGCAGTATTGCTGCGAGTAGATGCAGGGGTAGAGAAGCCAATTTATTATATCAGCAAAATATTTAATTCTGCCGAGAGAAATTATTCAAAGATTGAGATGTTAATTCTATCATTGGTTCATGCAACATTTAAACTTCACATCTACTTTCAAGCACATAAAGTAAAAGTATTAACAAGAGTGCCAATTGAGTCAGTAATGAAGAATTCAAAAAGATCAGGCAGAGTTGAAAGATGGAATGCACAAGTAGGACACTTTGATATTAAATATGACATTTTATCTTCGCCAAAGTCACAAGTTATAGCATATTTCTTAGCTGAATTTCCTTTAGAAGATGACGAAGATGTGGAAGAAATAATGGATATAGAAGAAGAACATGGAGACTCAAAAGAACTATTAACCGAACCCGAAAGATGGGAGATATTAGTGGATGGATCATCAAATGGAGAAGGTAATGGAGTTGGATTTGTTTTTATCTCGCCAAAAGGAGAAAAAAATGGCTTTTTCATTTAGATTGGAATTTGCATCTACTAATAATGAGACAAAATATGAAGTTGTGATTCATGCTCTAAAATTCGCAATAGAAATGAAGTTAGAAAATGCAAGAATTACTAGCGATTCACAATTGGTTATTCGCCAGATAAAAGGAGAATACACAACAAATGAACCATCCTTGAAGAAATACAAAAAACTGGTTGAAGAATTGTCTGCGAGAATTCCAAAAATAAGATGGAGGCATATATCAAGAAAAGATAATAGACTCGCAGATTCTTTTTCTTTTATATCAAGTATGATGAAAAATCCAGCTGCGAGATGCATAAAAATTCAAACACTTTTGTTACCTTCGATAAACAAGGAGGAAGAAGAAACAGATGTGATGATGGTAGAAGCTGGCGAGGAAGAGCCAAAAAGTAATATTACAGATTGGCAAGAAGAACTTCATGCATACTTGGCGAGAGGAGAAACTCCAAGAAATAGATTAGAAGCACATAAATTGAAAAGTAGGGCAACAAATTAGGAGTTAAGAGATGGAGTATTATATCGTAGATCTTTTAGTGGACCATCGCTAAGATGCTTGACGAGGGAAGAAGGACAAAAGGTGTTAAAGATGTTGCACAGTGGTGATGCTGGTAATCACAGTAGGGGAAGATCTTTGGCATATAGAACAAAAATGCAAGGATATTACTGGCCATATATGCATCAGAATGCGAAACGACTTTCAAGATGTTGTGAAGATTGTCAGCGATATGGAAAGAGAATACATGCACCAGGAGCACCATTATCATCTTCAACAAGTGTGTGGCCCTTTTGGAAATGGGGGTTAGATATTGTGGGACCATTTGTACCTGGTTCTGGACAAAGAAGATACTTAATTGTCGCAACAAATTATTTCACAAAATGGGGAGAAGTAAAGGTAGTACAACATATCCGCGATAAAGATATTTTTACATTCATATTTGAAAATATAATTTGCAGATTTGGGATTCCAGCGCAATTGGTGTCTGATAATGGAAAACAGTTTGAAGGGCAGAATATAGAGTTGCTACTCAATGCATTTAAGATAATATGTGGAAAATCTACTCCTTTATACCCACAAGCAAATGGTCAGGCTGAGGAAACTAATAAAACAATCGCAGATATCTTAAAAAAGAAGTTAGTAGGATACCACAAGACATGGTGCGAGCAAGTACATAATGAAATATGGGCTTATAATACAACTAGAAGAGAAGCTACTGAAATGTCACCTTTTTGTTTGACATATGGAGTTGAAGTTGTGTTACCAACAGAAGTTGTTATTCCCACAACAAAAAGAGAAGCTTGGGAAAGAAAGCTAAGTGCTGGTGTGATTCTAAATAAATTAGATGAATTGGAAGAGAAGAGAGAAAAGGCCTTGCAACATATGGAAAATTATCAGTGAAACGTGTTAAAAAACGTGAATTCCAACCAGGTGATTTAGTGCTGCGAGAAATACCAAGTTATCAGCGAGAAAATGGTGGAAAATTGGCGAGAAGATGGGATGGACCTTACATCATTAAAGAGATAGTTGGAACTGGGGCATACAAACTAATGGACCCTGAAAGGAGAGATGTTGGTCAAAGATTAGATAGACCATGGAATAGATTATTTCTGAAAAGATATTATCAGTGATAAATTCTGCGAGATTGGAAATGCAGGTATGGTATATGATGAAACAGATAAAAAAAAAAATTCTTTCTCTATTACAGCTGCGAGATTCTTTTAATAACAAAGCAAGTAAGAGATGCGATAATATCGCAAGAAAAGCGAATAAAATTTCGCAGATATTTATAGAATGTGACGAACCTTTATGGCGTACACCCTAGTTCGCGGGTACAATCTCGCAAGAGGAAAATGTAAGACCAAAAGTACGTCATATAAGGGGGTATCTCTTTACATGACTCAGGGATAAGGTTATATCGCTGCTGGAACCTGAGTCATGAAGATGTTGGAGCTAAAGAAAACCTATCCAGGAGAGGTACCTTGGATTTTCAACTATATAAGGTTATACCCTGGTTGGACGACTGATGACCTCTTCTAAGGAGTGCAGAGTGTGACCAATGCGCCGAGGTACACGGTTGAGTCAAGGGTGCCCGGGGCGTATGAAACTACCCTGGCCATCCTTGGCAAGTCTTGGCTATGATGCACTCGGCCCGAAGAAAACCCCACTTAGGGTGCAGTCTTGTAACTATAAGTCATATAGGCATAAAGACAAGAGGCTACAAAAACAACTGGTTATTGGTAAATCTGGATGGGAGGAGCTAGTCTTGTATGGCCGATATGCCCTCCTTGAAGGGGCAACCAGGGGGAAGATAAGGGCGGCACCCTCCATTAGGGAGCTGATAAGTGTCTTAAGACGGCAATGTCATGGGGCTTTATGATCGCAAGATCATTTAGGCCTGTCATATTGTCGCGTGACGTAAATTATTCAGAGGAAAAAAGCCAAAAGAGAAAAAGTTAAGATGAGATCAATGGGTTTTTACATGAAAGTGTAAAGACGTCCTGCGATTTCATCGCTAGACGGCAATGTCATAAGACTTTGTTCTCTTAAGGGAATTTAGACTTGTCATATTGTCGCAGAGAAATTGAATAAATATAGATAAGGCAAGATCAATGGGTCAATACATGCAAATGTAAGGACGTCCTGCGATTTTGTCGCAGAAAGAAAAATCAACAAAATAAGACCTTTAACTAGGAAGGCAAAATAAGACCAACAGAATAATTTCAAATATTAACTATTTTCTTTTAAGAATGCAGGAAATATTTGTTCATCGCAGGAAAATCTATGAGAAACAAGATTCCTTCAGAATTTTTCAAAAACGTTATTCAGAATCACACAACAGGATTATTAGAAGAAAATATCGCAGTAATATTCATCATATCGCAAACTTATTCATCAGCTCGGAAGAAGAAGGTATAGGAAGTAACTAATTATTTCAAGAAAGATAATGAGGGGCTAGTAGGGGAGTTAACAAATAGAATATCATTATCTTCCTTGAGAGTATTCAAAATAAGGGTTGAATTCCAAAGTTGCATAAAGGTACATTGCTCGCAAGAGAACGGAAGAAAAAGAAAACAAAATAAAATTCAAGCTTCATCATTGGTCTCGCCAGATTCATTCTCTTTGCTAGTGTTATCAGCTTCACCAACATTCTTTTCATTACGATTAATTCGATATTCTTCTTCTTCTTCTATTGGGTCTTCTTGAGGAATATCTTCTTCTCCACTTGCATATTCTAGATCCTTATCCATAGGAAGAGGAACTTCATCATCATCTACTTCTAGAGGAGGAATGGATACAGGGGGAAGAGACTGAGATATTAGAATATCATTCATAAGGACTTCGGCGCTAAGGTGAACCTTGCAAAGGAAACCTCTGTCACGATTTCTAATCTCTATATTGTTGAAGTATTCGAGATAATCATATATTCTCTCTGCCTGGTCGCGAGATTTTACAAGATCAGAAGTGAGAATCATGTTTTCTTTGCAAACTTTATCCAATTTATCAGTCAGATCAGAAATGGTAGAGTGAAGGCTTCTTTCAGATTCTGCGAGAAACAAAAATGACAAGAAAATATTCAGATGAAGACTTCACAAGAAGTATAGCGGAGAAATTAAATAGAAAAATTAATAGTCAAGATAGTCAAAATGACTACCTTCTTTCTGTGAAGTTAAATTTTGAATTAATGATAAGCAACAATTCTCCCATTGATTCATGGCATCGTCAAATTTATCCCCAACTATACACTTCAGGCGAGATTTTATATTTTTTTCTTTGGAAAGGAGATATGAGTTTTCCTTTGCAAGTAAAGAATAAGATTCTTCTAATTGGGAATAATGATCTTGAAGCTTGCTAGCCTTTAAACTAATAGTTAGTCTACCCTTGATAAGTTTATCCTTCTCAGCGGCAGATGATTCAGTTATTACCTTGAGCTCATTCTTAAGAGAACGAAGAGATTGCTCTTGATCATCACATATTGTTTGAAGATTACTTAATTGTTGCGAGGAAACCGCCATCAAGCTTGAAAACTTATGTTTTTCTTGGGATAAAGTTATATTTTCGTCTGATAAAGATTCCATCGCCAAATTAGCCTTGATTAACAAATATGAGAGGCGAGTAACCTCGCTACTTAATAAATTTTGGCTTTGAAATAATTGATTATTCTCATTAGTAAGATTATCTATTTGATCGATCGAGTATGTGTAGAGATTATCTAATCTATTAAACTGGTTCATCCAAGAATCTCTTTCAACACGAGCTTCTTCAGCGATAGACTCAAATTTAAGTCTCTCAATGAATCGATTCTGATTTAAAACTAAATATACAAGCCAAGAATTTAAGAAAGAAGATTAGGTACAGGGAATGTGAAAACTTGCTAGAACAGAAAAACAAAAAGACAGAGGCAGAAAAATTATACCTTTCAGCTCATTATTTTTTATGCGAAGATTCTCGCAATCAAGTGAAGAGTTTCGAAGCTTATGATTAAGAGTATCACACTCTGAAGTTTTGGCTTGGAGGTCTCTCTTTAGAGCTTCAACTTAATTTTGTAAATATGATCGCGAGACAGTGCGGTCAGGACCAAAGTATTTGATTAAAGTATCGCAAATAACATGTTTGAAAGGATCAGTAGATGATTTTCTAGCATTATCTAAAATGTTAGATAAAACTTCAAAAGCAGCATCAACCTCTATTGGTATTTCTTTGGATGAGGGAAGAGGTGTAGAAGGTGAAGTGGTAATGATGACGAGTTGAAGATTTGAATTATTCGTAATGGTTGCATCATCATAAGGAGGAGTGTTTGGAAAGGTAACAGTTGAAGGTAATAAAGGACTGGAGGGAATTTCATTAATAGCAACTTTGGGAGTCTCATTTGTCAAAAGGTCAGTGGAGATAGAGATATTGGCAGCGATATTCATGCAGACAGAAGAAGGAGGTTCCACTTGCGAAGTTGTTGGAATAACTCTTGCTGATGTCAACTTGGGAATGATAATGTCAGCCTCAAGGATTTTAGCTTGGCGGAATTTTTTGTGAGGTCTAGCGATATTCTCGTCATTCTGCGAATAATAACTTAGATAAGAAACAGAGGAAACAATATTGTTATTAAGAAATAAAATGTGTTTCTTACTACCTTATTACTCGCAGAATTCCTTCTCTTATCAGTTGGACTTTTACGAAGATTCGGGTTTTGATTTACAAATTGGGCGTTAGGAGTAGTTCCACTGAAGAGAAAACATAATTTGGGAATCATAAAGAATCAAATTGAGAATATTGGAAAACATGAGTAAAAATTGGTTCAAACAGATATCATAATTGAAACACATACCTTGATGACTCCATTAAAGCAGTAGCAGGCGAATATGAAGAAGGAGAAAAGTTGCAGACGGAAAACAAAATAAACAGACGAAGAAGATAGAAAAGTAAAAGAAGAAAATTAGTTTTGTGACCAAATTCTACCTTTTATAGGCAAAAGGAGATGACCTGTTGAGTAGAGACATGTCAGTAAAAAAGAAAGAATTTACGACACGTGTAGGCGGTTAAACTAAATTCACGGAGTTTTGTCGAGAAAAAATATGGAAAGAAAAGAAGTTGCGAGCGCTATGAAGAGTTGGACATTCTCATATCCTCTCCACTTTGCAAAGAAGACATGAGAAGAGGCAAGATGTAGGACCAGAATATCGCTACGACATTATCCTTGCCAGATTAACAACACTACTGCGAGCATTACCGCGAGTTCCTCAACGACACTTTGCGAGCGTCATAAAGATACTTAAAGGATGATTTAAAAATGACGCAATAGCTGACGATTGAAGAAACATGAGGAGAGCATGTTTATCCTGCAATGGTTACAACGCTTGCGAGATTTAACATTATAACTGTCGCGATAAGATCGCAGAATAGATCCGAAATAAAAGGAAAACTTAGCTGTCATCCATTATGTAATTTCCTATATAAAGGGTTCCAATAGATTCAGAAAGGGATGATGTATTTTTGAGAGTTGAAAAAGTATTGAGGAGAGATAAACTTCAAGAGAATAGTTGTATTCTCGATTTCTTCCATTTCTGTAAACATTTCTGAGGATCAAATAATAAAGTGTTGTTTTTAATCTTCAAATATGAGTTGATTATTGTGAAATCTTGACAAGGGTGTAGTGTAGGATTTCCTGCAACTACAGAGTTCACAAACTCCAGCAGAAATTCTCGGGTTCGAGAACTATGCCAGTTCGCGGACTGGGTTCGCGGACTGAGCTTGTATGCTGAGTTCTCGGACTGAGCTCACGCACTACTCCGGTTTCACTTGATCAACAAAGTTGGCAAACTTCGGTTCAAGCAAATAAGGACTTATACATATATGTGTTACCGCAACAATGCATATATCCTCCTATGGTTATATTGTCTAAACTCTCATTTCAATCATTGAAACATTCTCAGAGGACGTTATATAATTGTTATTCACAAACTATTTTTCGTCAGAGCGATTTCCAAAATGATTGAAACATAACATGACTCTCGTCACTAGGAAAAGATGAACTTGGCTAAAGAGAAATCTTTACCAACACCTATTTCGAGAAATAGATAAGCGAGATATTCTCAGCTCGAAATATCATGTGTGTATAATCTTAGTCTATATAGTAATACGACTTTTGTCTCAAGATGGGAGATAGAGTAGATATACTTTTGAATATAGATAAGTTCAAGTCTCCACATATCTTTTATCCGATGAAGATCCACTGGTTCCTTGAGTAGTCCTTCATCTTGTATGATGATTTCCATGGAGTTCTTGAGCTCAACTACACTTTCTATCTTAGTCCAAGACCTTAGATATAGTAGACTAGAAATCAAGACTTTATAGTTTTGATCACTAACATTGACAAACATGCTTGATATAGCAACGCAGGCGATTTCGACCGAGCAATGCTCTAACAATCTCCCCCTTTTTCAATTTTAGTGGCAAAACTAGTAATACCTATGGAATACAAAAATATATAAATAAACTTTGTAGCTCTTATTCCACATGCTTAATCTTCAACATTACTCGAAATCTTCGTCACTTCCAAGTAGTCCAATGATCCCAATGGTTGTAAGTTTAGTATCATCGTTGTTGAAAATCCGTAGCTATAACAATGAAAAAAGCAATGGTTCTCAATCATTGTTACACAGTGTCATAGTATTATTACATAGCGTCAAAGTCCAATTGCATCACAACTTCAATAACAATATTATGGTGATACTTCACTCCCCCTTAGTCAATACTCCATCTCACATGGAAACCACTTCCCCTTACATAATGATCCGAAAACCATATGTATTTGTAATATGAAGTACATATTAATTCTCCCCCTTTTTGTCAATAAATTGGAAAAGGTACAAGAACGGGATCCTAATGAAATTTTCGTAATAGACATTTCATGACCAAAGGTAAATATATATCATCTTGTTTAGATGCAATCATAAAGCCTAAGCTAAATGCATTCATCAAGGAGTTTATAAAGATACAAGATAACCCCTCTAATATTCCACAGCCGCACTCCCCACAAAGATTTAGCAATTAAGCACAAGTTCAAAAGAACTCTCCCCCATAAAATGTAATTCCCAAGGGAACAACAAGAGCGACCTTAACTTCAAAAGATAAGAAGGATTTCATTAGACTCAACAAACCACATATGAGTATGAATTTGGAATCCAAAAATAAATATTCAATCATATTAACCAAAGCGAACCAAGATTAATTTGACTAAATATGCTCAACACAAGTAAACTTATGGAGACTTAAGAAATCAACTAGATTAATCACAAATAACTCACAAATAATATAATTGTCATACTCCACCAAACTAATTACAAAAGTAATTAATTTAATTGGTCACATTCGACATAAGAAAATCTATGGAGCAATGACTAAGTTAATCATGAATAACCAACTCAGTCGAAGAAATGCTCAAACATAAGAAAACTTATGGAGTGATAACTAAATAATCACACAAGATGATTAATTTAGTTCAATCATGTTCAACATAAAGTACCTTACGGAACAACAACTAAGCTAATCACAAAAGCAATCAACTTTTGTTGTTTTAGTGCTCAACATAAAATACTTCATGGAACAACACAGTATTTACACAAAAATTGTGGATCGGAGAATCGACCTTATACCATGGAATAATCAAGGATTCATTCTATTTCCATCACCATTTTCACAATAAAATGCAATAGACATAATCCTTGAATCACAAAAGATTTTAACCTATCTTACATCAATAATTGACAATATAGGCTTAACTTTTGTGTTTGTCAAAAGTCTATTCATTCTTTTATCAATATTTGCATATCAATTCACGAATGACTTTACTTTTGACAAAATATGGGACAATCAAGTTCACGGACGTAAACACACATATCCCATAACAATACTGCAATATATAAAATCAAAAAGATTAATACTGCAAAAATCATCTTCCAAACAAGTTTAGAATTTAAACCAATAAATATAAAAACAAGAAGATGAAAACTTTGGAAATATCTATGTGTAATCACAATAATGGCTATTCCAAAACACTAGTTATTCTTCTAAATAAAACAAGAATCAATATAAGATTTACTAGACAATAAGGTAAGCTTGTAATGCATATATAAGATGATTTGTCCTTAGAGGGTAGAATCAATCTTTTTCGCCCGGATTTACACCAAGAATGGCTACCAAAGGCGTATAAAAAGATTTTTTTAGACGAAGAGGAACATATAAAGTCATTAACGACCATGCACCAAAGTTCACATAAAATGAATGTAAACAATCAAGAATTCCATAGTAACGTGTACTACTGATCATTCTTGAACTTCAATCTTTGTGATTCACTAACAACATTCTTGTAAAAGTTATAAATGAGCTTAGAAGAGTAGTACTCCAAGAATACAAGTGCCCAAGTCTTAGAGAAGTGAAACAAGTGCAATGAAACGAAGCAAAATACTCAAAAACAAGATACAGGACAAATACTAATCTTAAATCATCCAAATTCAGGAATTCTCATCTCTAATTTGAAGATAATTAAAATAGGAAGAGAATGCAAAAAGAATGAGTTCATTCCGAGTTTGGACGAAGAAGTTACGGCCAAAACAAGTTGACCGAATATCGACGTCTACAGGAAAGTCCGCGAACTTACGAGTTTGCACACGAATTTTCAAGTCCGCGAACTTAAACTCCTGGATTTTGGTTTTAAAAGATGTTATGCATATCTGGTAGGTGTACCATCAAGACCAAACATCTCGAGCTACTATTTTCAAACTTTTAGGAGAATCCAGTCGAATTCTACAGCCTTACCAAACATAATCTGTGTGCCCCAATTCTCGTGCTTCCCTCACGTATACGTAGCAGGGCATTCCTTGGTGAGGATGCACTTACAACACAATCAAGTTATGTTGAGGTGAACAATGTATTGCTCACCATGGCAGCAAGAAATAGTTACTTTCCAACAACTCTTAAATCTTGTAGCGTTGATAAACACCCAATGAACTGTTTTTATAAGTCTATCAAAGAACTTCAAGAGAACCCAAAAGGATTTGTGTTTATGATTTCTTGTTTTCCAACTTATATTTTTTTTTATGCAGATAGTTTTTAGTACTGCAAAGGGAAACTCTTTTGATAAAAAGAGATGTCCTATATTCTTCATAAAAGAAGACAATACTACTATCTTGATAGGAAGTATCAGGAATTGAGCAATGAATCAATTCATGCCTTGAGGTGATACACTCAGATGACTGAGATTTTAAAATCCTCTTGTAATTCGTTTAGTTTATCACAACTAATTAGATTATGCAGAGGAGGATAATTGCTCTCACTGATTAGTAAATCAATATCAACCTCAACATGAATATTAATCATCATAACTTGATTTATCCTGTCAAGAGATTCTTGCTCTTTCTGGAGGTATAACTCAACATCAAGAGATAAGCTCTCAAGCTTATTTTCAAGCCCTGAAAACACTTCAAGGGATTTTAAACCTGTTGGAGGTTTAGATAGAATTTCTTCTACATATTTTAATAAATCATTCATGGAAGATTTTGTAATCCCTGGATCTGGTGGTGCATTTATTGAGATAACACTACTGTCCATAGAGTCAAATCGCTACAAACAAAGACTTGTAAGGTCTTGAACGTGTTTCCTGCTCTGATACCAATTGAAAAAGCGGAGGTCTAACAACTACACCCAATATTTCGATTAGCAATCTCTATGGACAACTTCGAGTTACTTTCTAGAGAATCAACTAGACATTTAGACTCAATTAATAAAAAATATCTCAAGGAGTTATTATCTCAATCTCTCAATTTGATTTACTCAAGCAAAATACAATATTTGAGTCATAATCAAAGAGAGATAACTTGGATGGTACCAAAGACCAATATCCAAGTGTCAATCAATTTAAATCAACAACCAATAAGGTCAGATATTTTAATTGATTGAACAACGCACAACCTGTATTATTTCAAATATATAACGAAATATATTGCGGAAAAGAAATAACACAAACACCAGAATTTTGTTAATGATGAAACTGCAAATATAAAAAACCCCGGGACCTAGTCCATATTAAACATACACTGTATTAAGCCGCTACAGACACTAGCCTACTCCAAATTAACTTCGGTCTGGACTGTAGTTGAACCCAAACCAATCTCACACTGATCCAAGGTATAGTTATGCTCTTACGCCTATGATCCCAGCAGGATACTGCACACTTGATTCCCTTAGTTGATCTCCCCCACAACCAAGAGTTGTTACGACCCAAAGTCGAAGACTTTAATAATCAAATCTGTATCACACAGAAAAGTCTACAAGATAGATAAATTCGTCTCCCATGAATAAACCTATGAGTTTTGTTCCGTATTTTGATAAATCAAGGTGAACAGGAACCAATCGATAAAACCAGACTTATATTTCCAAAGAACAACTCAGTTTTATCAATCACCTCACAATAGTCTTAATTGACGCATCGAAAAAGATATTGTGGAATCACAAACGATGAGACGAAGATGTTTGTGATTACTTTTATATCTTGCCTATCGAAGATAGAAATCTCAAGCCAATTATTACAATTCTACTCGTACGATAGAAACAACAAGATCAGATCACATAACTACAAGAAAAGTAGTATCGATCTGGCTTCACAATCCCAGTGAAGTCTTTAAGTCGTTAACCTGGTTTTAGAAGAAGAAAACCAAAGGTTAAAGGAGAATCGACTCTAGCTTAGCACAACTAGTATCACATAGAATGTGTGGGGATTAGGTTTCCCAGTTGCTAGAGTTCTCCATTATATAGTCTTCAAATCAGGTTTTGTAATCAATGTTAGCTTAGTAACAAAGCATTCAATATTCACCGTTAGATGAAAACCTGATTAGATTCAAGCTAATATTTATCAATCGTAATATTGAAAACTTAACTTGTCATATACACATGTACTAGACGATTTTAGGTTCGTGTAGCCGTACCCAAACTTGAACATTGGTTGGTTCAACACTAGTTAAATCAAATGGTTAACCAAATGATAACTTTCATATCAACCATATTCTTCTTCACCATAACTAGTCCAAATGAATCAAATGAACTAGTTAGAGAGTTGTTCAATTGCTTAGATCTTTATGTACTACACAAGACATAATTGAAGCAAAAACGATGTGAGTCACTTGAATCGATTCATGAACTATAAATCCATGGTTTGCAATAGCATTCTTTAGTTTATTATGATAAGTTCACAAACATTATTTTTAGACATAACCTACTCAAGTTCGCGGACTTAAGTTCCCGGACAGAGTTCACAAAATCCAACAGAAATTCTTGGGTTCGAGAACTACGCCAGTTTGCGGACTGGGTTCATGGACTGAGTTTGTATGCTGAGTTCGCGGACTGATCTCACACACTATTCCGGACTGAGCTCACGCACTACTCCGGTTTCACTTGATCAACAAATTTCGCAAACTTCGGTTCAAGCAAATAAGGACTTATACATATATGTGTTACCACAACAATGCTTATATCCTCCAATGGTTATATTGTTTAAACTCTCATTTCAGTCATTGAAACATTCTTAGAGGATGTTATATAGTTGTTATTCACAAACTATTTTTCGTCAGAGTGATTTCCAAAATGATTGAAACATAACATGGCTTTCGTCACTAGTTAAAGATGAACTTGGCTAAAACGAAAGATTTACCAACACCTATTTAGAGAAATAGATAAGCGAGATATACTCATCTCGAAATATCATGTGTGTATAATCTTAGTCTATATAGTAATACGACTTTTGTCTCAAGATATGAGATAAATTAGATAGACTTTTGAGTGATAGATAAGTTCAAGTCTCCACATACCTTTTAGTCGATGAAGATCCACTGGTTCCTTGAGTAGTCCTTCATCTTGTATGATGATTGCTATGGAGTTCTTGATCTCAACTACACTTTCTATCCTAGTCCGAGACCTTAGCTTTAGTAGACTAGAAATCAATACTTTATAGTTTTGATCACTAACATTGACAAACATGCTTGAGATAGCAACGCATGCGAGTTCGACCTAGAAATTCTCTAATAGGAACATATCTGTTTCTCATTTTGATAACTCTCCTTGACCATGAATCTATTCTTGGAACAAGTTTGTGCCCTGCGAGGTGAATTAGAAACTTCCTTCAAGAGACTTGAAGAAAAGATGGAAAATCTAGAATCTAGAATTGATCTAATCGAAGATGATCTTGATGAATACAAAGAATATGAGAAGAGTATTCAAAGTAAGTGAAATGTTCTATGAAATTTTAATGTTTGCCTAGTAAATCTTTTATATTTCTTGTTTTGTTTAGAAGAATAACTAGTTGTTTGGAATAGTCATTATTGTGATTACACATAGCTATGTTCAATGGTTTCATCTTCTTGTTTTTAGATTTATTGGTTTAAATTCTAAACTTGTTTGGAAGATGATTTTTGCAGTGTTGATCTTTATGATTTTATATATTGCAATATTGTTATGGGATATGTATGTTTACGTCCGTGAACTTAATTTTCCCATACATTGTCAAAAGTAAAGTCATTCGAGAATTGATATGCAAGTATTGATAAAAGAATGAATAAACTTTTGACAAACACAAAAGTTAAGCCTATATTGTCAATTATTTATGTAAGATAGGTTAAAATCTTTTGTAATTCAAGGATTATGTCTATTGTATATCATTGTGCAAATGGTGATGGAAAATAGAATGAATCCTTGCTTATTCCACGGTATACGGTCGATCTCCGATCCGTAATTTTTGTGAAAATACTGTGTTGTTCCATATAATGTCTTATGTTAAGTACGTGAATAACCAAAGTTGATTATTTTATGATTAGCTTAGTTGTTGTTCTGTAAGATACTTTGTGTTGAGCATGGCCAAATAAATCGATTAATTTTGTGATTAGTTTAGTTGTGTACTTCGATTAGATTAATTATGGGTTCTCTTATGATTGATCTAATTGATTTCCCAAGTCTCCATAAGTTTACTTGTGTTGAGCATATTTGGTTAAATTAATCTTAGTTTCGCTTACGGTTAATTTGACTAAATATTCTTTTTGGATTCCAAATTCATACTTGTATGTGATTTGTTGAGTCCAAAGAAATCCTTATTTTCTTTTGAAATTAAGGTCGTTCTTGTTGTTCCCTTGGGAATGACATTTAATGGGGAGAATTCTTCTTGAACTTGTGCTTAATTGCCAAATCTTTGTGGGGAGTGCGGCTGTGGAATATTATAGGGTTATCTTGTATATTTATAAACTCCTTGATGAATGCATTTAGCTTTGGATTTATGATTGCATCTAAACAAGATGATTTACATTTACCTTTGATCATGAAATGTCTCTTACGGAAATTGCATTAGGATCCCTGTAACGGACGAGGAAACTTCCTCCCAATGGGTTGGTTTTCAGCCCATTAGCAAGGCTAAGTCTCCCGGTACGTCACTCAAAGGTTAAATAGTAATATAAAGAAAACTCTCAAATCCTGGCGAGATTGGGGTATACCCAGATTAATTGGGGTATACCCAATTTTAAAGGGACATTTTTTGTGGGTTTTAGGGGGAGGCCTAATAGGTAAGTTAAAAAAAATACCCTTATCTTTTAAAAACCTATTACCCTAAATCAGTTTTAATTTTTCTTTTCATTTCATCTTCTTCTCCTCCACAACCCTACCCTACCGGCTCCATCACCCCCACCATCACCAAAACTCGTCGATCAATTCGTTAACATCGTCGATTCGAAAACTCCGATTAATATTCATCAATGGATCCACCACGGAAGAAGGCAACTCATATGAAAGAAACTAATCGCAAACCCAATGAATATAACCCTGGAATTGCAAGTTTGGTTGCTAAGAAAGTGAAGAAAAAAACGGTTAAAGAAGAAGGAATTGAACCCGCTGAAACATGTGAAATGGTGCGCTTAAGAAAGTAAGGGCTTGTTTAAACTCACTCTAGTACTTCGATTTCATATTTTCATGTCAAATTAGGTCAAAAAATTCGAATTTGTGAATTGGAAGTTGCGACGCCGACAATGTTTTTTTTTATCGACCCTTCCGGGGTTTCATAGTTAGGGTTTGGTCGGAATGGTATAAGCTTGAAGAACCTGCCGGCTAGGTAGTTTCTATAACTGCTACTAGCAGCACCGGCAGGTAATTCAACTAAATACGTGCCGGCGTAATTTTAGTTTTAAGGAAGCCGGCATCTTATTCGTTTTTCACCATGCCGGCAACTTTTCTTTGAATGTCTTCTGATGCCTAGAATATTTTGTCCCGGAAGGGTAGTTTTTAAAATCATGTCGGCGCTTTGTCGGCCGGCAATGTATGGTTAATGGACCTTGCCGACATGTTTAGTGAAAATTCCTTGTATTTATTGTGTAAATTTGTTTTCTGGCCGGAAGGATATTTTGATGACACCCTGCCGGGTGTGGCTTAGCCGGTAAGCATATTTTGGTCGACCTTTCCGGCTATGTGTCCGCCGGATATGTTGTTTTTGTAGACACTGCCGGCCTTTGATTTTTTTCTCACTGAATTATTCTTGTTCAGGTTGCGAACGGCAAAGAAGAAAGCTGCTCTGAAAGCAGCTCTTAGTAGTCCTCCTTCAAAACCTCCTCGTGTTGGTGATAAACTCTTGTCTTCAAAATATCGAGGGGCATATGTTTAGCGGGGAACGAAAAAGATCATTATAAGAAATAATCCAGAACCACCATATGAACCCAGTGATTCAGACAACACTCCAGATGAAGACCAATCAATTCCATCTAGTAGAAGAGGTGATGATGATGATGTTGATGAAATAATTATGGCTGCTGGAGGAGGAAACAATGATGATGATGATGATGGTGATCAAGACATGCCACCTGTTGGAAGAGGTAATGATGATGATGGTAATAGAGATAAAGGTAAGAAAACCATCGAAGAGGAAATTGTTGAAGAGGAAGAGGAACAAGAAGAATAAGAAGAAGAAGAAGGAGATGGAGAACAAGTTGTTGAACCCACCGAAGCTTCAGGGTCAACTTCAACCGGAGCGAGGAAGAGGGTGATCACTAAACCACAGAATTCTCACATGCCTTCCGAACACTTCATGGTTACACTGAAAAAAGATGAGGACCCAAGGGGGACCCAAAGAGATGGTGGCAATGTTCTTTTTGGATACAAAGACTCATGGGCATGTACGATCCATAATACTATCGTAAGTAATCTTAATCCGTCTTTGTTCTTTATATAAGTGTGTAACTATCTTAATTAAATTTGCGTCAAGTGTTTGTATATCTTTTCATTTTTTTTTTTTTGGTATTTAGGATCACAAGAATGCCATCCGTCTCATGAAGCGCCAAGCTTCATGTTCAGTGGCTCATACTTGGGATCTTGACAAGGAATGTGAGGATGTGAAAGTGATTGTGAGGAACTCCGGGTTGATGCATGCGATTGAGAGTTCGAATATTAATCTTGATAAAGTTACCGTATCTGCATTCTGTGAAAGGTTCTACGGAGATACTGATACCATGTTATTCCCGTTCGGTGAGATGGCGATAACTCCCGATGATGCTCAACAAATTCTAGGCCTAGAGGTTGAGGGAAAAGCAGTCTGTGAGGGGATGGATAATTCTATATCTTTCGAGAAGATTTACGATTTGAGCAAGAAATTGTTCGGTTGGAATCGGGTTCAGACGGAGGCTGTTCTTGACATGAAGGATGGTCTTCTAACCAAGAAGTTTAATATGAAGAGGTTGAGGGACACATTATGAGATACATAGTCAATCCTTGACAGGGAAGGAATGGTGAACCCGGTGCGAATCAATGCTGCCGCGGCCGGTTATTTGCTATACTTCCTGGGCAAATGTATCTTCCCCCACAGTTCCGGAAACCAAGTGGAGGCCGGTTACTTGCAACTATTGGATCCCTTAAATAAGATGCGTGAGTATTATTTGGGTACTGCGGTGGTCTCCTTCTTGAACAATGAGTTGACAAAATGTTCTAGGGCACTCACTAAGAAAGTTAACAGAAACACATGTCTCTTCCAGGTAATTTTTGATCTAAAACGTTTATATTACCAAATATTCTCGTAAGATAAGGCTCTTACTTAACTTTTGTTTTTGCATAGGTTTGGATATATGAGCACTTCCCTTACTTGTTCAAATACAGCTCCTACATCAAAGTGGATGAGAGTGTTGCGCTTAATAGGCCAAAATCGCAAAGGTATAGTTTTAAGGGTACTAAGGATAAGGAAATTCCGCAACAGCTTACGAAACTCCGAATTGCCATCGATGAATTGACTGTGGAGGAGGTGATTTTTGATCCGTATCGGGATGCAAGAAATCAAGGTTTAATCCATCCTAGAAATGAAGTTGTTGCATTATACTATGGACCCTTGATGAATGTGTTTGAAGGATATTCAATGTACGATCCACATCGGATTATGCGACGATTGGGTTACGTCCAAGAAGAACCTCATTTCGATGAAGATAAGCCATTCTTTACTATGAACCGGGATGAGTGCACCACGTCCCAAAAAACAATTAACGTCTCTTACGCTCCACCGCCAGCTCAAGAACATTGGGACAATAGACGTGGCCATAACATCAATGTGAGTCTTTTGGACGAGGTGACCAACGGTCATGAATCTACTAAGAAATACATGGTGTGGTACTTGGAATGGGCTCGTCCTACTGTGATTAGGAAAATGACTGTAGTTGCAGGAATTCCCACAACACACCCCTTATAATATCTTGATAATTATCTCTTGATCTAAACTAATTTTGATATTAAAAGTATGACTAAAATTCTAAAAATTGTAAATAGACACACGGATTTTTACATGGTTCGATCAATTTGATCTACATCCATGATTCTCTACTATGATTGTTAAAGTTTACATTTGATTTTACATTTGATAATCTCCATTAATGGAGTTCTAAATCTAGTTTTAGGGAAGAAGATGATAAAGAAAAATACATTTTCTCTCTCTAAAAATATCTCTGAAAAATATCTCTCTCTCTCCTAAAACTTTCTCTCCCCTCAAGACTCTCTCAACTCTAAAAAAATACATCCTCCTTTTCTGGACTTAGTTGAACCCTTTATATAGGAAATTACATAGTGGGTGACAGCTAAGTTTTCCCCTTCTTTCGGATCTATTTTGCGATCTCATCGCGGTAATTACAATGTTAATATTCGCCAACTTTTGTAATCCTCGTGAAACAACATTCTTCTAATATGCCTCTCCAATCGTCAACTTCGTCATTCTTTGAATTATTTTGTGACGTTCGTGAAATGTTGTTGAAGATTTTTCAGTAATGCTCGCAGAAGTGTCGTTAATCTCTCGTGAACATAATTGTGGCGATATTCTGGTACTACATCTTGCCTCTTTTTTCTTGAATATTGCTTGAAAAGTAATTTTTAAGAAAAAATCTGTTGTTGTAGCAGTCTTTGATTTTTGTTGATGAAGGAATGAGCGAAAGAATATTGGACTTGAAAAGTATATACTTGCCTCTATTCTTTTGCGAAGTTCCATATCTTTGTTAAGTAAATAAGAAGTATTAACTCTTGAAGTGCTCGTGAAGTATGAAGTATCCCTGAAGAAATATAAGAAGTACTCATTCTTCAAAATATAAGAAGTATCCGTCCTTTAATGAAAATCATGAGTATTGCCTCTGTTCTCGTGAAATTATTACTGGATTTTTGGTGAAAATCCTAGTCCATTTTGGAAATGATTCTTGCGAGAAGATAAAGAACATAAAATGTTTTCTTGGTAATCCACAGTTGCCTCTGTTCTTTATTTATGAAGGAAGAATCCCTGAGAAAATGCTAAATGAACGAATTGCCTCTGCCTCATTTGATAAAATGATCATATTCTGCGAAATAATCATTTCTCTATGAAATTCGGAATAGTCTGCAATATCTTTGAATTAGTCTGAAAATTTATGAATGTTTTGCGAGATTCGAAATAATGCTTTGAATAGTGTTGTCATGAATAGTGGCGATGAATTGTGAATAATGCTACGAGATTGTAGACATTCCTCTTGATAAATTCTGAATAATACTTCTGAGAAACTATGAATAATATTTCTGAGAGATTCTGAATAGTACTTGCTATCTCTCTTGCGATGAACAAATCTTTCCTCCATTCTTACAAGAAAATAATTAATGTTTGAGATTATTCTATTGGTCTTATTTTGCCTTCCTAGTTAAAGGTCTTATTTCGCCAATTTTTCTCTTTGCGACAAAATCGCAGGACGTCTTTACATTTTCATGTATTGACCCATTGATCTTGCCTTATCATTTCTTAGTATTATAGCCTCTTCAGGATATTTGTCACGCGACAATATGACAGGTCTAAATATTCTTGCGAACGTAAAGTCCCGTGACATTGCCGTCTTGCGATGAAATCGCAGGACGTCTTTACACTTTC
The DNA here is from genome assembly GCA_023529315.1 of Papaver bracteatum. Taxonomy (NCBI): domain Eukaryota; kingdom Viridiplantae; phylum Streptophyta; class Magnoliopsida; order Ranunculales; family Papaveraceae; genus Papaver; species Papaver bracteatum. The sequence continues at coordinate 1,224,444 of JAJJWX010005119.1, forward strand.
ATGTAAAAACCCATTGATCTCATCTTAACTTTTTCTCTTTTGGCTTTTTGCCTCTGAATAATTTACGTCACGCGACAATATGACAGGCCTAAATGATCTTGCGATCATAAAGCCCCATGACATTGCCGTCTTAAGACACTTATCATCTCCCTAATGGAGGGTGCCTCCCTTATCTTCCCCCTGGTTTCCCCTTCAAGGAGGGAACATCGGCCATACAAGACTAGCTCCTCCCATCCAAATTTACCAACAACCAGTTGTTTTCGCAGCCTCTTGTCCTTTATGCCTATATGGCTTATAGTTACAAGACTGCACCCTAAGTGGGGTTTTCTTCAGGCCAAGTGCATCATAGCCAAGACTTACCAAAGATGGCCAGGGTAGGTTCGTCCGTCCTGGGCACCCTTGGCTAAACCGTATACCTCGGCGCCTTGGTCATACTCTGCACTTCTTGGAAGAGATCCTCGGTCGTCCAACCAGGGTATAACCTTATAAAGCTGGAAATCCAAGATCTCTCTCCCGGATAGGTTTTCTTTAACCCCAACATCTGCATGACTCAGGTTCCAGTAGCGGTATAACCTTATCATTTGAATCATGTAAAGAGATACCCCCCTTATAACGTGCTTGTAGGTCTTACATTTGCCTCTTACGAAATTGTATTCGCGAACTAGGGTGCACGCCATAAAGGTTTGTCCCATTCTTTAAATCTCTGCGAAATTATATTCGCGTTTCTCGCGATATTTTCGTGTTTCTTCATTCTTTCATTTATGTCAATTCTTTATATAATCTTGAATAATCTCGCGATTACACTCGCAACTCTGATAAAAATTTGTTTTGCTCATTTCTGTGAGTTGAACTATTCTTTAAAATCTATTGAAATCTTAGAAATATTCTTTGAAATCTTGCGATTGTATCGCGTATTTTGGAAATTTGAAATCTTAGAAATTTTGGCGATAATTTCGTTTTTTGTAACCTTAGAAATCTTAGAATTTTTTTTTTTTTTGCGATAATTCCATTTTCTATAATCTTTTGAAATCTTTGAAAAATTTTGCGATCTTTAAATTTTTTTTTTTTTTGCGATGATCTCAATTTTTATAATCTTTTGAAAATTTTTAATTCTTGGCGATTGTATCGCTGTTTCTTAATCAAATCAAAAAATCTTTGAAATATTTTGAAATCTTTGAATTTTTAGAAATCTTGCGATTATATCGATTTTAGTAAAATGTATCAAAAAAAAAAATTTGATTTTTTTTTTTAAATATTATAAATCTTAAAAATTTTCTTTGAAATCTGGCGATAATATAAATCAAAAAATTTCATTTTCTGTAAGTAAAATATTCAAGGAAATGGTACTTAGCTTTTTGGCGATTTGTTATTCTTGCCAGTTTCTCATGCGAAGTATTGGAGGTGCTTGAAAATTTAGAAGAGATGAGAAATAAACTTTTGATCTGCCTCTTGCACCCTACCAATTGTTCTAACTCTCTCTTGCGAAATTAACTTGCGAAGCTCTCGTCAACTTTCTTCATTCTTGTTGCTCTTATATGTATCTTCTCTCGTCAGGAAACTTTAGAAAATTCGTGAAAAAATATTATTGCGGTGAGGCTCGATCTTGTAATATTAACCTTCTTCTTCTCGCCAGTGACCAACTGTGCAAATTTTCTTTGTGAGCTGTATTCTCTGATTTTGGTTGTAAACTTCGCACATTGGCATAACTCCTTTGCTAGTCGAGTTCTAACCAAAGTAAACGCTATCTTCACCAAACATTTTATCAACGCAAATCCCACTATCATAAATTTTATTTGTTAATACCTATGCAAAATGGATGACATAAGATTCTCGTGAATATTATCCCCTGTGAGTATATCTGTCATGTGAAGTTTAGTACTTCTAAATCATTTTTATTTCTTATTCTCCTAAGTTGATGACCTACTTCTCAATCAAAATGTAGATGACGTTTTGCTAAATGACGATAATCCTCGCAAAATTAAAGTTTAGTACATCTACATTACTTCATCCACGAGATTAAATTTATCCACGAGATTTCTTTTATTCACGAGTTTTGCGTTTCATCCACGAGTACATCTACATCCTATTTATTAATCAACTGTTCTAACTCTCTCTTGTGATGATCACAGCTTCTTTGTTGGTGCAATTCTCAAGAAAATGTTTACGAAGTAAATACTTGCGAAGAAAATATTTGTGCTGAAAATATCTGCGAGAATAATTCTTATGAGAAATATTCCAATTTTCCCTCTGTACTTAATTCCATTCTTCACTGGCCCATTTGAGGTTAAATTTGGCTGTAGAGCTCGTGAATCATGTGCACTTCTCATTTCACTATTAATTGATAGTATAATTGGTTTTGACCTTAATTGCGAGCACTAAAGAAATTATCGTTAAATTTTTAATATTCACGAGAGTTTCGTGAAATTATCCCATCTCATTTTTAATGTATAAAAGTGTCCCTTCCTCACTGATAATCAATTAAGTCTTTAGTACGTCTTTAGTTGATGATGACACGTCTCTTAAAAATTTATGATACATCTTAACATTCGCCAACTACACTTCTTTAGTTGAAGAAATGTATAAAACTATTTATCTTTGCCACTATTAAAGAGATTCTTTGCATTTACGAATCTTCAAAGATGATGACATGTCCTTTTAATTTGTTGAAGCATTGTTCAAGTATATTAAATGCCAGATTTTGATAAAATGGAATTCCCATTTTCTTGATATGGCTATTTTCATGAATTGGCAATCGTCACTTTTTTGAGATGCCTGGACCTGTTGATGTAACCTCTTATCTTCGCTGCATTTACTTCCTTGACATCCTTGGTAATCCACAAAGTATCTGGATTTTGATTGGACTATAATTGATTATCTCGTAAATTTGTCTTTCGCTTATGATGTTCCAGCCAAGTGAAATTTTGCTTTGCAATGGTCTGTACTTCTCTTTATCACTGGATATGCCCCGTTGTCCTTTCTTTCCGCTTGGAAGAAATGATATAATTTTTCTTTCATTTCCACTTCACACCTGTACTTCTATTTATCGCAGAAATGAAATAATTGTACCATGACTCCACGAGGCAACAATAATTCTAGTACGTCACGAGCAATAATTCTTAAGTATTAAAATAAATCCTTCCCTGTCATGAGAAGCATTTCTATAGACTAATTAATGAAGACTTGATTAAATTAAGATTCTTATCATTTCATCTTTTCACGAGTTGCTCTTCAATAAGACTTAAGAATAAGAATTTCCATAGACTTGATTTTATACGTAGTCATGAGCTGTTTCTTCTCTCTCTTTTCCTGCGATGAAATAGCACAAAATGGAATTAATATCAAAACAATTACAATAAGCACACCATCATTTCATCTTTTCACCATAAATCCATTTTCCTGTGATGAACGAGCTGCTCGTTCTCGTTAGTTTTCCTTTGCCACCAACTCACTGTGAGTAATTAATTAATTAATTTATTCAGCAGTCTGAACTTAAGAAAACATATTCAGTCAATAAATTAAATATACTTACAGAAGTCTAATGATTGTATTCTCGCAAAAATTTGGATTTTCATGAAATGGATTTTAAAAATAACATTCGTAAATTTGTATTTCGCAGAAACGATCAAGATTATATTTTCATGAAACGATAAAAATCATGATTAAAATCGAGGTTTTTGTGTGTACATTTATGATCAAAATTCGTTTTAATTCAAAATATCAACCAAAATCAATTTTTATGAAAACAAAGTTTGATTGTTAAAAACTCAAAATCTTCCAGATCTAGATTATTAACATGTAATTAAAAAGATAGGAAGGAATTTGTCCTGTTTGATGCCGTTTCAATTTATTTAAAATTTTCTTCAAATCTACTCCTGCTTCCCAACATTTCTGTTTCTCTTTCTCTGTATATATTTTTCTTAAATTATGTTGTCTCTTCTTCATCGTTCTTTTCCCAAAATTTCCATATTTTCCCCTGTATCTCATAAATCCCATGGAATTCATCATTAACAGTTGTTAATTTCTCTTGATCTTCTTCAATCCAACAAGCAGTTCTGTATATCCCCTTAGTCGGCGCCAAAATATAGTTGCAGGAATTCCCACAACACACCCCTTATAATATCTTGATAATTATCTCTTGATCTAAACTAATTTTGATATTAAAAGTATGACTAAAATTCTAAAAATTGTAAATAGACACACGGATTTTTACATGGTTCGATCAATTTGATCTACATCCATGATTCTCTACTATGATTGTTAAAGTTTACATTTGATTTTACATTTGATAATCTCCATTAATGGAGTTCTAAATCTAGTTTTAGGGAAGAAGATGATAAAGAAAAATACATTTTCTCTCTCTAAAAATATCTCTGAAAAATATATCTCTCTCTCCTAAAACTTTCTCTCCCCTCAAGACTCTCTCAACTCTAAAAAAATACATCCTCCTTTTCTGGACTTACTTGAACCCTTTATATAGGAAATTACATAGTGGGTGACAACTAAGTTTTCCCCTTCTTTCGGATCTATTTTGCGATCTCATCGCGGTAATTACAATGTTAATATTCGCCAACTTTTGTAATCCTCGTGAAACAACACTCTTCTAATATGCCTCTTCAATCGTCAACTTCGTCATTCTTTGAATTATTTTGTGACGTTCGTGAAATATTATTGAAGATTTTTCAGTAATGCTCGCAGAAGTGTCGTTAATCTCTCGTGAACATAATTGTGGCGATATTCTGGTACTACAATGACTGCTGAAGAACTGTCTCTAAAGAAGAATTTGGAAGCGAAAGACCCATCAACATTGATTAAGTTCTTTGTAAGTATATTTAGAGTTGCTCTTACTATTTTAAGATTGATTGCATTACCGAATCATTCTATTCATTGTTTGTTGTTTAATTGAAAATAGTAGGAGCATTTGAAGACCTTTGGGAAGGTGTTGTTGTGCGTGAGAGAAAAAGGACAGCCTTTGTCGATTGAAGAGCAAAGCAAGCACATTGACTATGTTAACAGTGTTGGAAATGAGGATGCCAATGAAATGTTCAAGCAAATTGAGGCTAAATTAAAGGCTGAACAAAAAGCTAGGAGAGAAGCACAAGCCAAGATGAAGGCTGATAAAAAGAGGACTCGTGGTGGTGAAGGTAGCAGCAGTGGTCGTGGTGGTGAAGGTAATTCTCCAAAACGGGGCCGTGGTCGTCGTGGACGTGGTCGTAGTCAATGAATGCTTTAGTAGTTCATTTCTTTATGTTATGATGGACAAATGTTTAAGTTAATGGTGTGGACAAATGTTTTTTTAAAGTTTATGGGACATGTTTTCATTTTGGACAAAAAGTGTTGGATTTCTAGTTGTTGAATGAATGATTTGTTTTGCTTTGTAAAATTTTAATGCATAAGCCGGAATGAGTATTTAAATTTACACTGCCGGCTGTCCCAGGGCCGGCATGGTGGTGAACTGTCAGAGTGCCGGCCCTGACAAAGGAAATTGTGTAGTTATCAGAGCCGGCATGTACCAAAATGATAACCCTTCCGGCGGAATCGTAGCCGGCAATGTATTGACCCAATATAGGTCCGGCGGTTTTGTTGCAAAACAACTTTTCTCCTGATGCCTAAAATATTACACGATCGGCATGGTAACAAATTTAAGACCCTGCCGGTCTGGTTTTGACTTGTACCTCGCCGGCGGAATCAAAATTCAAATTTTTGGCAAGTACAATTTCATTGATTGACTTGTACTTGAGCACTATAACGGCCAAATTTGGGCACAATCCTATAAATACACTACTTCTCTCTACAAAACAACACACAACTATTTGCATATACTCTCCAAAGCTCATATCATCATACGCTCCATCTAACTCACTCAATATCTCTCTACAAACAACAATGGCATCGTTTGATTCAAATGAAGATTTGGCAATCACCAAAGCTTGGTACGGGGAAGATCGACTTAGACGCCAATCCTCCGAAAGGGAGGATTCCAAAACATTTTGGGCTAGGGTACACAACAAATTTAGCAGCGAGTTTGGGAATCCTAATGCAAGAAGTATTCAACAAGTCCAAGCTAGGCACCTAGTAATCGAAAATGCGATACTTGCTTTTTTAGCTCTCCAACCTCGGATTTTTAACACTCGCCCCTTCACCTTGTCCATTGCACAATTTGTAAGTAATTTTGTGGTTTTTTTTACGTACCCCATGTTGTGTTATCTTCCAACAAAACACCACTAACAAATGTAAGCTTGTTTTTATAGCACGAATCCGTGAAAGCGCGCTACATGGAAGTAAAGGGGGAAGAATTCGCATTCGATGCAAGATATCACTTCTTGGCCGATAGAATCCCGTTGGATAACCCGGACTACTTGGATGCGGTATCGTCTTCGTCGGAGGAAAATTGATGGCTTTAGAAGTTTTTGTAAAGGTTTTGTGGGTATACCTCTATGTAAGCCATCACGAGACTATAACTCGTCCACTAGGGTTGCCTAGGGGTTTAAAGGCTTGATGCACATGCTAAGTGCATTCTTTTTTCTGTTTCAATCAATGTAGTAACCAAAATTGCACGAATAAAGTGAATTACATCTTCCATAGTTTCTGTTTTCTGTTTGGCATAAGTAAAGGTCGGCAATGTTATAAATCCATAACCTGCCGGCCAAATGTCAGCCGGCATGTAAATTTTTTTTTGCTTGCCGACTTTACGACCGCCGGCATTGTAGGAAGATTTACCATGCCGAACGTAAAATTATTTTCCAATTTACTCGGCGCGTTCTTCAACCGAGAAAATGCCGGCGGTAGTAAGGTCGGCAGCTTATTCAAAGTGGAACCTTCCGGTTAAACATTGGTCGGAAGGTTATTCAAAGCAGACCTTGCCGTCTATAGAACAGCCGACAGCTTATTCAAACCATTACCTTGCCGGCCTTATGCATTTTCAAAATCAAATTTTTTTGATCGAAATCGAAATCATAAGACAGATGAAAGGTTTAATCTACTGATTTTCAAAATTTTAATTTAAACTCAATTAGTTAAATTAATCAGAGTTTTAGTGTTAATTAACAAAGGGCATATTAGCCATTTAGAAAATACAAGGTTAAGGGGCGGCTTGGTTTTACTTCATAATAACCTTATTTTGTCTTATTAGGTATACCCCAATTAATCTGGGTATACCCCAATCTCGAAAGGAAATATAAATACATTTCTTTCGGAAGTTGAGCAAAAATGATTTGTAAATGAAAAATTTCATTTCAGCTAGGGCACCAGCTATGGTGATATAGTAAAAAGAAAAAAAAATATTTAAAATGTTTGCAATAACAAGGTCTTATCAGCAAAATCAAGTAAAGTATATGGGTAAATAGTTTAGGCCAAAAAGTATGGGTCAGTCTAACAAAATGTACTGGATTAAAGAGAAATGAGTAAATATGCTAAAAATACAGCTAGGCATGTGGAAAGTTAACCAAATACAAAACTCAGCACCAACAACGATTTCAAACTTACGATCAAAATTAAAGTAAACAAGTTCCAAAGTGAGGCATAAGGTAGTGAACATGGTGTGTTCACAACAGTAAAATAAGACAATGTCCACTGCTTCAAACAAAGTCAATTGATTCAATGTAGCATTTTTAAGCTTAGTAATTTAAGTGCCCAGCTCTAAATTTAGTTTAGAAAAATCCGAAAATAACACAGAAAACACTAATGGTACACATCAGTCAAAATTCACAAAATGATTTCTAGGGTCTCATAATTATACTTAAACCACATATACATAGCAAGCAAGAGATAAACTAAAAATGAGTACATCCAAAAGAGATAGGCTAGTGCAGTTGATATATAAAGAAAAATGTCATAAAATGTACATTAGTTAACACCAGCTAATACTATCCAACAAGAAAGTATTTCCACATTTTAAATGCAACAAAATACAGCAAAAGCATGGTTCGTAGCCAACATAAGGCTACCCCAGATCAATCCCCGTGATATACATGTTATGAACAACAAAATACTAACTTTCAAAGAGCTATAAGTCTGCCGTAAGCTCCCCGGCTTACTGTTGCAAGCTCCTCTCGTCCTCTGTGGGGGGAAAACAAAACAAAACGGGGTGAGCGAATGCCTAGTAGGGGTTATAAAAGTATCGTACTTGTGCGAAACATAAATAAATGGACATGAGCAGCAGCTAAAAATGATGCACAAAACGAAATGCATTATGCAATTAAAATTTCATAATGAAACAAAGTGCCATAAATAGAGTTACTCTACTATTCCCTTGGCCAGCGCCAATGTCAGGGTAGTTCTGGATACCAGCCACCGTTACAGCTAACGGTCTTCCGGGTTGCCACTCGTAAGTGGGGGCCCAGTGGGCCTGACATTCCTATAGTAGAGTCATCTAGTTTCCTATTTTGGGCTTGTTCACAAGAAGGAAACACTCACAATACACATTATAGACAGTACAAAATTCCAGAAATGAATATATTCCAATTAACTACAAACAATGAGTTATTTCATAGAATATTGCCAAGGCACAAGCTGAGCATGAACAGAAATAGGCATAAGAGGCGGAACATTTATTATGTTGAGTTGCGCAAACAAAGCTTGTTACAAAAATATCAATCTGGTGGTGTATACCAAATCAAATGGAGGGGAGTCTTTGAGCTTCAAGGGGCAGAAAGGTTCTCTACTTACAGAACCCAAGAAGAAAAAAAAAATCAATTCTTATACTGTTTTCAAATATGAGGCTCAATGGGTCATTTTCGCAAACAGTTGATAGGCTAGTTCAAACTTCCAATACTTAAGTTATAATGAAAAAGAAAAAGACATTAGTTTAGGATAAATTCTTTCACAATAAAAATTTGGGAAGTACTCAACTAGATATTTCGAAATCAAGTGGAAAAACAAACATTTACCATCATAGCTTACTTTGTCGGATTGATGTACTCAAACAAAAAGGACAAGAAGTAAAAATGGAAAATGAAGTTCATAAACTAGCTTAAGCACCATAAAATCAGTCATGCATTTATGAATTAAATTAGTAAGAATGGTGCTCACGTAAAATATTAATTTCAAAACTTTGAAATCACTTAAGAGTAACCAGTGGACAAAAGGGACTCCAAGATCATTTTGAAACCAATTGATGTCCCATCAAAATAAAAACAAAAATGTCAATTCCAACAATTCTTTTAGGTAAACAGTGAATTTATTAGAAAAAAATAATCAATCGATAGTAATGAATTAGGAAAACAAGATCAGGAATTCAAAATATTTAACATCAGAACCACAAAGAGGAAATACCAAAGTTTCCAAGGAATTGAAATACGAAATCAATTGCAATGTAAAATGTTGGATATTTTCAATAACTTAGAAAATAAAACTGTTTTCGTTTTTGGTTTGTCACTATGATGGGGAAGTGTTCTGTGTTGGATAAACACAATGGATGTTAGTTGGAGATGAAGGGACACCTCTAATAGGTGTGATGGTTCATAAAGGACACAACCATTCCCAACAGACACCTTATGTGTCTTTTGGAAGTGAAGAGGCATCTCCAATAGGCATGAATAACCCTATAAGTAGTGAAGGAATTCTCCCATTCTAGAGAATGAATTCAACCTGTTTTCTCTCTATCTAAAGCATCATCAAAAATCTCTCTCATGTGTTCTTGGTTGGGTCAAGGGGTGCAAACCTTGAATCCAATTTCCTGTTGTAGGGCTTTCATTATATCCTGAAGGCATTATTTCGCATATCTGTTGCAATCGCCAATTTATATTGGGAGGGTAGAAATAATCGTCTAAAAGAAATCACCCGAGCCTTGAAAGCTTTTGAGTACAACAACAATTTTCTTTATGTTTATTTCATCCTCCGTTTTTACCCATATTTTCCAACAGTTTTAGACGATTAGTTTTCGTTGATGGAGGGAGGGTGCAACAATTGATTCAAAGAACGCTTCCATGATTGAATTTCTTGGAAACAAAAAGGCTTGACGTTGCTGTACTTTTACAAGATTCTGTTACAAAATGTTGGTAGTTGTTAAGTACCAAAGTGTGTAGAGAAAACGCTTACTTACTACCAACAGAAATACAAAATACTGTGTGGATCCGTGATTGGGGTTACTACCATTTTGGAACAAGAGTAAATTTGGTGCTAAGTATATTGATTTAACTTTTGTCGACCGACAAATACCTGTCTGGACATGCACGAGAAAGGAGCGAACATGAGGAGTTTTCAGAGAATTTATTTGTATCTCTTTCTTAAAATCTATATACATACTCCATTTGTTGATCAGTTTAATCTCTCTTGTGTGTGCAGAAAACAATAAAACTATAAGAACAAGAAATGAAAGAGTATTGAGAAGTACCCTTGTGCGGCTCCTCCCAGACATTAACATCTACATGAACGGATGTTGCGTTTTGGATTCAAACTTATGAACCAGTAACTGTCTTTTCAAAATTCCCTGTGAAGTGGCGGCGGAAATCTAACCAGAAGAAAACGGTTAGTATAAATTAATTTTACGTCAATAGTAATCACATGGTTTAGTCTGTTTGCTGCCGCATCTCATGGATTGAGTTTTGTAATCGTGATTGATTGGTAACCTAGAATGAAAACCACTTAAATTTTCATTTCTTCAATTTGTGACAAATTAGGGAACCTGAATTTCATGATCCATATACACATAATACATGTAGTGCTTTGAGATTGGTGTGCATCACATATGTTATTGATAAGAGCAAATCCTTTTGCACAATCTATAATCGGTGTTTAAATTTTGAAAAATTCACATTTACGTCAATTTCTCAAGAAAATTCCATGGACACTAGTTAGTTATATGTATATGGCTATGAATACCAACTTCAAAAATGAGAAAATGTCAGCATTTTTATTATGGTTTTTTGATCTCTTAAATTGAGATATGCTTTGGGTGTTTTAAAATTGCTCATAATTTGTTTGATTAGATGTCTTCAAGAAATATTGTTTCTTGGACTAGAATACCCAAAAGGTTTTGCATAAGGGAACTCAGCGACTTTCTTTTCGATCATAGTTCTTGTTGTCTAATTAAATATGTTGTATGATTGTCCAACTTGAAAGTCTTATCCCCGTAGTTCTCGGACTTAGGTATACCGACCCTTGAACTGGCAGTGATTTCATGATAAATAATCATGAAATTGGGGGAGAATTTATATGCCGTTGTCATAAAAATTTCCTAGTGTTGTAATTTGTCATAATTGTTGAGACAACAACGGTATGACATGAACATAATTCTTGCGATAAGAATTATAGGTTCCAAAATTTGGAAAATGGGATGTATTAAATGACATCGAAAAGGAAAGTGGAATACCGGTAAATATGTAACGTATTGGAAGATTGGGCGCGCGACCAAATATCCAACGATGAGGTGTTACGATATTACCGATGCATAAATTGTGAACATTTACATTACATAATGTAAAATGTTAAATAGACGTACATTGTCTATGTTTTTGGGTATAAATTTCTAGAAGATTGGGCATGAGTAGAAGAGTACTCATCATGGTATTATATTTGTTGAGATAGCAATTATATAAGTTGCCTACAAATTTCCTATGCCTCTAGTGTATGCAAGTCTGTAATGACTTCTTGTGAATTAACCGTTAATGTTAATTAGGATCACTAGAGAAGTTACAATTATTTTGTAAAATCAAATAGGAACATTTTTTAATAATGTTTTCAGAATTGATTGCATGAGTAGATGCAATTAAATGAGGAGGAATGGCTTAGAACTTAATTTGTAGAGATCCCATTTTTGGAAGAAGCCATCTCAAGCGGTCTTGATTAATTGTGAATCAGGATATGATCTATAACGTCTTTAACAAGACTTATAATGAAAAGTCAAGACATACAAGTCTTAGACAAGGAACGGTAAGTCAATTACTCAAGAAAGGAGTAATTGCAGTTAACCATTGAAACGGAGAAAATCTTGGTAGACCTACTTATGAAGAGTCTCCCAAAGGAATTAATTTCAATGAAGTATATAGAAATGGGACTAAGGTATGTGAAGGAAGGTTGATCTCCCATAGCAGAAACCCAACCTATGTTTTGAAAAAGATAAACAAGGTTCAATGTGGTACCAACAAGTTATGGCTATAGATTATGGAGCACTAACATAAAACTTCCCATTTCAAGTTAGTGTTGGTTTTTCTGCAAGAAAATAGGATGGATGTAAATCCTTAATGAGTCTGTGATTAGTAAAATGTGTCTCGCAGAAACACCTTTGAGACTTACCTATATGAGTATGGAAATGTAGGCCGTTTCCTAAGAGAAGAAGACCGTTCTCTAAAGAAGACTCATGAATAAGGATATAAGCACAAGGCCTTTATAGTGCTTGGCTACAGAACACATGATTTATGGAATCAATATGTGTGGAGACTCCGGTTTTATCATAAGAGATACTTGGTTCAAGACTAGTTTCACCATAGAATCTCGATAAGGCTTTGATTTTCTTACACTAAGTGAAGGTTCAAACCTAGAAGGTACCTATCATTTATGTATTGATTTCAGCGATGATGCTTAGTCCCAATTGTACTTGAACTACGTTGGCTTGATCCCACTCGGGCACGAGGCGATCACTTGAGTGATGCAGCCACTCCGGTTTTATAAGTTTTATTTTATTTTATGTTTTTTGGTTTTTGAAAATAGGGGGAGATTGTTGGATATTTTCAATAACTTAGAAAATAAAACTGTTTTCGTTTTTGGTTTGTCACTATGATGGGGAAGTGTTCTGTGTTGGATAAACACAATGGATGTTAGTTGGATATGAAGGGACACCTCTAATAGGTGTGATGGTTCATAAAGGACACAACCATTCCCAACAAACACCTTATGTGTCTTTTGGAAGTGAAGAGGCATCTCCAATAGGCATGAATAACCCTATAAGTAGTGAAGGAATTCTCTCATTCTAGAGAATGAATTCAACCTGTTTTCTCTCTATCTAAAGCATCATCAGAAATCTATCTCATGTGTTCTTGGTTGGGTCAAGGGGTGCAAACCTTGAATCCAATTTCCTGTTGTAGGGCTTTCATTGTATCCTGAAGGCATTATTTCACATACCTGTTGCAATCGCCAATTTATATTGGGAGGGTATAAATAATCGTCTAAAAGAAATCACCCGAGCCTTGAAAGCTTTTGAGTACAACAACAATTTCTTTTAGTGTTATCATCCTCTGTTTTTACCCATAATTTTCCAACATAAAAGTCACAGATTATTAGAAAAATTGAATTAATCACAAAACCAAAGCAATTGAAATACCAGTTGCGAGGAAAGCCCCTACCTTTATAGAGTACAAATTCAGCCAAAAACGAAGGTTGAGCTCATACTTTCTTTTGGAAATCAATGATCCTTCTTTTGCTCAAAATGATTTTGTAATTAATTTAGTGGTGGAATCCGGATCGAGGGAAAGGAAAGATGGTAGAATGACAAAAATAAGAAAATGATTTTCTCTGAAATCACTTGGTTTTGTAAACATAGTAGACAAAAGTCTCCCTAGCTTAGCTGCTCATGTCCATAACGTGTCATTCATGCGCCAATTTCCATAACACCTACTAATTAGGCACAAAAATTCCACTAAGGGATTACCATTTTGTTAAGAAAACCTAAACTTGGTTTAAGGCACTCTCCATTGTTATAAGTGGCCGGTACTAGGATATCACGCCCTCACTATGAAATTCTGTTTTTTTTTCTTTTCTGTGCCCAAAAGGGTTGGGCCAGGGCTCAAAAACTCCAAGATAAATTTTAGCGACGCTACAATCCCGTTCTTGTACCTTTGCCAATTTTATTGACAAAAAGGGGGAGAATTAATATGTAGTTCACACTATAAATACATATGGTTTTCGGATCATTATGTAAGGGGTAGTGGTTTCCATGTAAGATGGAGTATTGACTAAAGGGGAGTGACGTATCACCATAGTATTGTTGTTAAAGTTGTGATGAAATTTGACTTTGACGATGTGTAATGATACTATGACATTGTGTAACAATGATTGATCGAGAACTCTTGTTTTCTCTTTGTTATAGCTATGGATTTTCAACAACGATGATGCTAAACTTACAACCTTTGGGATCATTGGAATACTTGGAAGTGACAAAGATTTCGAGTAATGTTGAAGATTAGACGACATTTGGAATAAGAGCTACAAAGTTTATTTATATATTTTTTGTATTCCATATGTATTAATAGTTTTTCCACTAAAATTGACAAAGGGGGAGATTGTTAGAGCACTGCTCGGTCGAACTCGCATGCGTTGCTATCTCAAGCATGTTTGTATGTTAGTGATCAAAACTATAAAGTCTTAATTTCTAGTGTACTATGGCTAAGGTCTCGGACTAGGATAAAAAGTGTAGTTGAGCTCAAGAACTCCATGGAGATCATCATATAAGACAAAAGGTATGTGGATACTTGAACTTATCTATCACTCAAAAGTCAATCTACTCTATCTCCTATCTTGAGACAAAAGTCGTATTACTATATAGACTAAGATTATACACATGTAGTATTTCAAGATGAGTATATCTCGCTTATCTATTTCTCGAAATTTGTGTTGGTAAAGCTTTTGATTTAGCTAAGTTCATCTTTACCTAGTGACGAAAGTCATGTCATGTTTCAATCACTTTGAAAATTGCTCTGACGAAAAATAGTTTGTGAATAACAACTATATAACGCCCTCTGAGAATGTTTCAATGATTGAAATGAGAGTTTAGATAATATAACCATTGGAGGATATAAGCATTGTTGTGGAAACATATATATGTATAAGTCCTTATTGCTTGAACCAAAGTTTGCGAACTTTGTTGATCAAGTGAAACCGGAGAAGTATGTGAGCTTCTGTCCGCGAACTCAGTCAGCGAACTGGTAGAAGTTCTCAACCGAGAATTTATGCTGGAGTTTGTGAACTCCATCCGGGGACTTAAATCCGCGAACCCAGTCCGCTAAATTGAGTAGGTTATGTCTAAAAACGATATTTGTGAACTTATCTTAATAAACTAAGGAATGATATTGCAAACCGTGGATTTATAGATAATGAATCGATTCGAGTGAATCACATTGTTTTTTCTTCGATTGTATCTTGTGTAGTACATAAAGATCTAAGAAATTGAACAACTCTCTAACTAGTTCATTTGAGTCATTTGGACTAGTTATGGTGAAGAAGAATATGGTTGATATGAAAGTTATCATATGTCTAACCATTTGGTTAACTATTGTTGAACCAACTTATGTACAAGTTTGGGTACGGGTTTCACAAGCCTACAAACGTGCATTTCATGTGTATATAACAAGTTATGTTTTCGATCTAACGTTTGATAAATATTAGCTTGAATCTAATTTGGTTTTCATCTAATAGTGAATATTGAATGCTTTGTTAGTAAGATAACATTGATTGCAAACCCTGATTTGAGAGACTATATAAGGGAGAACTCTAGCAACTGGGAAACCTAATCCCCATACATTCTGTATGATACTAGTTGTGCTAAGCTAGAGTCGATTCTCCTTTAACCTTTGGTTTTTTTCTTCTAAAACCATGTTAACGGCTTAAAGGCTTCATTGGGATTGTGAAGCCAGATCGATACTACTTTTATTGTAGTTATGTGATCTGATCTTGCTGTTTCTATCGTACGAGTACAATTATAATAATTGGCTTTGTGATTTATATCTCTGATAGGCAAGATATAAAAGTAGTCACAAACACTTCGTCTCATCATTTGTGATTCCACAATATATTTTTTCGCTGCATCGATTAAGACTGTTGTGAGGTGATTGATAAAGCTGAGCTATTCTTCGGTAATATAAGTTTGGTTTTATCAATTGGTTCATGTTCACCTTGATTTATCAAAAGATGGAACAAAACTCATAGGTTTATTTGTGGGAGACGAATTTATCTATCTTGTAAACTTTTATATGTGAGACAGATTTGTTTGCTAAAGTCTTCGACTTTGGGTCGTAGCAACTCTTGGTTGTGGGTGAGATCAGCTAAGGGAATCAAGTGCAAAGTATCATGTTGGGATCAGAGGCGTAGGAGCATAACTGTACCTTGGATCAGTGTGAGATTGATTTGGTTCAACTATAGTCCAGATCGAAGTTATCTTGGAGTAGGCTAGTGTATGTAGCTGCTTAATACAAT
Source organism: Papaver bracteatum (assembly GCA_023529315.1). NCBI lineage: Eukaryota > Viridiplantae > Streptophyta > Magnoliopsida > Ranunculales > Papaveraceae > Papaver > Papaver bracteatum. Next base: position 1,240,566 of record JAJJWX010005119.1, read on the forward strand.
GTATATTTAATCTGGACTAGGTCCCGGGGTTTTTCTGCGTTTGCGGTTTCCTCGTTAACAAAATTTTGGTGTCTGTGTTATTTCATTTCCGCATTATATTTTGTTATATAATTGAAATAATACAGGTTGCGCGTTGTTCAATCAATTAGAATATCCGACCTTTTGGTTGTTGATTTAAATTAATTGACACTTGGATATTGGTCTTTGGTACCATCCAAGTTATCTCTCTTTGATAAAGGCTCGCAAATTTCTATTTTCTTGAGTAAAGATCAAATTGAGAGATTGAGATAATAACTCCTTGAGATATTTTTATCTAGATTGAGCCTGACTATCTAGTTGATTCTCTAAAAAGTAACTCGGAGTTTGTCCATACAGATTGCTAATCGAAATATTGGGTGTGGTTGTTATACCCCCGCTTTTTCAACAAGTTATTCAAGTAACCTATGAAACTCTATTGAGTTATCTTTTCTATTCTTTCATCATATATAAGTTCGTTACAGAGAAGACTAAAGAAATAAATAGAGATTGAAACCCTAAAATAAAAGAGACAACACATCTACTCCCTGGTCCCTACACGCGGGCAGCGGGCTACCCAACACAACGGAAAATTAATTGAGAAAATTTATGTTTAGTCCAAAAACCCGACCCGGGTTTACTGTGTAGTCCAGCACCAGAATTGAATTATCCGCTGGTCCAAAAAAGTTCAAAATCTGATGAAATTACCTCTCTACCCATACATGGTTTACACGGATACCTTTTTCATTTTTTTTTTTCATTTTTTTCTTCTCTCTTCTGCAACTTCTGAAACTCTTTCGTCTTCTCCATCAAAACTTCCTCAAAACTTGTTTTTCTTCTCAATCAATCACTCTAAAATCAGTTACACAAAAATCATAAGATTGAAGTCAAACGATTGAAAATCATCACTTACAGAAATCGAAATAAAAAAAGCTTCCGTTCTTGACCTAATTTTTTTATTGCATTCAATCGAATCGAAAAAGATGGTTACGAATAGAATAATTAAGCGGACAATTAGAGAAGAAATTGTTGAAGAAACAACCCCTTCCCCAGCAAAAAGGAATAGAAAAAGTGTTGATGATTCACCAACATAAACCTCCCCTGCAACTAAATCATCGACAAATCGAAGTATGAATAAAGTTGTTACTCCGTCACCAACAAAGAATGCAGATGTTCCTCCGAAAAAAGGTGAGAAGATCAGAAATTAATCATGATTTTGTGATTACATGTCCGTATGTACTTCAAATTGACATGCAATATATCATTAAGCACCGCTGCATACCAATATGTAGTGTTAGAAAACTAATACATATAAAATGTTAAAAATACTTGCATATCAATTTACAAGTGTGTACTACATATCAGTATGTTGTCTAATACTTCTATGATCTAACACTACATGTTTAGAATATGTAGTGTTTTTAGTGTTGAAAAATACTTACATATCAACTACATATTGCCATGTACTGTGTGAAAGCTTCTTATGAATATGTAGTGATGCATTGTTGTGTTTGTTTATGAATATGTAGTCATTTTTTGATACTGTTTTTGGTTTATAACAGGAAAAAAAACCAAAACAAAAGCAGCATTGGAAACTACTAAACCAAAAGGAAAAAAGGCTACAAAGGCTGCTACTCCTTCACCGCAAGCAAAGGGGGACAAAGCACTTACCCTGAGAGATGCTACTCCTTCACCAAAATTAAAGGGGAAAGCAAAAAAGGGGGGAGCAAATGTTCCTTCAAAAGAAGGTATGTAGTGTTAAACCAAATTAAATCTTAATAACTATGAAATATGTGATTTTAATGTTAACTTTCTACATATGCCATATGTACTGTTACATAGCAATATGTAGAGGTAGATACTTACATTCTTGTAATGATATCTACCATTACATATTGATATGTATTGCTAATAATATGTAGTTACATAGCAGTATGTAGAGGTATATACTACAATAATATGTACTGCTAAAAATATGTAGTTTCAAGTACATGGTAGATACTTTTATTCTTGATGATATAATTACATGTTAAGTTGGTATATGGATATGTAGTGTAATAGTTTTACATTCTTGTTATTGTATAGGTGGTAATAAGCGTAAGAAAGGAGCTGGAAAACCACGAAGTTTGTACCGTGGCGGTTTCAGGGGATTGTGGGGCCTTGTGAAGACTATTAAGACCACTGAAGAACTTCAGTTGAGTGAGTTGTAGCTGAAGCTGATTTCTGAAGAATCTTACGGGAACATGTTCCTAATGTTCTGGTACACCAAATTCGAGTTGGAACATTGGTTGAAGATTGAAGATGCAATGACCAAAATGTTACGCTGTTACGTGAGGGGTCAAGATCCAAACAAGCTTACATTTTTCTTTGAAAGACATGGCTTACCGAATGATCTGGTATCCACACCAGAAGAATTGGCACTTGTTTATGGAATGCCAAGAATTCCAAATAGGGAATATTATGATTGGAGGCTTACACAAGTCAATAAGAAAAGTGGATGGCGTGAAACATAATTCTTCAAAAGGACTTTCCCAGCTGATCTGAAAGGCGGTGAAAAAGTGACTAGGACAATAATTGTGAAGGCAATCTTTAAAATCCTTAAACGAACACCAATTAATCTGAAAAAGAAGAAGTCTGATGAAGAGTCTGATGAAGAGCCTCTGCAAAGCATGGGTGATCAATCAAATGAAGATTCTGAAGAATCTGAGCAAGACGAGGAAGATGCCGAAGATCTTGTTAGGCTTATCTTCCTGTATATGTGTACTTCATTATTTTTCGCAACAAGTGATGCCAACGCTTTGACTGAAAAATACATTGGTTTCGTTCTTGATCTTGAGAAGGCCAAGAATATTTCATGGCCTGACCTCATCCATTCTCATTTAGAGAAAGAGCTGAATGAAAACGTGGAATCCGTAGAACACACAAATGGTTGTGTTGTTTATTTGTTGGTAAGAATCTATTGATTTGTTTATTCTACTTTAAACATCTTTTTGTTTAGTGTGTTTTCTACATTTTGGTAGTATATCTAACACTGCGTATCAATACTTGCAGCCATGGTTTGCGGAGCATACCCATTTGGTGGCGCCCGAGGATATAGTGACAGAACCTAATGGAATGTATGTGCCAAGAGTGGCTAGGTGGAATCATACAAAGATATGTATTGAGTTCCTAAAGGATATTGATCTTTCTAAGTATCAGATAAACTTGAAGTAGATATTTTGTCGAATAAAAAGTATATGTTGATAACTAGTTATTAGTGTATATTTTATGTTCTCTATTAACTAATAAAATTGTGTACTACATATCAGTATGTTGTAGATTAAGTAGTGTTTAGAATAAGTAGTGATGTAGGATATGTAGTGTTTAGAATATGAATGATACTAATATGTAGTGTCGACATATTTATGAATATGTAGCTATACATTATTGTGTTTGTTTACGAGGGGGCGCTTCCCCCTCGACCCCCGTAGATGGTGATGCACATGAGATTGTTTAGAATAATTGATGAGTTTAGTGTTAAAACACTACATATTAGTATGAGTACATATCAGTATGTAGTTCTCCCTGTGTATCTAATAGAGAAAGAATTATAAAACACTACAAAATAGTATGTTGATATGTTATAAAACACTACGTATTAGTATGAGTACATATGTAATATGTAGTTCTCCCTATGTATCTAATAGAGAAAGAATTATAAAATGTTTTTTTTGGTAATATCTAATATGTAGTTGGTTTTTTACATTTATTTGATTCGTACCAGTTCCATGTTGATTTTAAAGACGAGATGACAAACCAAGAAAGACAAATCCTTAATCGTATCTCAAGAAGGATTCAAGAGGAAGAAAATAATGAAGCTTTTTGTTTAGATGATTATTCCGAATCGGCAGAAGAGAAAGAAGGAGAGAAAGAAGGAGAGAAAGAAGAAGAGAAAGCAGAAAAGGAAGAAGAAGATGACTCAGTATTGGGGGGAGAAGCTTGGAAGATCAAATACGATGATTTGAGGAGTACAATATCTTCCAAATTGAGTGAAGTCAACACAATGCATCAAGAGGGCGAAACGGTTGACGCTTCAAAGCTTGAGTTCATGTTGAATGAAATTTACCGGAAAGCTTTCCCTTTGCAGAGAGAAGCCAGCCCGGAAGATTATGTTAGCTTGGGATGTACACCTACTCAAAGCAAACCCAATGAAGAGTTGAATGTGGACCCAATAGTTGATACCGAAATGCAAGGTTATCAGGAAGATCAAACAGATGTACATGTCAACAACGCTAAAGTTGGTTTTTCAACACCGAAAGATCAATGTCATGCTAATGCTGAAGTTAGTTTGTCACCCGCAGTATTGAAGTTCCACGATGTTGAAGTTCAGTGTTCTGAGGTTAAAAACTGGGCTAAATCTAATTTGGAGAAAAAAGTCAAAGAGATACAAGAGAGAAAAGGAAAAGAAAACACACAGGTAAGTAGCATATCAGTACGTAGTCTAAGTAGCATATCAATATCTACTGTTACATATCAATATGTAGTGGTAGATACTTACATTCTTGTAGTGGTATCTACCATTACATATTGATATGTACTGTTCCATTCTTGTAGTGGTAGAAACTTACATTTCTTGTAGTGGTGTCTACCATTACATATTGATATGTACTCTAAAAAATATCAATATGTACTGGTAAATACTTATATTCTTCGTAGTGTTGTCTACCATTACATATTGCTATGTAACATTATGTAAAAAATCACCTAAGAAGGTTTTTGTTGACAGTTTCGATTGCTTTTTGCAGGTTGATCAACTTGAAGTTAGGTAGGAAGCAGCAAAGGAGTTGCTTAATACTATGCTAGAAACAAAGGCTTCAGTTGTAGTTAATTCGCAGAAATCTGCAGAGTATAACGCTGAGATGGCGGCGGAAGATTTTCATATGATGGATGTACCTTTGTTTACTGAGATGTAGAGTTTAGAACACATCGAAAAGCTCTCTATGGGAGATTATATAGACATGGCAAACTCCGGCTTTGTAATTTACGTCGAAGAGTATGCTGACCTCCTTCCAAGTGGTGCTGCTGATCAAAACCTTGGTATTTTTGGCATTGACTTACAACAATGTTTTCATAATTTAATTGGAAGAGATTTGGAAAACGTAAAATTTATTCCACACACAACTAAGCAACAAGAACCCATTAAACCGAAAGATGCATGTAAAGTTACAGCTAAGCAACAAGTTACTTTGGAGGTTCCATCAGAAGCTACTGTGGAGGTTCCATCACAAGATACTTTGCAAGTTTCATCACAAGATACTTTGGAATTTCCATCGCAAGATGTTTTTGAAGTTCCATCACAGGTACTGGATGCTAATTTTTGAATATGCGTACTTAGTTTCAGATAAAAGGTGAATGTTAATCAACAACTATGTTGTGTGTTTACATATTGCTATTTTTTTATGTTGGTAAAAATGCAGGAACCAATTACACCAAGCCAGAAACAAAAAAGGGTTGCAATGATCAAAAAGACCGTCAAAGGGCCCGATAGGAAGCAGTTCACACCTGCCAGACCCGTTACTCGTGCCCATCCTGCAAAAAAGACAGATAATATTTACGAAAGTGGAAGTAAGTTCTCTCCATCGTATAAAGAACCTAAGAAGCCGAATGATGGAGCAACAGAACCTAAGAAAAAAAAGAAGCTTAGATTGCGCCGCAAATCCTTCCGGAAACTGAATAAATCACCATTCTATAATGACATGAAGGATGAACAAAAGGCTACCCTTTCCACATTCATCGATAATGCAAAATTGCTTAGTTGAGTTATTGGTATCCATGCTTACTACATATTGATTTGTATACTGGATTTGTATCTCAGTATGTTCTGTTACACAGTATGTATTATTTGTATACTAGATTTGCATATCAATGTTTTGGATTGTTGATACGAGTAGCTTAAACTAATCTTATGGAGTGGTTTAAACTTGCTTTATTTAACAATCAGTACATATCAGTAAGTAGTGCTTTATTTAACAATCAGTACTAATCTTATAGAGTGGTTTAAATTTGCTTTATTGATTGTATTCTTGTTAATTTCATATTTGTATACTAGATTTGTATCTCAGTATGTTCTTTTTCTCAGTATGTACTATTTGTATACTAGTTTTGCATATGTAGTTGTGGATTATCTCACAACTACACCCTCAGTAGAATCCATTAATTTGATATGATGATCTCAATTATTTGATGTGAAGATGAAGATTAAAGTACTAAAATTGTAAAAGGAGACACAAAGATTTTTTACATGGTTCGATCATTGTGATCTACATCCATGGTTCTTCACTAGTGATTGTATGTAATTACATGACTTTACAATTGAGACTCCATTAATGAATATTTGGAGCTCTAGATTTTTGGGGAAGAAGATGATAAAGAAAACAAAATCTCTCCTAACATTTTCTCTCTCCTCCTAAAATCATCCTCTCTCTAAAAAAAACCTTTCTTTTTTCTCATGCCTAAATGGCTATTTATATGATTTTACAAAATGTTGACAATTAAACTGTCTTTCAACTTCGGACTTGAGAATTACCCTGCGAACCTTCGCAATATACCTCGCAAATATCTTGAACCTTCGCAAATATTATTGTTGCGTCATTAATTGTTCGCAAGCATAATAATGCTGCGAGATTCTGCTCCTACATCTTGCCTCTTTTTTCTTGAATATTGCTTGAAGAGCGATCTTTAAGAAAAAATCCGTTGTAGTAGTCTTTGATCTTTGTTGATGAAAGAACAAGCGAAAGAATATCAAACACAAAAAGTATATACTTGCCTCTATTCTTTTGCGAAGTTCTGAAGCTTTAAGAAGTAATTAGAAGTATCATCTTGCGAAGTATGAAGTGTGCGAAGTATCTTGAAGAAGTATGAAGTATAAGAAATATAAAATATCCTTGAAGAAGTATAAGAAGTACTCAATCCTCGAAATATATATGAAGTATGAAGTATCCTTAAGAAGTATAAGAAGTATTTAATCCTCGAAATATATAAGAAGTATGAAATATCCTTGATGAGAGTGATAAATATTGCCTCTGTTCATGTGAAATTATTATTCCATTTTTGGTGAGGATTCTTGCTGAGAAGATAAAGAACATAAAATATTTTCTTGGGTATCCATAGTTGCCTCTGTTCTTTATCTATGAAGGAGAATTCTTAAGAAAATGTTGAATAATTAAATTGCGTCTCTATTGTTATGTTGCCTCTGCCTCAAGTGGTAACCCTGTTATCTTCTGAATATTTCTGCGAATTTTTGAGTTTCTCTGCGAATTTCTGAACTTCTGAATAGTGCTGCGAATAGTGTTGCGAATATAGTGTTGTGAATAGTGTTGCGAATTATGAATGGTCCTGCGAATTATGAATGTTTCTGCGAAGTTTCGCGGTATTATCCTGTAAAATTTTGTAAAATACTTGTGCGAATATAATATTTATGTAATGATTATGTTATGAAATGTGTATGCAATGCTTATGCCATGAAATGCTTATGCAATGCTTTTATGATGCGAATATGATGCTTGAATGATGCGAGTATGATGCTTGTATGATGCGAATGGTTATCTATTGCAATGTATATTTCAAGTTTCTGTTACTTAGCTCATTTTTCCATGTTAAAATTGATGTAATTTTTAAGTTGCTTCCATTCCTGCAATATAATCATCTTCACAAGTTTATTTGCGTATTCTCTTACATGTATCCGTCCTTGATTGCGAATGAAATCGCCTCTTTTGTTATGACTTCGTGATATATATTCTTGTAAAAATTATTCAATGATATTGATGAAATTTCCTTCTATTGTCTTCTTTGTTAGGACTTCATGATATATATTCTTGTAAAGATTCTTCAATGATATTGATGGAATTGTCTTCTTTGTTAAGACTTCATGATATATATTCTTGTAAAGATTCTTCAATTATATTGATGGAATTGTCTTCTTTGTTAAGACTTCATGATATATATTCTTGTAAAAATTCTTCAATGATATTGATGGAATTAATTTCATTAATTGATGTGGTCTTATCATGCCTTCCTAAGTAAAGGTCTTATTTTGCCACCTCTTTTGTGATAATATTTTTGTGTTTGCGATAATATGACAAGGCTGAACATTCTTGCGAATATACAACCTCGTGACATTATCGTCTAGCGATGAAATCGTAGGACGTTATCACACTTTCATGTAATAACCCATTGATCTCATCTTATCTTTCTTTGTTATATTCTGCGAGATCTCTTTTTTTTTAGAAGGCTCGCAGAAGTAAAGTTGTTGCACAAATATGACAAGCCTTTATGTTCTTGCGAACAATAAGCCTCGTGACATTTGCGTCTTATAGCACGTATCAGCTCCCTAATGGAGGGTGCTGCCCTTTATCTTCCACTTGGGTTCCCCTTCAAGGAAGCGTACATCGACCATACAAGGTTAGCTCTTCCCATCCGGTTCTGCAAACAACCATCTTTTGATCGCAACCTCTTATCCTTTTTGCCTATAGGGCTTATAGTTACGATGTTGCACCCTATGGGGTATCTTTGGGCCAAGTGCATCATTTTCCAAGACTTGTCAAAAATGGAAGATGTGCTTCAAGCCCACCCGGTACTCTTGACTCAACCGTGTACCTCGGCGCCTTGATCGTTTTCTGCACTTCTTGGGTAAGACAGTATGCCTTAGTCGCCCAGCCTAAATCATGTTACACCGCATAATATTGCGTAATGTCGCAAGATTAGGTGAGAATCCAAGGTGTCTAACCCGGATAGGTACCCCGTTATTTGGTTGTACCCCGTAAAGTTCCATGTACTCATGTGCCTTGGTGGTGTTCCGGTGTCCCTGAGCCATGCTTATAGGTACCCCCTTAAATGACGTACTTTAGGACTTTGCCTCTTACAAAATGTTGCTTCGCGAACTAGGTTGTACGCCACAAAGGTTTGCCTGTGTAATATTTCTGCGGCTTTCTTTCTTTTTTGAAAGCTGATCACAGATTGCGGTCTTTTATTCGCAAATTGCGGTCTTTTCTTCGCGAGTTAATGTGTGCGTCTTTCTTTAATAAAAGCTAATCGCAATTGATTTTTGGCGGTATTTTTTCGCCTTTTATAAATCGAATCATAATTCTCTTTATTCGTAAAAACTGATCATAAATTTTTCATGTATATAAGATGTTGAATGTTTTCATAAAATCTTTAGTATAAGAAGTATGAAAAGTATTCATATCATGTCCTTAAATCAAAATTATTCTATAGAAATATATAAATTTAATTTTCTCTATTTTTTGTAACTTTGAAGTCTTTGTAAATTTTTGAGATTTTTTAATTTTTGCGATGAATTTATTTTTGAATCTTGCGATTGTATCGCTTTCCACCAATCTAAAAAAAAATCTTTGAAATATTTTGAAATCTTAGAAATTGTAGAAATCTTGCGAGTATATCGCTTTTGGTAAATAAAATCAAAAATCTTTTGTCTTCTGTAAATAAAATATTCAAGGAAATGGTACTTATATCTTTTGGCTTGTTGTTGCCTCTTGCGAAGTATATGAGTTAGTTGAAGATTGAGAAGAAATGAGAAATGAAGCCTTGCGAAATTAACTCTTGATCTGCCTCTTGTATAATGTTTTGTGCCATACCAACTGTGCTAAGCTTCTTTTGCGAAGTAATCATGTATAAGAAGTTTTTATCTATGCTGCGAATGTTCACAAAATAAATATTAGAATTATTTGTTTGTGATGCGAATGTTCAGAAAGGAAATATCAAAAGTATTGAGTACTTAGCTCGTCTTATAGTTGATGTCGATATGCGAGATAAAATCAATTGCTGTTGAGTTGTATGGAAGAGCTTGGTCACAAATGTTATCGAATTGTTACTGTTCACGGGCTTTTGCGAACATAGCTTATTGTTGCGAAGTAATAATTGTATTAGTAGGCTTGGCCTGACGAATTGGGCTACTTCAACATTGTTGGCTCGCAAAAGCTATTCTTCTCCGATTTCTATTATTCGCAAATTTGCCTTTTTCGTTTCATTTTTGTGTGGTGAAAATTTGTCTTCTTCGCAGAAATTGATACTTGGTTGCTGTGAGTTGGACTTAATTCATTTCTCCCTTTCTCCCTTGAAGTTCTAAGATTAACTTGTTCTCTTCTTCATGCCGTTTCCTTATCTCATTCTTCATTAGACGTGTATCGAGTGACGTTGATGATTCCCTTCTTCTCTCGAAGATGCATATTTGTACTGTAAACCTATTTTCCTTCACCTACAGGAGAGCTTGGCTTTCCCCTGGACGTTCACTATCATTATTTTATGGTACCAATGAATTTCTAGTTGAATGCGATCTTGAAAGTCTTCCAAAAGGGTTTACGGATCTTCATGTAGTCTGATTTGGGTTTATCTGTTTGTTAAGGTTTAGACTATCAGTTGCTTGTTCTGAACTCTCTGGAATTGAAACGTGGGTTTGTTCTGCTGTTGTTATATTATTCACTATCATTGTTGACTCAGAATGGTTCCCATCGTCTTCAAAAACATCAATTACTAAACCACCCGCGTTAAGAGCAGCTTTGTGAGCCATAACTTCAATATTAGATGATAACTTGTGAAGTAAGGTTGCGAAGTATTCATTATTGTTGTAAAGGTTCGCAAGGTAAACGTATTTTGTCTTTGGCTGCTCTCAGTAAACATGCAAAGTAAACTTCGCAGAAACGTTCATGTGCCATTTCTTTCTTTTGTTTTTTATTTCGTTCGCTGGTTCCTTCGGATATCTTCTTCGCAAAAATGGTGTGGTTCCCTCTCATCATTTGTTTTTATTGGAGTAGCTATCTTCGTTCGCAGAACTTCTTCTTCCCTATTTACCTGATGACATAAAGTTATCTTCGCAAAATCTTTTCCACCGTGTACTATTCCTTCTTCTTTGAAGTATCTCTCCTTTGAAACTTATTTGCTCGTTCTTTAACTAATTTATTCTTTAACTTCAGTTCTTCGCTAGTAGCACTTAATTGCTTCTCTAACTTATCTTAGTTCTCCAACTAAAGATTATGATTCATTGAAATGTTCCTGCCTTATATTATGACTGAGCTGTGCGAAATCATATGCCATGTACGTCTTTATAAGCTTCGAAATTCGCTTGTTTTGTGCATCTTTGTTAGCCTCTTGCTCCTGAAGAATTATGCTTCGTTGATGATCGCAAAATTAATTTTCGCTGGTACTTCTCTTTGTTGGAACGATATTTCTTCGTTGGTGATGTAGTTAACTTACTTCTCAGGAATTATTAATTTCGCAAGTACTAAATTTTACGAACTGATAACTGAGCTGATGGTGAACTTCATCTGCACCTGTTGATTTTAAAGTTCTTTGCTTGTTGTGACCACTTCGCTGCAAACAAAGATTGAGAATTTCTTTCCGTTATTGCAGTTGTTGATTTTTCTTCTTCATATGTGACCAATCCTTTTGATAATCTATTCCTGCTCTAATTATTTCTTCGTCCGTCCATGCGGTTTATTCTGTTTCTGTTCCTGTTCCATGTACGTGATGAAACCATAGTATCTTTTATTTCGCAAAAACTTTACCTGCATCTTGTCTCGAACTCCAGAACAATGAGTTTATTTCTTCACCTATAATTGTTTTATCTTCTCCATTCCTTTCTTTGCTAAGACACTAGAACTTCGCATGAACTCGATTATCTTCTCAGCAAATTATTACTTCGTAAATCTCAAAACTTCATGTCAACAAGGACGTTCCCTCTTTGTCATGAAGATGAATCAAGGTAGTGAGCAGTGATTGTGCCTTCACCGTAACCACCAACTTGAACTAATGTGGGATGGATCGGAGTCAAATAAGAAATATTATGGTTTACGTCCTTGTGGTGTCTGCGGTGATCAAGTCAAAGGTCTCTTTTACATTTGTTCATCTGGTGCAGAGAAACGCACTGATAATGAACATTTCTTCTTCATCCATCCTTTATGCTCCAAATTTCCATCCCAGATGCGCCATCTAATTGATGAAAACCATCCTCTCAAGTTCCAATCAGTCCCTGCTATTCCTAATTCTATGTGTGCTATATGTAAAGATGTTGTTTCTGTCTCTCCGTGGAGTTATAGATGTGATCCATGTCGTGTCAATGTCCATATTAAGTGTGTAAATCTTCCATTTGATAATCGTCAGTACTTACCACGATCACCAAGGAAACATTTCAGCTGGGAGATTTCTCGACTATCTGTGTGATTTCTACCTTCTTTCATCATCTGTTTTAATTTTCTCTGGTGATTTGTGGTATGAGCAGATAAAACTTCGTTAGGTTTAGTGACACTTGTTACGGGAAATAGCTATCTTTGTTGATATTTTCTTGCATCAATGAATAACTTCTTTGTTGAGATTTTCTTCCCTGTTTCTAGCGCCAATTATGTAGTTTCGGATTATCTCACAACTACACCCTCAGTAGAATCCATTAATTTGATATGATGATCTCAATTATTTGATGTGAAGATGAAGATTAAAGTACTAAAATTGTAAAAGGAGACACAAAGATTTTTTACATGGTTCGATCATTGTGATCTACATCCATGGTTCTTCACTAGTGATTGTATGTAATTACATGACTTTACAATTGAGACTCCATTAATGAATATTTGGAGCTCTAGATTTTTGGGGAAGAAGATGATAAAGAAAACAAAATCTCTCCTAACATTTTCTCTCTCCTCCTAAAATTATCCTATCTCTAAAAAAAACCTCTCTTTCTTCTCATGCCTAAATGGCTATTTATATGATTTTACAAAATGTTGACAATTAAACTGTCTTTCAACTTCGGACTTGAGAATTACCCTGCGAACCTTCGCAATATACCTCGCAAATATCTTGAACCTTCGCAAATATTATTGTTGCGTCATTAATTGTTCGCAAGCATAATAATGCTGCGAGACTCTGCTCCTACAGCATATCAGTATGTTCTGTTATACAATATGTTTGAGGATATATCAGTATGTTCTGTTATACAATATGTTTGAATACTAACCTTTACGTTGTTATTTTCAAGTTAAATTTCTTGGAGAATGGGAGAAGGTGGTCTTTGCGTAAGTGGAGGTACAATTGATGACTTGGTACAGAATGATTTATTAGATCAAGATCTTCTCAACTACGCACAATACAAGCTTAAGAACAAGCTTCAGAAAGAGCAGCCAATGAACGAAATAGACGGAAATACTTGCCTGTCTTGCATCTGGATCCGTCCGCTTGGGTAAGTTGTTATCTTACAGTTTATTTTTTACTATAGCACATGTTAATATTCAAAGTATTTAGGGATCGGTACACTACATATCTAAACATAATTATATATAATTATTCAAAGTACATCCATGTTTTCAGTTTAATGTCGAGTTCCCGGAAAAGCTCAAAGGAGGAGCAGACGATTCTGTTTACAAACCAATATTGGAGATGGATCAAGGTATCAAGAAGATTCTTGTACCAATGTGCCATCACAATCTTCATTGGACTCTACTTGAGTATGACTGTGAAAAAATGGTGTTCAACCACTACAATTCTTCTAAGGCTGAATGGGGACCAATATGTTATCAAAACGCCACAAAAATGGCAGATCACATGTACAAACCTATCAACATGTACTTGGTGGAGAAGAATAAAGAAACATTGAAGAATGTAATAGTCAATGAATGTGAAGTACCCCAACAAGGTGGATCACCAGACTGCCTACTATTTGTGATGCATTTTATGAAGATGAAGTCGAAAATCAAATTTGTGGGAGTATCTTTAGGAGATGATGATGAAGTGCAAGTGAAGATTCGTAACAAAAGGGTCTCGTTAGCATGAAAATTGCTGACAGCATCTCCAGCGGAAATCAGTTGGCAAAACTGACGCAATAGATCCTAATTGATAAAAGTAGTATGACGGTACATTTTAATATTTAGCTATTTTATATTTTTAAAACATACAACTTTTCCTTTTACTAGTTATTTTTTCTTTATCTTTAAGAATGTTCAAGAATGTTCAAAAACTTGGGTTAACTTTAATGTAGAGATATTTCAATTGTGTTACTTTGTTGTGTAGTTGTAGTTGCAGAATAACCTACAACTACACCCTCAGTGGAATTGATAAAACTTAAGAACTTCTTGATGTTGAATGACAACTTTTTTATTAATTCTCTCAATTGATTACAAAGAAGTATCTAAATGGAACTAGAATAGTTACAACTTTCTCTATTCTCTTTCCTAAGATAATTTCTAATACTCACCAAAAGAACCTCTCGAATTTTACATTTGAACTCCTATTTATAGTGAAATTTGTACAGCTGTATATGAATTGTGAAGTATCGCAATTCATCTTCGCAAGATTATTCTATCTTCGCAAATCTTCATACTTCCCCATGCTTCCTCTATCTTCGTATTGTTTTGTAACTCTTTCCTCTTATATTTGTCATGATGTTCGTAAGTTAATGCCTTGTGATATTCGGTACCTACATCTTGCCTATTCTCATGTCAATTCTGCGAAGAAGAAATGATTGTGAGAACATAACCGTTAATTAGTCTTTTAGAATTTGGACACGTCTTTTGTAACCGTCCTTTTCTAGTTATTCCCTTATATAAACTCTTTTATATTCTCTTCCTTTTCTTCTTCTTATTTTCTCTTTTTACTTCTGAAATTTTGTCTTCTTATCACTCTCTCCGTTACCATTTTCTCCTCCTGTTCATATCATCATGAGTTCTCCAAGGTAATTTTCTTCTATCTTCACGTTTTTCACTTGTTTTCCTCTTTGATTTATGTATAATTTATTGTTTGATTTTGGTTTATTTCAACAAAACTATTCCCCAGGTGAAATCTCCACCCAGAAATTCAAGCCCTAATCTTCGAAGAAGAAAGTCCGAGAATCAAAAGGTAGTTAAAATACTCTGTCTTCTTTTATGAACAATATATTGTTGCCTCAGTTTTTAATCTACATTTTGATTCATAGGCTGGTGAAAAATCCAACCCCAACAAGAGATCTCGAGTGATTAAACCCACACCAATAATTTCAATTGATGACTTCCTTCCAGAGATGGATAAGGAATTTCCCTCTCCTCCTCGTGAAAATACTTCTTCGCAAACTCCTGCCTCTACTCCATTACCCAGTTTTCAATCTCCCACTAATGTCAATTTATCAACACTTCTTCAAGATCAACCCTCGCAAAATACTTCTTCAACATCTTCTCTTGAAAAGCCTATCTTGACTCCTAATCCTTTGAGTGCTATTTCTCCAGACAATTTACAACTTGCTCTTATTCCTTCAAATTCTTCTCCTCTTCCTCAAGAAATTCGAGATGGAATTTACTCAACTTTTCGAATGTTATCTGAGGTTTTGAATAATACTGCGAAGTCTACTAATGTTCGTTCGCAAAATGAGTTTTGCGAAGCACTAAATAGTTTCATCAATCCTGATATTTCTACTTCACGCCAATCCTTGGAAAAAGAAGTTGAATTGCTTCGCCAATCTCTGAAGTCTTCAAGAACAGAATGTGAGAATCTCCGCAAAGAGAATTATCAGCTTCAAAATGATTCTCTTGATTGTGCAATCCTTCGCAAAAGGAATGATGAATTGAAAGGTATGATTACTATCTTCATATTTTCCCCTTTAGTTTACTTTTGTTCTTCATATGTTTGAAACACCCATTAAAACCCATTCCCCTTTATAGAATCCATCCAGAAATGTAGAAGATTGGTACTTCGCCATGAATCAGATGCAACAGAATATCAAGCCAATCATGAAAGCCTCTTGAACCAATTCTCCCATTTATCTAATCTTTATTCGTGTGCTCTTGATAATTTTGATGCCCTTTTTCAAGAGAATACCCAACTGATTTACGACCGAAATTTTTTGAATGATGACATATCTCAACTTACTTCTTCTTTAACTAAAGCCGGCTTGAGAGTAGAAACCTTATTAGAAGAGAACAAACCTTATCAGAAGAGAAATGCTCGTATTTGAATACAATGATCGTTTCTTCGCAAAAATTAGATACTCTTCAGAATAAATGTTGCGATCAAGAAAATCTTCTTTCTTTGTTAAAAGGTGAACTTGTGGAATTAAAGAAGTCTTCAGATGCAAAGAGAAGTTCTTTTGCCGTTGAGAAGAAGTCCCTTATTAATAAGAATATAATCTTAAGTACTAAGAAGAATCAACTTGAAGAAGATTATTCTGAACTAAAAAGTCTTAATACCAAACTTGCGAAGGATAAAAATTTTCTTCTTTCTAAAGATCAGAAGCTTCAATCTAGACTTAAAGGATTAGTTGGTGATGGTTTTGATAATGCGATGGATCAGATGAAGAATTGTTGTCTATCTTTAGCTCAATCTCTTATTTCTCAAAGAGAAGGTAGTCATTAAAATTTGATTGCCTCTGATGTATCTTTAAATTTTGTTATATTCGCAAATTTGACCCTTTAAATTTTGGTTTACTCGCAGAATCTGAGAACAACCTTCGCAATGCTAAGGATGGATTAGAAGCCTCCTGTTCTGAGCTTCGTAAGAAAAATGCCTTTCTTTCTACTCGCTTAATCAATTCTCTTGATCGTGCTACTCGGAGATTCAACTATCTTGCTTATTCCAAAGATATCGAAGATACCAACCATCAGAAAGCTATACTTCGTGAAAGTCATCTGAAAGCTCAAGTCTTTGCGAATAACATTCTCTTATCAAGAGCTTTGCCTCCTGTGAAAATTACTCCTCTGAAAATATCTGACGATGAATTTGTTCGTGAACCTGATAGTGATTTTGATTATGAGAGTGATGATGAAGGACTTGATGATGAAAAAGAATCTATTCCTCAAGGAGATGTTCCTGTTGCAGATTCTTCAAAGGATGATATTTCGCAAAAGTCGAAAGCTGCTAATGACCCTACTCATCTTAAAGATCCAGCACAGAGTGTTGATGAAGCATAATAATATTCTTTCTCAAATTATCATTTATTCTCTTGTTCTCCTTTCCTTTGAACTCCTTCTCTCAGCTACTGTTGGTTTTCTTTTTGCTAACAATTATGCCTACTATTTTTGTTCTTTTAAGAAGTACATTTGATATTTTGCGAAGGTAATTTGACCTTTCTTAAATTGAATGCTTTCCTTATTTGCATCATTTGATCACATGAAGAGAAATAATATAACTCAAAGAATATAGTTTAGTATCTCCTTTCCCCCTATTATTGCTCTTCAGATGATTAAACATTGTTGGAAGTATTAGAATATCTGCCCTAATTCAACTTACGAAGCTTCAGCTTGTTGCGATTGTGAACAAGAAATTCTCCCTTTGAAGTATAAGAAATACGAGGTATGAAATATCCTTAAGAAGTATAAGAAGTATAAAATATCTTTAAAGAAGTATTAGAAGTATTCAATCCGTAAAGAATTATCCAATGTATGAAGAAGTATAAGAATTATTCAATCTATGAAGAATTACCCAATGTATAAAGAAGTATAATAAGTACTTAACCTTCGCAAAATAAAGTATCTGTCGAAGAAGTATAATAAATATGAGACGTTCTTGAAGAATTATAAGAAGTATTCAAGTTGTGGAGAAATATTCAGTATATGAAGAAGTATAAGAAGTATGTAATTATCGTAAAATTTAATGAATACGAACTATTTGTTTTTGATTGCGAGCAAAATCGCATCTTTTGTTATATCTTCATGAAAATTCTTCAATAGGGATGTCTTCTTTTTTAGTACTTCATGATTTATATTCTTGTAAAAATTCTTCAATGATATTGATTTGAATTTGTCTTCTTTGTCAGAACTTCATGATATATATTCTTGTAAAAATTCTTCAATGATATTGATGGAATAAATTTCATTAATTGTTGTGGTCTTATCATGCCTTCCTAAGTAAAGGTCTTATCTTGCCACCTCTTTTTTGATAATATTTTTGTATTTGCGATAATATGACAAGTTTGAACATTTTTGCGAATATGCAACTTCGTGACATTATCGTCTTGCGATGAAATCGCAGGACGTTTTTACACTTTCATGTAATAACCCATTGATCTCATCTTAACTTCTTTGTTATGTTCTGCGAGTTCTCTTTGGATATTTTCTTTTTTTTTTTTTTTTTTTTAGAATGCTCGCAGAAATTCAGTTGTTGCACAAATATGACAAGCCTTTATGTTTTTGCAAACAAGAAGCCTCGTGACATTTGCGTCTTATAGCACGTATCAGCTCCCTAATGGAGGGTGCTTCCCTTTATCTTCCCCTTGGTTGCCCCTTAAAGGAAGCGTACATCGACCATACAAGGTTAGCTCTTCCCATCCGGTTCTTCAAACAACCAGCTTTTGATCGCAACCTCTTATCCTTTTTGCCTATAGGGCTTATAGTTACGAGGTTGCACCCTATGGGGTATCTTTGGGCCAAGTGCATCATTTGCCAAGACTTGTCAAAAATGGAAGATGTGCTTCAAGCCCACCCGGCACTCTTGACTCAACCGTGTACCTCGGCGCCTTGATCATTTTCTGCACTTCTTGGGAAAGACAGTATGCCTTAGTCGCCGAATCTAAATCATGTTACACCGCATAATATTGCGTAATGTCGCAAGATTAGGTGAGAATCCAAGGTGTCTAACCCGGATAGGTACCCCTTTATTGGGTTGCACCCCGTAAAGTTCCATGTACTCAGTGCCTTGGTGGTGTTCGGTGTCCCCGAGCCATGCTTATAGGTACCCCTTAAATGACGTACTTTAGGACTTTGCCTCTTACGAAATGTTGCTTCGCGAACTAGGTTGTACGCCACAAAGGTTTGCCTGTGTAATATTTCTGCGGCTTTCTTTCTTTTTTGAAAGCTGATCACAGATTGCGGTCTTTTATTCGCAAATTGCGTTCTTTTCTTCGCAAGTTAATGTGTGCGTCTTTCTTTAATGAAAGTTAATCGCAATAAAAATTTTGAAATTCGTAATTTTTGCATATTTCCTGCGAACAAACAATATTCGTAAAATTTATCATGAGTTTTATGGATAATACCTTTTCAAATACAGTCTATTCCAAGGTATACCAAGTCTCAAACCCATGTCTCTCCCTTCTGGATCCATCAGCCGATAAGCTCCGCTTCCCACAACCTCTTTGATAACATAAGGTCCATCCCATTTTGGTGCTAATTTTCCTCCATTTTTTTTTTCTGATATGGAGGTGTTTCTCGCATGACCAAATCACCTGGTTGATATTCACGTTCAATGACTCTCTTGTTGTATTCTCGAGCTAATCGTTCCTGATAAATCTTCATATGGTGCAACACCTTTTCTCTTTTTTCTTCCAAATCATCCAGTTCACTTAATATTACCCCTGCACCTAAATTTCTTTCCCAAGCTTCTTTCTTTGTTGTCGGAATTACAACCTCTGTTGGTAATACTGCTTCTACCCCATATGTTAAGCAATAAGGAGACATTCCAGTTGCCTCTATTCTAGTTGTATTGTATGCCCAGACTGCACTAGGTACTTGCTCGCACCACCCTTTGAGATGTCCTTCTAATTTCTTTTTGATTGTATCTGCGATTGTTTTATTTGTTGCCTCTGCCTGTCCATTAGCTTGTGGATATAACAGAGTTGATTTCCCACATTTTATCCTAAAAGCACTTAGTAACATATCTATATTCTGCCCTTCAAATTGTTTTTTGTTATCGATATACTAACTGTCTTTGGAACTCGTATCTGCAAATGATGTTCTCAAATATGAACGTAAAAATATCTTTATCACAAATATCTTTGTCTCGCTTTTACTTCGCGAGCTTCGTGAAATAATCTGTTGCGACTATCAAATATCGCCTTTGTCCGGATCCAGGGAAGAAATGGTCCAACAATATCCAACCCCCATTTCTCAAAAGGCCAGCAGCTTGTTGAAGAAGTTAATGTTGCCCCTGGTGCATGGATTCTTTTACCATGTCTTTGACATTCCTTGCATCTTCGTACGAACAATTTTGCGTCTGTATGCATATAAGGCCAGTAATATCCTTGTATATTTGCTCTTTACGCTAGAGATCTTCCCCCACTATGATTGCCAGCTTCTCCTCCATGTAACATCTTCAATATTTTTTCTCCTTCTTCACGAGTTAAGCACATGAGCGGTGGTCCACTGAAAGATTTTCTGTATAAAATTCCTTCTCGTAGCTCATAGTTTGTTGCACGACTCTTTAATTTATGTGCTTCTAGTCTGTTCCTGGATACTTCTCCTGTTGCGAGATATGCATGAATTTCTTTTCTCCAATCTGCGATGTTATTTGGTAATTCTCTTTCTACTTCCATCGCAACTGCCTCCTCAATTTCTTCTTCTTTGTTCACCGATGGGTGTTGAATCGTCTGAATTTTGATATTTCTTATATTAGGATTTGTCATCATACTTGGAATGAATGCAAAAGCATCTGCGAGTCGATTGTATTTCCTTGTTATATGCCTCCACTTTAATTTTGGTATCTTCGCAGATAGTTCAGCAACAAGTTTCTTGTATTTCTTCAAGGAAGACTCATTTGTGGTATATTCCCATTTAATTTGACAAATTACCAGCTGCGAATCACTTGTTATCCTTATACTTTCAAGCTTCTTTTCTATTGCGATCTTCAATGCGTGCACTACAGCTTCGTACTCTGTTTCATTGTTCGTGGATGCAAATTCTAGTCTGAATGAGAATGCTGTTCTTTCTCCTTCTGGTGAGATCAACACAACTCCAATTCCATTCCCCTCACTGTTGGATGATCCGTCTACTAAAACTTCCCATCTATTTGGTTCTGTTAATAAGTCTTTTGGATTCCCAAACTCTTCTTCAACATCCATCATTTCTTCTACTGCTTCATCTTCTTCCAAAGGAAATTATGCCAAGAAATATGCGACGACTTGTGACTTTTGCGATGATAATACTTCGTATTTTATCTTGTAATGGTTTACTTGTGCATTCCACCTTTCTATTCTCCCTGACCTTTTGGTATTCTTCATAACCGATTCAATTGGCACCTTGGTTACCACTTTTATCACATGTGCTTGGAAGTATATTCGTAACTTGAATGATGCATAAACCAGGGCTAAGATTAACTTCTCCATTTTAGAATAATTTCTCTCTGCTGCGTTAAAAGTTTTACTGATGTAGTAAATGGGTCTTTCTATTCATGCATCTCTGTTCGCAATGTAACCGCACTTAGAGCATATGGAGTTGTTGCTAGGTATACCAATAATTCTTCGTTTTTTTTCTCGGTTTCGTAATATGGATGTATTTGTGAGATATTCTTTGATTCCTTGAAAATCTTTTTCACATTCATCAGTCCACTTGAATTTTGCTCCCTTCTTAAGTATGTTGAAAAAATGTTTGCACTTATCTGACATTCGCGAAATAAATCTTCCGAGTGAAGCCAAGAGTCCATTTAGCTTTTGTACTTCCTTTACTGTTGCAGGTGTTGGCATGTCACGAACTGCTTGTACTTTTTCTGGATCAACTTGTATTCCATCCTTTGATACTATATATCCCAAGAATTTTCCAGACGCAACTCCAATTATACATTTCTCAGGATTTAATTTGATGTTGAACTTTCTCATTTGTTCAAATATTTCCTTCAAATCTTGCACATGATCTTTGGCTTCTTTGCTTTTTATCAACATATCATCTACATATACTTCCAAAGTTTTATGTATCCACTTTCCGAAAACTTTTTCAACCATTCGTTGATATGTAGCACCCGCATTTCGCAAACCAAATGGCATCTTCACATAACAATACAAACCTCTTGGAGCAAAAAAGGCAGTATGTTCTTGATCTTCTTCTGCGAGTGATATTTGATTATACCCTTTATATCCATCAAGTGAAGTGACTCTATCATGTCCCTGACTGATTCCACCATTTGTGGTATGTCTGGTAATGGAAAGCTATCTTTAGGGCAGGCTTTGTTTAGATCAGTGAAATCTATACAAATTCTTATCCCTTTATTCTTTTTCGGAACAATGACCATATTCGCAATCCATTCTGGGTATTTTGCTTCCCTTATGATTCCTGCATCCAGCATCTTTTGTAATTCTTCTTCTATCTTTGCATGATAACTTTGTGATATCTTCCTTATTCTTTGTTTGAATGGTCTTACGTTTTTATCGATGTTCAATCTATGACACGCCACTGATGGATCAATTCATGGTATCTCATCTACACTTCCTGCGAATATATCTTTATATTCTCGTAAGAGATCAATAGTTCTCTTTTATTCTTCTTCATCCATCTTAGTTCCAATTCGCAAGAATAAAGGCTCCTCTTTACTTCCAATATTTACTTCTTTAGTTGGTTCAGCTGCAACATAGCTTGGATTTTGCTCTCCCATAGGTGTTGGTTCTTTGATTATTTTTGCTGGTTCCCCTTCTTTTTCTGGAATATCACTTGGTATTCCTCTCCCTTCCTTTGCTCTTATTGTATACACTCTGAAGTCTTCTTCCTTTTTTACCTCCTTCGCAAGTTTTCTACGAAACTGTTTCTTTCTTGCTCTCCCCCCGCACTGTTTTACTTCAATCTGATAACAAAATTTTGCACTATCAAGATCTCCTTTCATTTCATGTATTCCATTTGGTGTAGGAAATTTTATTTTCTGATGTAATGTTGAAGCAATAGCTTTGATCGCATGAATCCACGACCTTCCTATCAGCATATTATATGGAGATTCCATATCTATCACACATAAGACTATATGTGTTTCGATTTCTCCTAGCAATATTCGCAGTGCTATTTCCCCTTTAGATTTTGTTGTAGATTTTCCTAATCCATGAATGAGACATTTTGAATTTGTGATTTCTTCATCTTTAATCCCCATCCCTTTAAGTGCATGATAGAATATGATATTAACAGAACTCCCTGTATCAACCAAGATTCGGTTTAATTTCCATTTTTCTATAGCTTTCTTCTCTTCTCGCATGACTGGAACTGTGATCACCAATGGTGAAGTGTGGTTCAAGTCTTCATTTGGAATTTCTGCAACTGAAAATGTGATTTTCTGTTTTTCCCATTCTTCTAAAGTTGTTATTTTCTCCTCCTCCATGATCTTTCTTCCTCTACAATCTCGCTTGTATATCTTTCCCTTCATGTTATTATGAAATTCATCAATCATTGTCTTTGTGATCATATTACATTCTTCTTTTTTGCAATCTCCATCCACTGACTCCATTTGATCTTCAAATTTTCCACAATATTAATAAATTTTGGCTATCACAATCCTCAAGTTCCCTGTTTCTAGCGCCAATTATGTAGTTGAAGAATAACCTACAACTACACCCTCAATGGAATTGATAAAACTTAAGAACTTCTTGATGTTGAATGACAACTTTTTTATTAATTCTCTCAATTGATTACAAAGAAGTATCTAAATGGAACTAGAATAGTTACAACTTTCTCTATTCTCTTTCCTAAGATAATTTCTAATACTCACCAAAAGAACCTCTCGAATTTTACATTTGAACTCCTATTTATAGTGAAATTTTTACAGCTGTATATGAATTGCGAAGTATCTCAATTCATCTTCGCAAGATTATTCTATCTTCGCAAATCTTCATACTTCCTCGTGCTTCCTCTATCTTTGTATTGTTTTGTAAATCTTTCCTCTTATATTTGTCACGATGTTCGTAAGTTAATGCCTTGTGATATTCGGTACCTATAGTAGTCTAAATTATTACTGGTTATGTACTCGATACCTGTGAATATGGAGACTAGTACATATCAGTACGTACTGATTCTATTCTTTAATATGTACTAATCTGATTGAAACCACAAGTTTAAATTTTCTTTAAATGATGCAACTGTAAGTATGTAGTGGAACATGGTTACTCCACACCAGTACGTAGTGATTGTATTCTTTAATATGTACTGATCTGATTGAAACCACAAAGGTTTAAACTAATCTTATGGAAATGTAATTATGATATGTTCTTTTGTTTCTTAGTGGAATATGGTACACCACAAACCAGTACATATTCGATTGTTTTCTTGTTACAACCTCAGTATGGTTAAACTACAACCACTACATATCCGTATGTAGTGGAAGATGCTTACACTAGGATACTGACATGTAATAGATACTGTCATTTTGGTAGACTTAGCAACATATTTCATTATGTCGAAAGATCAATATAACTACATTTTTGATAGTCTTATAATGTTTCAAAACCAAAAGATGTTCTAAGAAACAACAACAAAAACTGTAATATTTTCAGTTGGTACTGACAATAGTGACATATTAAAAAGAAAATAGTAGAGTAGAAACAAGGGCTAGAGGAAAGAATTGTGGACTAAAGAATAATGGCGACGTCATCGGTATCACATTCTGCTGCACGTTCAAGCCTGTGATAAAAGAAAAAGAGAAATCAGAACACTAATTAGTTTAAAATTCATTGTATTGTATCATCCTACCCCAAGACACATCTTTAATATGGATCTAACTGCAACACATACCTGACACAAAATCATTCTTCAGCAAGTTCATACTGACGGATAACATTGCATGTTGCCATGTTGTGATGAGTCTTCAAATTATAGTTTGAACATTTGACAGATTTTCTACTAGTCTCATGAGCTGAATTAATACGTTTCCCCTTCTTCCTGCCTGGTGGAGCCCTAATTACTTCTGGTGGGAGAACAATATCGTCTACGTGATACTCATCAGGCCTATGAGATAAAAAAAAACAGTATCATAACTACATATCATATATGTACACGGCATATTGTTCCTCAAAAAAAATTATCAAAATGTACTGATTAAAGACACATACCTGTCGTAGTTAGGAACGGGTCTAATAGCTATTGAATATAGCTGACGAAAAGCGGTAACTTTGAAGTAATCCTCGACGTAATCAAGCATTCTTCCTTCAGATTTAGTAATAGCTGCAGTAGCGTGCGAGCATGGAAAACCATAAACGCGCCATCGTTGGCAAGTACAAGTTTTTCTCTCTAGATCCACCATATGAGACCTGCACACACAAAAAACACCATATTATCGTTGGCAAGTACAAGCAGATCATGTAAATATATACACAGTGCATATGAATATGTTATGAACAATACACATTCATATGTTATACACAGTACATATCTACGGATATATACACACATTACATATTCATATGTTTTCTTTTAATATGTATATTGATATGTACACATTTAAAATATACTGATATGTACATATGAATATGTTATACACAGTACATATTCATATGTTATATTTGAACATGCTACTTAAATTCATATGATAGAGATTAGGGGTAAAATGCTAACCTTGGAGAATGAACTTCATATCGCTTAGCATCTGACTGGCTAACTTTTCAGGGACGACCAATTTGAATGTGTAGTTCAAGCAAGGCTTGATACACAGGGGTTAGCAGTTCTGGGTTCATCAAGACACTCTCCTCACGACGTTCTGACATCATTTCCATCATGCGTAGCCTACATGACAAATGGAATAGCAAAAAAGTCTATTATAATACATTATACGTAGATTAACAGTACATATATATTAATACTATTACAGAAAGAAAACAAATAAAATTCTTAAAACTACATATAAGCTTGTACTCTGACTAGGGGAACTAATACAAACCTGATCGAGTCAACAAACGTAAGCAGCAGGAAACTTCTTCTCACGCCTAATCCAGTTATTGAACGATTCAGCAACGCTGGAAGAAGTCTGACCATAACTACAGCCCTGAAAGAACGCACTGGACCACTTTTCCTTGGGAATGTTGCGGCAGTAGTCAGCAACCCAAGGCCTTCCCAAATTAACCATTTCTTGAAGAGCTTCCTCGTATGTTGCAGGAGAAATAACATATGTCGCCTTTCGGAAAGCATCAGTCACTTCTTTATACTTATCGTCAGACTTTGCGATAGGTAAGTTTTTGTCCAAGTGAAAGTAGCAATATCTTTGACGAGAATTAGGGAATACTTTGGGAATATATTTAACCAACCCTTCACCTCGGTCACGCATAAAAGTGATTGGGCGATCATCATTAAAAGCCTCCTTCAGATTCTTGAAAAACCATTCCCAGTTGATATTACTTTCGCCATTTACTAAACCAAACGCGAGGGGATAAAAACCTGCAAAAAGGAATTACTAGTTATGTTAAGAAACTACTTGACACAACCATTAGATATACCATACACCCATCTTCCACTAGATACCTATATACCATACAACCATCTTCCAGTACATGTAATACCAGTGTATAGATATTACATGTTGTTGATATGAGGGGGCGCTGCCCCCTCGACCCCCGTAGATGGTGAATCATATCAGCATGTAGTGGAAAATATGGTTACATCACAATCAGTATTGTAGTATTACATATCACTATGTAGTGGAAGATGGTTCCACTAATAAGGGTAACTGACATGTAATATAAGTACTATGAATATGCTATCAATACACCACTACATATCAGTATGTAGTGGAAGATGGTTCCACTAATAAAGGGTAACTGGTTATGGTTAACCTTGTATATGAATATGTACACAATATATTGTTCCTCAATAAACTATATATATGATTTTCCTCAACAAACAAAGAAACATATGAATAAAAAAACCAGTTACCTTGATTGCCATTAAGACACGTTGCTGCCATGAGACCTCCTTTAAAAGTTCCAGTGAGAAATGTACAATCAATGAATATCATGGGTCGACATAGTTTATATCCCTCTCTACAAGCTCCAAAGCAAACAAAAAGTCTGTTGAATCTTTTTGTAGCATCGTTGAAGTCGAAATCAATAAATGACCCGGGGTTTGTTGTCCTAACAGCATTCACCCACCAAGAAAGATCAGTGTAAGACTTGACATCATTACCAAAAATCTGTTTATGCGACAACTCGATTGCATGATATGCGTGGTGGTACTGAATGTCGATCCCACCACCAACTTTGATATAATCTATGATCTCTGCTGGTGTTATGCGAGGGTTGTGCCTGACATACTCATGAATTAGACTGTTCATGAGTTTCTTTGTAACTCTTGGATTTTTCAACATATAACCACCGCCACAGGTGTGCCTTCCCTCGTATTCCTTTATCTTAAAAATATCAATAGAATTACCAATGGCAGTTGCGTGAAGCTTCCATGAACAACCTTGCACACTGCATACGGCGGTGAATCTCTCAAGGTCATTCTTCTTCTTAATTATCTCATATCCAGTTTTCATGCAGTATTTTTGGCATGCTACACGAACGGCATCAACACCACCATAGAATAATTGTTCTGTATCATCAAAAATCTTATCCCAACCATCTGAGAAAAACGCTTTCGGGACCTCTTTACCATCTTTCAAATAACTGTTTTTAACCGACAACTAAGTCTCGTAATTCATCGACTTCCATACGCCTAGAAGAACTAGATGCGCCAGCTGAAATTACATCCACCTGCAAATCAAAGAAAGCCGATTGCTTTGTAGAATATAATGCAGCAATGCTCTGGAGCGTTACGTCGGCAAGAATATGAACTATTGCTTGATTCTGGATATAGTTAAACGAGAATAGTCATTGAGTCAACCAGCTCCACATATTACGAGATGCAAAATTTCAAATCCTCTAAAGTTGAAAACGATGTAACCGGATACGCAAAATGGTATTGCTTATGGTATACATGAGAGTAGATCGAGAAATCTGGTTCGGGAGCAATGTTAGACATGTTAACCACAGTAAAAAAATGATCCAAAAATCAACTAAGTCTCCGAATGGTTATCTATTCTACATCTCGATATGTATTGGCATCTACTGTATTGCACAATACATACTAAGAGAGCAGGCTATATGCAGTACGTATTGGTATGCAACATGTAGAATAGATAACATATATTTTACAACATACCAATATGTATCATGCCTATGAATAATCTAGGAATTATACATACTGATATGTATTGGCATCTACTGTATTGCACGATACATACTAAGAGAGCAGGCTATATGCGATGACGTATTGGTATGCAACGTGTAGAATAGATAACATATATTTTACAACATACCAATATGTATCGTGCCTATGAATAATCTAGGAATTATACATACTGCTATGTATTGGCATCTACTATATTGCACGATATATACTAAGAGAGCAGGCTATATGCAGTATGTATTGCTATGTAACATGTAGAATAGATAACATATATTGAACAACATATCAATATGTATTGTGCCTATGAGTAACTATGTTCTATATATTTTGAGAATCATGATAATATAAAAGACATTTAAACTGCAATGACTATATCAAAAAGAGAATACAAAATTACTACACAATCAGTAGAATGAAAGTAACCTATATCGATTTGATATCAAACCTATATCAGATTATAAAGAAACTAAAACAAGTGATTACATAACATACCTTGTTCAATCGAGATTAACCTAATTGAATCGAGATACCTAATTGAAATACATAAAAATCACAATGTAAATCGAACGACGTAAATGAATTAAACAATGTAAATCATCACAAAACTAAAATCATCAAAGAAAGATAACAATGCACATCACATACAATACATTGATCGAAAATAGAACTAATTATTGATCATGATTTGATTTCAAGATACAAACAAGAGAGGGAGATACAACAGAGAGGGAGATACAAGAAAGAGGAAGATGATTAAAAGTATTGTCGAATTGAAATACCTTGTTCGAATGCGAGATGAACCTAGTTCAAGTCGAGACAAAACCAAATTGAAACGAAGAAACACAAAAATGCGTAGCAGAGAGAAGCGATCGACTTGATTTGAGATGAAAAAAAAGAGGAAAGAAACAAAGGAGGGTTTTGATTTCTACAAGTACATACGATTTGCGAAGAAGGGTATAATAGGTATATTGGAATGTCGGATTTGTGGGAATCTCACGTAACCGACTAGAGAATAAATATTGGTCCAAAAACATGTTTTTGGACCAACGGATAAATTAATTTTGGCACTGGATTAGCCAGTTAACTGGGTCAGGTTTTTTGGATTAGCTAGTAATTCCTAGAAATTAATTAGCTTAGAGTTTAAGTAACTGATTAACGGACTTTTTAACTAACAACGACTCTAATTCACTACTCGAGGCATCCCAAACTCTACTAAAAGCAGCCACTCAAAACCGGTACATGGCACAAATTTACCTCAAATATTTTTCTAAAATTTTCTCGTTCTCTCTTGTCGGAATGAAGAGAACTCGAACCTTTCAATGAAACCCAAATCTCTAGAACTCATTGAAGATCAAAACAGGGATGGTTCAAGCCCAGTTTGGAAACAACACTCAGCACGTTTTCTTCCTTCGTCGCGTGTGTTGCAGATCCGAACTTCATTCATTCTCATTCTCGCTCTCCATTTTCATTATTTTTCGATATCTTGCTTCAGTTTATGCTCAACAGGTTTGTATTTGACAGATTCCTGTTATTATTGTCAGTTGCCAATTTTGATATTTTTGTTGTATTAGTAATGGTTTTCATTGGATTGAAGAAATTAATTTGCTTTTCAAAGGATTTGGATAATTTGGAGTTGGGTTTACTGGAAATGTTGTAATTAAGTAGTGGATTGTTTATTTGTCCGTTACATTTTGCAGCTATATTTGGTGATTATTAGTGGTGTTTAGATAATTGTAGTGTCAATCAAGCTGAATTATGTAGTGACAACATTTTGAGTTAATTCAATTTGAGATTTCCAGTATAGTAACTAGTGAAAATTCCAGGAATGGTAATATGAGAAGTATTGAAACATAACTTGTTATATACCTATATAGTATAGGGTTTCTGTAATTGTGGTGTCATCTGCATGTGTTATTCTTGTATCTATAAGCTGATCACTACTTTCAGAATATCTGATTGCGGGATTACTCATCTTGCTTTCAGCTTTATAGATTTCCCCTGCTTTCTCAAGTGGTGAAATAAGCGTGTGTATCCAATAGTGGTTGTGAACGTCGCAGAGCTGATTCCCAAGAAAGAGAAGGCGAGGTTAAATCCAAATGTCGTAAGCCATTCGAGTGTGAGACGTCCTCATATTGATATGTGTTCAAATTAGCGTGTTGATACCACCAATTGATGGAATTGAAAGATATCGTCATTCTCTTTGCTAATTGATGGCCATTCATGTTTAGTTATCTTATCAACTTTTCGTTTGCTTTCTTAGGTTGCATTTGGTGTGGCCAGACACATAAGTCAGTTAATTAGGACTTGTAACAACTCTTTGGTCAAACAAACTTATGTTTTTCCAATATTTAGTAAGTACCAGGCAGGCATAACAATCATGTTCTTTGGAAGGAATGGTAAAGATATATTTTTGCTGATGGTATCTTTTTTACGTGTTCGGTAGCAACGTTTTTAGTATCTAAAAAATATATTTTTATTGATGGTAACTTGTTGATGGTTTCATGTGGGTTTGTGTATGTAAAGCATAGAACAGTTGCTATGCATTTTGAGATGAAAAAAAAATACTTTTTTGTGATGATTTATAAATGCTTATTACTTTTCTTCCATCATCTTGTATTTCAGCTGGTTTCACATCATAATGTTGTTTTGTTTAAACATCTCATGACTCTATAATGATCATGTGAACTCTCAGCAATAGGATTCTTAGCCACATTGCAATCCTATTTAGCTTCTCTAGTTAGCATTCTTTTCTTTTTGCTCAACACAGCTAAAACTTATTTGAGATTAAGCATTATACTCTTGTGGATATATTTATCTTTCAGGTGGGTATTGGTCGCAGTTTTCAGTAGCATGCTCCTGTTTGAAAAGGGAAGCTCTCAACAGGTTTAGGTGGTGATGGTATTTCTCAGATTCAAAAAAGACATCACTTGGCTTGTTTCCAGGGTTCCTTTTGCGGTTAGGGTGAAGAGCTGTTGGCACCAGGGAACCAATGGAAGTGTGAGTTTCTTACTTTACTTTACTTTTTTTTTCTTTAACATGCCAGTTCGCCATTTTTGCATTGTTCTTATCATAATTATTCGGACGTGAAGAGCTGTTGGCACCAGGGAACCAATTTTCAATATCAACTTACAAGCATCTCAAGACAGGGTTGAAGCAATTCCAATTTATACAAATTATAATTTCCAAAAGAAATCAGTTTCGCTTTCAAGAGTGGATATTTTTTTGTGTGTGAAGATTTTAGGTAGTAACTTTTGCAGAGAAGGAAGTAATGCTTAATTATCCTTTTTGACGCAAAGCTTGTCATACGAGTCGTATTGAATAAGACTAGTGGTATTATCGACTACCATTGCAGGACGATGCAATGAATACCAAGGCAAGACCATCATGAAGGGGCTACCTGGAAAAGAAACAACACCGTTTCTCTCAGTCGTTACCATTAGATTTTGTTTTGGATTTCTATGGAAGTTCTGAATATTTTAGTACAATTCCGTGGTTCAACAAATTGTTGTTACGACTTCTTTTGAAGTGAAATTAGATACAATTTTCTTTTTCTTTCATTTAAGCAATTTAACTTAAATGCCCATTTGATTTGTCACCGGAGTATTAGCCATAATCTATTAAATTAGTGTAGGCCTGTGTCATTAGCCTTGTTGGGTAAAGTTGGGACTGACACAAAAATGTTCTGCAAGTGAAACCAAATGTTGATACTACTGTTTGGTCTTCCCACTAGTGCCTGTGTTATATTTGCATCTAAACTCATGGCAAGGAAGATGATGTATCCTAAGCAGTATACTGGGTGACGATGATTCGATGAATATGTCGGACAGGTTTAGCAACTTCCCTATGTTTCGTCAGGATTCAGGATTTACAGCTACTACTTGCTATCTGTCTTACATGGGATCTTGTATAATTTCCAAATGTTTTTTATTCTCTAGTAATCCACAGTGTACCATAATGTGGTGCTATATATATCTTGCATTGAGATAAATACATGGGTCTACGAGGTAGGGGACATCTGAATACCAAGATGGATACCCTTGTTCTGCACATTTACTAACACTATAAATTTGGTAGTGGCAACTGAATACCAAGATGGTTCTCCAGAGCACCAAATATCATACCAAAAAGAAGCCCGACCACCATAATTTAATGAAACCTAATTCATACTCCACCTGGCATTACAAGCCAATAACATACCGTTTTTCTGTCGAGTTTGGCATCTTAATTAGTTGCCTTAGTACAATTAATTAACTTGAAATAACTAATTAAGTTGGTTATACAGTTAGACAACTTGTTGTCAGACAGATTTCAAGTCTCCTGCCTTCTTCTCGAGTTGCTTTCCTACTTTCTGGCCACCCAGCTCCAGCCTAATTTCCTTCTTCTTCCTTTGTTTTGCTAGCCTAAGCACGACTGTCACTCCAACTCTTTGTCCTACTCGAAATTTTCCTACTTTCTTTCAGTAATTCTTGTTTTTGTAATATACTTCTTCTCTTTTTCCGATCAACTTTGTTTTTCCTTTCCTACCATATCAAAATGCCTCATAACACATTTCTTATAGATACTTAGTCATCCAACATTTTGTTACTGAATGAGAAGAGGTACAATTGGCCCACCATCTAGCAAGGGAAATTCCCTAGAATCTTTAACTGGCAGCAAAACTCGAGCATGGTACCATCCTTGAACACGATAATCATCACCCGTAGCTCTGTTTCTCCTCTCAGCCTTTGCTCTCCCTGCAGCAATAGAGGTACAATTGTGTACCAAACGAAGTCCGGCATCTTGTGTCATATCGGAGGTACATATGATAGGATATCGCTGTCACAAGAACCCCCAAATGAAAAGCCTCTTTGAACTATATTGACTGTGACTGACAAATTAGACGAGTTGCACTCGAAAACTCCGGGAGTTGGCCGGTCTTGATCATCAAAGTCATACCAAACAGCTAGTATACCAGAGTCTTCTGAGTGAGGCAACTTGTTCCTCACCTCGGTCATACGGCTCTTCAAATAACCTTTTATTCGCTTAGATGAATCTTGATCAGTCACCTATATAAATCAATTCGTTAACACATCTAAAAGACACAGTATGTACATAAGTAATTGAAAGAGAGAGATAAATAAGATCTTTTGAAGCACAAAGATTAACAAATATCAAATCTTAATCCAATATTTATTTCAGAAAAATGGTGGGGGAACCCTGATTGAAGTCAAACTTATGTGCAGAAATATCACTTCACAAATTAAGAGACATGTCTGATCAAAACTTAAGAGACATGAGTATGACCAGTTGGTTCGAAGTTGTAGATCTTCTTGATGCTCATGGTAGCATTCTAGGAATCAAGTTTTATCAAGTATAAAAAAGAAATTACAAAACTGAGTTACAAAAAGTAGCGCACAAAGGGGGAATGATTCTTACAAAAGAATTACATGTACAGATTTCATATAACTGTAAGCCAAATCAACTGATACAACAAAAATACACAATATACAATTCTAGCAAGGTGGACTAACCATTATCAGTCGAATTTAAAGCTAAGCACAATTCAAAACCAAGGTGGATTGTAATTACATAAGGTATCCCTTACTGTCTAATCAGTCAAACAAACTAGATAGAATATTATTAGCGATGAAGCCTAGTAGGTAGGATAAAAATCGATCCGAATCTAAGTCGGGCTCAAGATTATCCACAATTGTGTCATTGTCTCTGTTTCTCGATTTTTTTTTTTAATATATAACAAGTTAAGTAGCAGCTAAAGACATCACATGAAGTCTCTAAAATCAGATTTTTAGGTAGGATAAAAATCGATCCGAATCTAAGTCGGGCTCAAGAATGTTAATCTTGCTTTTAATCAATCTATATTAAAGTTGTTAGAGTTTACCATTCCAAGCAGCATCCTGTGAACTTCGTAACCGAAATCCCCGCTCCCACAAATTGCCATCATCAATCTTTTAACAACCAAAATTTTTACATTAACTCTTTCCTTGCGAATCTCGGAATTCAAATGGTGACCAATTACATCATACATTGCATACTGGTGGTTTCCTACACCGTACAAAGAACGAGTATCGGCACCAAATACAAAGCCATCAATCACCTGGAACCCACATATAAACGTCCCAAGCCCTCCACCTGCAATTTTTTCTAACAAAGTTAGTTAAAAACTCTTGATATGCTAAATTCCATCTTCATCTGTAAAACTATTTTAATTTGTGATTGATGAGCCTTTCCTAGATCAAATTTATTCTTATTTGCAAATGATAAGCAACTGTATCTGTAAATAATATAATCCTACCCACAGTTCTTCATACAGTGAACACCATTTATTTATTTTAGCATAGTGAACACTTTGGGTAGAAAAAAACAAGTCCTGTAGAAAAAAGTTCTACTATGTTCAGCAGTGGATAGTAAGTTTCTTTATTGCCTATCAGGTGGTACAGACACAACATAAACCTCAAAAAAGAACTACTGATACAAGTGTTCGTTACATTACTAGTGATTAAGGTTTCTAATAATGATTGTAACATGGTAGATAATCCAACAAGTCTTACAAGTTATTATAAAAAAGACATTTAGATTTATTATGGTATAAGTAACAAATCATTTTAGTGCAAAAGAACATCAGATCTACTGTTAATCTAGAAAGGTCTGATCTAAAGTTAGGTAAGAACTTCTTTTTAACCTCTTTGAAAGAAAAAAAAACTTTTTTTTTTTGTTCTCTAGAAGAGAAAAGAAAAAAAAAATTGAAGAGGTAACATACCTCCTCTAACAATCTCATCAGATACACTCCTCACTCCTCCTTCAGCTTCGAATCGGAGCATGGTTTTGCTGGATTTTACCATTTTCTCTACTAGCCAAAAAATTTCTGGAGGAAGCTCAAGGAACAAAAGTTGTTTGGTTTTTAGGTTCTCTACATTAATGATGTGATGAAAAAGAAATAAATGGGATTTCAGAATCTCAGATGATAAAAACATTATTAATTATTAGTTTTTGTGATTTGTTTTTTATATCAAAACAGGCCATGATTTTGAATTTTGAAGGAGTTCGTACGAAAGACAGAGTCCAAAACAGAGTAATTTTGGCTCACCGTGCTAAGGATGTGTTTGGATCCAACAAAAACGACTTTTTAACTTATTTGTGAAAGTAGGAGTGCAACTTGGTCACCAGACTCACCACTGTTTTGTCTCTATGAGGTAGCGCAGCAGTAACCCATTTTTTCTCCCCATTTTTTTTTCTTTGTCTACCTAGAGACACAGATGGTGCGCGCCCATCAAATGGTTGGCTCAGTGAAATAACGAGATACCCAAATAAAAAATGTACTGATAAGTACACAACATACTTATGTACTCCCTCCGTTTCAAAATAATAGGCAGGTTTATATGTAAATTTACATACAAACCTGCCTATTATTTTGAAACAGAGGGAGTAGTTGTTTTTGTTGTGCGGTGTGAACATGAAAATAAAGACATTCATTTAATGCAATTTTGGATTTTGTAAGTACACAAATATATCTCCCTCGCCACGTGTACTAGCAAGCCCACTTGGAGGCCACGTCACAAAAGCGGACGACATGTAGGGACATCCATAGGATCTAAACAGCGCGCCATCTGTCAAAGATCAGCGGTTGAAGATGAAGGAGCATCAAAGGAAGGTATCCCCACACTACATCAAAGAGCTACTCTGCCATGCTTTATCTCATCACGAGGTGAGATATAATCAACGGTTGGGAGAAGTCCAACTGACACAGACGTGACAAGGGAAGACTGGACCGCCCCAACCACCCGCATTTAGTACTGCTCAGAGGGCACGTGTAAGTGGACCAACGAAGAGAACGGGGACTGGTCAGCGTGATGAACGTAGTAAATCGAAGAAGGCGCGGGATGATAAGGAGGTCCGCGGACTGTGCACAGAGCAAAAGAAGATAAGACTTCAACAACCCTTTTCCAGGGGACCCACTTAGATAAGCTATATATATATACCCCTCCCAAACAAGGGTAGGGGGTCGGACATTTTGGGAGAGAAGAAGAGAGAGAAACCAGTAAGAAGTAAGTATGAGCATCAACCTTCGGGTTCTATGTATCACTCAAAGTCTTTCGATTGTTCTTGTAATCATTTACCACATAGTGAATACCCCCCAGACCTGTGGATGTAGGCCTTAGAGCTGAACCACATAAATCCTTGTCTCATTTACATTCCGTATTTATCTATCTTTATATGCGTATGTAATTCTTAGATCTATCATTATGGATGTTGATGAGATCATGACAAACCCGCGGGGTTTGGAATCAATGAATCAACATCTGTCCAAGCACCCCCATACTATATTCATACCTTAATGCATGCATTCGGTTCATGCGGAGATTGTTTGTGATCACGCTGATGCCTACGTGATTTTCGTGTTCACAATTTGGCGCTAGAAACATGGACTTTTGTCCCGGTAAAAAGTTTCATCTTTTCCTGTGATTTCATAGCCTCTCCTTCGGAAATTTTACTTAGAACATAGACAGATTTGTGTTTAAACTCATTTTTCGCACACATCTATATTCTTTGTATTTTCTACTGACAGATCTGGGCCTTTTACGACTTTTAACTAGCAGATCTGTGTTTTGGGCTATTTTTCGCACATATTTATGACCAATGTATTTTCTACCAACAGATCTGGGCGTTTTATAACCTCTAACCGACGGATCTATATTTTAACTAATGTTTTATACATATTTTCTACTAATAAATCTGAGTTTTATAACAACCCATGGACCTTATCCCAATTGATTCCGCACATCCACCTATGTTTTTCATATTATCTGCAAAACCAGTAGTTTGAATACGCTCTTTGCCACAAGATATCAAGCTTATGGATGCCATGAACTAACAGCTAACCCGTGGATCTTTTGTCTCGGTTTACCTCCATGCTCTCTCTGCAGAATATTACAATGGAAAAGAACAAAGATATAGGGAAAACAAAGGTACCTTCAAAAGATGCGCCTAGGACTATGACAATAATAACAAGGAGCAAACAGACGGGC
Organism: Papaver bracteatum; assembly: GCA_023529315.1. Taxonomy (NCBI): domain Eukaryota; kingdom Viridiplantae; phylum Streptophyta; class Magnoliopsida; order Ranunculales; family Papaveraceae; genus Papaver; species Papaver bracteatum. Next base: position 1,277,437 of record JAJJWX010005119.1, read on the forward strand.
GAGACACTCATAGCCGGGGACAAGACGCAGAATGGAGCGGAAAGCACATTACTTTTAGAGGCAGGAATCATTGCAATGGAAGCACAGAAGGCTGCGGCGGAAAAAGCTGCTACACCTAATGTAGTAGCTTCTCGAGCGGCCATCTCCAAAGTGAGAACTACAACCAGACCCATTGAGCCTCGAGAAGCAGTAGTAGGCTCGGTAATACAGAACCCTCCTTACGGGATGCTGCCGACCAATGAACAAAATGCACGACTGCAAGCAGAATACCACAGAATGATCGAGCCGGTCGTACAGCTGGTGGAATAAATCAATGCCGCAACCCCCGAGGGACAAGCTCAATTACAAACAGGAATGCCAAATCAAGAATCAAACCAGTCTACGCAAATATGGGCGAAACTAGAAGAGCTAAAAAGGAATCAGAAGACATACACGGACGCAGTGGCCTTACTATCCCAAGAGAACCAGCAATTGAGAGAAAAGATCCTCCAAAACGCGGAGCTAGGGAATCAGCAAGACGAGGCTAACTCTGCGATACAGAATAGAGACCGGAGAGCTATCCTTGAAAGCGTCCTGCGGTAGGTAACCAAAGAGGAATACCTCGAAGAGGTGCGCGTAACAGCAGGAGGTCTGACCCAGACTATCATCCGGAGACTTCAGAATACTACGATGAAGAGGAGGCCACGTTGCCACAACCTACGAGGAGGGCGCAGTCTTCCATTCAGGACGAGCACTATTTGGCAATGGAGAGTCTTCGTGCAGAGTTCAACCAAATCAAGACAAGACAAGGAGGTGGAAGACTAGAACAGGTTATGAAAGAGGCTAGCACTACCCCCTTAGCCCGCCAGTTGGCTACGGATACTATTCCGCAGAAGTGTCCGGTCGCATCCTTTGAGTATTACGACGGGTCCGCGGATCCCGCTGCCCATCTACAATATTACAACAGGGTAATGGCCAGGTGGGACTACGACGAATCTATACTGTGCAAATATTTCCATTCAAGCCTGAAAGGATCCGCACTATCCTAGTTTGATAACCTCAAGCCAGGGTCCATTGATTCTTATGATCATCTCACCGAAAAGTTCTTGGCCACCTACATGTATAACAAGGTTATGAACACGTGAATGGACAAGCTCTTCTCGCTTGCAATCAAGTACAAGGAATCCATTCGAGAATACACGGATAGGTGGCACAAGATATGTCAAGCCATAGGACATGTGGATCCCGTGGTGAGTATTAACTGTTACAAATGGGGACTGGACAGGATGAGCCCATTGTTTGTCGAAATCCACGGTATCATCCCCGCCACAGAGGGAGATTTGAGGATAATCATCGAAAAACATGCAAGGTTGGAAGAAATTCAACGGGAGAACCCGAGAGCGCAGGATCAACGACCTCCACGGACCAATTCCGCGGAATAAGCAAGAGGATCAAGAGGATACCAAAGGGACCCGAAAGACGACCACAAAAGGAGTGGTAGAAAGTTCGAAGACCAAGTCTACACGAAGCTTAATACCAGCTACTCACGCATCCTAAAGGAGATCAAGGACCGCGAAAACTTAGACTGGCCTTGGTCTAAGGGGAAGCAACCGCCGGCTTCGGAGAAGTCCAAAGAATACTGTGATTTCCACTGCTTCAATGGGCACCCAACATAGAAGTGCAAAAATCTCAAGATAGTGATACAAAAGATGATAGATGCAGGGGATCTCAAGAAATATATAGAAAAGGATGGAATGGAAGACAGATCCAAACGCAGCAAACATGTCCAATTACCATAAGGTAACCGCACAGTGAATACTATATCCCGCTCAGAAAGCAAAGATCCAACCCTAACTGCACAGATAAGGAAAAGATTGAGGAAGCAATTTGAAGACTATTGTGAGCTTTACAACTTAGACGGGAAAGAAGTGGAAGATCACGAAGAATGGATGAACGCACCTCTAACCTTCGAAATCGAGGACATTGAGGATGACATGGAAGACCACAACGATCCTTTGATCCTCACCTTGCCAATTGCAGGATGCAACATAAAGAAAATCCTCATCGATGGAGGGAGCTCCGTAAATGTCATGTTTTACAACACCTTCAAACGTATGGAGCTTAACGACGAGCAGATCTCGACCTCGCACCACACCATCCATGGGTTCAATGGTACGGTTACGAAGCCCCTCGGGGATATTCTTTTGCAAGTGGACGCAGGCCCCATGAAAGTCGACACTCGCTTCAGTGTGGTAGACGCGCCTTCACCCTACAATGCCATTATTGGACGGAGATGGGTCCACAAGCTTAAGGGAGTCGCCGCCACCTACCACCAATGCCTTGGGTTTCCTACCCCCTAGGAGTAATGGAGATCAGAGGTGATCAAGCTTACGCGAAGGAATGCCAGGCAATGCAAATGCAACTCAACAATGAAGAAGGCGAGAAAAGAAGAACCCGTAGGGCTCGGAACAAAGCAATATCAAAGGACAAATCCATCGATGAATACCTAGAAGAAATCTCAGGGAAAAGCTTGCCCAAGGGGAACTCCGTAGGAAACGCAGAATCATCAACATCAACTGCTAACCAGGACGCTCTTGCGAAAAAACAATCCGAACCTGCCAAATAGCAATTAAAGAAAGTTCCTCACCTTGGGGAACCAAAACCCACATTCACACCCTTGGAGGCGGTGAAGGAAGTTAACATCGGGACAAAGGAGAGCCCAAAGAAGATCAAAATAGGAACTCTAATGGATGAAGAACGCGAAGCCTCTCTGGTGAAACTACTAAAAGAATACGCGGACATCTTCGCGTGGAAACTATCTGACATGCCCGGAATAGATCCGAAGATCGTACAGCATGAGCTGTGCATTAAACCTGGCACACCCCCAGTAAGACAAAAGATACGGAAGGTGGCCACGGAGTATCACAAAGCAGTGGAAACGGAGCTGCGAAAGCTGTTGGAGGCTGGTTTCATAAAAGAAGTCAAATATCCTACTTGGATCTCTAACATGGTGATTGTACCAAAGAAGAGTGGTGGGGTCAGAATATGCATCGACTTCACCAACCTGAACAAAGCGTTCCCCAAGGACAGTTACCCATTACCCAACATTGATCAACTAGTCGACGCAGTGGAAGGATACGAAGAGCTATCATTCATGGACGGATATGCCGGGTACAATTAATTATTCTTAGCAGAAGAAGATCAGCAACATACGGCATTTTACACACCCCACGGCCTCTATTGCTACATAAGGATGCCATTCGGACTCCGGAATGCGGGAGCAACATACCAAAGGATGGTCGATGCTATTTTTAAGCCGTGGATTGGTGAAACCTTAGAGGTCTACGTTAATGATATGCTCGTAAAGAGCAGACTGAAGAAGGACCATCACCAAGACCTGAGGGACATCTTCGAAGCTATGAGAAAGCACAACATGAAGGTAAAACCCGGAGAAGTGAACCTTCGGAGTAACATCTGGAAAATTTCTCGGGTACCTGGTGACAAAAAGGGGGGTTAAAAGTCGTAAAAGAATCCCCCTTTTTGTAGATCCCGCAAGAATCCCCCTTTTTGTAGTCGTAAAAGAATCCCCCTGGTGACAAAAATGGGCATTGAGGTAGATCCCGCAAGAATCCGAGCCATAGTAGACATGTCATCCCCAAAGAACCTAAAAGAAGTACAAAAGCTCAACGGATCCATAGCATCCTTGGGAAGATTCATCTCGAGATCCTCGGATAAATGCAAGTTATTTTTCAACATACTAAAGAAGGGAATGAAGTTTGAGTGGATTGCAGAATGCGAAGAAGCCTTCCTAGGCATCAAACAGTACCTAGCGGAGATCCCTATTCTTCAGAAACCGGACCCTGACGAAGTCTTGGCATTATACATCGCAACAACAGACGATGCGGTAAGCACGGTACTTGTCAGGACCCACACAAAGGAGGAACAACCAATCTACTATGTCAGCAAAACCCTAAACTCTGCGGAAAGAAACTACACAAGAATCGAACAACTGATTTTAGCCATCGTATGGTCTACCGTGAAGCTAAGGACGTACTTCTTGACGCACGACATACGTATCCCATGTCGAGCACCATTAGAAGCCATCCTCAAAGGGGAAGGAAAGTTAGGACGCATAGAAAAATGGAGCACATACCTCGACCAATTCAACATCCACTATGAGCTTCAACACTCTCAGAAATCCCAAGTGCTGGCGGACTTCCTATCAGACCTACCTTTGGATAACGAAGAAGAAGTACGCGTACAAGGATGGAGAGCTGCGGGCGCCCCATATATTGAAAAGCAAAAGGAGCCAAATGATATTCTTGAACCAGTGAACCCACGACGATGGGAGGTCTTCGTAGACGGCTCCAAAAATAGAGAGGGCGCGGGGATAGGCATCGTTATCACCACACCCACAGGGGATAGGATCTTGCACGCATTCAGATTGGAATTTGAAGGCCATACAAATAACATCGTGGAGTACGAAGGAGTGGTCCACGCTCTCCGCTTGATAATCGAGATGGGGATACAAGAAGTACGGTTGACAAGTGACTCACAACTAATCATCCGACAGATAGGCTACGAATAAAACGTGTACGACGAGACACTAATGGCTTACATGGCTTTGTTGCAAACATGGGTTTCCAAAATACCAAAAATCAAGTTCCGACATCTACGAAGGAAGGAGCTCAGGCACGCAGATGCTTTGGCATATGTATCATCCATGCTCAAGAACGAGGATGTCAAAGCAATCAAGGTAACAAGAGTGTACGAACCCTCCATCAATCTCCAGGAGATGTGCGCGACTAACCAACGCAAGTCTACGGAGGAAGATATCTCTGACGAGGATATCGGAGAGCTCATATTCGACGAATTCCAAGACGATGATATCATGCAACAAGCAGATGAGGACGAAGATTACAGTCGGGAAGAAGATTGGAGAGTCGAGATCCATTCTTTCCTCCAGGAAGGGAAACTACCCAGGACACCAAACAGGCTAGGAAACTACAATCCAAAGCAGGGATGTACGAGATAAGAGACAGAATCTTATACAGAAAATCATTCCTCGGGCCACTTCGTCGCTGCCTATCCCGATCCGAGGGACATGACATCCTAAAAGACATCCATAGAGGAGACGCGGGGAATCACAGCGGAAAGAGATCACTCGTAGACAAGGCGAAGACGCAGGGCTACTACTGGCCAACCATGATCCGAGACGCGGCCAGAATGGCGCAAAGGTGTGAGGAATGTCAAAGATTTGGCAAGCGAATCCACGCCCCAGCCATAAAGTTGAACTCTATGGACAGTCCGTGGCCCTTTGCAAAATGGGGAATCGACATAGTGGGCCCGCTTGTAACGGGAACCGGGAAAAGGAGATTCCTAATAGTGGCAACGGATTACTTCAGCAAATGGGTAGAAGCCAAGGCACTGGCAAGAATTCGTGATTCAGACGTCTTTACTTTTATATTTCAAAATATCATTTGCAGGTTTGGCATCCCCGCAGAGATAGTTTCCGACAATGGTAAACAGTTACAAGGAAAGAATATCGACTTGCTGTTCGACACCTTCAAAATTCGAAAAAACAAATCCACCCCCATATACCCGCAGAGCAATGGACAAGCTGAAGCCACAAACAAAACTTTGGCACTTATCCTCAAAAAACAGCTAGACGAGTACAAGGGGCGATGGTGCGAGCAATTACATAATGTTCTGTGGGCATACAGAACAACTCGAAGATCGGCTACTGGAGAGTCTCCATTTTTACTCACGTACGGAGCGGAAGCAGTGATCCCCACGGAAATTCTACTACCAACAACAAAGATAGAAGCATGGGAGAAGAACCTCACCACGGACATGATGTTAGAAAAGCTTGACGATCTCGAAGAAAGGAGAGAGGCTGCACTGCAAAGGATGGAAAACTACCAGCGCAGGCTAGCCAGAGAATATAACAAGAAAGTAAAACTTAGGAATTTTGTAGAAGGGCAGTATGTGTTAAGGACCATTCCCCAATACTAGCGATAAAGAAATGGGGAAAATTAGCACCGACTTGGGGCGGACCCTACGTAATACACGACATCGCAGGAAATGGCTCTTACTATCTGCGTAATTTGAAAGGGGAAATACTCAGGCATCCGTGGAATGCCAAATATCTCAAGCCATACTACCCGTAATCTACCACCTACGTAGGCAGTTCAGAAAAAGAAATTTGACTTACAAGTCCGCATGTTTCTATCTCTGATGGAGGAGTAGCGCACCTCAACTTTTTAATCAATACGAACTTTCATCTTCAGGTGTCATATTCTACTCATTACCCATACGCATCTCAATTTGCTCAAAACCCATATCCAATACCATACGAGACACATGTATATACCACCCATATGCATTTCAATTTACTTAATCTACTCAATACTCTTATACCACTCACATACCCATCCATACATAAGGAGATCAACAAAAGAAAAAAATATGAATGTACATTGAAAACCATACCACATCTTAATAAAATGTCGACACTATCGTTACCCCGTGGAAAACCACGTAAATCTTTATGCAGTTACTATTATTAAAAACTTGCATTATACTTTAATAAGGGGAACGTCCCGCACAAAGCGTGGATCATACCCACTGCAATATACTGGGAATACCCCGAACAAAGCATACATGTGCAATCTCTCAGAACTCCCCCATAAGTGTCTATAAGTGTATGACCAGGGGGTGACTTCCCACAGAACGAGATATCCAAGAAATGTTATAAGCCGCGATATCCTTGAACGCCGGCTAGACCCCCACCGTCCAGTAATCCTATGGCCCAGGAATTAGATGGACGGGGTGACAGGTCACAAGACAATTCCGGGGATACCTACCTACGGAATTGCATGAACACTACACTTTCTCAAATCTCAGAAATCAAGATCCGTGGATTGCAAAACCAATCCCGTGGATTACAAAACTAATTCCGTGGATTACAAAATCTACGGAATTACTAATAAAACAAATAGATGCAAATTCAACAAAATACGAGTTCAGATTTAGACGCCAAAGTTTGATCTATTACACAGAGGTTGATTACGAACCTAACAAGAAAAGTAGCAAAAACGCCAAGAAGATTAAGCAACTGAGATCAATCCCCAGCATACTAGATATGATCTACTGAGAAGGAGCGCTATCCGCTGGTTTCTCCTTTAACGACGAAGGAACACTACCACCAAACGAAGGACCGGAGGAGCCTGAAGGGAGCGTGGGCACGGGACGTCGAGTATAACTCTTGCTTATTCCATGGGTCTTCTTGAGATACAACTCAATCTCACCAAGAGTCCTGTTAATCTCATATGCCTACGAGCCACGAAGCCTATAGCTACGCTCTTCATCTCAGCCTGATTTAGGGAAATGGAAAGATGGTCCGCCTTTTGAGTAGCTTGCTTCAGCGCTTCCTCTTGAGACGAAGCCAGACCCCGATGGTAGTTGACCTGGCCTTCCAATTGAACTACCTTATCCTGAGCTTCGGTAACCTTGTCATTCGCAGCCTGAAGCTGTCCTTGGAGCTCTGCGGATATTAGAAGAGGACAATGAGTCACGAAAAATACGACACAAAGCACACTCGATGACAAAGACATATACCTTCACAATGGTTAACCTCGGAATCCCTTGCTTCTGCAGCATAATCATATTCATTTGACAACCTATCATAATCTACCTGCAGAAGATTATGAGCGTGCTGACTCGCGCTTAGGTCATCTTGAAGCATTGAGTTTGAATGATGATAACGGTTAACCTCATCATTCTTCGATTCCAACCCCTTGTTAAGACGGTGCATAGTCACCTCTAAGATTTTCTCATACTCAACTTGACGAGCCACATCAGCTCGAGATGCGGATAAGGCGCTACTAAGAGCGCCAGATTCCTCCCTAGATTCATCTCTCTCCTTAGCAAGACGTTGCATATAAGCCCGCACATCATAGGGATGAGAAGAACGCGCTTGCCGCAACTCCTCTTCCATATCATTAAGCTTAACTTCTAAAGCAGAAATATGGCTGCGGGATTTCTCAAGGTTATCCCGAGTCCATAAAAGAGCCCCGTTGAATAAATGACGGTCATGGTTGTTTTGATTTTGCAGATCTACCAAGCAAAACTTTTTATTACGCCATTCTTCGGCCATAGCATTATGGACATCCACGCGAGCATTCCATTTCGCTAATTCGCTCTTGAGTTTTTCAACTAACTCAGCGATACGACCTTTTTGACGAACTCTCTCACCCCGAAGCCACATCAGCTCAGGGATTCCGCCCACTGAAGATAGTACAGCAGGAGGAGGGAAGGGAAATATAACTCAGAACATATATGGGATATCTAATAGGAAAGGGAGAGGAAACACAGACCTGAAATAGATGAAGCATTCTTCTCATCCATATCCAACTTGCCCTTAACCGAAGCTAGCTCAGAACGCAGCCTCGCTTCTTCCGCGCCCTGGTGTTCCTTGCGCTTAAGAAGATCCTTCAGCTCTGTTATTTCCTTATCCTTAGCAAAGGCCGCAGCTTCAACACTTGAGAGCATCACTTCACGATGGCGGAGTTTTGCTTCTAACTTAAGAGACTTAGCCTTGAAGAGACGGTAAAGATTATGGTTACAATACTCACTCCTCATCATCTACGAATCAAAAAGGGAAGTTAGTTCACATAACACTTCTGAGTAAATTCAGGATTAGAAAAAGCAGGACAAACCTCCAATAACCGCTGCTGAGGATAACCGTACTGGTATCCATCAGCTATGGCCATCATACCAGCAACGGTAGAGGGAGGATTCACCACGAGATCCATCCCGCTGGCCACAAGATTCTTGTACCATTCTTCACCTACTACCTCCTCAGAGATTAGCTCCATATGCTAGCGGTTAAAGGAATCCGAACTCTTTTCCCCTTCAACTACAGGGGCAGGATGCAGTACGACAAGCAAGTCCTTCTCTTTAAGCCAAGACAAAATAGCATCATCGCCATCCGCGATCAAGGATCGATAGAATTCATCGGAGGAAGAGTCCGAGGACTTCCCACCAAGCGAAGCGCCAGTCTTTCCTGGAACCGAAGCCCCACCAGCAGCGAAGGAAGTTCCAACAAAACCATCAGGATGAACCACCAAAACCTCCGCGTCAGATCCGAGTGCTAACCCACTCCCGCAGCTACCTTTAAGAACATCCCAGTCATCACCAGGAGGAAGCAGATTGAAATCCGAGACCAGCCCCATAACTGCGGCCATGTCGAAAGACTGTTCCCCGGATAAAACCTTACCAAAGGAGAACTCACGATAAGCATCCCCATCCTTGTCGCCACTAAGAGCAACTCCCTTGACTTTGTCTACAACAGTCCGCTGCAGGCCAGCACTACTGTCCTCTGGGACCAGACCTTCGCCAACCTCAATATCCGCGGCCCCACTCGACTTAGCACCACCATCGGCCTGATCATCATCACCTACACCATCGCCCCCACCAGCGGCCTCCTCAATAACAAAACCACCAGTGGCCTGATCACCATCACCTCTACCCTCGCCCCCATCAGCGCCACCAACACTATTTCCATCTAGAAAGGGTGGAGAAGTCTCAATCCGCTCTTCCTCATCGGAAACATCCTCATCAACATTTACTGGACGGTTCACATCCTCGAAGTGCGTAGAATCTTCGGTGGGAGAATTTGACGATTGCTTTGGATTGATCTTTTTCTTTCTAAACACCTGCGAGACATAATAATAAAGAGCCTTGGGTATCTCCTTTCCTTGGCATAATCAACATTACTTAAGAAAATGAAGGGGCATATATACGAAGAAAACAAACAACACACCTTAGCAACATTAGTATTCTGCGGAGGAGGATTAACATCGGAGATATCCTCGTCATCCGCGTTATCAACATCACGACTGTAAGCAAAATCCATACCTTCGAAATTCATCTGCCAAGGACAGTAATGGGCATAACGAGAAGGAGAGGCTTCGAGGTAGGAACTGTCAACAACAGGCTGCCAACCATGAGCTCCGGGGACCCAACCATAGGCCCACGTACCAACCACTTCGAGAACAGTGGAAGACCACTCATAGTCATGATCACGTTTGATCCTCTCATCAGCAGGAATAGGAAGACCTTCAGCACCAGGAATCCTCGCCATCTTGGAATCACTTACTTCGCTCAAAAGGCGAATTTCCCCCTTAACAGGAGCAATATTCCGTAGATTCACAGACCACGGCTTACGCGTCTTCCTATTGACATAATCTCCAAAGGACTTGTTAAAATTTTCAGGGGTATACTACCCTTTCTCCTCTTCTAAGTTGGGGGTATAGCAGGTCATCATCGTTTGCCATTTGCTACGAAGGTAGCACTCTCTGAGATGACGAAGATAATTTCCTTTCAACTGCTGCACCCCACTATTACGACTTTTCTTAGCAGTATCGCGGCTAGACAAGACCCGATAGTAGAAATCATCACCAGCTTTATACAAAGGCAACATCAAACCAGATTCGAAAGCACCCACAGTCGTCAATAAATGAAAGGCATCGTACCGATAATTAGTGACCATCTCATAGGTAATGTCTTTATCAGGGGCATGAAAGCGTACTTGGAAGTGCTGAAGACCGTGCTTCACTTTGAAGGCTTCAAGATCGATGTGTCTGAAAGTGAACTTCTTGTTACCCAAAGGTAAAGGACGAAAAGTAACCGCAGAGTCATCCTCGTAAGCATCTCCCGTAGCATCTTCCTCAGAGCCCGCTACCTTCTTCTTTGGAGGAACTACATCCCCAAAAGATTCTGTATCCGCAGCCTTCCTCTTCGGAGGCTGATTATTAGTAGATCTGCTTGAGCTAGGCGCAGATGAAGGTGGAGGAGGATTACTCCGCGGTGGAGGCATGGTGCGGAGAGGGTGCACATCTAGAAGTTCAGTGCGAGGATTATGATGTTTATTGGGAGACTCATCTCTAGGACGACTCACGGAGTATCTAGACCCACGCGGCGGATCACCTCTTTGGAGCGAAGTCCTCTGACCAGAGGACGAGGACGTTCGTCTATACTGAGGATTATCCTGAATAGGAGGAGGCGAAGTTCCACCCCTAATATGGGAATCTCTCCGAGGGGATCTATGAGGACTCGGCGGAGGAGTTTGATAAGGAACCCGCGGACGATCAGACATACCTGCGGACACAAACACAAATAGAAGGACGAGACAGGGTCAAGGAAGATCGAAAAGCAAGGAAATCTCAAGAACAGCAGCAAAACGTGAAGAAAACCCTAAATTTCATCCACCACCATTTGAGCTCTCAAGTCGTTACTCAACTCAAAAAGAATCAAAACGAAACCGATAAAACACCCGGCTCAGCAGTGGCAGCCTTCGACTCCATGACATGCATGGGATTAAACCCCATCATGATTCATCACAAAAAAATCGAGAACTCAACAGGGGCAAAAATGGTGAGAAAAATAGGTAAAAAATCCTACCTGAACTTCGATAATTAAATGAAGCGGCGACGGCAAGATTATCGGCGATGGCAACGGCAACAGCAGCGGCGAAAGCAGCAGCAGTAGCAATAACGGTTGCAGAAGAAGTAAGAAGATGAAGAAGAAAGTGGGGCAGAGAATTAAAAGAGAATGTGAATTTAATTCACATTCCCTCATTCACTTCTCTCTTATAGGACCAAAAGAAACCGCCCACTACCCAAGAGGCAGTCACGGCCAGATATGGGAAACGTGCACAATAAATGCAGATAACGCCTTTTTAGGAGAAGTTATGAGGAGGGAGATAAAAGCGCACCACACGATTCTTCTTCCAACTATAGTTGGCGCCCAGTCACAAGAAGAGGGGAAAATTGTAAGTACACAAATATATCTCCCTCGCCACGTGTACTAGCAAGCCCACTTGGAGGCCACGTCACAAAAGCGGACGACACGTAGGGACATCCATAGGATCTAGATAGCGCGCCATCTGTCAAAGATCAGCGGTTGAAGATGAAGGAGCATCAAAGGAAGGTATCCCCACACTACATCAAAGAGCTACTATGCCATGCTTTATCTCATCACGAGGTAGATATAATCAACGGTTGTGGGAAGTACAACTGACACAGATGTGACAAAGGAAGACTGGACCGCCCCAACCACCCGCATTTAGTACTGCTCAGAGGGCACGTGTAAGTGGACCAACGAAGAGAACGGGGACTGGTCAGCGTGATGAACGTAGTAAATCGAAGAAGGCGCGGGATGATAAGGAGGTCCGCGGACTGTACACAGAGCACAAGAAGATAAGACTTCAACAGCCCTTTTCCAGGGGACCCACTTAGATAAGCTATATATATATATATATATATACCCCTCCCAAACAAGGGTAGGGGGGTCGACATTTTGGGAGAGAAGAAGAGAGAGAAACCAGTGAGAAGTAAGTATGAGCATCAACCTTCGGGTTCTATGTATCACTCAAAGTCTTTCGACTATTCTTGTAATCATTTACCACATAGTGAATACCCCCCAGACCTGTGGATGTAGGCCTTAGAGCTGAACCACATAAATCCTTGTCTCATTTACATTCTGTATTTATCTATCTTTATATGCGTATGTAATTCTTAGATCTATCATTATGGATGTTGATGAGATCATGACAAACCCGCGGGGTTTGGAATAAATGAATCAACATCTGTCCAAGCACCCCATACTATATTCATACCTTAATGCATGCATTCGGTTCATGCAGAGATTGTTTGTGAGCACGCTGATGCCTACGTGATTTTCGTGTTCACAGATTTTGTGAAGGAAATAAAAGCAATTGGGCTATCTAAGAGTAACCACAGTCATCGACTAAAACCAAAAATTTAGTCGAGAATTCAAACGCTACGGAGAGGAGTAAAGAGCAAATATTAGACTAAAACCAAAAACCGAACTATATTTGGTTTTTGGTTTGGTTTTGGTCGGGCGTTATTTAACACTACGCCTGATTGGGGCGCAATTATGAGTTACGTTTGATAGTGACACGTAACTTTAATCTACGCCTGTTTGAAACGTAACTTTAATCTACGCCCGATGGGACGTAGTTTACATTTTCGCCTGATACCAGGCGGTATGTTTCAATTGCGCCTCAACCAGGCATAGTTAAAAGTTACGTCTGACCAGGCGTAACTTTAAAGTCCGCCTCAAACGGGCACAAATATTATTTCCGCCTGTAACTATATGGGGCGTAATTTTAAACTACGCCCCATCCCTCCACCAGTTGCAGGTTCGGCTGCAGTATGGAGTATGGATCAACTATATTGCTGGCTAGAAGAATACCTTCTCTAAATTATCATCCCTCAGTGTAACTTTACTGCTACAGTAATGTAACTTCAGCAGACTGTCGCATATGAGACCTGCTATCTATTCTAACAGTTGGTGCTAAAATGGAAGAAAAAACAAACAAACAAACAAACAATAATCACATATTTTAAAGCCTTCACAAAATCACCTTGTATCCTATGATCACTTTACTTAACTCAGAAATGTGTATCTCGGTTATAATCAAGAAGTTGCACACCAAATGCGTAACTCCAATTCATGCCCCATCAGGCGTAGTGTGTAGTTTGCGTTACACCAGGCGTATTTTTTATTTACGCCCCGTCAGGCGTAGTTTCAAGTTACGTCTCTCCATCGGGCGGTTTTATATATTACGCTCCATACCAAACGCAATTTTAGACTATGCCCGACATCAGGCGTAAATTAAAGTTACGTCCCAACCAAACGCATTTTATACCTACGCCCCATGTCAGACGAATTCTTATACATCCTCTCCACCAAATTTACTCCACCACCGTAACGTCTCACCACTGACTAAACCCATTTTTTTTAGTTTTTAGTCTTTAGTTATAGTCGTATGACTGCAGTTGCTCTAAAAGAGTAGAAAAGTGTTTTAGGAAAGCACCTTATGGTAAGCTAGTGATGTTGTATTATAAGGCATATGATGTTGTTGCTCCTAAGAAATCGAAACGAATCCCTAGAAGCAATCATGGGATGGTAAAGCTACTAGTACGACCGTTTCCAGGGTGGGAGGGCCGATCGAAGAAAAATCTGAAGATGGAGTTTGTTTGCGATTATTTTCGTCCCGTTTAAGAAAATGTGATACTTTCACCCCGTTTCCGAAAAAGTGATACTTTCTCCCCGTTTCGGAAAAAGTGATATTTTCTCCCCGTTTTAGAAAAAGTATCACTTTTTCTGAAACAGAGCGAAAGTATCATTTTTTACGAAACCAAGCGAAAGTATCACTTTTCCCGAAACAGAGTGAAAGTATCACTTTTCCTGAAACGGGATGTGAAAGTATCACCTTTTCTTAAACGGAAAATTAGTCGATCCATAAACCAAAATATGGTTGCATGATGTGTTATGCATCCTTTGTGGTGGTTTGCATAATGGCTATGCATTCAATTTTCGAGAATTGTGCCTAAAATGAAAGTATCATTTTCTTGAAACGGAGAGAGTACATCGTTTTATTAGTTGCAACGGAAAATTAGTTGATGAATAAACCAAAATTTTGCTACATAAACTATTATGTATCCTTTATGGTGGTTTGCATAATGGATATACACTTAATTTTCTAAAATTGTGCCTAAAATGATAAATACCTCTGAATTTTTTCGTAAAAACTCAAAATTTGATATTGTTGTTTGTGCTCGTTGGATAGGTTTTTTTATTAGCTTTCCAACGAGATAAAATTTGTAAAATTCCAAGATGCGGATTTTTAGATATGTTATATTAAAGTTTGTTGTCCAATTATACCCCTGAAAAGATAGGATACAAAAGGAGTTATAGTAATTGGACTAAAAGGGAGGGACATTTTTGGTTTTTCGGCCCTAACCATTTTCAATCTTTTTGTATCAATTGATCACTTCAGTTTTACAAAAAATTGGTCATATAAAGGTGATCACTCGCTTCGCTCGGTCGGCCCAATTAAATTTCTTTGATCGAGATGGTGAGACTCCCAATTCATTAAAATTTAGAGATAAGTTCATACACTCTTCACCAAAAAAGTGTGCTAGCATACTTGGCATGCAACAGATTGGAGGAGGAAAGGGTCAGAAGATGTTAGAACGGTTTAATCTAAGTAAAATAGATGCCAATATGTTATACAACATGCATTTTTCCTGATAATAGAGACACAACTCATGGAGCGACGGTTAGCAAGAATAAAATTGTAGAGACGATAAAACAAGAGCAAAGGTCACAAATATTACTCATTTCATGAAAAGGTACAGATTTAGTTAGACTCGCTCAAAACCTAATAACCATGTGCGAGTCGAAATCCGTCCAACTCACCCACTGGCACGTTCCAGTTCCTACCTAATCTACCCTTCCCTAATCAGTTAGTTGGGGTAGCTGGGTTAGGTTAGTTTAAATGGGTTAAGTTTACCCAGAATAAGAAATGGGTTGAGGGTCATGTACACATTATTGATTTGGGCAAACACAAACCAGAATTCAATCACCTTGTACCATTGATTATTATGGACAACAAAATAACATTTCATTCCAAAAAAAAAAAAAAACACCACTGATTATCATCGTCTTCCGACCAGAATCTTTCTTATACCATTGATTATCATCGAAAACAATATAAGAAAAAAAAAACAATTCATTCATCAATCAATCTAAACAATTATCAAAACAACAGACTTATACCCACTGCAATTTCAATTTCGTCATCTCTCAACTAAAACATCAAATCTAGTTTGGGAATTTCCTGTACAAGCTTACTCAAACCTAGTTATTTTCTCGGTTATAATTCCGTCGATACCACTTGCAAGTATATACCAATAAACATTTTTTTCTTTTGATTCCTCCCCGTGAACCCTAACATCTCTTAGACCTTCAAAGCTCCAAACCCTAATTTCAATTATTCTTCACAAATTCCTCCATCTGATTCTTCCCCGTGAACCATAGTATCATCAATTTCAAGAGACAATTCAATGATACTTCATACCCATCATAAATTCACTCACATAATCCTACTACTGTTACTCATTTTATTTCAATCTTCCCCAAAATCCTAAATTGAATCTTGATTTCTTCAATTTTTGGATAAAATCATATTTTGATAACTACCCATTATGATTCAATCAAAACCCAGTAACCAATTTTAGGAAAACCCTTCATTATCAGTCTGTTCTTCACTGTGATATTTGATACATATGATTTACCCATTAAGCATTCTTACGTGATTTATGATTTATCCATTAAGCATAGAGAACGATACATAGAGAATGGTTAACTCATTAAGCAGAGAGAGATAAATGGATCGAGAGAGATATAGAACAATAAAGAGAGAGAGATAGAGAAATGGTTAACTCATTAAGCAATTTTTTTTGTGGTTGCAGGTCAGTTGCGAAGAGATTAGGAGAATCACGTGAAGATCATCACATCTGATTACACGCGGTTAATTTTGGACCGTTCATTAAATCTGCACACTAGTTTAACTAACCTAACCTAACTAGGGTTAATGAACTAACCCGACCAGGGAGGGTGGGTTAGGAATAAAACGGAAATGGTTTAATCACCTGGTTAACCGAGTGAGAAACACACATTTTTGTGCCCTTTTTTTAGAATTCTTCCCTGCCCGAACCTTTCCACGAAATAGGAAATTTCGTTGCCCTTTGCTCATAAAACAAGTGATGAACAAAGAGGAACCAACACAACTTGATGATGAACATGTAGTATGTTTGATATAGGGTTGTATCTTTGTTGTGTCCTCTTTTTCGATGACAAAAATGCTAGCATAGTGAATGTTCTCTATCTTGTTCTTGTCGAAACTTATGAAATTGTGATCAAGGTCTCGTGGCCTAATTTGGTACACGAATATTTGTTTGACCAAATTCTAGAAATTTTTGATTTTGTGTCAAATGTAAAAGCTTGTATCCCATATCTACTGGTAAGTATGATAGTTTTATTTGATTATTATTTAAGTAGTTTTGCTGGGACGTTTAGATCTTTTTTGTTGATCGACTAATTAAATAATTGATTGTTGTATATGTTACAGATCTTGTTTGTTGAACATGCAAAAGAAGGCTTAATGCCAAGAGTTCCGAAAAATGAACATAAGTTACCAAGAGTTGGAAGGTGGGACATGCAACAAATATCAGATTTCATATATGGGGCAAGCATGTCAGAAGTTTTAGTAAGTTTTTGTTATTACTTGGGTTATTTTGTATTAAGTTACACATGCAACTAGTGGTTACATATATATTTTTCCATGCAGATGAGCTTCTGTAACTATCAGTTACACATGCAGATCTCACCACTGAATTCAATTGAAGCATGTATATAGCTTGTGTACCTATCAGTTACACATGCAAATGTCACCAATTACTTCTACTGAAAATGAATATTAAGCTTGTGTAACTATAAGTTACACCTGCATTTGTGTAAGAAAAATGCATGTGTATCTAGAAGTTACACATGCTTTTTTTTGTTCTTTTTTTGAGAAAAGATGATGTAAGTACAAAAAATCTGCCCGCCATGTGTCCGAAGTAGATTGAACGAGGCTGTGGAATGAATCTTCGAGAAAGATATTATACACCACTTCCTAAGAAAGAGTCAGTGAAGAGTCAAATCAAGTGTCAGATCTACTTTAACGAGGTTCAGATCGCGAGGTACCAACCTACGAGGTATTACTGACTTGCACGGGAAGATATTTCACGAAGAAAATTGGAAACGCGAAGTGTGGATTGTTGTGCAAGAAAAGGGGAGGCATACGAAGTCAACTGCGCGAAGTGCGACTTGTTGTGCAAGAAATGGTAAGACTCCCGAGATACAATGAGCTAGATATGGATTGTTGAGCAAGAAATGGGACAGCTGTCCCTGACAACAGCCGAACTTTGAGGCGTAAAAGAAGCGAAAAGTTGGTTGTTGCGAAGTAAAAAGTGTATCTCCGAGATAAATCGGGTTGTAATCCATTAAGTAGCTTTCTCCTATAAAAGGAGGACTTAGCCCTCTGAGAAGGGGTGGGAAAAAAAAAGAGAAAGAGCGAAGAACACCTTTGGGAGGGTAGAGTTGAGATCTCGAGTGTTCTTGAGCGGTTTGTAACTAAAGATCCTAAAAATCAATTGAAATATAAGATTTGTATTTTATCTCGTTCGTAGTTATCTTTGTGTTCATCAAATTAGTAAGTGGGTGTAACTATGGATTTTCTGTAGTTACATTTTGGCGCCGAGAAACAGGGATCTCATGTTGAGATTTCAAATCTCACTTGAGATAGTTCGAGAGATTCATTATCATTTGAGAGTCCTTCTTTAAAATCATTAGGTGAGTTGTTACTTCAAAAAGGAGCCGGAGGTTAGTGATTAAGAAACTGTGGAAGTGATTAGAAGGGGAAAGGTAGATCTGAGATCTTCTATCTTGAAGGTGAACAAGTTAGATCTGGTCAAAGAGGCCGGTGAGTCGGGAAAAGAAAGATAATCGGCTAACAGGTTGTCCATGGAAAGGGTACCGGTGCGAGCACAACACATCATCGCATCAAGAAGGATCTTGCGCCTGGCAGGAAGAGGAGGACGAAGAATGGAGATAAGAGAAACGTCAAACAGAGGAGGAAGACAAGGCGCAGACCAACAGAGAGAAGATGATCGTTGTCGAGATGGATTTATCCATACCGCTAACACCGAAACGGAGGAGGAAGAAGAACCTGTGCAAGGAGGCGGAGAGGAAAATATGAGGTTAGAACAGATCAGAGAGGAGCTACGCTTAGAAAGAGAGAGAGAGAGAGATATAATGGAGCAAAGATCCATACTCATGAGGCAGAATGCGATCCTAATGCAACAAAACAACCAACTTAATGAAGAAATGACTGTTCATGATGTACGAGATGAAGCCGGTACAGGAGAAAATGTAACTCATGGGGGAGAAATACCACGGGATGAACAAAGAGAAGAAAGAGGAGAGTGAAGGAGGAGGCGCCGAAGAGAAAGCAGCGAAGAAAGGTTGCTGAGGAGAGCTTTGGAGAATACCAGGTGGGAATATCAAAGACGACGATTTGAGGAGGAAAGAGCGTGAGGGGAAGAGAGGCTTCGTGAAGAAGAAGAGAGATATCGAGAAGAGAGAAGGAGACACGAGAAAGAAAGAAGGGAGGATGATGATGAGCGAGATGGAAGGAGGAGAAGGCGTAGGCGAGATGAAGGAAGGGACGAGGTCAGCCAAACGGTCATGAACGAGATACAAGAGATGAAAGCATTACTCAACAATTCACGGAGAGGAGGAAGAGTGCAGCTGGTAGAATCAATTGTGGAGGCCGACAAATCACCATTCTCGCGCGAAATACTGGAGGGAAGAATCACGGGAAGATGTCCATTGCCCACCTTCGGAAGGATCTTCGATGGAACAGGGAACACGGTACAGCATCTGAAACAGTATACCCTCTCGCTAATGCAATGGGTGAAATACGAAATGGTACTGTGCCAGGATTTCCCGACTAATTTAACTAGGGAAGCCTCAAAATGGTTCGAAGGGATAGCAGAAGGTTCGATCTCGTTGTTTAAAGATTTGCAGAGAATATTCTTGACAACTTACATAAGTAATAATATGCTAAGACCCGGAATAGAAACCTTATTCAACTTGAGGAGGAAACCGGGCTAAAATCTGCTAAGTCTCATAACGAGATGGAGGTCGGTATGCAGTGAACTCGTAGGAAGAGTAGATTAGATAAATTTCATCCTGGCCTTCGTCAATGCGTTAATACCAACTGATCTCTTGCACACACAACTATTCATAATTCGTAACACAGTAACGATGAGTGAGCTCCGAGAGTACCAGGAGGAGTACGTAGCGCTGGAAGAAAAACAAAGGGAAGCTATCGAGGAAGTTCCGATGCAATCCAAGGAGGGGAATAAGTGTCTCTTGCCGAGAGTAGCGAACGTAATAGAAGACGACATGAAATATGTAGAAGCAGAGCCGTTAGCAACAATTCCCGCAGAATTGGTAGCAGTGTCCAGCGGAGATCAAGAGTGGATAGATCAGCATCCGAGGTATGTTGATCCTAAACCTCGGAACAATGAGTCACGAGGTGATAATTAGAGGAATCCGCGAAGATATAACCCAGGACAACGATACGTAGATAGGATACCATAGTTCTAAGATGTAGTGTTACCTGAACTTAACACCACAATCGACAAGATATGGGAAGCGATTGTTTTAACTGAAGAAATTCCTCCCCGGAAAATTTTGGGGTAGAACCCTTTTCAAATATAAGAAGTAGCGACTTTTGCAAATATCATCGTTTTCACGGACACCTTACGGAGAACTGCAGAAGCATACGACGAATAATACTTCGTCTAATTGAAAAGGGGAAGCTCAAGCATTTCCTGGAAAACCCAGGACCATTACCACCACCACCACCTCGGAAGGACGATCAAAAGCAAGCAAAGGTATACAGAATCGAAATCGACAGAGGAACCCAGAGGTTAAATTGCAACTCTATTATTCATTCCGCGAAGAACATACGGAACTTTCATGATAATGTATTACAAAGGGTCCACAAACGAGATTTTGAAGGAAATGAGATATTCAATATCGCAAAGAAGGAACCATTAGAAGAATGTAAAAAAAGAGCTATTTCCTTTTCAGCAACAAACGCCCCAGATGGAGGAGCTTCGCATACGGACCCGTTGGTGATCACCTTGAACTTCGGAGAATACACAAAGTGGGAAGAAAGTTCCACGAGAAAAAAGAAAGTATGGGCAATAGACAGAATCTTGGTGGACACGGGGAGTTCGGTGGATATTCTCTTTTATCACATGTTTAAAACAATGGGCTATCGAGACTCATACTTAGTGCAGTCAACCTACAACATATATGGGTTTAACGGAGTCGCATCAAAGCTGAGGGTACAACTGGTCATGAAGATCTTCGCAGGGGAACTAGAAACCGATGTAACAGTATGTGTGGTGGATGTAGAATCCCCTTACAACGCTATGATTGGGAGACCGTGGATAGATAGGATCAAGGGAGTAGCATCAACATACCACCAAGCTATCTGATTCCCGATTCCAAGTGGAATCGGAGAAATAAAGGGAGATCAGAAAGAAGCTAGGGAATGTAACTAAGAAGACGTGCATAACTATGACGAAAAGTTAAAATGTAAGAAAGAACAAAAGAAGAAGGTGCTGGAGGCAAAGAGGGAAGAAGAATTAATGATATATATGGTCAAATCCAAAGAAGGGTGGGCTATTCCTAGTGAAATTCCCGAAGAAAAAGATAAGCCTTTAAAGCAATTAAAGGAACCGTCTCCACTCAGAGAACTGATCATGAACTTCGCCGCAGTAGAACCCACACAAGAGATAAACTTGAGTAACGAAGATGAGGTGAAGACGGTGAGGATCGGGATGAAGATGGAGACCGACTAAGAAGAAAGATTGATAAATCTGCTAAAAGAGTACCTCGATATCTTTGCGTGGGGCATGAACGAGATGCTAGTAATAGACCCATAAGTCGCTTTCCACAGACTGGATCTAAACCCAGCAATCAAGCCAATAAGGCAACGAATACGGAAGATAACAACCGCTTATCACGAGCAAATAGAGCAAGAATTACAGAAGATGCTGGATTCGAGAATAATAAGACCCGCGAAGTATCCAACATGGATTTCCAACATGGTAATTGTGCCAAAAAATACCACAAGAATAAGAATATGTATATATTTTAGCGATCTGAATACTGCTTCTCCGAAGGATAGCTTTCCCCTACCCAATATACCTCAGATGGTAGAGTCTGCATCTGGGTACAAACGACTAACCTTAATGGATGGTTATTGCGGATACAATCAAATACCCCTCGCGGAGGAAGACCAAGAGCATACGGATTTCTTCGCCCCCAGAGGGTTGTACTGCTATACAAGAATGCCATTTGGACTAAAGAATGCAGGGTCAACTTACCAACGGATGGTCGAGAAGATCTTTGATAAGTGGGTACACACTAAATTAGAAGTCTACGTCGATGACATGCTGGTAAAAACTAAGGAGTCAGGAGATCACGTTAAGGACTTGAGATAAATCTTCGAACAAATGAGGGCATTTAAGATGAAAATAAATCCGGCGAAGTGCATATTCGGCGTATAATCAGCGAAGTTTTTGGGGCATATCGTGTCCGAAAGGGGAATCGAAGTAGATCCAGCTAAGGTTCAAGCCATATTGGACATGCCTTCGCCAGCAACAGTAAAAGACGTGCAAAAATTAAACGGTCAATTAGCAGCTCTGGGTAGATTCATCTCAAGACCCTCAGATAAGTGTAAGCATTTCTTTGATGTCTTGAAAAAGGGGGCTAAATTTTCATGGACGCAAGAATGTGAGCAGGCATTACAAAACATAAAAGAATATCTTATCAACTTATCAATCCTCCAGAATCCCGAACCAAATGAAGAATTGATGATCTGCCTCGCGACTACACCAAACGCAATAAGTTTGGTGTTACTTCGATTAGATGAAGGTGTCGAAAAACCTATCTTTTACGTCAGCAAGACGCTCAATGCTGCAGAAAAGAATTATCCGAAGATAGAAAAGCTAATCCTAGCACTGGTATATTCATCAGAAAAATTACGAACTTATTTTCAGACTCACAAAATTAAGGTTCTAACCAGAATCCCAATAGAGTCAACTTTAAAGAATACGAAGAGGGTTGGGCGAGTCGAAAGATGGAATACCCGAATTGACCATTTTGAATTAAAATACGAAGTTCAGACTTCCACGAAATCACACATATTTGCAGAATTTCTGGCCGAGTTCCCGATAGAAGAAGATGAAGGAGTGGAGGAAATGTTAGATGTAGATGAGTAACGTCCGTATCCTACAGACTTAATAAAAGAAAATCATCCGAGGAGATGGGAGATATTTGTGGACGGAACATCAAACAATGCCGGAGGGGGAATGGGAATCGTGTTTACTTCCCCAGAAGGAGCGAGAACAGTCTTCTGCTTTCGGTTGGAGTATAAAGCTACGAATAACGAAACAAAATATGAGGTAGTCATACAAACTCTAAGGCTGGCCATTGAGATGAAATTAGACGAAATCAGAATAACAAGTGATTCTCAGTTGGTAATCAGGAAGATAGAGGGAAGGTATCAAGCGAATGATGCCGTGATGAATCTCTACTTATAGATCGTGAGAGAATATTCAAAAAAGATACCAAATACAATCTGGAGGAAGGTAAGCAGAGATAATAATATACATGCAGACGCCTTAGCCTTCATCGCGTCAATGATCGATGATACTTCGGAGAAATACATCCGAGTTGAAAGATTAATGTCTCCCTCGGTAACAAACGAGTTGGAAGGTGAAAAACTCCTAATGATAATAGAGGATAGCATACCTGACGAGTTGGGAAAGGATGACTGGAGAGCCTAGATTTACAGGTATTTGGAGCGTAGATATTTTACCAGAGACAGATTAGAGGCACACAAGATCAAATGGATATCCACGAACTATAAGTTACGAGAAGGAATCCTATAACGGAGGTCGTTGTTGGGCCCACTGCTGCGATGTTTGTCACAAGAAGAAGTGATACAAATCATGAAGGCAATACATTACGGTGATGCCGGGAATCACAGCGGAACAAGGTCATTGGCTTATAAAACCAAAACACAAGGGTATTTCTGGCTGAATATGCATAAAGACGTGAAAGACATTGCGACGAGGTGTGAAGCTTGTCAGAGGTTCGGAAAACGCATACATGCACCATCAACAAACCTGAATTCCGTTTTAAGTGTATGGCCATTTGCCATATGGGGAATATATATTGTGGGACCGTTTGTCACAGGAAGCCTGTAGCGGAAATACCTGATAGTGGCAACGGATTATTTCAGGAAGTGGGTTGAAGCTAAGCCTGTGAAAAATACGCGATATGGCGACATATACGATTTTATACTCGAGCACATCATATGTAGGTTTGTTATCCCTCTGCAGATCGTCTCCAATAATGGGATGCAATTCGAAGGCGAAAATGTAAAAATGATATATAGCACTTTTAAGATATAATCTGCAAAATCGTCTCCGCTGTATCCACAGAGTAATGGACAAGCGGAGGCGACGAACAAAACGATAGCATCCACTTTAAAAAATAAGTTAGATGGACATCTCCATAACTGGTGCGAAGAAGTTCCGAAGGTACTATGGTCGTATAGAACCACCAGGAGAGAAGAAACAAGGATGTCTCCTTTCTATTTAGCATATGGGGTAGAGGCGTTTCTACCTACTGAGATCATGTTTCCTACCACTAAATGAGATGCCTGGAAAAAGGGTCTGAACTCGGACATGATCCTGGAAAAATTGGATGATTTGGAGGAAAACAGGGAAACCGCTCTACAGCACATGACGAATTATCACCGAAGATTATCTCGTGAATACAACAAGAAGGTGAAAGAAAGAGGTTTCGTACCAGGGGAGCTGGTTTTGCGGGAAATACCGCCATATCAAAAGGTACCTGGAGGGAAGATGGAGCCTACATGGGAAGGACCTTTCATTGTAAAGATAAGAGTTGGGGACGGAGCTTACGAGCTCACCGACTGCGAAGGGAAAGACACCGATAGAAATGGAGACATCATATATGGCGAAGCAAAAAGGCAGGCCGTAGACTAGACCACCCGTGGAACCCAATCTACATCAAGAAGTATTACCCTTAAGAAGCGGAGAAATTCGCAAAGAAAAATGTAGTAAAAAAATAAAGGGTACCGTTTTGTAAACGACAAAAGAAATGAAATGAAGCATTTATTGAGCATAATCAAAAATGAGCAAGAACAAAGCAGAGAGCGAGATTTATTTCAAAAATATATATATACAAGGGTGAAAAGTTAGACCTCACTAGGAGGCCGTGTAATACCCACAAGATAAAAAGATATACAGAAAAAAGGCAAAAGTAAGTCCTCTATAAAACCTCTACTTAGGGAGGCTGAGACCTCGTTGCGTGCAACGTAGTTCGCACAAAGTGCAAGAGGCAAGAGTAAGACCTAACGCGCGTCATGAGACAACCTAAGGAGATGTCTCAACCGCCATAAGCTAGGGGCAAGGATAAGAGCCCTCCGCCGGGGCCCCAATTGGGTAACCACTCTGTAAGGGGTGTAAGAATGAGCCAGTGGACAAGAAGATGGCCTGGTGAAGTTCTTCCACTCGGTCCCAAAACCACCTCACCTAGGGTGTGACTTCATAACCAAGAGCCAAATCGGAGAAAGGGCACGAGGTCACGAAATAACTGATGCCTAAGCCCAAAAGCATGTAGTTCCGGATTATCTCACAACTACACCCTCATTAGAATCTATTAAAATGATTCCTAAACCTAATTAATTTGATATGAAACTAAGAATTAAGGTACTAAAATTATAAAGAGACACAAAGATTTTTACGTGGTTCGATCAATGTGATCTACATCTACGGTGCTTCACTAGTGATTGTATGTGATTACATGATTTTACAATTGAGACTCCATTAATGAATATTTAGAGCTCTAGAATTTTGGAGAAGAAGATGATAAAGAAAATAAATCCCTCTCTAAAATTTTCTCTCTCCTCCTAAAATCATCCCCTCTCTCAAAATGTGTGTCTCCCTCTTTCCTATCATGCCTAAATGGCTATTTATATGATTTTACACATTGGATAACAACTAATCTTTCCCTTAATTTCGTATCAAAGAATCATCATACGAACCTTCGCAAATTTACTTCACGAACTTCCTTTACTCGTAAAACGTTCTTTGTGATTTCTTTATCTTTGCAAAATATTCTATACTCGCAAAATGTATTTTCTCTCCACAATTTCGTAAGTTATCATTTGCTGTGATATTACGCTCCTACATCTTGCCTCTTTTTTCTTGAATATTTCTTGAAGAGCAATCTTTAAGAAAAAATCCGTTGTTGTAGTAATCTTTGATCTTTGTTGATGAAGGAACGAGCGAAAGAATACTAGTCTTGAAAAGTATATACTTGCCTATATTCTTTTGCGAAGTCCCGGAATGTTGCGAAGTAAATAAGAAGTATCAACCATTGAAGTATAAGAAGTATGAAGTATCCTTGAAGAAGTATAAGAAGTACTTAATCCTCGAAATATATAAGAAGTATGAAGTATCCTTAAGAAGTATAAGAAGTATTTAATCTTCGAAATATATAAGAAGTATGAAATATCCTTGATGAGGGTGATAAATATTGCCTTTGTTCATGTGAAATTATTATTCCATTTTTGGTGAGGATTCTTGCTGAGAAGATAAAGAACATAAAATATTTTCTTGGGTATCCATAGTTGCCTCTGTTCTTTATCTATGAAGGAAAATCCTTGATAAAATGTTGAATAATTAAATTGCGTCTCTATTCTTATGTTGCCCCTGCCTCAAGTGGTAACCCTACTAACTTCTGGTATGACTTCGTGATATATATTCTTGTAAAAATTCTTCAATGATATTGATGGAATTGTCTTCTTTGATATATATTGTCTTCAAAATTCTTCAATGATCTTGATGGAATTGTCTTCTTTGATATATATATTCTCTTCAAAGTTCTTCAATGATCTTGATGGAATTGTCTTCTTTGTTAGGACTTCATGATATATATTCTTGTAAAAGTTCTTCAATGATATTGATGGAATAAATTTCATGAATTGCTGTGGTCTTATCATGCCTTCCTAAGTAAAGGTCTTATTTTGCCACCTCTTTTGTGATAATATTTTGTATTTGCGATAATATGACAAGTCTTAACATTCTTGCGAATATACAACCTCGTGACATTATCGTCTTGCGATGAAATCGCAGGACGTCTTTACAGTTTCATGCAAAAACCCATTGATCTCATCTTATCTTCATTGTTATGTTCTGCGAGTTCTTTTTTTTTTTTTTTTTTTTTTTTTTTTTTAGAAGGCTCGCAGAAGTTCAATTGTTGCACAAATATGACAAGCCTTTATGTTTTCGCAAACAAGAAGCCTCGTGACATTTGCGTCTTATAGCACGTATCAGCTCCCTAATGGAGGGTGCTGCCCTTTATCTTCCCCCTGGTTGCCCCTTCAAGGAAGCGTACATCGACCATACAAGGTTAGCTCTTCCCATCCGGTTCAGCCAACAACTGACTTTTGATCGCAACCTCTTATCCTTTTTGCCTATAGGGCTTATAGTTACGAGGTTGCACCCTATGGGGTATCTTTGGGACAAGTGCATCATTTGCCAAGACTTGTCAAAAATGGCAGATGTGGTTCAACCTCACCCGGAACTCTTGACTCAACCGTGTACCTTGGCGCCTTGATCGTTTTCTTCACTTCTTGGGAAAGACAGTATGCCTTAGTCGCCCAACCTAAATCCTCTTACACCGCATTTTATATTGTGTAATGTCGCTAGATTAGGTGAGAATCCAAGGTGTCTAACCCGGATAGGTACCCCATTATTGGGTTGTACCCCTAAATTTTTACCATGTACTAAGGGCCCTTGGTGGTGTTCCGGTTACCCTTAGCCACGTTTATAGGTACCCCCTTAAATGACGTACTTTAGGACTTTGCCTCTTACGAAATATAGCTTCACGAACTAGGGTGTACGCCACAAAGGTTTGCCTATATAAAATTTTCTGCGGCTCTCTTTCTTTTTTGGAGGCTGATCACAGATTGCGGTCTTTTATTCGCAAGTTAATCGTAAATGGCGATATTTTTTCGCCTTTTAAAAATTCATCGTAAATTTTTCATGTACATAAAATGTTGAATGTTTTCATGAAATGTTTAGTATAAGAAGTATGAAAAGTATGAGAAGTATTAATCAAAATTGTTCTATAGAAATATAGGAATTTAATTTTCTCTATTTTTTGTAATTTTGAAGTCTTTGAAAATTTTGAGATCGTTAAATTTTTGCGATAAACTCATTTTTGAATCTTGCAATTGTATCACTTTTCACCAATCTAAAAAATCTTTGAAATGTTTTGAAATCTTAGAAATTGTAGAAATCTTGCGAGTATATCGCTTTTGGGGAATAAAATCAAAAATCTTTTGTCTTTTGTAAATAAAATATTCAGGGAAATGGTACTTACCTTTTACGGCTTGTTGTTGTCTCTTGCGAAGTATATGACTTGTCATTTCTTGTGAAATAATCTCCCACTTTCTTCTTGCGAAATACCCAAAAATCTTGCGAAGTAATAATTTGCACAAAGTAAACGATCATCTGCGAAGTAATGATTTACACGAAGTAGACGAACATCTGCGAAGTAAACATTTGTACGAAGTTAACATCTGAGAAGGAAATATTTATGATATAAACTCATGCTACGAAGTTTCTCAAGGTAAACATTTGCGAAGTGCAAAGAGTAGAATTGTTTGTTTTGCGAATATTCGCATGGCAAACATTTGTAAGATTTTTGCGAAGGGCTCTTGTGCTGAAACTCTTCTTCTTTGATCGTGACCAACGTTGATGGGTCCTCTTCTGCAAAATAAACTCATGAGAAATTTCCACGTTCTGCTGATTGATAATGTATTTATTGATTCCTTCATGCTGGTAATTTTCTCTGTCTGATTCTTTGTATCCTATTCTTCGCGTGTTACTCCTTTTTCTTTGGGCTCTGCAAAACATATTCATTTTCTCTGTTGCTTTCTATTTATTTATGAACTCCAAGTTTATATACGCCTTATCATCTCCTCACCTTCCGTGTCTCTTCCTAAAAGCTAGTGACAAAGTAAATCTCACATGTATCTCTTCTTCTCACGAAGTATTTCGTCTTGAATTTCTCTGAAATTTCTGACGCAGTATCGTTTGCTGATGAAGGGAACTTCTTGAGCATACTCGTTCTTCTTACTACAACCGGTGCTATTCTATTTGATGTTATCTCATCTGTACTTTCCTCCATTGTATCAAAGAAGAGAATACAAATAAGAGTTCCACTTCAAATGAAGATATGAACTATGAGTGAGGTTGCGAAGTTTCGTTGATACTATAAGTTTCGTTGAATTCCTGACTTCTTATGCTTCGTAACTTTTCTTCCTAAGTCTTCTTCTTTCCTTTCCTTTGCTCGTGGCTGTTGATGCTCTCATCTTCGTAACTTTTCTCTGAAATTTCATATACCTCGTGAAGCAAAGCTTCCACTATGGTTCAATCAATTATGTAGACATTTAGAATAACTAATATTTGTTAGTAAATAATATCTGACAAATAATATCTTCTCGAGTGAACGTTTCTAATTATTTAAGTTTACGAAGGTTCGCAAAACTTATTGAGTCGAATTGAATTGTATAAAGGCGCTGTCTCAGGTTGTCCTTTTGATTCAGGATCATTGTTCGCAATATTTGGTTCCTGCTACTTCGCTGAGATACTGCTTCTCATCGTAACTTATAGTTTTGCCTTGTGAAACCCTGGCAAATCTCTTCACATTATATCTGCTATGTCTTCTGATACTAGTGTTGCCTCAGACCTGAATTATTTGTTGCTGCAATAAGAGTAAATAGTGACAGAAACAATGTTACACAGGAGACATAAATTAGTCATCTTGTATAGTGCACAGCTTTGTTACACCACCTGGCAATTAACTTCATCTTGTTTGTGTAGTTGGTGGGTGGTTCTCTGCATTGTTGCAGTGCAACATATATCAAGTCTTTTGGTGGTTGCTCATTTTTTTTTTTAGCTGATGATAATCAATGTAGTCACGAGAGGATTAACTGGATGAAGATAGACATAGAAATTCCTTTATTCATTCGTTGATACTCGTGGTGCTGGTGGTCTTGAGTTACACATAGTATTCTTGGTTTCCCTCTTCGCATGTATATTTTGATATCATTATCGTAGGCGGGGACATCTTGCTGCTGTTTTGATCGATATCATTGAGTTGAGCTTATAAACTTCGCTGGTTTCTTCTGATATCTTCCTCGTAAAACTGGTGTGGTTCCCTTTCATCATTTGTTTTTATTGGAGTTGCTATCTTTGTTCGCAGAACTTCTTCTTCCCTATTTATCTGATGACATAAAGTTGTCTTCATACAATCTTTACCATTGTGTACTATTCCTTCTTCTTCTTCGAATACTATTACTTTAATCTTTACCACTGTGTACTGCGAATATAGAATACTTGCGAAGTAAGGCTCCGATCATAAACTTGCGAAGATGACACAGATCAATAATCAACTCATCATCGAGCATGGCTGCAAAATGACACAGAGACGTAAACTTGCGAAGAAATAAAATTTTCTTCATGATGAGCTGTCCTACATAACAAAGTAAGAATCGAATGTAGCATCAAAAATGTAAAGGAACTGATAACTTCGCAAGTTTATATTTGTTCGAAACTAATTCTATTTTCTCCAGTTGGTCTTTGCATCTCCATTCTTTGCATAGAACTACATGTTGGCTTGTTTCATTTATCTAGACTTGTCAACTCGTTTGAAATTGAATTAATCTATCTTTACTGTGATACTTCATTGTCTTTCTTGATCGCCATTGGAGTGCAGTAATGATAATGACGATCACATTGTGCTTGGAAATATTTTCAATCTTACTTAATAAGTGATACAAAGGCTACGAATGAAGAATTGATTCAAGTAGAAATTTAGGAAGGTTCATGCCAAAGCGTAGTTTTGTAGAGAATGGAAGTTGTTATCGAAAATTTCTTTAGTTTTATTCATGAGGAAAATCCCTAAATCAAATGAAAATTTCCAATATTCTTAGGTTTCTGAAATTCATTTAAATGTTTTTCCAAAATTCGTTTGATCCAAGTCTATGGAGAAAACTGATTTTGAGTTAAAGATAATGAAATAAAAACAAGATTTTATGAAGAGTAAATGCTTAAAATCCCATATCTGAAAAGTTAAATAGATAAGGAAGAGATTTGTCCTTTCTCAAATGTCACGAGGATGATTTCTGTATTTGGAGAGGATAATTGTTGGTGTAGCTTTGTTTAATTTCGTATTCCATAAACAAGATTGTAAGTTGTACGAATCTCTTACTTCTCCCTGATACTCTTTTGGATCAACCACAAAGATTGCAAGAATTTGCCAGTCCCTGTTTCTAGCGCCAATTATGTAGTTGCGGATTATCTCACAACTACACCCTCATTAGAATCTATTAAAATGATTCCTAAACCTAATTAATTTGATATGAAACTAAGAATTAAGGTACTAAAATTATAAAGAGACACAAAGATTTTTACGTGGTTCGATCAATGTGATCTACATCCACGGTGCTTCACTAGTGATTGTATGTGATTACATGATTTTACAATTGAGACTCCATTAATGAATATTTGGAGCTCTAGAATTTTGGGGAAGACGATGATAAAGAAAATAAATCCCTCTCTAAAATTTTCTCTCTCCTCCTAAAATCATCCCCTCTCTCAAAATGTGTGTCTCCCTCTTTCCTCTCATGCCTAAATGGCT
The DNA here is from genome assembly GCA_023529315.1 of Papaver bracteatum. NCBI lineage: Eukaryota > Viridiplantae > Streptophyta > Magnoliopsida > Ranunculales > Papaveraceae > Papaver > Papaver bracteatum. Next base: position 1,308,730 of record JAJJWX010005119.1, read on the forward strand.
ATTTATATGATTTTACACATTGGATAACAACTAATCTTTCCCTTAATTTCGGATCAAAGAATCATCATACGAACCTTCGCAAATTTACTTCACGAACTTCCTTTACTCGTAAAACGTTCTTCGTGATTTCTTTATCTTCACAAAATATTCTATACTCGCAAAATGTATTTTCTCTCCACAATTTCGTAAGTTATCATTTGCTGTAATATTCCGCTCCTACAAAGCACGGGGGTACTCAGAGGGGAAGGGACGACACCCTCCTTTAGGGAGCTGAGTGACCAAAAAAAGACGGCAATGTTATGGGGCTGGTACTCACGGAAGTAGGTAGGCCTGTGATATTGTTGCATAATAAGACCTAAATGAGCGAGATAAGGCGAGGTTGATGGATCTTTACTTCGCAAGAGTAAATAACGCCTGAGACTTCGTCGAAAATCCCTGATCAGCGGGGAGGGGAATAGTAAGACCTTAACTAGGAGGCAAATAAGACCCCGAAACGATGAGAGAGATGTGAGGCAAAAAATAAGACCTGAGGTAAAAAAAAAAGGGGCAAGATACAAAGCAAAGCAAGAGGCAAGAACATTACAGGGCTTGACCGCACAAGTCACGCAATTCCAAGGGTACTTGTTATGTTGCATAAGAAGTACCTACAAGTGAAAATATGCTTTTGATAGTATCCAAATTAACATGATAGAATTGCAGGATAAATACTTATGATGTAGGAACAAACAACGATACAACGATGTGAAATTATCAACGAGGTGATAAAGATGCAGGAACACCTGTAAGTAAACGACTAAGGCAATAAAGGTAAAGCCACGAAGAACTAATAGCCCAAGGTATGCTACATAAATCCGCAAAAGAATAAGAGTCAAGTATATACTTTTAAGTAGGGTTTTTATTCTTTTGAGCATTTACTTCACGCTAAGGTACGAGATCAATGAATTTGGCGAAATTAAGAAAGGTCTATATTTTATACTTCCGAGAACTCAAAGAATAAGAGGCAAGTATATACTTAAATAAGTCTATTATTCTTTGACTATCTCCTTCGTAAAGTATATACTTGGTATATCGGATTGATTCTGAATTAGCGAGATAATTTAGCAAAATAACATGCAACATTTTTCAGATATGCGAATTACACATGCTAACCATGGAAAATGCATCTAGCACAACGAGATAAGAATATAAAGTGACTAAAGGAGAAAATCTAATATATTAAGGCAAAAGAAAGGCAGAGAATGTCATGCCCCGAAAGCTTGGGAGCGCCCAGATAAAATGTTAGAAACATGAAGGACTAAAGGATTCAACCAACATCTAAATAAATGATCAAGGATTTCCAGCTTCCTCCTCAACAAGACCACTCCCAGACCCCTGAATTTCGCCATCACCACCGCAAGCACCAGCACCACTGTTGCCCTCCCCGCCTTGAGGAACTTCGCTTTTGGGATCCTCAACATGTTTGTCAGTTTCTGTATCTAGGCTCTCGTGGTCGGCATCAACATGAGACTCATCATCGGAGAAGACTTTGAGATCCATGGGAGAAATGTCAAGGCCATGAGAATTGCAGAGCTCAGTGACGAACTTCACCTTCTCCTCTTGGGAATTTATACGAGTAAACTTTGCAACTTTCTTGGCATCATTTTTCATCTTATCACAATCTTCGTTCAGGAGTGCAAGACTGCTCCTCAGATCGGACGCCTTCTTGGCAAGACCATCCCTCTGGCGAGATAGGTACATGATTTTATTCTTCAAACTCTCCTCAGATTCTGTAAAATGACAGCGAAGTGAGAAACAAGTCAAACGGGGCAAAATACGAAGTATGACAATAACACCTAGGGCTACCTTCTTTCTGTAAAATCACATAACTTAAAGTTTTCTGAAGATCGATGTTCAGAAAATCAAGCCTCGACGCCTATGATTCAAGAAAGTTTCGGAGCTCATGGGAAGATTTATCCTCATCCTTGTTACAATCGGGCGAAGTGTTATCATCATCAGGAGACCCTATAACAAGTTTACCACTCCTCGGAAGAGCGAAAAGCTTCATCTTCGCAGGAGGAGCATGAGCGGTTTTATTTCCTTGAAATCTCTCCAAGCGAGCCAGGACGGAAGACATCTCACTATTTAACATATTATTCTCATCCCTTAGCTCAGAATTCTCAGTCTTCAACTTCTCATATTTCGGTCCTAACTCGGAAAGCTCACTCATGAGTTTACGAAGTTCAACTTCGGATTTGTCTTTTCTCTTAATTATCCTCTCTTTATCCTCCTCCAGTCGCTTAACTAGATCCATAGATGAGGAGTGTAGGTTACGAGAAGTTGTGAGGGAATTATTGACTCTCCGAAGCTCGATCTTCAAACGTTCGTTATCTTCGTGGAGATGGAAGTTCTACTCCTCATTATTGGCAGACTCATTAGCTAAACGCTCAGATAGGGAATATGACGTCGTCAGCTTTTCACTCAAGATCTCATTTTCAGATAAATAACAGTTAATATGGGACAAGAGGTTTGCTTTTTCAGCTTGGTAATCATTAGCGGTTTACTTGACTTCCTCATAATTCATATACCATTTCGCAGAACGGGCTTGATGAAAGTAAAAGAATGGTAAAGACAAGAACGAAATAAAACGAAAGATAGAGAAAAGGTAAAACTTACTGTTGATCTCTGAAATCCTTTGATCCATTTTAGACGAGCGCTCCTTCTCATCAGCGAGGTAATTCTTAAGTTCCTGAACTTGGACCTTGGCAGCCTCTAAATTTTCACGAGCTAACCTCATTTCCACGAGCTGGGCCATATGGCGATTGAATTCCTGCGAGATAAATAAAGTCAGAAAAGGATCTGTGTATGAACTGCATTCACATCAGTATCACTCACCTAGGCCATAATAGCAGCATGCTGATTGGTGGAGAGGTTTAGTGAAGTGTTATGCATGAAGGATTGGTCCTCAGCCAGGAAAGTGTCGGAGCTAAACGAAATCAAGGATTCCATGGTTGAAGATCTGGTAGAGGGCACATTCTGAGTTAGGACGAGAGCATTCTTTAAAAAGTCCATGTCAGGGGCATAGGCCGGATCTTCCAATTCAAAGACTTTCCGAGTCTTACCACCAGAAGGGCCGGCAGACGACTCATTTGTGGAGTCATCCACGTTGATGAGGGGGGTTGGAATTAGGATCTTAGGAAGAGGAGTGGTCATTTGAGGCGCTTCAGGCCTGTTCTTAGGAGGAGGAGAAGGAAATTCTGTAGGTTTCTTGGATGAAGGAATGCGGGTGAGCTCCCCCATATCTAGAACTCTACGCCGCTTGAGAGGCTCACTAACAGGGGTGGATTGAGGAGGAACCTAGAAAATGGGAAATCAATATCTCGGAAAGTACAAAAGCTATGGCTACAAAACGAGGAGTATCATTACGAAGTAAATATTGCGGCAAAGTACCTTGGCAGCAGCAGCCGCAGTAACGGCAGGAGAGCCCTCCTGGCGGTCTCGCTTCCTATGAGCTCGAGAAGTCACGATAGGAGGCTCTACAAACTCGTCTTCCTGCGAAGTATAAAAGTTAGACTGTGGAGATAAAGCTGGCACTAAAAGCGAAGTATAAAATAAGGCGCCTGATCAAAGACCGGAGATCCGACAGTAGATTTTTTGGAATAAGACGATCTATCCTTGATTAAACCCGAATCAGGGAGCAAATACTGTGGAAAAGTGAGAAACTTAGATAAAGGGATGAAAAATGAAATAAAGAAGAAGTCTAGCGAACTTACATCGGAAGGCCTTTCGGACCAACAAAACTTCCAAGGCTCGTAGGTAGCGAGATGAGCATGATCTGGGAGAGGACCCACCCGAGATTTTCCTGACTCATCAAAACCCCAGACAAGGGGACCCTCAACAACAACTGGAAACATCATCCAGTCCTCATCATTAGTCAGGCGCAGAGAGGGGCCTTTAGGAGCATCCTTCGAAGAGCTGACGGGCTCAACATCCAGAAGGATAACCTTGGAGGGATCCTTCAGGGACTTCTGAGATAGAGCAATGCCCCACTCTTGATACTTCCTTCTTTGACCTTGAGTTTTATCGATGTAGTTCTCCGAAAAAGAACCAATGTTGTAATCATCTGAATCAAATTCCTCTGTCGCTGAGGGAATTTGAGATAAACCACCGGAAGAACGTCTCACGAATTCGTTAACAATGCGAATTGCGTTTCCACTCAGTTGAAAGACTCCCCTATTGAGATAAACGAGAATTTCATAGAAAAGTGGATTATGGGCATCATTCATGGGGAAGGTTAAGCCCGCTCTCAGCTAACCTAAGGTGGTAATCATCCTGGTGGACGACCACGTTTCTGCTTCGATCCAGCAGCAGTTCAACTCCATCTGCCTAGTTGCAAGAACATGAGGTGTAACTGAAGAATCCACCGTCGGGGACAGAGTTAAACCCAATTTCTTGAAATCATCCTGTAAGTCCTCAAGGTATTTTGATGTAGTGGCAGGGGGAAATTTCTTGGGTGCCATTATTGAAAGAATAGACGAAGATACGGGGAGATTGAAGAAGAATCGAGAATAACAAAAAAAAAAAAGTGAAATCTGCAGAAGAGCGGTGCCGGAGAAGAAAGAGTTGAGGAGTGTAAAGTAAATAAAAATATGGAGAAGAGGACTATTTATAAGGGACCAAGGCACGACTGGGAGAAGCGGTTGCACGAGAATAGGAATCGACAAATAACGGTTAATAGGGATCGTGGGGAACAAGATAGCGCAAAATCCTGGTACGTGGCGGTTACGAACTTAATGCAGGATTTTATTTCCTTTCTTGGTTCCCGCGAACGGAATGAGAAAAGGCAAAATGTGGGTACAAAAAATCTGCCTGCCACGTGTCCGAAGTAGATTGAACGAGGCTGCATAATGAATCTTCGAGAAAGATATTATACACCACTTCCTAAGAAAAAGTCAGTGAAGAGTCAAATCAAGTGTCAGATCTACTTTAACGAGGTTCAAATCGCGAGGTACCAACCTACGAGGTAGTACTGACTTGCACGGGAAGATATTTCACGAAAAAAATTGGAAACGCGAAGTGTGGATTGTTGTGCAAGAAAAGTGGAGACATACGAAGTCAAAGTGAGACTTGTTGTGCAAGAAATGGTAAGACTCCCGAGATACAATGAGCGAGATATGGATTTTTGAGCAATAAATGGGATAACTGTCCCCAACAACAGCCGAACTTTGAGGTGTAAAAGAAGCGAAAAGTTTGTTGTTGCGAAGTAAAAAGTGTATCTCCGAGATAAATAGGGTTGTAATCCATTAAGTATCTTTCTCCTATAAAAGGAGGACTTAGCCCTCTGAGAAGGGGTGGGAAAAAAAGAGAAAGAGAAAGAGAGAAGAACACCTTTGGGAGAGTAGAGTTGAGATCTCGAGTGTTCTTGAGCGGTCTGTAACTAAAGATCCTAAAAATCAATTGAAATATAAGATTTGTATTTTATCTCGTTCGAATTTATCTTTGTGTTCATAAAATTAGTAAGTGGGTGTAACTATGGATTTTCTGTAGTTACAGATGATGTAACCTTTCCATCTCTTAAATGCAGTCAACTGCCAGCTTTATAAAGGAGTTTTCATAGCTTTAAAAATAGCTTAGAATATCAACAGTGGAACCAAGAAAAGTACAACTTGAGGATAGTTGCGAGACAAAACGATTGAGAATATAACTATGAAAGAGCAACTTCTAGCAAACAATAAAAAGTTTGATGATGTCCGAGTAATTTCCATAAAGGGGGTGAGAAAAGGGAACATTTCCAACATACTGGATTTCAACATGCATATATTTCATTGCGAGATTATTAGAGAAAATGGTATTGAACCTTACGCACTGTCCGAGGAACATAATCAGCAGCAAGAAGATGATGGAGAAGGACATGAAGTGACTGAGCATAAAGCAACTGGTATTGATCCAATAAAGAGTCCAGGGAAGAGAGTGAGCAAAATGAAGATGATGGGTAAACTTCCTTCCAATAAGAATATAATTGGTTGTTCTTAGTGTATATTTTTTAACCATAACAACTTCCTTAACGACTGAAAAGATTTGTTATATTGTTAATAATTTCGATCCTTTTGCAGTTCCATATATCAGTCTTGAAGGTAGAAATACTCCCATATTTTTGCAAGGTCAAACAGCTGGAGAGGAGGGAAAAACACCTCCCAGAATATACAATTTCAGTAAGAAGAGTGTTACATATAACAAGAATAAGTTGACTCCAAAGTAACCTGCATATGAAGACAAACTTGCAAGTGAATAAAGTGTTGTTGTGGATGAGTTACATAAGAAATATGTAGGTGAAGAGAAACTTGCAAGTGAAGAAGGTGTTGTTGATGACTCGTTGCAGAACAAATCCGTGGGTGAAGAGATACCTGCAAGTGTTAATGACTTGTTGCATAGAAAACCCGCAGGTGAAGTGATACCTGCAAGTGTTGATGAATCATTTCCGAAGAAACCCGAGGTGAAGAGATACCTGCAACTATTTATGACCCGTTGGTAATGACTGATACAACTCATCCAACGTAGGGTGACAATCCAGAGAACTACAGGTTGGTGAGAATATGACCTAACCTTAAAATTTCATATGTTAAAGTACATGGCATGCTAGATCAGGTTGTCAGCGACATAAACCAAAGAAAAGGAAATTCTGAACATGAACATGCATAGAAAGGGAATCCAAAACCTATCTCTAGTGGTAACTTCTTATGAATTTTTTTTTCTTTCGATTCAATCTTATTTGCTGTTATAATACAAGTGTAACTTATGGTTACACATTGTATATGAATGTGTAACTTAAGGTTACATATAGTATAAAGTATTTGTAATGCAAGTATATCTTTCTGTTACACATGCTATGTAATACAAGTGTAACTTCTGGTTACACAAGTTGAGCATGTGAAACTTTTGTTGATTCTCCATATTTTTGTTGTTGCACAGCTCAAACTCAGCAAAACCATGGTAATGACTCGCCAAATTTTAGCCTTGGTATGGATAAAACTCCAAAACCTATCTGAAACTTGTCACAAAATTTGGGAATAAAGAAAGCACCATGGTAATGACTCGCCAAATTTTAGCCTTGGTATGGATAAAACTCCAAAACCTATCTGAAACTTGTCACAAAATTTGGGAATAAAGAAAGCCAACCAGGAGTCATACAACAACGCGTTCCAAGGAGGATAAATACTGAAAATCAAGATCTTAAACAGTTTGAATCAAGGGATACGAATAATAAGGGTACTTCTAATGACGAAACAATGGTTGCAGTTCCGGAAGAAGATGATGGAACAATGAGTAAGGATGTGAAAGGTTTCACGGTAACTGAAAAGATGGATGGCGCTCAAAAGGAGAAAGTAATTGAATATTCCAATACACATCCCAAAACGTAAGTAAATATAACAGAAATTGAAGAACCTATGCTTGATTCTGTTATGGTGTTTAATTAAATATAGAGTTTAAATAAAATATTGTATCTTACACTTTATTCAGTTATGGTGTTTAATTGTTTATTATTTCTGATGTAGACATATTACTTGGATTGAAAAAGCGGGGGTCTAACAACCACGCCCAATATTTCGATTAGCAATCTGTATGGACAACTCCGAGTTACTTTTGTAGTTGCAGGAAATCCTACAACTACACCCTCAGTAGAATTCATAAAACTTTAAGAAGTTCTTGATGAAAAATAACAATTTACTGATTAATATTCTCAACTGATTACAAAGAAGTATGTTAATGGAACTTAGAACAGTTACAACTTTCTCTATTCTTTCTCCTAAGACTCCTCCTAACACTCACTTCAAGAACCTCCAAAATTTAACATTTGATCCACTATTTATAGTGAAATCTGTACAACTGTATATAGCTTGCGAAGTATCGCGACTTCTATTCGTAAGTTTATTTCATATTCGCAAACCCTTCACACTTCTCCCTTGTTTCTTATATCATCGCATTTTCTTGCGACACTTTCCTCCTGTTTTTGTTACTACATTCGTAACCCAACCTCTTACGATATTCGGTACCTACATCTTGCCTCTTCTCATGTCATTTCTGCGAAGAAGTAATGATCGTGAGAATATAACCGTTACAGAATTCGAACACGTCTTTTATAACCGTCTTTTCCTAACTATTCCCTTATATATATTCCTTTTTATTCCCTTCCTTATCTTTTCTACTTTCTCTTTTTATTTCTGCAACTTCATATTCTTCTCTCATCACTTCTTCGATTATCGCCTTCTCTTCCTGTTAATCCCATCATGAGTTCTCCGTGGTAATTTTCTTTTACCTCTCGCATATTTCACTTGTTTATCTCTTCTATTTCTGTTTAATTCATTGTTTGATTTTGATTTCTTTCAGTAAAACTGCTCCCCAGGTGAAACCTTCAACTAAAAGCTCAAGCCCTAGCTCTCGAAGAAGAAAATCCGAGAATCAAAAGGTAGTTAAAATACTCTGTCTTCCTTCTGAAACATATTGTTGCCTCAGTTTTTAATCTACATTTTGATTCGTAGGTCGGTGAAAAATCCAACCTTACCAAGAGATATCGTATTATCAAATCCAAGCCATCAATTTCAATCAGTGATTTCCTTCCTGTGATTGATAAAGAATTTTCCTCTCCTCCTCGTGAAAGCACTTCTTCGCAAACTCCTGCCTCTACTCCATTACCCAGTTTTCAGTCTCCCATCCCTGTCAATTTATCAACACTTCTTCAAGATCAACCTTCGCAAGCTACCTTCTTAACCCCTTCTCTTGAAAAACCCATTTTAACTCCAAATCCTTTGAGTGATGTTGCTCCAAGCAATTTACAACTTGCTATTATTCCTTCGAATTCTTCTCCCCTTCCTCAAGAAGATCGAGATGGAATTTATTCAGCTTTCCAGATGTTATATGATGTTTTGAGTAATACTGCGAAATCTTCAAATGTTCGCTCGCAGTCTGAATTCTGCGAAATGCTCAATAACTTCATCAATCCTGATGTTTCTATTTCACGTCAAACCCTGGAAAAAGAAGTTGAATTGCTTCGCCAAACTCAGGAGTCTTTGAAAGCGGAGTGTGAGAATCTTTGTAAAGAGAATCATCAGCTTCAAAATGATTCTCTAGATTGTGCAATCCTTCATAAGAGGAATGATGCATTAAAAGGTATTGCTACTATCTTTATATTTTCTCCTTTTGCTTGCTTTTATTTCTCACATGCTTGAAACACCCATTAAACCCATTCCCCTTTATAGAATCAATCCATAAATGTAGAATGTTGGTACTTCATCATGAATCAGACGCAAAAGAATCTCAAGCCAAGCATGAAAGTCTTTTGAACCAATTTTCCCACTCATCTAGTCTTCATTCATGTGCTCTTGATAATTTAGATGCCCTTTTCCAAGAGAATACCCAACTAATTTACGATCAAAAATTTTTGAACGATGAAATATCTCAGCTCACTTCTTCTTTGACTAAAGCCGATTTAAGAATATGAACCTTATTAGAAGAGAATGAAACCTTATCAGAAGAAAGATATTCGTATTTGAATACAATGGCCATTTCTTCGCAACAATTGAATATCCTTTAGAGTAAATGTTGCGATCAAGAAAATCTCCTTTATTTGTTAAAAGGTGAACTTGAGGAATTAAAGAAGTCTTCAGATACAGAGAGTAGTTCTTTTTTTGCCGAGAAGAAATCCCTTATTAATAAGAATATAATCTTAAAAACTAAGAGGAATAAACTTAAAGAAGATTATTCCCAACTAGAAAACCTTAATGCAAAACTTGCGAAGGATAAAAAATTTCTTCTTTCCAAAGATCAAAAGCTTCAATCCAGACTTAAAGGATTAGTTGGTGATGGTTTTGATAAAGCTATGGATCAGATGAAGAATTGTTGTCTATCTTTAGCCCAATTTCTTACTTCATAAAGAGAAGGTAGTCATTAAAATTTGACTGCCTTTGATATATCTTTAAATTTTGCTATATTCGCAGAATTGATTCTTTGAATTTTGTTTCACTCGCAGAATCTGAGAACAATCTTCGCAATGCTAAAGCTGGATTGGAGACCACCTATTCTGATCTTCGCAAGAAGAACGCTTTGCTTTCTACTTGTTTGATCAATTCTCGTGATCGTGCCAATCGGAGGTTCAACCATCTTGCTTATGCCAAATATATTGAAGATACTAACCACCAGAAAGCTTTACTTCGTGAAAGTCATCTGAAAGCTCAAGTCTTCGTAAACAACGTTCTCTTATCAAGATCCTTGTCTCCGGTGAAAATTGAACCTCTGGAAATATCTGATGATGAAGTTGCTCGTGATCCTGATAGTGACTTTGATTACGAGAGTGAAGATGAAGGACTTGACGGTGAAAAAGAATCTATCCCTCAAGGAAAATCTCCTATTGTAGGCTCTACATAGGGTAATGTTTCGCAAGAATCGAACGTTGTTGATGATCTTACTCATCTTAAAGATGCAGCACAAAGTGTTGATGAAGAGAATTAAGCATGATATACTTATTTCCCAAGTTATCGTTAATCCTCTTGTTTTTCTTTCTTTTGAACTATTTCTCTTGGTTATTGTTGGTCCTCTTTCTTATAAACAATTCTTCTTACTGTTTATGTTCCTTAAGAAGTATATTTTATATTTTGCGATAATGATTTGACCTTTCTCTAATTGAATACTTTCTTGATTTGAATAAATTGAATAAATTTATCATATGAAGAGAAATAACATATCTTGAAGACTTAGCTTAGTATCCCATTTCCCCTTATTATTGCTCTTCAGGTGATCAATTGTTGTCGTAAGTATTAAAATATATGCCTCAGTTTAAGTTGCGAAGTTTCTGGTTGTTGCGAAGTAAATAAGAAATCTCCCACTTGACGTATAAGAAGTATGAAACCTCCTTGAAGAATTATGAAACATCCTTGAAGAAGTATAAGAATTATAAAACATCCTTGAAGAAGTATAAGAAGTAATCAATCCTTGAAGAAATATAAGAAGTATTCAATCCTTGAAGAAGTACAAGAAGTATTCAATTCTTGAAGAAGTATAAGAAGCATTCTTGTTGAAAATATAAAGAATCTCCAATGATATTGACTTCATTAGTTTCTGTGGTCTTATCATGCCTTCCTAAGTAAAGGTCTTACTTTGCCACCTCTTTTGCGATAAAGTCGCAGGACGTTGGTGCATTCGCATACCTCAACCCCTTGACTTTATCTTAACAATATTTTTGTGTTTGCGATAATATGACAAGTCTGAATATACAGCCTTGTGACATTATCGTCTTGCGATGAAATCGCAGGACGTTATCACACTTTCATGTAATAACCCATTGATCTCATCTTAACTTCTTTGTATTTAATTCTGAGAGTATATATATATATATATATATACATATATATATTTTTAACTCGCAGAAATATGATTGTTGCACAAATATGACAAGCCTTTATGTTCTTGCGAACAAAAAGCCTCGTGACATTTGCGTCTTATAGCACGTATCAGCTCCCTAATGGAGGGTGATGCCCTTTATCTTCCCCTTGGTTTCCCCTTCAAGGAAGCGTACATCGACCATACAAGGTTATCTATTCCCATCCGGTTCTACAAACAACCAGCTTTTGTTCGCAACCTCTTATCCTTTTTGCCTATAGGGCTTATAATTACGAGGTTGCACCCTATAGGGTATCTTTGGGCCAAGTGCATTATTTGAAAAGACTTGTCAAGAATGGCAGATGTGCTTAAAACCCATCCGGCACTCTTGACTCAACCGTGTACCTCGGCGCCTTGATCGTTTTCTGCACTTCTTGGGAAATACAGTACGCCTTAGTCGCCCAACCTAAATCATGTTACATCGCAAGATTAGGTTGAGAATCCAAGGTGTCTTACCCGGATAGGTACCCCGCTTTTGGGTTATGTACCCCGTAATGTCCATGTACTCAGGTTCCGTGGTGGTGTTCCATTTCCCCTGAGCCATGCTTATAGGTACCCCCTTAAATGACGTACTTTAGGACTTTGCCTCTTGCGAAATGTTGCTTCGCGAACTAGGGTTTACGCCACAAAGGTTTTCCTGTGGAAAATTTCTGCGGCTTTCTTTATTTTTTGAAAGATGATCACAGTTTGCGTCTTTCTTTTATGAAAGCTGGTCGCAAATAAATTTTTGCGTCTTTCTTTAATGAAAGATGATCGCAATAAGAATTTTTTAAAATTTGTAATTTTGGTAGTTTTTGTGCGAGCAAACCATATTCGCAAAATTATCTTAAGTTTTATGGATAATACCTTTTTAAATACAATCTATTCCAGGGTCGACTAAGTCTTAAACCCATGTCTTTCCCTTCTGGATCCATCAGCCGATAAGCTCCACTTACCACAACCTCTTTAATGACATATGGTCCATCCCATTTTTGTGCTAGTTTTCCTCCATTTTCTTTCTGGTAGGGAGGTGTTTCTCGCATGACCAAATCACCTGGTTGATACTCACGTTCAATAACTCTCTTGTTATACTCTCGATCTAATCTTTCCTGATAAATTTCATATGTCGCAACACCTTTTTCCTTTTTTCTTCCAAATCATCCAGCTCACTTAATATCACCCCTGTACTTAAATTTCTTTCCCAAGCTTCTTTCTTTGTTGTCGGAATTACAACCTCTGTTGGAAATACTGCTTCTACTCCATATGTTAAACAATAAGGAGACATTCCAATTGCCTCCCTTCTAGTTGTATTGTATGCCCAAACTACACTAGGCACTTGCTCGCACCACCCTCTGAGATGTCCTTCTAATTTCTTTTTGATTGTATCTGCGATTGTTTTATTTGTTGCCTCTGCCTGTCCATTAGCTTGTGGATATAGTGGAGTTTATTTCCCATATTTTATCCTAAAAGCACTGAGTAACATCTCTATATTCTGCCCTTCAAATTGCTTCCCATTGTCGGATACTAATTGTGCTGGAACTCCATACCTACAAATGATATTTTCAAATATGAATGTAAAAACATCCTTATCGCGAATATGTTGTACCGCTTTAACTTCTGCGAGCTTCGTGAAATAATCTGTTGCGACTATTAAGTATCTTCTCTGCCCAGATCCAGGTAAAAATGGGCCAACAATGTCCATTCCCCATTTCCCGAAAGGCCAGCAGCTTGTTGAAGAGGTTGTAGGATCAGAATATTGTTACAACAATATTCATGTGAAATAAACAACAGATCTGCGACACATCAATAATAAACAACAGTTCTGCGATATATCAATGATATTCTACGAAACATCTCAAGGTGATGTAAGAAATGACATGTTGGATGAAAACGACAGAAACATGATAAGAGCGTGACAAGTTTGCGATGAATCAATTAAGCTTACGAAATATTAAGGCGGTGCCACCTGCGATTTATCGCAGGAGTCTAGATCCGAAATTAAAGGGGATCTTAGATGTAAATGAGCTATCATGAGATGTAATCCACTATATAAATGCCTATATAAAGGAAATGAATGGTTCCAGGAAAGGGGATGAATTTTTGAGAGTTAGGAAGATTTCTAGGAGAGAGAAAATCTTTATCAAGTGTTTTGTGTTCTTGATCTTTGTAAAATTCCTTAAGAACATATTAATGAAAAAGTGTCTTTAATCTTCAAATCATGTCATAAATATTGATAAATTCTTGAATAGGGTGTAGTGTGGGAATTCCTGCAACTATATTTTGGCGCCCAGAAACAGGGATGAATCAATTTGAGAAATTTCAAATTACAGCTTGAAGATTTGAAGAAATTATTAGAATTGAAGAAATGGCTAGAAGGAGAAGAAATACATCAGAACCACCAACAACAGTGAGAAGAAGTAAAAGAATTGCAGGGGAAGGAACAGGTGAATTGGAAGGATCTTTAAGGATCAGATCAGGAAGAAGTAGGGTGAGAAATGGAGCAGAAAAATCAACCCAACCACCGAATCAACAAACACGAGCACAAGATAGAAATGTGGATTATGATAGAGTAAGTGTGCATACTTGGAGGTCGAATTCGATAGAAGAAACAGAAAATCAAGAAGAGGAAAGAAATCAAGAAATGGATGGAAGACTAATTCATGAGGAGCATGAAGTAGTAGATGATTTGAGACAAAGGATACAGGAAGAAAGAAGATTAGAGGCAGAAGAACGTTCCAATCTTACAAGGCAAAATCATGAATTAAGAATGGAAAATTTGAGGTTGCAAAATAGAAGATCGAGAAGCAGCATGAGATCAAATTCAAGATCACATAGAGAAGAAACAAGACAAAATCTCCCTATACAAAATATCGGCGAGAATGTGATAAATGATCGTTACATTCCACAAGGTGAAACTTTAGACATTAGACATAATCAGGATGAGGGAGAAAATCAAGAAGAGAGAAGGAGAATGTTACGTGATGAAGAGATTCGAAGAAATCGCAGAATAATCGAAGATGATATTGAGAGGCATTATATTGAGCAAGTACATTTAGCAGGAGAAAGAGAGAGATTACGATCAGAAGTAGAAGAACAAGAAATTCAAACAGCATTGCGTCAGAATAATCATGATAATCGAGAACGACGATGTGCGCAAAATCGTAATAATGATAATCTCAATGAGGAATATGAGAGAATTCGCAGAGACATAGAAAGGCAACGAAGAGAAACAATAAGGGATGAGGAAATTCGCGGAGAAGAGAATGAAAGACAAATTAACTTGCAAGAAGAAGAAAATCGCATAAGAAGGCAAAATCAAGATGTTGGAGAAGAAGCGCGAAACATCGCAAGACAAGAAAGACATGAACTTAGACGAAGAGAGGCTGCGTTGAAAAGGCCAATGGAGCAAAATTCTGATAGAAATGAACAAATCTTGCGAGAATTAGCAGAAATGAGAGGAATGATAAATAACAGAAGAGAAGGAAGAAGAAGACAAGTTGATGAGGCAATCGAGGAAGCTGCGAAAACTCCATTTACTCAAGAGGTACAATTAGGAGGGATACCTCCAAAATGTAATTTACCTGTGTTGACCAGTATATTTGATGGGACTACGTGTGATGTCCAACATATCAAAGCTTATATTCGATATATGCTACAATGGGAGAACCATGATGTCATTTTGTGTAAATATTTTGCGTCAAGTTTAACTGGCGAAGCATTGAAGTGGTTCTAAAGTCTTCCAAAGAATACAATAACTTCGTTCATGCATTTGAAAACTACTTTCTTAGGAGCATACATCAACAATAACTTTACGCGACCTGGAATTGAAGATGTGTTTGGATTGAAACAGAGAGTTGGTGAGAGTTTAAAGAACTTAACGATAAGATGGAGGACAATGTGTAGTGAAATGGCAGGAAGAGTGGATGAAAGATATCTCATCTTATCCTTCATAAATGCTATGTTTGCGACGAATCTATTATATATCCAGGTCTTCAGAGTTAAAAACACAATTACCATGACAGAACTGCGAGAATTGCAGGAAGAATATATTGCTTTGGAGGAAAAAAAAAATGAGATGGAGTCTTATCCAATTCACATAGGCACAAATTTAGCCGCAGCAAATGGAAGTTTGTTACCAAGGATGATTAATACAGTAGCAAGTACTTCTCAAAACCCGCGAGAGAAAATGGAGACTGATAATCAACATAAGATAGTAGCAATGGGGAGTAGAGATCAGGAGGAATTGGAAAAGGAGAGAAATTTTTATAATCGCAATAACAATAATAAGGTCCCAAGGTTTGATCAACCGCATGAGACTTATGGTGGACAGAGGCAGAATTATTCAAGAGAGCAAAGAGGTCAGAGGAATATGTGGGAAGACATCAAATTTCCACCTTTAAACACCGGAATAGACAAGATTTGGGAAGCGATTATTCTGATGGAGAATATACCCTCACCCGGAACATGGGGAAAGAACCACATCCTAACAACCAAAATCAAGAGTTCTGTCCTTATCATCATTTTCATGGCCACTCTGTGCATAATTGTAGAAATGTAAAAAGAATTATTTTGCGAATGATTGAACAGGGGAAATTAAATCATTTTCTAGCAAGATATTTACAACCGCAGCAATTGCCGCAAGCACAAGAAATTCGCAGAGTTAATGTTGCAAAAGAAGCCGAAACATTTGTCATTGAAGTAGGAGCTACAGCAAAAAATCTATTTTGCAATTCAATTGTACATTCGCAGAAAACGAAAGAGGATTTCCATGACAATGTGCTAAGCAGAGTATTTTCAAGGGATATAGAGGGAAGAGAGGTGATGAATATTGCAAAGATTTCTCCATTAGAAGAATGGAAGAAACAAGTTATTTATTTTACTGCAGAAGAGATACCAGAGCCTAGGAAGATGCATGACAACCCATTGGTGGTGAAGTTAGAGATAAATCCAAAATACAGAGAAGAAGGAGAAGAAGATGATGATGACGCAACAAATGATTCTTGGGCAATAGATAAAGTTTTAATTGATACTAGTAGCTCGGTAGACATTTTATTTTATCATACATATCGCACAATGGGTGGAAGAGATGATGAGTTAATCCCTTCAACTTACAAGATCTATGGTTTTAATGGAACTGCAAACAAGCCAAAAGGAGAAATTACTATGGAAATTACGCTGAACAAGATATCTTCAAAAATCAAGTTTTGTGTAGTGGATATAGAATCTCCTTACAATGCCTTAATTGGAATCCATGGGATTTTGGGTATAGCATCAACATATCATCAATGCATAAAGTTTCCACATCCTCATGGTATTAGGATAATTAAAGGTGATTGGTTTGAAGGAAAAAAGTGTTATGAAGTTGACATTAATACTTGTGAAGAAAGAAATGCTCGAAATCGTGATTGGCAACATAAAAGGAGGAAAACTCAGAGAGTTGAAAAGTTGATGGTGTACAATATAGAGTTGCGGGGAAAGGATATATTACAAGAATAGTTTGTCACAAAAGAATCAATAGTGATTAATCATGCGAATATGGGAAAAAGTTGAAATCTTCATTCTTCGCAGGAGAACAAACAAGTATAAGGTGTGGCGATAAATCAAGTATCAAGAAATTGCGAATAATCATTTGTCATAGAAGAAAAGAAGTGCAACAATATCATGTTACGAAAAAAAGAAAAAAAAAAAAACTCAAAAATAAGAATTTCTCTATTAAAATAAAAAGATGATGATTTCGAATCATATATAAGAATTTTTAATGCAAATGCATAAGATGGGTGAAAATTGCCTAAAAATATATAAGAATGGGACGAACTTTTATGGCGTACACCTTAGTTCGCGGATTCTATTCCGTAAGAGGCAATGTCCTTAAAGTACGTCATAAGGGGGGTATCTCTTTGCATGACTATGGGAAAGGCTATACTGCTGCTGGAACCTAGTTATGGAGAATTGGGATTATAGAAAGTCCATCCGGGAGAAATAACTTGGATTCCAAATTATATAATGTTATACCCTGGTTGGGCGCCCGAGAGTTTCTCCTAAGGAATGCAACGTATGATCAAGGCGCCGAGGTACACGGTTGAGCTGTGGGTGCCCGGGATGGATGAACCTACCCTGGCCATCCACGGCAAGTCTTGGCTTACGATGTGTTCGGCCCGAAGAAAACCCCACTTAGGGTGCAGTCTTGTAACTATAAGCCATATAAGGCATAAAGGACAAGACTGCGAAAACAACTGGTTGTTGGCAGAACCGGATGGGAAAGTGCTAGTCTTGTATGGCCGATGTATAATCATTGAAGGGGCAACCGGAGGGAGAGATAAGGGCGATACCCTCCATTAGGGAGCTGTGTATCAAAAAAGACGGCAATGTCATGGGACTTTATATTCACAAGAATATTTAGGCCCGTCGTATTGTCGCGTGACACAGACAGAAATGTCATGGAACTTTATATGCGCAAGAATATTTAGGCCCGTCATATTTCCGCGTAACTGGCCAAAAAGCCTTAAGAGAAAAGTTAAGATGAGATAAATGGGTTTTTGCGATAAGATCAAAAGATGAAATAAATGAAATTAATAATAAGAGGATATAAATCGCAAATACGTCCTGCGATTTCATCGCAAAGACGGCAATGTCATAAGTCTTAAAAAGCAAAGATAGATTAATCTCACAAGGTGGCTTAGATTTATCATATTGTCGCAAAGATTAAAATTAAAATGATAAGGCAAGATCAAGGGATTATTACATGTAAAAGTAAGAATGTCCTGCGATCTTGTCGCATAAAAGTGGCATAATAAGACCTTTAACTAGGAAGGCAAAATAAGACCACAAGCAAAATTATATCTATGAAGCATAATAACAGATTATTCGCAGAAATATTTGCGATAATTCATTTATCATATTGCAGATTAATAACAAGAGACAAGTATGGGAATGATGCATAGAATGGTTAGTATTGTTATTCATCATTAAATGATAAATTCATATAAATAACAGACAGATAGAAGCAAAAAAGGGAATTTATATATTGAAAAATATCAGGAGTTGCAAATACTTTGCAGAAAGAGTATTACAATTTGTTGCATAATTATCGCAAGAAATAAAGAGAGAAATACAGGAGAAGATCAAAAAGAAAAAACAAAACTATTGAGATTTATTTTCATCTTTATCTTCATCTTCGTCTTCATCATCGTTAGTTTCTTCTTCATCTTCGCTTTCATTCTCATCTATATCAGCCTCACCGTTTAAATAATGGTACTTCGAACCGGGGGATATTTTCCAAGAGACAAGGATATAGACTAACAGGAAGATCATTATCTTTACAAACTTTCTCAATAGAATTATTGCGAACGATGAGAAGATTATTACGCAAATTGGAGTTGGATATCTTTATTTTCTCTCGCAGTCTAGAGATTTTATCATTGCGGGAAGCAAGATTTTTCGCAAGACCACTTTTTTTTTCTTCAAGTTCTGCTATCCTTGTGGAATGTTTTTCTTCAGATTCTGCGATGGTACAATAAAAAATTAGAAATTCGTTGAAAATTTACAAAAAAGTATAAAGATGTTAGAGGAGCAATAAATAACCTTCTCTCTCATGAATCATTTCTTGTATCAAGGTTGCTTGCTCGGTATGAAGACTGACATCTATTGCTAAGTTTTTCCTAGCATTATCGAGAATTGCCATGAGCCCATGCGAATTCATCATCATTTTGAATGAGAAGATGGGAACGAATTTGTTTTTCTCTTTTAAGAAGTTTAAAATTTTCATCCTTAAGTTTATCTCTCTCAAGTTCAGTATCAATAAGGGTATTGCGAAATTTTGATAGAGCTTCAGCGCCTTGAAGAGTAATGCGTTCTTTATCCTTCTCAAGTTCACTCTTCTTGGCTTTTAATACTTTGATTTTTTTTCTCTAAATTCATCTCTGCAAGTCTTTAAACTATTGGACATACTCAAGGTAGATCTATAGTCTATTCTCATAAGGGAAACCTGATGTTTAAGCTCATCAAGGGACAGAGTATTAATTTTTTCGTCTGAATAATTATTTAAAGTGTCATTAAGACGCTGAAGAAGATTGGTTTCATCTATGGGTTCATCAAAAGAATTGAGAATAAGAGCTTCATCAGTAAGATTATAGGCATCTACAAAATGGTTGCTCAAATAAGATATAAAATAGCAAGAATGAAGAAAAGTAAAAAAAAAAATATATTAAAGAGAGAAAAGATTTATACCAATAATTTGTTTGCAGAACTTCTCCTTGTCAACTAATTTCTGTTGAAGAACTTCAACTTATACTTCAAGCGATTTGTTTTTATTAAGGAGTTCTGTATTTCCATATACTTCCAATTGCTTGCATTTTTCACGAAGAAGGGATATTTCAGCTTCATATTGTTTATTTCTTTCATGAAGTTTCGCAGATTCAGATTGCGAATCAGTAAGCCTTTTATGCGATGTTTATAATCTATTTTTTTAATTCTGAAGCAACAGAAAAAGAAGCTCTAGAAGTCTGCAACAGAAAAGAGAAAATGAGTAAGGATAAGTAAAAGATCTTCGATACACATGATAAATGTAAAATTTACTACAAGAAAAATAAAGGAAAGGGGCATACCAGCGAAGTTAGCGCGTGAAGAAAACTTGTGTCGATAAATCTGGAAACTCCTTTGAGATATTTATTATTAGTCAAGATCGAAGCATCGCAGATTTTCGAGAGATAATCGCAAGTACGAGTGATATCATCCTCACCAACACCTTGCATGGGATTCCTAAAAATATTTGATAATTGATCCATTGGAGTCTCAGGTTGAAAGATACCCATCGCAGATCTAATTCTTGTGGAAGAAAAATGTGTTGAAGTGCCCACAGTGACGTCATGGTTTACCCCATCATTTTCTTCAAATTCTTTATCTTTTTCAACGATAATAGGAGTCTCTCTAAGTGGAAGAAGTGGTTGAGTTTTTCTTCTCTTCTCTGGAGGACCGTCTGTGGTTTGATTTTTATTGCGGCGAGGGGAATTACCAGAACTTTCATTTGGAGTTAATACTCTTTTGCCTTTATCTTTGGCTTCAACCACCGCGACAAATGGAATTTCCTTGAAAACAATCACACATAAAGATAAGAAACAGGGGCAACAATATATTGTTAAAGATTATAGAAGATTGTTTCTTACTTCATCTATGAAGGTTTTCAAAATTTGTAAGAGATTGGGATTCCCATTACTGGCGTAACTAGCCTTCATTTTTTCAATCTGATAAAAGATGTTTCAACAATTAGTAAGAATAATATATTTAACTAAATTTGCGAATAATGATAAAAATTTGCGGGATATACCTCAGAATTCTTTTCATGCCAATTAAAAACCCAAGGACGATACGATGCAAGATTTGAAAGATCCGCATGAATATCAAGAGTGCCAAAAATATATGGACCTTCAAGGAGGAGAGGAAATTTGCACCACTTGTCATCTTTTGAGAAGCGAGGACCTTGGTTTTTACTTGAATGATAATCTATATCTTGCATAAGAATTTTATCTTTCGCAACTTCTTTATCCTTATTTAAACGAACAGCCCAACACGTGCTCTCTTTCTTCATGGGAATTACTTGATAATTCTCAAAGAAATTCTCCACGGTATATTTCGCTGAAATAATTGGGATATCTTTAAAATCAGGATGTCTCGCAGAATCAGGATAGTGAGATCCTTTATCAGCTCCACGATAGGCATATTCAAGAATGAGACGAATACAATATCCACTTAATTGGTAGATTGCTCGTGAAAGTTTGGCATGAGAAATAATTTTATAAAAAAGAGGGAGTTTTGGGTCATAAAGAGGGATAGGAAGGCCAGCTTCTAATTGACCTAGCGAAATAAGGATCTTCTCATTAGAAGAAGGAAATCTTGAAGCTAGATCAATGGAGAGGTCAGAGTCTGAAGATTGACCAGGAATCTCAGAAAGTGCAAAACCTAAAGTTTGAAGTTTCTGCTGGTGTTTTATTAAAGTGGGTTGACCTAATTTTTTAGCAGGGGCCATTTTTTAGTATGGGAATGATGATTTAGATGAAGAAGAATAAGGAAATAAAATTGAAACAATAATAGATCCGGAATTTGCGGAAGAAGATGAAGAACAGTAGAGTTGCAGAGAAGAAGTAAAGAAGAAAGGAAAAAAGAGAGAGTAAAAAGAAGAGGGGAGATTAGCGAAGAAGATATTTATAAGGAAATAAGATTCTCGAGAACATCAATGCATTTAATGAAGAAAATACATGAATGGTCAGAATTAAACGGTTGAAAAAAAACGTGTCAAGGGATAAATGAGAGAAAAAACACGCGTATAATATTTAGCGATGGATGCAGAGACGTGTCAGAATGAAGGGAATGTGAAAAGACAAGGAGTTGCGGAAAATCAAGAAACTTAAGTTCTCGTGATCTTTATCTTCTTCGCAGAAAAGATATGAGAAGAGGCAAGATGTAGGATCATAATATTGTTACAACAATATTCCTGTGAAATAAACAACAGATCTGCGACACATCAATAATAAACAACAGTTCTGCGATATATCAATGATATTCTGCGAAACATCTCAAGGTGACGTAAGAAATGACATGTTGGATGAAAACGACAGAAACATGAGAAGAGCGTGACAAATTTGCGATGAATCGATTAAGCTTACAAAATATTAAGGCGGTGCCACCTGCGATTTATCGCAGGAGTCTAGATCCGAAATTAAAGGGGATCTTAGCTGTAAATGAGTTGTCATGAGCTATAATCCACTATATAAATGCCTATATTAAGGAAATGAATGGAAGGAAAGGGGATGAATTTTTGAGAGTTAGGAAGATTTCTAGGAGAGAGAAAATCTTTATCAAGTGTTTTGTGTTCTTGATCTTTGTAAAATTCCTTAAGAACATATTAATGAAAAAGTGTCTTTAATCTTCAAATCATGTCATAAATATTGATAAATTCTTGAATAGGGTGTAGTGTGGGAATTCCTGCAACTACAGAGGTTAATGGTGCCCCTGGTGCATGAGTTCTTTTCCCATGTCGTTGACATTCTTTGCATCGTCTCACCAACAATCTTGCGTCTGTGTGCATATAAGGCCAATAATATCCTTGTATTTTTTCTCTATAAGCTAGAGACCTTCCCCCACTATGATTACCAGCTTCTCCTCCATGTAACATCTTCAGTATTTTTTCTCCTTCTTCACGAGTTAAACATCTGAGAGGTGGTCCACTGAAAGATTTTCTGTATAAAATTCCTTCTTGTAACTCATAATTTGTTGCATGACTCTTTAATTTATGTGCTTCTAGCCTGTTCCTGGGTATTTCTCCTTTTGCAAGATATGCATGAATTTCCTTTCTCCAATCTGTGAGATCTTCTGCGACGTTGTGTGGTAGTTCCCTTTCTACTTCCATCGCAACTGCTTCCTCAATTTCTTCTTCTTTGTTCACTGATGGATGTTGAATTGTCTGGATTTTGATATTTCTTGCATTAGGGTTTGTCATAATACTTGGAATGAATGCAAATGCATCTGCGATTCGATTTTATTTCCTTGTTATATGCCTCCATTTTAATTTTGGTATCCTCACAGATAATTTATCAACGAGTTTCTTGTATTTCTTCAAAGAAGACTCATTTGTGGTATATTCCCCTTTAATTTGACAAATTACCAGCTGGGAATCACTTGTTATTCTTATACTTTCGAGCTTCTTTTCTATTGCGATCTTCAATGCATGCACTACAGCTTCGTACTCTGTTTCATTGTTCGTGGATGCAAATTCTAGTCTGAATGAGAATGCTATTCTTTCTCCTTTTGGTGAAATCAACACAACTCCTACTCCATTCCCCTCACTGTTGTATGATCCGTCTACTAAAATTTCCCATCTATTTGGTTCTGTTAATAGGTCTTTTGGATTCCCAAATTCTTCTTCAACATCCATCATTTCTTCTACTGCCTCGTCTTCTTCCAAAGGAAATTATACTAAGAAATCTGCGACAACTTGTGACTTTTGCGATGATAACACTTCGTACTTTATCTTGTAATGGTTTATTTGTGCATTCCACCTCTCTATTCTTCCTGATCTTTTTGTGTTCTTCATGACTGACTCAATTGGGACTTTGGTAACCACTTTTATCACATGCGCTTGAAAGTATATTCGTAACTTAAATGATGCATAAACCAGGGCTAAGATTAACTTCTCCATTTTAGAATAATTTCTCTCTACTGTGTTAAAAGTTTTACTGATGTAGTAAATGGGCCTTTCTATTCCTTCATATGTTCGCAATAGAACTGCACTTAAAGCATACTGAGTTGTTGCGAGATATACCAATAATTCTTCATCTTTCTCTGGTTTCTGTAATATGGATGTATTCGCGAGATATTCTTTGATTCCTTGAAAAGCTTTTTCACATTCATCAGTCCACTTGAATTTTGCTCCCTTCTTAAGTATATTGAAGAAATGTTTGCACTTATCTGACATTCGCGAAATAAATCTTCCAAGTGAAGCTAAGAGTCCATTTAGCTTTTGCACTTCTTTTACCGTTGCAGGTGTTGGCATGTCACGAATTGCCTGTACTTTTTCTGGATCGACTTGTATTCCCTCCTTTGATAATATGTATCCCAAGAATTTTCCTGACGCAACTCCAATTATACATTTTTCAGGATTCAATTTGATGTTGAATTTTCTCATTTGTTCAAATATTTCCTTCAAATCTTGCACATGATCTTTGGCCTCTTTACTTTTTATCAACATATCATCCACATATACCTCTAAGGTTTTATGTATCCACTTTGCGAACACCTTTTCGACCATTCGTTGATATGTAGCACCCGCATTTCGCAGACCAAATGGCATCTTCACATAACAATATAAACCTCTTGGAGCAAAAAAGGCAGTATGTTCTTGGTCTTCTTCTGCGAGTGATATTTGATTGTACCCTTTATATCCATCGAGTGAAGTGACTCTATCATGTCCTGCAGCTGATTCCACCATTTGTGGTATGTCTGTCAATGGAAAACTGTCTTTAGGACAGGCTTTGTTTAGATCAGTGAAATCTATACAAATTCTTATCCCTTTATTCTTCTTTGGAACAATGCCCATATTCGCAATCCATTCTGGGTATTTTGCTTCTCTTATGATTCCTGCATCCAACATCTTTTGTAATTATTCTTCTATTTGTGCATGATAATTTTGCGAGATCATTCTTATTCTTTGTTTGAATGGTCTTACGCTTTTATCTATGTTCAATCTGTGACACGCCACTGATGGATCAATTCCTGGTATTTCATCTACACTTCCTGCGAATATATCTTTGTATTCTCGTAAGAGATCAATAATTCTTTTCTCTTCTTCTTCGTCAATCTTAGTTCCAATTCGCAAGATTAAAGGCTCTTCTTCAGTTCCAATATTTATTTCTTTGGTTGGTTCTGCTGCAACGTAACTAGGACTTTGCTCTCCCATAGGTGTTGGTTCTTTGATTACTTTCATTGGTTCTCCTTCTTTTTCTGGGATCTCACTTCGTATTCCTTTTCCCTCTCTTTCTCTTATTGTATACACTCTGTACTCCTCTTCCTTTTTTGCTTCTTTCGCAAGTTTTCTACGAAATTGTTTCTTTATTGCTCTCCCTCCACACTGTTTTACTTCAATTTGATAACAAAATTTTTCACTATCAAGATCCCCTTTTATTTCTTGTATTCCACTTGGTGTGGGAAACTTAATTGATTGATGTAATTTCGAAGCAACAGCTTTAATCGCATGAATCCATGGTCTTCCCATTAGCATATTATATGGAGATTCCATATCTACCACGCATAAAACTATGTGTGTTTCGATTTCTCCCAGCGGTACTCGTAACATTATTTTTGTTGTAGATTTTCCCAATCCATGGATAAGACATTCTGAATTTGTGATCTCTTCATCTTTAATCCCCATCCCCTTAAGTGCATGATAGAATATAATATCAACAGAACTCCCCGTATCAATCAAAACTCGGTTTAATTTCCATTTTTCTATATATTTTGTAGCTTTCTTTTCTTCTCGCATAATCGGAATTGTGACTACTAATGGTGAAGTGTGGTTCAAGTCTTCATTTGAAATTTCTGCTACTGAAAATGTGATTTTATGCTTTTCCCATTCTTTCAAAGTTGTTATTTTCTCCACTTCCATGATCTTTCTTCCTCTACAATCTCGTTTCTGTATCCTTCCCTTCATGTTGTTATGAAATTCATCAATCATTGTCTTTGTGATCATATTACATTCTTCTCTTTTGCAATCTTCATCTACTGACTCCATTTGATTTTCAAATTTCCACAACTCCTTCAAATTTTTGCTATAACAATCTTCAATTTCCCTATTTCTAGCACCAATTATGTAGTTGCAGGAAATCCTACAACTACACCCTCAGTAGAATTCATAAAACTTTAAGAAGTTCTTGATGGAAAATAACAATTTATTGATTAATATTCTCAACTGATTACAAAGAAGTATGTTAATGGAACTTAGAACAGTTACAACTTTCTCTATTCTTTCTCCTAAGACTCCTCCTAACACTCACTTCAAGAACCTTCAAAATTTAACATTTGATCCACTATTTATAGTGAAATCTGTACAGCTGTATATAGCTTGCGAAGTATCGCGACTTCTATTCGTAAGTTTATTTCATATTCTCAAACCCTTCACACTTCTCCCGTGTTTCTTATATCATCGCATTTTCTTGCGACACTTTCCTCCTGTTTTTGTTACTACATTCGTAACCCAACCTCTTACGATATTCGGTACCTACAACTTTCTAGAGAATCAACTAGACAGTCAGACTCAATCAATAGAAAATATCTCAAGGAGTTATTATCTCAATCTCTCAATTTGATTTACTCAAGCAAATACAATTTGCGAGACTTATTCAAAGAGAGATAACTTGGATAGTACCAAAGACTAATATCCAAGTGTCAATCAATTTAAATCAACAACCAAGAAGGTCGGATATTCTAATTGATTGAACAATGCACAACCTGTATTATTTCAATTATATAACAAAATATAATGCGGAAAAGAAATAACACAAACACCAGAATTTTGTTAACGAGGAAATTGCAAATTCAGAAAAACCCCGGGACCTAGTCCAGATTAAACATACATTGTATTAAGCCGTTACAAACACTAGCCTACTCCAAGCGAACTTCAGTCTGGACTGTAGTTGAACCCCAACAAATCTCACACTGATCCAAGGTATAGTTATGATCCTATGCATATGATCCCAGCAGGATACTGCACACTTGATTCCCTTGGCTGATCTCACCCACAACCAAGAGTTGCTACGACCCAAAGTCGAAGACTTTAATAAACAAATCTGTATCACAAAGAAAAGTCTACAGTAATAGATAAATCTATCTCCCACGAATAAACCTATGAGTTTTGTTCCATCTTTTGATAAATCAAGGTGAACATGAACCAATTGATAAAACCAGACTTATATTCCCGAAGAACAGCTCAGCTTTATCAATCACCTCACAGTAAACTTAATCGACGCAACGAAGAAGATTATTGAAGAATCACAAACGATGAGACGAAGTGTTTGTGACTACTTTTATATCTTGACTATCGGAGATAGAAATCTCAAGCAAATTATTATAATTGTACTCGTACGATAGAAACATCAAGATCAGATCAAACAACTACAAGAAAAGTAGTATCGGTCTAGCTTCACAATCCCAATGAAGTCTTTAAGTCGTTAAACTGGTTTGAGAAGAAGAAAACCAAAGGTTAAAGGAGAATCGACTCTAGCTTAGCAAACTAGTATCACACATAATGTATGGGGACTAGGTTTCCCAGTTGCTAGAGTTCCCCCTTATATAGTCTTCAAATCAGGATTTACAATCAATGTTAGCTTAGTAACAAAGCATTCAATATTCACCGTTAGATGAAAACCTGATTCGATTCAAGCTAATATTTATCAAACGTTAGATCGAAAGCATAGCTTGTCATACACACATGTACTCGATGATTTTGGGTTTGTGTAACCATACCCAAACTTATACATTAATTGGTTCAACAGTAGTTAACTAAATGGTTATCCATATGATAACTTTCATATTAACCATATTCTTCTTCACCATAACTAGTCCAAATGACTCAAATGAACTAGTTAGAGAGTTGTTCAATTGCAAGAAAATATCATGTACTACACAAGACACAATTGATGCAAAAACGATGTGATTCACTCGAATCGATTCATGGACTATAAAGCCACGATTTGCAATAGCATTCCTTAGTTTATTAAGATAAGTTCACAAACATAGTTTTTAGACATAACCTACTCAAGTTCGCGGACTGGGTTCGTGGACTTAAGTTCCCGGATGGAGTTCACAAACTCTAGAAGAAATTATCGAGTTTGAGAACTACGCCAGTTCGCGGACTAGGTTCACAGACTGAGTTTGTATGCTGAGTTCGCGGATTGACCTCACGCACTACTCCGGTTTCACTTAATAAACAAATTTCGCAAACTTCGGTTCAAGCAATAAGGACTTATACATATATGTGTTACCACAACAATGCTTATATCCTCCAATAGTTATATTGTCTAAACTCTCATTCCAATCATTGAAACATTCTCAGAGGGCGTTATGTAGTTGTTATTCACAAACTATTTTTCGTCAGAGCGATTTCCAAAATGATTGAAACATAACATGACTTTCGTCACTAGGTAAAGATTAACTTGGATAAAGCAAAAGCTTTACCAACATATATTTCGAGAAATAGATAAGTGAGATATACTCAGCTCGAAATATCACATGTGTATAATCTTAGTCTATATAGTAATACGACTTTTGTCCCAAGATAGGAGATAGAGTAGATAAACTTTTGAGTGATAGATAAGTTCAAGTCTCCACATACCTTTCAGTCGATGAAGATCCACTGGTTCCTTGAGTAGTCTTTCGTCTTGTATGATGATTGCCATGGATTTCTTGAGCTCAACTACACTTTCTATCCTAGTCCGAGACCTTAGCTATAGTAAACTAGAAATCAAAGACTTTATAGTTTTGGTCACTAATATTGACAAACATGCTTGAGATAGCAACGCATGTGAGTTCGACCGAGCAATGCTCTAACATGGATGGAATACCAACGCGATGGTAGTCCGTTTGTTAACATAATTGGAGAACTTATGCTACGTCTTACCAAACAAGAAGAAACTTGGAGTCATAATTCATAGATTTCTACATTAGCAGGTTAAGGAAAAAGGTGAGCACAAGAACCAAGTATGAAAAAGCGATATTCCTCTCGTCGAAAGCATATGTAAGTGCTTCAAAAAATAATTTTTGAATGTTCCAATTTACATGAGTCAATGGAAAAAGAGTCTTCTGGTATGTAACTTCTGATTACACATGCAGAATACATGTGTAACCTCTGGTTACAAATTCATTACTGCATTTGTAACTTTTGGTTTATGTATTTATATTGCATGTGTTATTTCAAGTTACACATAGTCTATGCTTTGAAAATCAAATGTGTGTTTGATATTCCTTAAAAGATGGTGTATGCAACAAATTTGAGTGTGTAGCTTCTAATTACAAATTGTTTATGCAGAAATATTTTCTAAAAAATAATGGCGATCTCAAGGCATTCTGGACTCCAAATATTTCCAAGAAATTTGTTGATTGCTCCCCAGTCAGATTGTTCGCGCCAATGTGTAACAACAAGACACATTACAAACTACTGGAATATGACTTGAACAACACTGAAGGTTGGTCCCACATGAACTCGTCAAGCATAGCGAAGAACATGAAAGAATACTTAGGGCAACCTAAGTTATATGCAGCTGCAATAACTACAACACTGAACTATAAAATTCCTCTTGGATTGAATCCAAAGGCCAAAAATCTCCCTTCGCCAAAACAAGGTTCATATCTTGATTTTCTTTTATTTGTATGTTGTTACATGAAGGAGAGGATGAAGAAAGCCACATTTGACCTCCCAGGTCACATAGCTACCCAAATGGTGAAGGCAATGACTGAAAAGGTGAATGGAATGAGAGCAAGCATGCGTTACAAGATTTTTTCAGACCCAGATAGTCCGGCTCAATGAACATTATTGTAAAGTGATCGTTGTCGTATGCATCAAAAATAATATTACTTTCTCACTACTCAAAATATATAATATAGCAATGGAAAGAAAGGATCGTTCCCACAGAGAGGCCTTAGGATGTTATATGTTTATGTTTCCTAAAAATAACATGGGGAGTTTCCTGATTTGATGTAAATAAAATTAAACAAAAAGAAAACAAGGAAAAGTAATGCACGCAAATCAAGATATTGGTTAAGGATTTTGTCTTCAATCACAAATATGTTCTTGGATTAATAATTAGAATTGATATTTAATTTCTCTTTATCAAATCCCTAGGATACCTTGATCGCAAGAGTATCCCTCTAATTTCCTGATTTCGTCAACAAACACATTTAAAGATGCGAATATGAATTCTACCAAGGAAACAACCTAATGTGTAAAAGCACTAATCAAGTTTAATTTACGGGATCAATAAGATTTGTGAAATAAGGATAATCAATGCAATTAAAATACATTGTGCAAACAATTTAACAAAGGTCACGATTCACATATGATCATAAGGATATATCACTACAAGCTACGACTTATTGTTGGCGAGAGAGTGAATGGTGCTAACTGCAAATCAAACTAAAAGAAGGTGGTTTTCATCTAAAGACGTCACCCTCGTGATTAACAAAATTAGCACTCAAGAGATCAAAAATAGTGCTAAAAATGGTGTGAAGTTGGGTAGCTCACCATTCTACCCGTAATTAACGTAAGGTGACACACAGTCAAAAGAAAGCTCTTTAGTCGTCTACAAAGAAGTTATGGTATGGTGCCTCTGTTGATTTGAAAATAGGTAGTCTCCACTAATAATTGATCAACAACTCTAATAATGCATTTCCCTCTGTACCTCATTTTCCACCGGCATGATTAAATCGATTATTTAACACTCTAACAAGTAAGAAATCCGAACGCAGTTCCCTAACACTTCCAAGTTCAGTTATGCTGGTCAGAAATCTCTATGTAAATATACCTAAAAGTATGTGGGTTATTTGGTTTTTGGTACTCAGGTTTTGACCAAAAACTAGGTTTGGTCTAACATTTGTCCAGCCTTTGTGTTTGGTCTAAAGAATGGACGTTGACCCGCGTTGACTCGTTATATGATGACGTGTCTAACCATTTGACTTGGTTTATTTTTTGTACACCCCTCAAATAATTATGTATTCACTACCAGGGGCGCCAAAAATGATAACTCTTTTGTGTGCACCATATTTAATCCATCAGCAACAACTTAATCCTCTTTACTTTATTGCAGCACCCATAGCTCACTCATTAGACCTGTAGCTCATTTAAATTTAAAATCCACACATAGACAAAACCTCTAATGAAACTCAGCTTATACTGTCACCAACTACAACTACTTGCTGCTTACCATCCCAGAAACTCACCATAGTTTCTCCATATTGCACCTTCATCGTTTGCCTACCGCTACAAGTATGCCTACACTTTATCAACTGATCCAACACTCATTTACAGCTCTGCCTCAAAAAATTAATCCACACATTCAATTCACTTTGTTGTTGTACTCCAACTCATAGCAGTATCTCCCTAACTGCAAAACTATTTCCATCACATTTTGTAGCTCAGCACCAACCCTATTTGCATATACCTGCATACACAGAAGTCAAAACACTGCTTCTGCTTGTATTCAACCCAGGATCCATTGCAATTTTGTTCATGGCTTCACTCCAACAGCAACACTTCTTACTCCCTTATAGATTCAATTCCACCACTGCAATCTCAGTTTCAGTCCCAATGCAACCTTACTTGTTCATCTGCAGTTTTGCCTATGCATATGTAATGCTTATTTACTTGCAATTAGTTCAACACACATAGCATAACCACAACCACACTTTCATTCATAACCTTGAACATCAATACTATCTTCATAGCAATACTCGCCCAGGACCCTGTCAACCCATATGTGTTCTGTACCACCACCATTACAATCTATATATAGTCAATAAGACTGAACCAAAACAAAAATTCATGACAATTTAAGCAATAACTCAAATTAGTAAATGGCGCGCGGGTTATAACCCCAAAGGTGTCACTATCCATGTACAAAAACCCCAACAAAACAAATTGTTCACAAAAACCCCATTTAACATAAATTGTCTATATTACCCTTTAAATTTAAATCACCCCAACAAAAATAAAAATCAACCCCACCTTTAATTTTTATTATATTCTCACCACCAAGAGCACAGCAGCACCATCGCCACTGCACTGCCACCGCCACTGCACTGCCACCGCCAATGCACCACCGCTTCCGACCACCACCGCCGCTCAACCGCCGACCACCACCGCCGACGACGACCACCTCTGTCGCCCGATCGCCACCACCACCGCCGACCGCCACCGCCGCCGACCACCACCACCGATCGCCGACTACCGCCAACCACCACCTCCGCCACCATCACCACCGCCGTCGCCAACCACCACCACTGCCAACCGCCTCCGTCACCAACCGCCACCACCACCGTCACCAACCGCCACCACCACCGTCGCCAACTACCAACGAAGCCAACGAACACAACCACAGATCACCGTTGATGACGACCACCACCGTCACCGAGCAACACCATCATTATCACCGACCACCACCACCAACCAGCCACCACCACGACAACAATTAATTTTATTGATCAATGATCAACAAAAATGAGAAAAAATGATGCAACCAAACTGAAAATGATAAAAACTGATGAAACCAAACTGAAAAATGATGGAACCAAAATTTCTCGTGCAAACAATTTCTCGTGAAAAATGATGAAACCAAACTGAAAAAATGATGGAACCAAAATTGGTTTCACCAAAAATAGATAAAACCGAAATTGGTTTCATCATTTTTCCACATATTGCCATTTCACCAATAACCACCGCGACCAACACCACCGCCAACCACCATGACCAACTACCACCACCACCGCGCCGCCACCACCACCCACCACAGTCCTCCCCAACGCGTCATTGCACCACCTCCACCATACAGCACCACTACTATCATCACAACCGTTCACCGCCAATACATGCCATACCACTAACACCACCACCAACCAATACTGAGCAATTGCATCACCACTACCATCCACCGCTACCAGTCAACACCACCGCCAACACCCGCTGTACCGCCACCAGCACCAAGACCTCCCACCACCACCCAAAAATACGATGAAACCGATTTTGGTTTCATCATAAATAAGATGAAACTATAATTGGTTTCATCACACTAATAGCTGCCATTACAGTTCAGCCGTCTCTACCTCTGAACCCTTTGAGTCAAACACACAGCACTACCTGCTTCTTCACTGAATCAAGCTCGCACCACTTTAGTACCACCAGGTGCAACACCATCCATTTAAAATTGCACCTGCAACTTCCATTCTTCCATGAGTTCATCACCATGTCCCTGTAATACTTCAGCTGCTCATCTACATCGAAACCAAACCCATTTCGGTATTCAATCTCAGTTCAACAGCCACTCTTGCAGTCAGTTTAGTTTCTCAATCTTTCTTGTTCATCTGAAATCGACAAAACTCAATACCATCAGGGCTAAAGTTGATGGTGGATCTGAAATCGACAAAACTCAAAACTAAACCCATTTTTCTCATCTACTGTTGATGGTGGATTTTAGTTCAGGTCTAAAGTTGTAATACCAATATTTGTGTAATCATCCTGCAGAGGATGAAACTATTTTATAAGTGATGAATACTTCTTCTCTTTATTAATTCACCTAGAATGGAGCATGTAGCAACAATCCCCCGAATATTCTGTTATTGATTAATGCATGAAACGCCTTGTATTTCCTGTGTTGTTCTTAGCAGAACTCTCATTGTTGGTGTGGCATGATGACTGATTATTACTTGTAGCACAGTAACATGAATATCCAAGTACCAACAGTGAGGCATGCACGAAATGCCCGTACATGCTGTAACTCTCGGTGTGTTATACTAGCCCGATTGAGTATGTAACTCTCGGTGTGTTATACTAGCCCGATTGAGTGCCTAAACTGTCCATAGCAGTCTAGAAACGATCACGATCATCCAACTTCACCAACATGATTGGATGGTCCAAATCAAATCCAATACCCCCATGCAGGTATTGGAACATTCACTGCCGACCCACGCGGACCCCGAATGGTCGGCCTCCTAAAAGGGGTGGCATAGCTTTCCAAACCATCCAAACCAAGCAGAATGGACAAGAAACCCTAAATTAGGGTTTGCGGCACATTACATGTGTCGCAAAACGATCTCAACCATACATCTTCGCATGCATAGATGGAAGGTGTAGATGTAGATTCAAAGGGCCCAGAGCATGTCAACACAATCACCATGGGCCCGCCTACACACATGAACAATCGGTCAGGACCAACCATGTTTGGTTGTCCCAATTTGTGCGTGCAAAACAATGCATGAAGCACGGCCGGCCAAAACCCTAATTGGGGTTTGTATCGATCACGAGTGTCCATTTTCTCCTGATCGAATGAAGGGCTCAGGAGACAATTGAGCAGGTCCAGTGAGCATCAACATGATCACCGTAGAACCATCTATCTCCTCACCCGACCGACCAAGGCATACCATGCCTGGTTTCTCCTAAACGCACGCCCAAACTAGCGTGGTCACGCTTCCCAAATCACAAACTGATCTCGACCACTCAACTATGCCAGACAAATTGAGTGGCTTAGATCACGTTTCCATGGGATTGTCAGGTATAGGCGTAAATACCATCCTACCACCTACACGTCGGACTAAATGGCCGAGACCGACCAAGCTTGGTCGTCTCGAAACGCGCGCCTTAAAGGTGACATACTGCGCCCCTTTAAGAATACTTTGCGGCATAGTATTTATGTCGCAAATCGATCTTAGCCTCTCAACTTCACCGGTAAATTCAAGTGGCCTAGATCAATCCTTCGTGGGACAGTGAAGCATGGGCATGGACATCAGCATGTCTTCTACACGCATGCATGATCGGTTCTCCATGAAACGCCTCCCATGCTTGGATTCGATCAAGCTGAAGGAGTACACTCGCGCACCTCCTAAGCCCTAATCCGAGGGTCGCAGATGTGGGTCGCAAGTCATCTCGTTCGTCCAACTTCGCCAGCCCGGACGGACGGCCTAGGATAAGAGTTAGGCGACCAGTGAAGTATCACCCTGATCACCGTCTGCCACTCTACCACACCATGTGGTCGGCAAAGGGAGGATTTTCTAGCGCAGCTTCCAAACCCTCACGTGAAGTAGGCAGGGCATGGTGCTCAACAACGATGCTTCATATATTCCGAATACATTCGATTCATAACATGCATAGAATACACACGATACTTTACAAGTATCGACTTCCTAAATAACTTAGTTATTTAACTAGCATTACATGCTACCTTCCGTGGGTCCCAAAATCTACACACTCGAGACATCAATCATGTCACAAACTGGGGGATACATACTGGGGTATTGGTCTGGCGGTTTACAGCGTGCAGCGTGCAACGTGCCATCACAAGAACGTGTCAGGAAGACATGGACGGTTAGTGATGATGGGAGAAGTGGGAAAGATTGATCGTGTGACACTAACACACCACTCCACTACTCCATCACTCCACTTCCTCCACTTCCTACGAGAAACGTGAATATGTCTCAAGTGAATTTTATAAATAGGTTCTCCTCCCTATTTCCAAACAAGAACACAACACAGAAACCAAGTTATAATACACGACGTATTCAAACACCCGTAGCATGCTTGCATTATTTGTAAGCCTGCTCACCTTTTTGTTACAAGTCATAAAAAAGCCTACACTTTCACAATCTCAACACCTTCTTCGCTTCCCTCCATAAGATCAACCCCATCTCATTCACTTTGTGACAGAAACAAGTCTGGAACGACCATTTCTTGGTTTAGGACAGAATTGTATAGATTGATCTCTCGAATCAAAAAGCACTCACCGCGCAGTGCATTTCTTTAGGGTTTATATTCATTCCTCATCCACACACCCCAAATTACCAAATCCGGCAGGAATAGTTTTCACCCATAAAAAATTGGCGACCACAGTGGGAGATTAATCTCTCGGTTGTGAAGTCAATTTCTTCAATACCCAATCCCATTGGTTGATTTCAAGATAGTTGGTCTTAGGACTCAACAAATAATTTCGAATTCCAGTCGAAGTTATTCCAACGAAGAGGCTCCTCCTTCCAATGGTATATATGACGGAACGGCTGGAAGAATCCCAACATTAATTGAGTTGGAACGAGTACAGGAGATTCACGCAAGGAACATGGACCTGGTCAAGGAGACAGTAAATAGTATACTCGATCTACTCATCAAGATGACATCAAACATGAGCGGTTCTCCTTATCGCAAATATTTCTACACTGGGGACTGATCATCGCAACGATCCTCCTTAAATCAACAGTTTTACCATGAACCAGAGACCGGTGGACCAAGAAGCCGCTTCTCTTGTGGAAAGTTTGTGCGAATTTTTACACCTCTCGAAGAACCGGCGGGCGGAGACGTTTGCCGCAATCAACCAGATAGCCTTGGACGTACAGTTAACTCCTTTACGCCCAGAAGCCTCCAAAATGCCGGATATGTCCGTGAATAATGTTACATTTACAGAAGAAGACATGATGGCATAATAGGGTCACAACTGGGCCCTGAACATTACTGAACGCATCAAAGATTCATAGTTCAAGAGGGCCTTCGTCGACATAGGAGTGTCTTCGAATGTGACTACCCTCAAGACGCTCAGGACGGCCAAAGTTCGCCCAAGCAAGATCGTGCAATAGCCTACCACAATGACATATTTTGAAGGAAACCAAATCAATACGTACGGGTACGTCAATCTGAATTTATCTGTAGGACCCGTCCAGTCTAAAGTGAAATTCGAAGTCATAGAAAAGGAGCCGGACTACCACATGATATTGGGGAGACCGTGGCTTCATGACAATAGAACTGTTCCATCAACATATCATCAGTGTTTGAAGACTATGTTGAATAAGGAAGTTGTTCGCATCGCTTCATCGTTCTCCCCTTACGCACCGATCTGTGGCGTAGAGTTGTTTGAGCCAAAAGAAACTCCGCGGGGAGAATCAGGGAAAGTTCATTGCATCCCACTCCCCACGTGGGCATCAATCCAGGAGGAAGACCGAATTGTATCATTGAAGGCTAAGCCCCATGACATGTCAGAACATCCTTCTTCGTCTGGTGAAGCTATAACTCATGTTCACACTAAAAGAGAGCGAACTTTTATGCAAAGCCGTGATCCGAAAGGAACGACCGTATACCGACGCCGCTATTAGCAATTAGCATGGGAGGATATTACCTATCCTCTCCGCCCAATGGAATGATACAACAACGAAGAGTCGCAAGAAGAGGTATTGGACGCTCCACGATAGCTGCAGGACGGCACCAACTCCACAACCGACAAGCTCGAAGTTGTTAATATCGGGAGTGAGGAATTCCCCAGGCCTATCTCCATCAGCTCAACCTTGTTCACAGATTAACGCACGAAACTTGTGCAACTTCTCAAGGAATACCAAGACATATTCGTTTGGACGTATAAAAGAAATGCCTGGTTTAGATGAAAAATTGGTCACCCATCACCTGCATGTCATACCAACATCCAAGCCGGTCAAACAGTCTCCAATATAATTCAGGCACGAAGTGGAAGAACATATCAATACCGAGATATAGAAGCTGTTAGCCGCTGGCTTCATTAAACCCATCCATTACCCAACCTGGTTGGTTAATGTGGTTCCAGTAAAAAATAAAAAATGGGAAGATCAGATGATGCGTGGATTTCAGAGATTTGAACAGATGTTGCCCCAAGGATGATTTTCCTCTACCTAACATCGACATGTTAGTAAATGCAACCAGTGGGCATGGAATGTTCTCCTTCACAAGTAAGACATCTTTTCGAACTCCTCTCGGAATTTTTTATTATACAGTAATGCCATTTGGTTTGAAGAACGCCGGTGCGACCTATCAACGCGCTATGGCGGAAATATTCCATGACATGATGCACAAGCAAGTTGAAGACTACGTGGATGATATAGTGCTCAAATTAAAATCTCGGGCGGCCCACACATGAGTCTTACGACAAGTGTTTGGGTGACTTGAGTACAAGTTGAAGATGAATCATTTGAAATGCGCTTTCGGCGTCTCTTCAGGAAAATTTCTGGGATTCCAGGTGACTGCTGAGGGAATCAACGTGGACCCATCCAAGATCCAATCTATCCTTACGACGCTGCCTTCGTAAAATGTAAAGAAACTCCAGAGCTTCATGGGCGAGAAATGAGCAAGTTTTGTCTGGACCGCACTACAGCAGGAAGCGTTTCAGAAGATTCAACAAACATTGTCATCTCCAAATCATCATAAAGGGTTCGCCTATTATGTCAGTCCGAAAGAAGAGCGAGCCCGATATATCTTCATATCTACTGGAGCCAACACCTCAAGGGAACAGCCTCAAAAAGATAGGCATCATCATGTCGATAAATAATCCGCAGCTTGGGTGAATGACTCTGTCAGACTTAAGAGGAATGCTTCAGCGAAACAGTGAACATCCAAATGATTATGTCAAGAGGTACCGAATTCAGGCACTGAAGGGTCACAATCCAAATGTGACTGAACAACAAGTGGAGTAATTGTGCATCAATAGGATGGTATCTGTCAATCGTGCTTTGTCGAAGAGCATGTGCTTTCAGACACCCTCTGAACTCCGTGAAGCTTCTAAATGCTCAGTTTGCAATAACACCTGCCTTGTTAGAAAGAACAAGCCTGCCCGTCGTAAAGAGTTTCATGATGTTCGTGGAAACATACATCTCACCAACAGGCAGTGCAAGCTTCAGCCTTCTGTAAGCAGTTTCACTGAAGCAGCAAGAGGAAGACCACCAAGATACAACATCATGTACATCCAAAATCACCAACTCCGGACTCCAGTACCATATGCACGACTACCACAATGATGAAACAACGTCCAAGATATTCCATATCTGGATTGACGGTAGCTACGTCAATGAGAGACGCTTTCATAATCTGTCTCCCATAGAAGAAGTAGTTACATTACCAAAGGAGTATGACTGGGACTGATTACCACTGCCCATCTCAAAGATGGTGAATTTAGAGAGATTCAAGCACGCTATCATTATGATTCCAAGATGGCCAAAGATGAGGATATACTCTAGAGAGCAGATGTAAAGACGGCATCATGAACCTAGTGTGACAACATCTATCAAGTTGAGAGCTCCGGATACTCGCGGGCAGGGGACTGTCTCACTCTTCTCTATTCCATGAAGAAACATCAAGAAATCCATTGATTCAAGATTATCTTTACCATTGTATGAAGAGTGCCAAGTTCGTGCAAGTTGCCACCATACCTCTTCCTGCCAGTCTCTTCTTATCACAACTTCATCTAAGAACCGATATTCATTTGTTGATACCAGTGCCTGAGCTTCACCATAGCAACAACCACTACGGACAGAGGTAATCCGAACTTCTGCATATTTTATTTTCTCACGGAGAAGTAATAGAGTCATGGAGGAGAGATAGCGATATATTTATTATGGAAAACTCACCGACCATACAAGATAGAAACATATAAATCACGCTTGGGGACTGAGGCTCAACATGAAATTCCTTCGTCGCCAGTCAAGGACTTATTAAACATAAGAGAGATGGTCAATCAAGGAACATGTAATTTTCAATGGAAAATTAACTGAAGAAGAAGACGCTTCAATGCTCTCTCCGGGACCCGACATTCGCTCCCTCACGCAGAAGCCGCTTCAGTGCTCTCTCTTCAGAAAAAGGTGTTTCATCTCTCTCCATAAAAAGGCTATTCAACACTATCTCCAGTAGGATCTGCTTCAATGCTCCCTCCAGCAAAAGCCGCTTCGATGGTCTATTCAAGAGCCGCCTCAACGCTCTTTCCGGGACCCATGTTCGCTTCAAAATCCTGCTTTAATACTCTCCCCATGATCCACCTCAACTTTCACACCAGAAGCCACTGGCCTAGCAGAGCATGAAAAACCTTGAAGTCGATAGGAGAAGTGAAGCATGCTCCTAAGAGGACATGAACATAGCTGGAGCCACACCACGTACGAACATACAAGGTTCACGTTTGGGCAAAGAAAGCACGCCTGGGTCCCACGTTCGAGCAAGACCGGTGTTGGTTAGCAAGGCCGGTGTTAGTCAGCAAGACCGGTGTTGGTCAAAATAACAAGTTCGATGCTGGCAGAAGTAACAAAGCTGGTGTATGGGATAAGGCCGGTGTTCAAACGAAACAAGACAACAAGGCGTCGAGGCAGCGATGACCGTTAGCAAGGTCGGGGTTCATCAAATCAGCAAGGAAGGTATTGGTCAAGGGGAAAGTCTGATGTTTGGTGATGCAACAGGTTTTGGTATCTGGTCAAAGCAGGCACGTGGCGGGTCCCACTTGATCAGGCAGAGCCAGCCCCAAGCAAAGCTAGCACGTGGCACGCAGTGGACCCACGTTTAACCGAAGCAGGCGCATGATGAGTTCTACGTTCAACTAAAGTAGGCACGCAGTGGACCCATGTTTAACCGAAGCAGGCACAGCAAGCCCATGTTTGATCAAGCAGACGTAATAGCCCCACGAACGAAACAGTTGCAATAGTCCATCGATTAGGCAAGACCAACATCATGCTGGGGGAACGCTTGCTTGGACATCTCTTGAACGTGACATGCTCGAAGGATAGGACGACCCGTATCTCCTGGTAACATCTAACTTTGTCTCATAAGTTTTATCTTTAACTGTCACCATCATATGCCTACCCCATAATAGTGTAACCATTGCATTCTAGGCAGGGGACTTAATGTTGATGGTGGATTTTAGTTCAGGGATAAAGTTGTAAAACCAATATTTGTGTAATCATCCTGCAGAGGATGAGACTATTTTATAAGTGATGAATACTTCTTCGCTTTATAATTCACCTAGAATGGAGCATGTAACAACAATCCTCCGAATATTATGTGAATTTTAGCATTATTGATTAATGCATGAAACGCCTTGTATTTCTTGTGTTTTTCCTAGCAGAACTCTCATTGTTGGTGCGGTATGATGATTGATTGTTACTCGCAGCAGAGTAGCATGAATATCCAAGTACCAACAGTGAGGCATGCACGAAATGTCCGTACAGGCTGTAACTCTCGGTGTGTTATACTAGCCCGATTGAGCATGTAACTCTCGGTGTGTTATACTAGCCCGATTGAGTATGTAACTCTCGGTGTGTTATACTAGCCCGATTGAGCGCCTAGACTGTCCATAGTAGTCTAGAAACGATCACGATCATCCAACTTCACCAGCATGATTGGATGGTCCAGATCAAATCCAATACCCCCAAGCAGGTATTGGAACATTCACTGCCGACCCACGCGGACCCCGCATGGTCGGCCTCCCAAAAGGGGTGGCATAGCTTTCCAAACCGTCCAAACCAAGCAGAATGGACAAGAAACCCTAAATTAGGGTTTGCGGCACATTACATGTGTCGCAAAACGATCTCAACCATCCATCTTCGCAGGCATAGATAGAAGGTGTAGATGTAGATTCAAAGGGCCCAGAGCATGTCAACACAATTACCGTGGGCCCTCCTACACACATGAACAATCGTTCAGGACCAACCATCACTACACCAAATTTCTGGATTAGTAACATACCTGAGCCGTTACTAAAACGGGTTGTAACGGCTCTTGGCTGTTACAAAACGGGGCGTTATATTTTTTTTGTAACGGCAATGTAGCCGTTACGAATTTGGTTGTAACGGCCCATAGTAACAGGTGAGGGCCGTTACGAACCCGCCACGTAGTAACAGCTCAGGTCCGTTACTACTTTTTTCGTAACAAGAACGTCGTAACATCTTAGAGCCGTTACTACGTGGCAGGTTAGTAACAGGCCAGAGCCGTTACTACGTCGCAAATTGAAACGGTTGAGAACCGTTACTAATTTTTTTTCGTAACAACAAAAAAATTACTGCTGGTCAACATTGACATGGTCAAAATTGGTCTATATTGACCAATGTTGACTAGGTCAAAGGTGACGGGCGGTTTATTTTGTGTCGGAAATATGCCGGAATTCTTAATTCAATTAGCTGCACAAGCCTGTCATTTAATCCATACAAATTCTATTACACATTTTATAATAATAATAATAATAACTTGTTATATTCTTTCAACAACTTGAGAGAATTCCTTAGTTTTGAGGGAATGCAACATCTGCTTAGCAACTTAACAGAATGCCTAACTTATGTGAAGCCTAAAGCTCATACAACAGTTGTTTACAAATTAAGAGCATATAAGATAAAACTAACAAATGCAGAACTCACATAACAGTCTCTGCCTTCTCTCGCATAATGTTTCTATCGCAAATCTGCAGCACTTCACCACACCTGCTCTAGCAATACGACTCAGCACCTAGAGGAAATGAGTTGGTACCTAAGCCAATTAGAAAAAGAGAACAAAGTTACGTCCAACTGGTGCCAAGGATTTCAAACTATATCAATTCAATGAAAAACAGTTCACAAACACTTTCTTAGACAAACCAACAAGTTAACAGCCCATGGTAATGCATGATAGAGGACATCATTGCCTACACAATATGTGATTAGATTGGTGTCGTCACTAATAGAATTAAAATTTTACCTGCTTGTGGTAACTAATTTGGCTCAATGAATGTGTCTGTAGTGGAAATTATTGAGGTTGCAATTGCTACTGGAGCTGCCATTGATGTGGTATTAGAATCTGTTGTTGCTGCGGTATTAGAATCTGGTGTTGCTGCGGTGCAATAATTTTTTGTTGCTGCTGTTGCT
Source organism: Papaver bracteatum (assembly GCA_023529315.1). NCBI lineage: Eukaryota > Viridiplantae > Streptophyta > Magnoliopsida > Ranunculales > Papaveraceae > Papaver > Papaver bracteatum. The sequence continues at coordinate 1,351,012 of JAJJWX010005119.1, forward strand.
CCTTGTTCAAACATTTCACCTAAATGAATCAACAAACAAAAAAAAAATACATAAGAAATAATAGTAATTAGGCTAAAGGACCAAAATTCATCACCCGAGAGACGATTTCTCTACGGGGAAAACACTACAGAATGCAAGTCACTGTATTATACTTTTCTGACTATGAAATGTATGTCAACTGAAATTCATTAGGAAACTATGTAAAGCTAAGAAGGCCCCTAACAAGTCTTGAATACACCTACAAAAACAACATTTGTTCATTCATCTTACAAGCACCACAACACCCACATCATAAAATTTGCAAACCAAAGCCCTTAAATTCACAAAAGATGATAAATTGAAGTAGTAATAAGGAAAATAATAACAACTGACCTCCTTTGAGCCAAAGAAGGTGAACAACAACAGGTTGAATTTCAAAGACTTATGGGTTGTTTGTAACTTACTAATCCATATTTCTCTTGTTGGCGATTCCTTACAAGATTGCTTTGTGCTTCTTGTTGTTTCACATATTTTTGATGATACAAAACCATCCATACACCCTAATATCTTAAGTATCGCAGAACTAACAACAACAGCAGGTTGACTGGTGGAACTTATGCGAACAGGAGGTGGGGTAGTATATCAGCGGACCGAAGAAGCTCGCTACTGCTGATATTGGACCTGTGGCCTGGTAACAGTGGAATGGTGGCAGCGAAGTGCAAAGCTTGCTGCTGATGCAGTTGCCTCCGAACGGGTGGAGTGCTGGTGATGGATGGAAGTTGTTGTTGGGAGCGGAATATGGAATTGAAATGCAGCTGCGACTGTTGGTGGGTGTATGCAGGTAATGAGTGTATGCAGTGTCGATACATAGCATGATACATCATCGAATTTAGCATGATAGATTTCATACTATAGTTCTATGCTCAAACAAAAAGAATACAAACAAATAAATAACGAGAAAGCCCAGTGCAAAAACTACTCACGGTATTAACATCTATTTCTTTCAGAATATCTCTCGCTGCAGAGTGCATATTTTCTCAGATGGGTCCTGCTTTTAGCTTCTCAATTGCTGTGCTTTTTGTTGTATCAAAAAACAAAGGACCCTAAGTATTAGATGAGACATATCAGTGTTTCAGTTTTCACACTACAAGGATTTGAATTTTGCACTACACAAACAAAGAGTATCACAACAAAAAAAATTGAAATTCAAATGGATGAACTACTCAGACGACATTTCCACCATCCAACTCAAGATCATTACTAAATTACCTTCATAAGTCGGTGGTGATCGATGTAAGGAAAGTTATAAGTACACAGCGAGCAAGAGAGCAATCCTTTAAACAGAAGACAATCTATGAGAGTCTGTAGAAAATAGAAACATGCGCAGAAACGTAACTGAACTTACTTAGATTTAAAAAAAAAATGAAGTCAAACTGCCTAGAATCTCAAACACCAAAGGCTTCAAAAAGTCCCAGACTCGAGGAGAAATTTCACACGCAATGTCAAACTTGTCTGCAAGCTTCTCAGAAATGACATCTCAGTTGCCTAAATAAAGGGCTTTCGAATGCACAAGAGGAACCTTAAAATCATCAGCACATTAAGCTCATTCACTGGTATAATAAATGAGATGGAAACTACTGAAACACAAGCATATTAACATCATCAAATTAACATAATAATTTACTTAGAACCACAAAAATTCACTTAGAATCACAGAACATAACAGACTCCTATATTAGGTAAAGAAAGTTTACCTTAAATAAAATTCCAAACCCTAACCATCGGTTTCATCTTCAATCACCATCATCTATTCTCAGAACCATCGGTTCAAAACAACGATTCACTTCTCAAACCACCAAACCAGGCTAGTCTTTGATTTCTTCTAATTTATCAATAACTTGAACTTTTGATTTACCATATCCTCTATAACACCAGTTAATACAACTCCACCATCTCCTCCTTCTGTTATTCAATTCACCAATTCCTCCTTCGATTTTGCACAAACTCAATACTAATTGCAGAAACCCTAACTCTATTTCTTACTGATTCTTTGTTCTTCAATCAATAATAACCCTAACCAAAACCAAATTCACAAACTCAGTAACTCAGTAACACTAACAAAACAAAATTTACTTCTCCAGATCTCTTCTTAATTGATATGAACGATTTCTCAGTTCATAGTTTTGACTTTGAGAAGAAAAAAACCTAAAAACAACGAAAAAAAAAGAAGTTAAGAAGAAAGAAAAAAAAGAACAATGAAGAACAATATGACGAAGAAGAAGAGAAATCTTAGCCCATGTTTCTTCTGAGAGATCGAAAAAGACAGGAGGAGGAACGATGAAAGAGAGACAGGAAAAGGGATAATGAGGCGGATGAGAGTAAGAGATAAGATGTAATAATGTGAAGTGGGAATAAAATCTTAGGTTTTGTATTTGAGATACATCTCGAGAATATAATGAAGGGTAGAGATATCAGTTTAGGCATACACGGTCTAGATGAAAGGATAGAAATCGTGCATGTGAATGGAACACGCACGTACTCCAGGTGTTACACCCATGTGTGACCAAGCGTGCGTCTCACACGCCTATTAAAAATTTCGTAACGGCTTAAAAAAATTAGTGACGGCTTGACCCTGTTACGAAGTTTTAATAAATTCGTAACGGCTTCTGTCTGTTACAAATTATTTGTAACGGCTCCAAAGCCGTTACGAATTCCTGTTACTAATCCAGGAATTTGGTGTAGTACATGTTTAGTGGTCCCAATTCGTGTGTGCAAAACAATGCATGAAGTATGGCAGGCCAAAACCCTAATTAGGGTTTGTATGGATCACAAGCGTCAGTTTTCTCCTGATCGAATGAAGGGCTTAGGAGATAATTGAGCAGGTCCAGTGATCATCAACATGATCACCATGGAACCATCTATCTCCTCACCCGACCGACCAAGGCATACCATGCCTGGTTTCTCCAAAACGCACGCTCAAACTAGCGTGGTCACGCTTCCCAAATCACAAACTGATCTCGACCACTCAACTTCTCCAGACAAGTTGAGTGGATTAGATCACGTTTCCATGGGACAGTCAGGTATAGGCGTGATTACCTGCCTACCACCTACACGCCAGACCAAACGTCCGAGACCGACCAATCTTGGTCGTCTCGAAACACGTGCCTTGAAGGTGACATACCGCGCCCATTTAAGAATCCTTTGCGGCATAGTATTTCTGTCGCAAATCGATCTCAGCCACTCAACTTCACCGGTAAATTCGAGTGGCCTAGATCAAACCTTCGTGGGATAGTGAAGCATGGGCATGGACATCAGCATGTCGTCTATACGCATGCCTGATCGGTTATCCATGAAACGCCTCCCATGCTTGGATTCGACCAAGCTGAAGGAGTACACTCGCGTACCTCCTAAACCCTAATCCGAGGGTCGTAGATGTGGGTCGCAAGTCATCTCGTCCGTCCAACTTCGCCAGCCCGGACGGCCGGATTAGGATAAGAGTTAGGCGACCAGTGAAGTATCACTCTGATCACCATCTGCCACTCTACCACACCATGTGGTCGGCCAAGGGAGGATTTTCTAGCGCAGCCTCCAAACCCTCACGTGAAGTAGGCAGGGCATGGTTCTCAACATCGATGCTTCATATATGCCGAATACATTCGATGCATAACATGCATAGAATACACACGATACTTTACAAGTATCAACTTCCTAAATAAATTAGTTATTTAACTAGCATTACATGATACCTTATGTGGGTCCCACGATACACATACTCAAGACATCAATCATGTCACAAACTGGGGGATACATACTGGGGTAATTGTCTGGCGGTTTACAGCGAGCAGTGTGCCATCACAAGAACGTGTCAGGAAGACATGGATGGTTAGTGATGATGGGAGAAGTTGGCAAGATTGATCGTATGACACTAACACACCACTCCACTACTCCATCACTCCACTTCCTCTACTTCCTACGAGATATGTGAATAAGGCTCAAGTGAATTGTATAAATAGTTTCTCCTCCCTATTTCCAAACAAGAACACAACACAGAAACCAAGTGTTAATACACGACGTATTCAAACACCCAGAGCATGCTTGCATTATTCGTAAGCCTGCTCACCTTTCTGTTACAAGTCATAAACAAGCTTACACTTTCACAATCTCAACACCTTCTTCGCTTCCCTCCCTAAGATCAACCCATCCCCTTCACTTTGTGACCGAAACAAGTCTGGAAAAGCCATTTCTTGGTTTAGGCCAGAATTGTATAGATCGATCTCTCGAATCAAAAAGCACTCACCGCGCAGTGCATTTGTTTAGGGTTTAGATTCATTCCTCATCCACACACCCCAAATTACCAAATCTGGCAGGAATAGTTTTCACCCATAAAAAGCTACGCCTTGGAGAAATATAGAATCTCACATAATTGTTTCATCACAAATTGTACGACTTTGTGGGCGAAGTTCCCATCGTGTGGGTCCTGACGGGAGAAGGGTCTCTGTGAACTCAGGAGGGTTGTTGATTTCCTTTTCTTTCGATTTTTGGAGAAGTTTTTCCTGATATTTACGTGTGATGAAATTGGATTGCTGATCCTTTTCTACTAGGTGTTCAAGAGCAACGCGAGCCTCTTCATCTATAAACGCACATCCTGCTGAAGTGCCTTTTGTCTTTTCGTCAAATCAACAGTGGTAAAAGGAGGTCGGCTTCTTCCGGCTCTTCCAGTATCTTGCACTGATGGTGGAGTAGCATCTCTGGTGACCGTTGGAGCTGTCATGCTTGAAGAAATGTTGGGGTCGCGGAACCGGCTCTGGTTATGGTGACCGTAAGTGTATCGTGCAGAGATGGCATGGTTTTGATCACGGAGTGCTGGAGCCATGGCGTTGTTTTGAAGGTGAGGATGGCGCTGCTTTGGCTAGTTGTAAAGTAGAGAAGATGGCGCTGGAAGGGCGCAAGATGTTACCGCTGGAAGAATGCAAGCTGTTAGCGCATGGTGTGGTATTGTGGCTGGCGTGCGCGTGCGGCATGTGTGCCTGGTAAACGCGTCTGGTAAGTGCATCTGACGTGCGCGTCTAGTAAGTGCGTCTGACAAGCGCATCTGGTAAGTGCATCTGGCAAGCGCGTCTGGTAAGCGCGTCTGGCATGCACGTCTGGGAAGCGCATCTGGAATGCGCGTCTGGTAAGTGATTCTGGTAGGCGCGTCTGGTTGTGGAGCGGAGAATATGGCGCTGGAATGGTGCAAGTTGTTAGCTCTGGAAAGATGCAAGCTGTTATCGCTGGATCTGCTTGGAACGGGCGCTGGCTTGGATTAGGTATGGAGCGGAATGTTGGAGGGATATGGCGTGCACTGTTGGCTTGGCACGGCATTGGCTTGGCGTGGCGCGGACTTGTTCTTGCGAGCCAAGTTGCCTCTTCCCATACATAGCTTAAATAGGAAACCATTTCCTTATTCAAATCCCAAAAGTTCCCATGAAAGGGGTTGGCTCTCCTTTTCATCTCGTATCTTTGTTATCACGTCCTGGTGTTATCGGTAGCACGGTAATAATAAAGTGGGAAAGCATATTCTAGCTATGTACTCAGGCGTTTCTCTTTCAATTCGTTTTCTTGTTTTCTCGTGTTGGTGCAAACCCTAGCCATGGGTGTGCCTTCCATAAACCTGTAGAAATATTTTTCTTCTGAACTGGTGTAAACCCTAGCCATGGGTATGCCTTTCATAAACTTGTGGAAATATTTCATCGTAAATAATTCCTCTTCGAATATTACCGTAGTAACGTCGGCTACCTCATGAATAGTGACGGGTAATCATTGTTATGAAAAGTAGGCACGTACGGGTAAGTGACTTTTTTTTTGAAAGGCAAACAAAGCGCCTAGTTTATGTTTTTGATTTCCTGGATTTCTTGGGTTGATATACAAATGTTATCTTGAGGGTTTTGGATTTTATTTTTTTAGAATGAATTGTTTTTGGAAAATGATGTCGTCTTGGTTATGATTGAAAGTGTTGCAGGTGTAGTTGCAGGAATTCCCACACTACACCCTTGTTAAGATTCTATAGAAATCTATTGAAAATCAACTAAACTTCAAAGATTTAAATGACACTTTACTATTCAAATCTCAGAAATGTTTACAGAATTGGAAGAAATCAAGATTACAAATATTCTCTTGAAGTTTCTCTCTCCTCAAGACTATTTCAACTCTCAAAAAATACATCCTTTTCTGGATCTATCGAGCTCTTTATATAGGGATTTACATAATGGATGACATCTAAGTTTTCCTCCTATTTCGGATCCATTCTGCGATCTCATCACGATCGCTACAATATTCTCTATCGCAAGAATGATGATCATCGCAGGATCAACATATTCTTCTTTTATTTCTTCCATCGTCAGTTTCTTTTGGATATTCTGTGACACTCGTGAAACGTTGTTAAAGAATTGGCAGTGTCGCTCGCAGAAACGTTGTTAATATCGCAGGAATAACGTTGTAGCGATATTCTGGTCCTACATCTTGCCTCTTCTCATGTCTTTTCTGCAAAGAAGAGAATATCATGAGAACTTTTTTTAAAATGCCGTAACTGCTTATCTTTTCAGACTTCTCCGTTCTCCTTCGCCAGCTGTTTTCACGAATTCTTTCTTCCAATAAATTTTTGACACGTCTCCTCTAACCGCTGCGATCTGACCACCAACGTCTTTTCTTTGCATTAATTGACTTCATCTTCTTCGAAAAATTTCTTCTTCTATAAATACTATTCTCATTCTTTTCCTTTTTCTCTTTTACTTTCTTCTTCTTTCTCTCCATACCCTCTCTGCAAATTTTATTGTTCTTCCGCGAATTGCGCTTCTGTTACTGCTGTGATTTATTTCTTCTTTTCAACCTTTTCTTTCATTCCCATACTCAAAAATGGTTGTTGCTGGTACTAAAAACTTGAAGGCCTTTAATGAGATGCGCGAGAAATTCAAAATTAAAGGTTTTAACTTGTCTTTAATTCCAGATCAGGATTCTAGATCTGAACTTTCTCTTAAATTATTTACTGATGATCAATGTTCTCGCGAAAAAATCATAGTATCGCTAGGACAACTTGAATCTGGTCTTCCCCTTCCTCTCTATGACCCAAAATTCCCATTATTCTACCAAATAATATCTGACGAGAGGTTCTCGCGAGCAATATATCAATTAGGTGGAGATTGTATTAGATTGCTACTTGAATATGCTTCTCGTGGTGCTAGTAAAGGATCGCACTATTCTGAAGATGCTCAAAACCCTCTTTACAAACATTTTCCAATTAACCCTGCAGATTATACTGTAGAAAACTTTTTCAAAAATTACAAGATACTCCCTATGAAGAGGGATAGCACCTGCTGGGGTGTTCGCCTGAAGAAAATCGATGTCGAAGAAGCTCTCATGCTAGATATTGACTTTCATACGAAAAACAATCACGGACCTCGCCATTCTAGCGATGACAAGTGGTTTATTTTTCCGTTGTGTCTCGAAGGTCCGTATATTTCTGGTTCTCGCGAACTTCCCGTGAATCTCGCAGAATATCAACCTTGGGTCTTTAATTGGCCTGAACGAGCTAAAGAGGTATAATCTCTCTAATATTTTGTATAATTATGATCCTTTATTCTCCTTCCGTTTCCACATTCTCGTTATCGCTAGATGACTTCTATCTTTTCCAGATTGACAGGATGAAACTCAGTTATCAAACTTTTAGGAAACCCAGAACTTTCTCATCTCTTAAATCTTTCACGGATGAAGTAAGAAATATCTCTTCATAAATTTTAACAATATATTGTTGCCCCTATTTCTTATCTTCATCTGTGCTCGCAGAAAATTGAAGAACTACCGCCAATAAAACTCGTGAGAACTAAGGATAAGCCTTCAAAGGATAAATCTGTTATTCCTCCTAAAGGAAAATCTTCTGCCCCTCGCAGTGGAGAATCTGACGATCAGGATAAAAATATTGTTCCTCCCAAAGGTAAACCTTCTTCCCCTTGTGGTGAGGATTCTGGCGATCCTCCTTTGAAGAAAAGGAAAACCCGACCCTCTTCTTCTTCAACTCCTCAACCTATTCCAGAAATCCCAAATGTTGAATTTGATAAGGATAAATATGATGAAGATTTTAATAATAATAATAATAATAACAGATTCCCATCTATAAAGAACTCTTCTTCATCTGACTCATCAATGGCCCATTTATCTAGAATTTTTAGCGATATTTCCCACAGCATAACTTGTAATGACGAGGATGAAGTTATTAACAAGACATCTCAAGCTCTTGCCAGTATCTGCGATGCTCCCATATTGGTGGACAATGATTCTCTCCAAGGAGTCTCACGATCGCTGACTCCTAGTCTCTTAAATTCTCTTGGTGCCTTGGTATGTTTTTATTTCTTCAATTTGTTTATATATTTTCTCCATCGCTAGATCTTAATTTATATTTTTCTTTCGCAGGTTGGAAGAGATTCCTTTGTTGTTGCTTCTGATTTAGATAAAAGACGGGCCAACTCTGAAAAGAAGGCTGCTAAACTTCGCGAGGATAAAGAAAAATTAGAATCTGAAGTTATTGAGCTTCGCAAGAAAAATAAAGAGATGGAGACTGAAGCTTCAGTTGATAAGCAAAATATCTCTGATCTTGATAGAGCTAACCAACAACTCTATGGTATGACTGATTTCCCTTCTCTCTTAATTCTTTTTACTCTATCGCGGCTTATTCAAGTAACCACTTTTAACTTGCATATATTTATGGTCTTACTGACGAGGCTATACTCTTGCAGTCTTTCCCTGAACCTGTAGATGATAATACTCTTTTTGCCTGTCTTAATAATTCTTTAAGTAATTTCTCAGATGATAAGATTAAATCCCTCTCCATAGATGAACTTAGATCCAAGCTTAATCTCTTAAAAATTGAACACAGGTTTAATTTAGGTTTGACTGACAAATATAAGCGCTTTTATCTTGATTCAAAGAAAGAAATAGATAGATTAAGACAGAAGAATAGCGATATTATTGACGAGAAATATCTTGCCATCAAAAAGGGATCCAAGACCCTAGCAGACTTTCATAAAACTCTCCTTGATGTTCAAATGGACAGAGATAAACTTATCCGCGAGAATGAAGATCTTCTTGCGAGGGAGACTCAAGTTCGATCTCGTCTCCTTATTAATAGAGATGATGAGTTTGCTTGGGCTGCGAAGGTTCTTGATAATGCCAGGAATGACCTAGGTGTAAATGTTAGCCTTCAAGTTGAACAAGCGGCTTTAATTAGGGATATTATTTCTGAAAGAGAAGGTTGTTTGCTGTTCTTCTTCTCGCTAGTTTCCTGTTTTCATTACTCTTCTTTACAAAATTTCTAACTTGTTGTCATACATTCTCGCAGGAGCTGAAAAAAGATATCTTAAAAGAATTGGGGAACTTGAAAATAAGAAGAATCAGCTCGCGAATACTCTTGCTGCTAGCAATAATAAATATTCACGATTGAAAGAGCAGTTTGACATTACCACCGCGAATTTCAATAGATCTCTCATTGTTGTTCGTAATGATTCCGTTGAGTTGGTCTGCAATGATCATGGAATTTCTCCTTCTATATATCCTAATCTTTCAAAGGAAATCCCCGCAATAATCCCAAATCTTAACATCTCTAATAGCGAATCTGAGGATTCTGACGAGGATGAAAATAATAATGATAATGACGAAGGAGAAAAATCTGGTGGAGGAGAAGAATCTGATAAGAATGAAGATAGTGATGAAAAGGAGAAATCTGGCGATGAAGAGAAGTCTGATAAAAAGGATGGCGATGGATCTAGCTAGTTCCTTTCTTTCCTTCTATTTTCTTTGTATATTTATTTTCTTCTTTCTGTAACATTGCTGTGAGTTTCTCCAATTTTGTGAATTTCTTTTGCTTCTACCTGTACGAATTAGAAAACAGTTCTTTTTCTGCAAGTCAATCAATCAATGTAATTATTATCCTTTAATTATCTGCGTGCACTTATTTATGCAATTTTTTATATGATAGATGAATAATAATTTCATCGTTCTAATGCATTCCCATACTTGCCTCTATTATTCATCTGCAATATGTAAAATTGATTAGAGATTAAACATTAGTGGTAAATAAAATTTGCCTTAATATTGGCGATCTTATCGCCAGCAATAACTGCGTGAAATCGCAATTCTCATAACATCTGCGAGTATTATCGCAGTAATCTTGTGGTCTTATTACGCCTCCCTAATTAGAGGTCTTATTTTTCCACGCTCTTTCTTTCTGCGAAAAAAATCGCAGGACGCCTTTACATTTACATGTATTGACCCATTGATCTTGCCTTATCTGTATTCTTTTGATTGTATTGCGACAATATGACAAGTCTAAGCTCTCTCGTGAGATCAAAGCCTCGTGACATTGCCGTCTTGCGATGAAATCGCAGGACGTCTTTACACTTTCATGTAAAAACCCATTGATCTCATCTTAACTTTTGGCTTGTTGCCTCTGTATAATTTACGTCACGCGAAAATATGAAAGGCCTAAATGTTCTTGCGATCATAAAGCCCCATGACATTGCCATCTTAAGACACTTATCAGCTCCCTAAGGGAGGGTGCCGCCCTTATCTTCCCCCTAGTTTCCCCTTAAAGGAGGTCACATCGGCCATACAATACTAGCTCCTCCCATCCAGATTTACCAACAACCAGATGTTTTCGCAGCCTCTTGTCCTTTATGCGTATATGGCTTATAGTTACAAGACTGCACCCTAAGTGGGGTTTTCTTCAGTCCAAGTGCATCATAGCCAAGACTTACCAAGAATGGCAAGGGAGTTTCGTACGCCCTTGGCACCCTTGGCTCAACCGTGTACCTCGGCGCCTTGGTCATACTTTGTACTTCTTGGAAGAGATTCTCGGTCGTCCAACCAGGGTATAACCATATATAGTTGGAAGATCTCTCTCCCGGATAGGTTTTCTTTAACCCCAACATCTGCATGACTCAGGATCCAGCAGCGGTATAACCTTACCCCTGAATCATGTCAAGAGATACCCCCTCCTATGATGCGCTATTAGGTCTTACATTTTCCTCTTGCAAAATTTTATTCGCGAACTAGGGTGCACGTCATAAAGGTTCGTCCCATTCTATTAATCTCTGCGAAATGTTATTCGCGCTTCTCGCGAGTATTGTAACTCTAATAAAATTTTCTTGTAAAATTTTGCAATTTTTTCAAACAAAGTACTTTTACAATTGCATTTTCTTTAAACAAATTTCGCGTAAGCTAATTTCATCCTTTTACCTTTCTACTTACTATTTTCTGGTTCTGCTTTTCTGTAACGTTTTGCTGTTTTTTCTTTATCTGCGAGCTATTCGTCATTATCTTCCTCTCGCTGCTCTATTGAATCAATCATCAATCTTTTACATCTCTGTCATTGTTTTATGTTGTACTTCTAATTGCTCTTCTTCTCAGTTCTTTCTTCGCAAGATCTTATATCAATCTCATAACATTTCTTGCTTTCTACCCAATATCCCTTAATAACTCCAACACCATTAGGATGAGGAAATTTAACACACTGGTGGAAAGTAGATGCTACACCTAATATCCCATGTAGCCAAGGTCGACCAATCAGGGCATTATACAGTGATTCAATGTCGACAACACAAAACGAGATCTTGGAAGTTATCCCTTTCAATGGAATCCGCATTTCAATTTCTCCTTTGGGCTTATTGGCAGTACCGTTAAAACCATAGATTTTATATGTTGATGGAATTATATCTTTGTCTCTTCCGCCCATGGTCTTATAGGTATGATAAAATAATATATCATATTATTAGAACTCTATTGATAGCCCAAGAATCTTTATTTTCGGTATCATATTCTTCACCTTCTTCTACTACTAGCTTGGGGTTTATCTCTAACCTTACTACCAATGGGTTATCATGCTTCTCACCAGGCTCTGGTACTTCTTGTGCAGTGAAATATATAGTTTGTTTCTGCCATTCCTCTAACGGCGAGGCTCTTGCGATATTCAATATCTCTCTTCCATCTGTGTCTCTCGTGAAGACCCTGCTTAGAATATTTTCATGTAAATCCTCTATAGTTCTGTATGAATGCACAATGGAATTACAAAACAATTTCTTTGCTTTAGCTCCAACTTATATTATGAATGATTCTTCTCCTTTTACAGTATTTACCCTGCGAATTTCTGGTGCTGGAGGTAATCGCTGATATTGTGGATGTCCTACTAAAAAGTGATTTAGTTTTCCTTGTTCGATCATCCTTAAAATTATCCTCTTTACATTCCTGCAGTCATTTACAGTGTGGCCATGAAAATGATGGTAAGGACAAAATTCTTGACTGCGATTGTTAGGATGTGGTTCTGTTCCCATGTTCCATGGAGATGGTATATTTTCCATTAAAATGATAGCTTCCCAAATTTTTTCTATACTAGCATTGAGAGGAGGCATCTTAATTTCTTCCCATATGATCTTCTGATTCCCTTGACTTTTGAAATTATTTTGCCTCTGTCCGCCATAATTTTCTTGCGGCTGATCAAGCCTTTGAATCTTATTATTTCCACCGCGATTGTAGTAATTCTTCTCCCTTTCATATTCTTCTTGATCTCTACTACCCATAGCTACCAACTTCTGCTGGTTATCAATATCTACTTTTTCTTGCTGCACTTACGAGTTGATCGCTACATTGTTTATCATTTTAGGAAGTAAACTCCCATTTGTTGCTCCGGAATTGGTGTTCGCGATGGGATATGATTCCATCTCATTTTGTTTCTCCTCCAAAGAAATGTATTCTTCCTGTATTTCTCGCAGTTCAGTCATAGTGATTGTATTCTTGACTCTGAAAATTTGTATGTACAGTAGATTGGTCGCGAACATTGCATTGATAAAAGACAAGATAAGATATCTCTCGTCAACTCTTCCTGCCATCTCACTGCACATTGTTTTCCATATTATGGTTAAATGTTTCATACTCTCTCCAATCCTCTGTTTTAACCCAAACACATCTTCAATACCCGGCCGCGATGAATTGTTGCTAATATACGCTCCTAAAAATGTAGCTTGTAAATGATCAAAAGAAGTTATGGTATTTTTTGGTAATCCCTCGAACCATTTCAATGCCTCGCCAGTTAAGCTGGATGCAAAATATTTGCATAGCACAACATCATGATTTTCCCACTGTAGCATACATCTAACATAAGCTTTAACGTGTTGAACAGCACAAGTAGTTCCATCAAAAATCTTTGGTTAATCTTTGGTAAATTGCATTTTGGAGGTATCCCTCTTAACTGTACTTCTTGAGTAAATTGAGTTCTCGCAGCTTCTTCAATAGCTTCATCAAGTTGCCTTCTACCTCCTTCTATTCTATTGTTTATCATTCCTCGCATTTCTGCTAATTCTCTCAGTATTTGCTCATTCTCAGTTGAGTTTTGCTCCATTGGCCTTTTTAATGCAGTTTCCCTTCTTATGTGCTCTTTCCTTTCTTGTCTCGCGAAATTTTGTGTGTCTTCTTCTTCATTGTCATCTTGTCTTTCTCTGCGATTTTCTCTTTCACCCTCTTCTTGAAATCGCAGCTGTCTACTTTCTTCTCTGCGGATTTATTCATTTCTCCTCATTTCTCTTCGCTGCCTTTCTAATCTTCTTTGTATTCTATCATACTCCTCCTGAATATTATTATTGTAGCGATTTTGTGTACGTTTCCTTTCTCGATTTTCATGGTTATTTTTTCGTACTGCCTCTCGGAATTCTTGGTCTTCTATTTCTGCCCTTAATCTTTCTCTCTCGCAAGCCAGGCGTGCTTGTTCGGCGTAATGTCTCTCAATTTCTTCTTTAATTATTCTTTGATTCCTTTGATTCTCTCACCCATGTAATATCCTCCTACCTTCTTCTGGATTTTCTTCTTCATTTTGGTTGTTTCTTCTTCCTTGATTATTATTGTTGCGTCTATTATCCAATGCTTCGTCATGCGGATTATAGCGATCTCCAATTATCTCTTCTTCTCTATGACGTTGTTCTCCATTTAAATTTTGCACTTCTTCTCTAACATTTCTCATTAGGGAATTTTTCCTTGGTTCCTCTCTGAATGATCTTGAATTTGATCTAACAGTACTTCTTGATCTCCTTCTTTGTAACCTCAAATTCTCCATTCTTAGCTCATGATTCTGTCTTGTTAAATTCGCACGCTCTTCTGCCTCTAATCTTCTTTCTTCCTGTATTCTTTGTCTCAAATCATCTACTATTTTACGTCCTTCATGAATTAATCCTCCAACCACTTCTTGATTTCTTTCTCCTTCTTCTTCATTTCTTAATTGTCGATTTTCTGCTTCTTCTATCAAATCTGACCTCCAAGTATGCACACTCACTCTATCATAATCCACATCCCTATCTTGCGTTTGTGCTTGTTGATTCGGCTGTTGAATTGAACTTTCTGCTTCATTTCTTGTTCTATTTCTTCCTGATCTTATCCTTAAAGATTCTTCTAATTCACCTGTTCCTTCACCTGCAAGTCTTTTACTTCTGCTCACAGTTGTTGGTGGTTCTGATGTATTTCTTCTTCTTCTAACCATTTCTTTAATTCTAACAATTTCTTCAAATTTCTAAATTGTAATTAGATATTTCTTAACCTGATTCTCCCTGTTTCGGTCGCCAAAATATAGTTGCAGGAATTCCCACACTACACCCTTGTTAAGATTCTATAGAAATCTATTGAAAATCAACTAAACTTCAAAGATTTAAATGACACTTTACTATTCAAATCTCAGAAATGTTTACAGAATTGGAAGAAATCAAGATTACAAATATTCTCTTGAAGTTTATCTCTCCTCAAGACTCTTTCAACTCTCAGAAAATACATCATCCTTTTCTGGATCTATCGAGCTCTTTATATAGGGATTTACATAATGGATGACAGCTAAGTTTTCCTCCTATTTCGGATCCATTCTGCGATCTCATCGCGATCGCTACAATATTCTCTATCACAAGAATGATGATCATCACAGGATCAACATATTCTTCTTTTATTTCTTCCATCGTCAGTTTATTTTGGATATTCTGTGACACTCGTGAAACGTTGTTAAATAATTGGCAGTGTAGCTCGCAGAAACGTTGTTAATATCGCAGGAATAACGTTGTAGTGATATTCTGGTCCTACAGCAGGCATCCCAAGAAAACCATGGAACCGTGCGTTTGGTAGATGACATAGGGTGAAACATAGCATGGCTATTGGTTTTATCATTAACGTGAAAACTTTAAAAAAAAAAAGCAAACCACGTAACTTGTCTAGGTAGGACTTACTTGGTTTTTTAGGTCTCCTGATGAAAAGGAAACCTTCCGGGTGTAAGACCGAGTTTTATGGGAAGCACCGCCGTGATTGTAGAAAGTCCACAGTCGTTACCGAGTTACATGATAACCGAGTCGTCAATTCTCAGGCGGATCATTTGCTTCTGACCTCTGGGAAGTCCCTAGTTATCCCTTATCGTGTCATGACTGATAATCGGGTCGTCTGACAACTGAGTCGTCGATCCCTGAGCGGGTTGCCTGATTTTACCATCTTGATGTCTAGATCGAAGCATGATATCGATGGTTGAAAATTGACATTGTAACTGAAAGATCAATCTCCCACTGTGGTCGCCAATTGTTTGTAGGTGAAAATGGTTTCTGCTGATTTCGGTAATTTCGGGTGTGCGGGTGAGAAACAATTTAAACCCTAAACAATATACTGCAAGGGAGTACTTTAGATTCGAGAGATCAATCTGTACAAATCCATCCTAAACCAAGAAATGGCCATTCCGGACTTGCTTCAGTCACAAAGTGAAGGAGAATGGGTTGGTTTTGGGGAGGGAAACAAGGAAAGTGATGAGACCAAAATAGTTGATTCTAGAAGAGTAGTTGTATTACTACGACTTGTATCAGAAAAGTGGGAAGGATAAAAAATGGTAAGCTAGCAAGCAAGAATTTTCTGAGTGTTGTATATTCCCGAATGAACTTGTTGTTATGTGGAAATAGGTAAGACCTATTTATACAAGTCGAAGTGAAACGCACCCTGGTCTCATTAAGGAATAGAAAAATGGGTAAGTAAATTGGAGGAGGAGGATTGTATGCATGGAATTGATGTTCCATAAAATCGTTAACGCGTGGAATTTATGTCCTAGAATGTTTCATCATTAACTCCCTGTATTTACTAACCGCCTCACCCTTATGACACTTTCTTATGACGTGTGTAGTGTACGCCGCACGCTGTAAACCACCAAACCAATACCCAAAGAGGATCCCCCAGTTTGTGATATGTGTTGATGTATTGGATGTTTTTGTGGAAAACATGTAGCATATTGTTGTTGCCTGGCAAGTCGAGCTTGGGAGACTTGGTAGCTTGGTGACCTTCGACGGTCGATATTTTGCATCTTAAGAGGAAAGGTAGCCGTTGATCATCGAACGCTTTCGTTTTGATAGCCGCGTAAGGAAGGCCAGCATGGTGCGCGGCGAGGTTGGAATGGCATGGTTTTCCATGACCAAACTTAGGTTTTCGGGCCAAAGGTTGCCATACGTCGTCTGGTAACCTTGGATGGCTAGGATTTGCTCCTTGAATTGAAAGGGGCCCGTTGATTGTCGCACGCCTTCGTTTTTGGTAGCCGCGTAGGGAAGGCCAGCATGGTGGCACGGCTAGGTTGGCATGACGTTGGCATGGCATGGTTCGACTAGCATGGCTAGGGCCAAGGCAGCGTGCGTTTGGATTGGCATGGTGCGACTAGCATGGCTAGGGCCAAGGCAGGGTGTGTTTGTCTTGGCATGGTGCGGCTAGCATGGCTAGGATCAAGGCAAGGTACGGTTGGCTTGGCATGGTGGGTCCAAGGGTTTTCCATAGGCGCATGGCGCGGCTATCTTGGCTAGGGCCAAGGCAGGGTGCGGTTGGCTTGGCATGGAGGGGCCAAGGGTTTGGCATGGGTGCATGGCGCGGCTAGATTTGCTAGCGCCAAGGAAGGGTGCAGTTGGCTTGGCATGGCGGGGCAAAGGGTTTGGCATCGGCGCATGGCGCGGCTAGCTTGGATAGGGCCAAGGCAGGGTGCGGCTGGCTTGGCATGGCGGGGCCAAGGGTTTGGCATGGGCGCATGGCGCGGCTAGCTTGGATAGGTGCGGTTTGTCTTGGCATGCAGGGCCAAGGGTTTTTCATGGGGGCATGGCGCGGCTAGCTTGGCTAGGTGCGATTTGGCTTGGCATGCAGGGCCAAGGGTTTTGCACGACCAAGCTAGGGTTTTGGGTCAAAGGTTACCATGTGTTGTATGGTAACCTTAGACGGCTAGGATTTGCTCCTATGATTGAAGGGCGACCGTTGATAGTCGCACGCCTTCGTTTTGGTAGCCAGCGTTGTGCATGGCTTTGTCTAAGTTAAGGTTTAACATGCTGAAACCCTAATTAGCGTCCTTTATTATAATTGCTGTAGAATTCGCTTAAGGACTCATATTTTGACGGTCCGCCACTCCATCTGACCGGAAAAGAATTCTCTATCTCCCAACTGGGGAATATTTAGGTTTTGAGCTCATTCGGGTGGTGAAAACTGTCCGAAAGTAAAAACCATGAAGAATTCGGGAGGGATGGCGGCATGGCTAGGCTAGGATTTTGGGTCAAAGGTTACCATGCGTCGTTTGGTAACCTTGGACGACTAGGATTTGCTCCTGGGATTGAAGGGAGACCGTTGATTATCGCACGCCTTTGTTTTGGTAGCCGCATAGGGAAGGCCAGCATGGTGGCGCGGCTAGGTTTTCATGGGTCCATGGAAAGGCGTGTTTGCCATGGCGTGGTAGGTGTGGTTGGCATGGTTTGCAATTGGCACAGGGGTGCGGCTACCATGGTTGACATGGCTTGGAGCGGTATGTGTGGCTGTCATGGTTTTCCATTGGCACAGGGGTGCGACTAGAATGGTTGGCATGCCTTGGCATGGTATGTGTGGTTGGCATGGTTTGCCATTGGCACAAGGGTGCGGCTAGCATGGTTGGCATGCATTGGAGCAGTAGGATATGTTAAGCATAGTTTGCCATTGCGGCTAGCATGGTTGGCATGCCTTGGCGCGGTAGGATATGGTTGGCATGGTTTTCCATTGGCACAGTGGTGCGGCTAGCATGCCTTGGCGCGGTAGATGTGGCTGGCATGGCATGCCATTGACACATGTGGTGTGGGAATTAGAGTTTGGCTTATTGAAACCCTAATTAGTAAAAAAAAGGTACCCTGGTAATTATTACACAGAAATATTAAAGGGTCTTAATAAATGTGTTTAAGTTCTGTGACGTCACTGTCTGACTAGGGTTTTACGATTTTACCCCTAAGTTAAAAACCACCATCAACAATCCCATAACAATATTGCAATATATAAAATCGAAAAGATTAATACTGCAAAAATCATATTCCAAACAAGTTTAGAATTTAAACCAATAAATCTAAAAACAAGAAGATGAAAACTTTGGATATAGCTATGTGTAATCACAATAATGGCTATTCCAAAACACTAGTTATTCTTCTAAATAAAACAAGGAAAAAATAGAAGATTTACTAGGAAAATAAACTCAAAACATTCCAAACAAAACCTCCATGCCACAGTGAACTAAAGTCAAATAGATAGTTTAGGACCTTAGTCTTAAGATCTTGGAGCTTGTGAACGACAGCATCCCCTGATCCTTTCAAATAGACAGTGTTTGACTAATTATCCTTCTAAAAACGATAAGAGATTAGCTAGATAATTAGTGTCACCATGTTATGGAGTATACCTATTTAAATTTCTCACAACTAGGATTTTTGTATGTGATATATTCATCCTTGTGATTAATTTACACAAGTATGAGCTTTTAGCTCATTAAATGAACATTGTTCCTTCTTATGCTTCTGTCTTCGACAAGTGTTGTTTCCAGAGAGGTTAGACACTACATGATTAACAAATTTTTCAGAAAGACTAAGTCTAGGACCTATTGCAATTGGTTCAAGAGGATCAGAATAGATAGGAATCCATTTTCTAGACTTAGATTTACCAGCAACACTCTTATAAGTACAGGGAATGCTTTCTTTAACATCACAAGAATTTATGCTAGAATGCACTTGAACCATGTGATGATTTCTATAATAGGGATCATTCTTATAAGGTTTCTGGTTTCTTTTGGGCATGCGATTCACTGCATTAGTCGACTGACTATTTTTTCTATTGACAATGAAGAGAAGCAAATTATAAAGCTTAGAAAATTGTTTTCTTCTTGCAAAACAATGGATAGCATAGTGATTATTTTTCCCATAAAAAGTACAGGTTCGTGGAGGAGGAGCAATAATTGGCACCTATTGTTTCTTCATAGCCATATGAGAAGATTGCAAATTATGTAAACCTTTCTTGACACAATCTTCTTCTGGGGAACATTTCTTCATGTGATGTACAGAAGATTTTCTCCTTGAGACAGAGTTTTCCTTTTCCAAGGATTTACATTGTTCATGGGCTAGAGTAAGAGATGCACTTAGTTTCTCTTTTTCATCACGAAGTCTGTTGAGATCTGATGAATGAGTCTCGAGCAAACGTTTTCCTCTTATTGAGTTTTCCTTAACAACTTCCTCAAGAGCACTAATCTTTTCACATTATATAGTAGTTTCTCGTAGAAGTTTCTCAATGTTCTTATAGAAGGACACAACAATGTTATTGAGATCACATTCTCGATCAAGAGACTTTTCAAATTCATCAATAAGCTGATCATGATCATTAAACTCAATAGTCTCAGCTGAAATTTTTGAAATTCTGGTAAGCTCCTTTTCAGCTTTTGCCAGAGTGTCACATGCCTCATGATAGGAAGAAATGTCATTATCAAATTGAGCATTCTTTTTACCTCGGGAGTCGAAAGAATCTACTAAGGAGTAATCCTTTGAGGTGTTTATAAGACACTTGACATAATCAAAAGATTTAAGAGACATTTTGGTATGCGCAAAGGAGATCTTATCCTGAGACTCAAATTTCCACAAACACAGACTTGTAAGGTCTTGAACGTGTTTCCCTGCTCTGATACCAATTTAAAAAGGGAGGGTCTAACAACCACACCTAATATTTCGATTTGTAATCTGTATGGAAAACTTCGAGTCACTTTCTAGAGAATCAACTAGACTCAATCAATAGAAAATATCTCAAGGATTTATTATCTCAATCTCTCAATTTGATTTACTCAAGCAAATACAATCTACGAGTCTTAATCAAAGAGAGATAACTTGGATGGTACCAAAGACCAATATCCAAGTGTCAATCAATTTAAATTAACAACAAATAAGGTCGGATATTCTAATTGATTAAACAACGCACAACCTGTATTATTTCAATTATATAACAAAATATAATGTGGAAAAGAAATAACACAGATACCAGAATTTTGTTAACGAGGAAACCGCAAATGCAGAAAAACCCCGGGACCTAGTCCAGATTAAACATACACTGTATTAATCCACTACAGATACTGGCATACTCCAAGCTAACTTCGGTTTGGACTGTAGTTGAACCCCAATCAATCTCGCATTGATCTAAGGTACAGTTGTGCTCCTACGCCTCTGATCCCAGCATGATATTGCACACTTGATTCCCTTAGTTGATCACACCCACAACCAAGAGTTGCTACGACCCAAAGTCGAAGACTTTAATAAACAAATCTGTCTCACACAGAAAAGTCTACAATGATAGATAAATTCGTCTCTCATGAATAAACCTATAAGTTTTGTTCTGTTTTTTGATAAATCAAGGTGAATAGGAACCAATTGATAAAACCAGACTTATATTCCCGAAGAACATCTCAGCTTTATCAATCACCTCACAATAAAATTAATCGACGCAGTGAAGAAGATTATTGAGGAATCACAAACGATGATACGAAGTGTTTGTGACTACCTTTATATCTTGCCTATCGGAGATAGAAATCTCAAGCCAATTATTACAATTATACTCGAACGATGAAAACATCAAGATCAGATCACACAACTACGATAAAAGTAGTATCAGTCTGGCTTTACAATCCCAATAAAGTCTTTAAGTAGTTAACCTGGTTCTAGAAGAAGAAAATCAAAGGTTAAAGGAGAATCGACTCTAGCTTAGCAAACAGTATCACACATAATGTATGGGGATTAGGTTTCCCAGTTGCTAGAGTTTTCCCTTATATAGTCTTCAAATCAGGGTTTGCAATCAATGTTAGCTTAGTAACAAAGCATTCAATATTCACCGTTAGATGAAAACCAGATTCGATTCAAGCTAATATTTATCAAACGTTAGATCGAAAGCATAGCTTGTCATACATACATGTACTCGACGATTTTGGGTTTGTGTAACCGTACCCAAACTTATACATTAACTGGTTCAATAGTAGTTAACTAAATGGTTAGCCATATGATAACTTTCATATCAACCATATTCTTCTTCACCATAACTAGTCCAAATGACTCCAATGAACTAGTTAGAGAGTTTTTCAATTGCAAGGAAATCTCATGTACTACACAAGACACAATTGATACAAAAATGATGTGATTCACTAGAATCAATTCATGAACTATAAAGCCACGATTTGCAATAGCATTCCTTAGTTTATTAAGATAAGTTCACAAACATCGTTTTTAGACATAACCTACTCAAGTCCGCGGACTGGGTTCTTGGACTTAAGTTCGCGGACGGAGTTCACAAACTCCAGCAGAAATTATCGAGTTCGAAAACTACGCCAGTTCGTAGACTAGGTTCGCGGACTAGGTTCACGGACTGAGTTTGTATGCTGATTTCGCGGACTGACCTCACGCACTACTCCGTTTTCACTTAATAAACAAAGTTCGCAAACTTAGGTTCAAGCAATAAGGACTTATACATATATGTGTTACCACAACAATGCTTATATCCTCCAATAGTTATATTGTCTAACCTCTCATTCCAATCATTGAAACATTCTTAGAGGGCGTTATGTAGTTGTTATTCACAAACTATTTTTCGTCAGAGCGATTTCCAAAATGATTGAAACATAACATGACTTTCGTCACTAGGTAAAGATGAACTTGGCTAAAGCAAAAGCTTTACCAACATATATTTCGAGAAACAGATAAGCAAGATATACTCAGCTCGAAATATCACATGTGTATAATCTTAGTCTATATAGTAATACGACTTTTGTCTCAAGATAGGAGATAGAGTAGATATATTTTTGAGTGATAGATAAGTTCAAGTCTCCACATACTTTTTAGTCGATGAAGATCCACTGGTTCTTTGAGTAGTCCTTTGTCTTGTATGATGATTTCCATGGATTTCTTGAGCTCAACTACACTTTCTATCCTAGTCCGAGACCTTAGCTATAGTAGACTAGAAATCAAAGACTTTATAGTTTTGGTCACTAATATTGACAAACATGCTTGAGATAACAACGCATGTGAGTTCGACCGAGCAATGCTCTAACATGTATAGAATACCAACGTAATGGTATTCCGTTTGTTAACATAATTGGAGAACTTATGCTTCATCTTACCAAACAAGAAGAAACTTGGAGTCATAATTCATAGATTTCTACATTAGCAGGTTAAGGAAAAAGGTGAGCACAAGCACCAATTATGAAAAAGCGATATTCCTCTCGTCGAAAGCATATGTAAGTGCTTCAAAAAATAATTTTAGAATGTTCCAATTTACATGAGTCAATGGAAAAAAAGTCTTCTGGTATGTAACTTCTGATTACACATGCAGAATACATGTGTAACCTCTGGTTACAAATTCATTACTGCATTTGTAACTTTTGGTTTATGTATTTATATTGCATGTGTAAATTCAAGTTACACATAGTCTATGCTTTGAAAATCAAATGTGTGTTTGATATTCCTTAAAAGATGGTGTATGCAGCAAATTTGAGTGTGTAGCTTCTAATTACAAATGGTTTATGCAGAAATCTTTTCTAAAAAATGATGGCGATCTCAAGGCATTCTGGACTCCAAATCTTTCCAAGAAATTTTTTGATTGCTCCCCAGTTAGATTGTTCGCGCCAATGTGTAACAACAAGACACATTACAAACTACTGGAATATGACTTGAACAACACTGAAGGTTGGTCACACATGAACTCATCAAGCATAGCGAAGAACATGAAAGAATACTTAGGGCAACCTAAGTTATATGCAGCTGCAATAACTACAACACTGAACTATAAAATTCCTCTTGGATTGAATCCAAAGGCCAAAAATCTCCCTTCGCCAAAACAAGGTTCATATCTTGATTTTCTTTTATTTGTATGTTGTTACATGAAGGAGAGGATGAAGAAATCCACATTTGACCACCCAGGTCATATAGCTACCCAAATGGTGAAGGTAATGACTGAAAAGGTGAATGGCATGATAGCAAGCATGCGTTACAAGATTTTTTCAGACCCAGATAGTCCGGCTCAATGAACATTATTGTAAAGTGATCGTTGTCGTATGCGTCAAAAATAATATTACTTTCTCACTACTCAAAATATATAATATAGCAATGGAAAGAAAGGATCGTTCCCACAGAGAGGCCTTAGGATGTTATATGTTTATGTTTCCTAAAATTAACATGGGGGGTTTCCTAATTTGATGTAAATAAAATTAAACAAAAAACAAACAAGGAAAAGTAATGCACGCAAATCAAGATGTAAAGATATTGGTTAAGGATTTTATCTTCAATCACAAATATGTTCTTGGATTAATAATTAGAATTGATATTTAATTTCTCTTTATCAAATCCCTAGGATACCTTGATCGCAAGAGTATCCCGCTAATTTTCTGATTTCATCAACAAACACATTTAAAGATGCGAATATGAATTCTACCAAGGAAACAACCTAATGTGTAAAAGCACTAATCAAGTTTAATTTACGGGATCAATAAGATTTGTGAAATAATGATAATCAATGCAATCAAAATACATTGTGCAAACAATTTAACAAAGGTCACGATTCACATATGATCATAAGGATATATCACTACAAGCTATGACTTGTTGTTAGCGAGAGAGTGAATGGTGCTAACTGCAAATCAAAATATAAGAAGGTGGTTTTCATCTATAGACGTCACCCTCGTGATTAACAAAATTAGCACTCAAGAGATCAAACATAGTGCTGAAAATGGTGTGAAGTTGGGTATCTCACCATTCTACCCGTAATTAACGTACGGTGACACACAGTCAAAAGAAAGCTCTTTAGTCGTCTACAGAGAATTTATGGTACGGTGCCTCTGTTGATTTGAAAATAGGTAGTCTCCACTAATAATTGATCAACAACTCTAATAATACATTTCCCTCTGCACCTCATTTGCCACCGGCATGATTAAATCGATTATTTAACACTCTAACAAGTAAGAAATCCGAACGCAGTTCCCTAACACTTCCAAGTTCAATTATGCTAGTTAGAAATCTCTATGTAAATATACCTAAAAGTATGTGGGTTATTTGGTTTTTGGTACTCAGGTTTTGATCAAAAACTAGGTTTGGTCTAACATTTGTCCAGCCTTTGTGTTTGGTCTAAAGACTGGACGTTGACCCGCGTTGACTCGTTATATGATGACGTGTCTAACCATTTGACTTGGTCTATTTTTTGTACACCCCTCAAATAATTATGTATTCACTACCAGGAGCCCCAAAAATGATAACTCTTTTGTGTGCACCCTCATTTAATCCATCAACAACAACTTAATCCTCTTTACTTCATTGCAGCACCCATAGATCACTCATTAGACCTGTAGCTCATTTAAACTTAAACTCCACACACAGACAGAACCTCTAATGAAACTCAGCTTGTACTGTCACCAACTACAACTACTTGATGCTTACCAGCCCAGAAACTCACCATAGTTTCTCCATATTGCACCTTCATCTTTTGCCTACCGCTACAAGTCTGCCTACACTTTCTCAACTTCTCCAACACTCATTTACAGAATGTGTGGGGATTAGGTTTCCCAGTTGCTAGAGTTCTCCATTATATAGTTTTTCAAATCACGGTTTGCAATTAATGTTAGCTTAGTAACAAAGCATTCAATATTCACCGTTAGATGAAAACCTGATTAGATACAAGCTAATATTTATCAACCGTTAGATCGAAAACATAGCTTGTTATGCACACATATACTGCATGTTTGTAGGCTTGTGAAAACCGTATCCAAACTTATACATTAGTTGGTTCAACACTGGTTAACCAAATGGAATGATAACTTTCATATCAACCATATTCTTCTTCGCCATAACTAGTCCAAATTACTCAAATGAACTAGTTAGAGAGTTGTTCAATTTCTTAGATCTTTATGTACTACACAAGACACAATTGAAGAAAAAATGATGTGATTCACTCGAATCGATTCATGGACTATAAAGCCACGGTTTGAAATAGCATTCCTTAGTTTATTAAGATAAGTTCACAAACATCGATTTTAGACATAACCTACTCAAGTTCCCGGATGGAGTTCACAAACTCCAGCAGAAATTCTCTGTCAAGAACTTCCGCCAGTTCGTGGACTGGGTTCGCGGACTGAAGCTCATGCACTTCTCCGGTTTCACTTGATCAACAAAGTTCGCAAACTTTGGTTCAAGCACTAAGTACTTATACATATATGTGTTTCCACAACAATTCTTATATCCTCCAATGGTTATATTGTATAAACTCTCATTTCAATCATTGAAACATTCTCAGAGGGCGTTATATAGTTTTTATTCACAAACTATTTTTCGTCAGAGCAATTTCCAAAATGATTGAAACATAACATGACTTTCGTCACTAGGTAAAGATGAACTTGGCTAAAGAGAAAGCTTTACCAACACATATTTCGAGAAATAGATAAGTGAGATATACTCAACTCGAAATATCATATGTGTATATTCTTAGTCTATATAGTAATACGACTTTTGTCTCAAGATATGAGATAGAATAGATAGACTTTTGAGTGATAAATAAGTTCAAGTCCCCACATACCTTTTAGTCGATGAGAATCCACTGGTTCCTTGAGTAGTCCTTCGTCTTGTATGATGATCTCCATGGAGTTCTTGAGCTCAACTACACTTTCTATCCTAGTCCGAGACCTTATCTATAGTAGACTAGAAATCAAAGACTTTATAGTTTTGATCACTAATATTGACAAACATGCTTGAGATAGCAACGCATGCGAGTTCGACCGAGTAATGCTCTAACATGCATATTAACAAAGTGATTTTTCTATTTTGCATCATTATCATCTGAATAAGAAGGTTGATAAGCCATTTTAAGTTGTTTACTTATAAATAACATATCTGACTTTAAGCCATGAAGAAAATAGGCTTATGTCATATAAAACTAGTTGATCATGCTCATGTAACAAACCAGTCTCTATCTGCTTAGTTTTCAAAGAGGATAAAGTATAAGTTTCACAATAGCTAGCCACTTCACATTTTTCTTATTAAATGATACTGATTGGTGTTATACATTCTGATCATACTCATTCATGTGTTGTACTAAACATCAAATTCCTAATTCATGTGTTTCAAATAGGTGTAAAAATTATAAATAACCACTCAAAGAAAATAGACCAACATACCTAAAGCAACACCAAAAGATCAGGACCGTAAGAGTTGGAGTGTTACATTTTGGTTTGCGTATAATAAACCCCGACATACCTGATTCTTCATAATCTCAAGTTCAAGTTCCGATGACCTCAAATCCACATTGACAGACAAAAAAAAAAAACAAACCACTTATCAACTCATACTATAGGATACTCCAATACTTAATATATTTTTTTGGTGAGCTACAAAATACCTTTAATTCATAAGGAACCAAACCACCCAAAATCAATCAGTAACCCATACACTTTATCTATTGTCTACATCTACGTAAGATCACAGTAAGGAGGAATTGAATTAGGGTTTCTCAATCAATTGCGAAACATCGTATCGCAATAACAAATAATTAAATTGGTATGTTGCGGAGATCGGTGATTTGCTGATCAGTGGGGAAAATTTTGATACGGAAACATGCTTCTGTTTGAGAGAAAAAATTTAACTTTCGTATTAGATTCGGATCTTAAATTTATCAGTATCCCAAACTGATTCTAGGATTAACCACGGTCAGCTTTTATTAATCATGGTTAAGGAGAATAGAAAAAGCGAAACTTAAAATATATGGACGGACAACCGATTTCATCCGTCAACTTAGGTTGACTCAAAAGTTGTCCGTCGCTGAGGAAAAATTGAAATCTTAGAATTTCTACGAGGATTGCTCTTAACTAAAGGGGGTGGCAAACATCAAACATAAAAGATTGCTTTACCTAGGGAGGTCCTAAGGCTGATTTGTGACAAATAGAGGGGGCATTTATTTGATTAGCAAATACTACAAGAATATATAGTCAATGAGTTAGTCTAATTCTGCATGCGATTTTGGAGTTTCTATAATCTCCATTAATGATCCACAAACTTTCATATTCCCTCCATTTCTGGAAAAATGTTACTTTCACTTTTTCAATTTGCACTAATTTTAGGCTAAAATGATAAAGTGAAAGTAACACTTCTCTAGAAACTGAGGTAGTATAATAAAATAAAAACTTAATTATATTATATCTATATATATATATATATATAAGGATATTAGGGCTTTTTTTGAAGCAATATGCTGACATTTTTCTCTAATTGTCTCTTGATAAAACTTCGATGATTTCTTGCCATAGGGCCAACAGAATATATTGGTCGTGGTCAAAGTCGACTGACTTAGTCAAATATTCGAAAGGGAGACACTTTTTTATTTTCTTTTGGAAACAATAATGTCAGGGCCGTCCCTACCTACAAGTTTCCTCTCAGTTAAAATAATTGTATTAACCTCACTTCTTTTTTTTTTACTCAAAAAGGGCAAAATAGATTAAAAGATCAATTCTATACTAAGAAGGTAGAGAATTGATGAAACAAATACAGAAGCAACTGTTATAGTAGAGCTTACGAAACCAAAATAAAAACAAAACAAAACCATTTACAGATTATGACATCATTGCTTCCCAATTGTAAAAAACATCATTCAAGTGTATACCTTGGAAGATTTGGGTGCCAATACACCAGTTGTAGATAAATATTTTGACCCCCTGAATGATTTCATCCAAAGTTTTATACTTCCCATTGAAATGCCTTTTATTCCTCTCGATCCATACAGCTCACCAAATTGCAAACGGAATGACATCCCAAACGTTTCTTCTGGTACTAGAGTTTGAAATTTTCCTCCTCTTCCATTCCTAAATTGTATCACATATAGATTCTTGGGAAACCCATTGTAAAGTATAATTATACAGAAAGAAAATCCATATGGCTCTAGTGGTTTCATAATGTAAGAACAGATGGTGATTCGACTCCGAAGCTTTCTTACAAAGTAAACAACCATTAACCAGAATCGAATTCCTATAAGTATCCAACGTAGGGGCAGCATTGTAACATAAATTCCAAACAAAAAAGATTACCTTTTGTGGAATTTTTTGGTTCCATAAGTATTAACCTCACTTTTGTTTGCGTAATTTACAAGAAACAACAAGCTAACTCGCTGTAAACTCCATCAATTGATAACAAAATGGTTTATGCACCAGCAGTTTCAGTGGGGATTACAGTTGTTCAGCGGACGACAAAGTAATATATACCATTTCATCAAATCTTTCGCCATTTGAACAATACTAGAATTTTTAAGAGCAATGATGCTCACTTTGGTAATTATCTATAATAGCCTTGATACAATTGTACAGAGTATTAATTTTTGTTTACTAGAAATCGTATGTTGTATGTAATATCAACTTATAGAGGTCGTTTAAATTATAGGTTCTCAACTGTTAACCTATAACACAAAGTCAAATGATGCATATCTGCTACATGTACTAGTGATATCCTATCAATCTACAAACTGCAGATTATCATAGCAGGTTTGATTTTAATTTATTTTTTTATGTTCATCCATTTAGGTTGTTCAGTGCGTGCTTTATAGAGATCGAATTAATACATGACCTAAATCACATTATTGTTTATTTTTTCTTGATTATCTAGATTTCCAAGCTAGAACTAATTAGTGTTTTGGTTAACTTAAAAACAAGTAGACGGAGATAGGTTAACAGAAGAAGACTTCTTTTGATTATATTCGTACACAATATTTTCATAAGAATTACAAAGTATATATACATGAACTTTCTTGAACTACAAGGTAAGAGTATTTCCTAACTAAACCTGATTTCCTAAAATACAAATTGCGTGACCAACAGGGTATCATGTGTCAAGTTACACACGTACCAGATGATGAGTTAACACCCTCCCGCAAGCGTAACGGGTTCTCCTGAACCGTTATCTTGAATCGTAAAAGAGAAAACCGATCTGTAGAGAGTGGTTTTGTGAATATATCCGCAATTTGATCTTTACTTAATATAAAAAGAACATCAAGAAGTTTGGAAGAAACCTGATCACGAACAAAATGATAGTCGATTTCTATATGCTTTGTCCGTTCATGAAATATAGGATTAACTGTGAGGTAAGTTTCACCAAGATTATCACACCATAATATAGGAGGAGAACGTGTAGATATACGAATCTCCGAAATGAGTGACTGAATCAACATAATTTCAGCAGTATCAATAGCAAATCCCCGATATTCAGCTTCAGTACTAGAACGAGATACTATTTTCTGTTTATGAGCACTCCGAGAGATAATATTTCCACCTAAATAAACACAATATCCACCAGTAGAACGACGATCCTCAAGAGAACCATCCCAATCATAATCAATATATGCACTAAAATATAATTGTAAAGACGGTGATGGTCGAATAAGTATACCAAAGGTACTTGTACTCTTGAGATAACGAAGAATACGCTTAACTAAACCCCAGTGAAACTCGACAGGAGCATGCATAAATTGACAAACTTTATTAACAACATATGCAAGGTATGTACGAGTAAACGTTAAATATTTCAATGCTCCAACAATACTACGGTATTCAGTAGCATCAGTTGATAAAGTACTACGATCAGAAGAAATATCACCAGAAGTACTCAGTGGAGTGCTAATTGGTTTAAATACATCTATTTTTGCTCGAATAAGAAGATCATGAGCATAACGTTGTTGAGAAATAAATAAACCCGAAGAAGTACGAGTCGCCTCAATGCCAAGAAAATAAGACAAGGAACCAAGATCTTTAATTGCAAATTCTTGTTGTAAAAGAGTGAGAACAGAGGCAATACTTGTGGTACTGGAGCCAGTAACGATAATGTCATCCATGTAGACCAACAAATAAATAGCACCATAAGTTTCATTGTAAATAAATAAGGACAAGTCACACTTCGAAGTAATAAACCCAATTTGTAGCAAAAATGTACTAAGTCTGTGGTACCACGCACGAGGAGCCTGTTTAAGTCCGTAGATAGAACGATGTAATTTGAAAACATGTGTAGGAGAACGAGAATCCACATAACCCGGAGGCTGTTTCATGTCCACCTCTTCCTGAATTTCTCCATCTAAAAATGCATTATGCACATCCAGTTGATGAATCAGACAATTGGAAGATAAAGCCAATGTAAGAATAATTCGTATAGTATATGGTTTAACAACCGGACTAAACGTTTCAGAGTAATAAAGTCCCTCTTGTTGATTGTAGCCTTTTTCAACCAAGCGAGATTTGTGACGTGCAATTGTACCATCAGGATTTCGTTTGATACGAAATACCCATTTACATCTAATAACATTCATATAAGGATCATATGGTACTAGCGACCATGTGCCATTCCGAATCAATGCATTAATCGCGTCATCGGATGATACACGCCAGTCTGGATCTTTATGAGCCTGTGAAATACAAGTAGGTTCACAAAGTGAATCACATACCAGTGTGTATTTGGAGTTGGGTTTAAAAATGCCATCCTTAGCCCTAGTCACCATTGGATGTGTCGGAATAGTGGGTTGTACAGCGAAAGCTTGAACACTGGAATCTGATGTCGTGTGTGTGGATCCTAATACGTCAAAAGAAGACACATGAGCTGGTGTTGGAGACTGGTCATTGGTTGAAAACAAATCCACATGGGAAGTAGGTGCTTGCGAAATATGATCTGAGGCAGTAGCAACGTTTTCAACTTGAACTGGTTGTGGTCTTGGTGACGCCAGTTGCTGATCAGAATAAGCTTGCATTGTTGGAGACCGAGGAGACAGTGGTTGAGTGGAAGAAAACAGCCTTGTTGGAGACCGAGGAGACAGTGGCTGAGCAGAAGGAAGTTGCCTTGTTGGAGACCGAGGTAAGTGCAGCGGCTGGACAAGTGTAGGATGACGAACCACAGATGAAGTTGTAGACTGTATTATTTGATCTGACAGCACCAGATGGTCATTGGAACGAGTAAAAGAGACCAAAGGTAATGAAACATATAAGGGAGAAGGTGAATTTACTTGTGAAGTAGTCGATGCCGGTGAAGGTGATGTCGCGGGTGCAAAGGGAAAGGTAGTCTCATCAAAAATAACATGACGGCTGACGTATATTCGACCCGTAGGAATATGAAGACACTTATAACCTTTGTGAGATGGACTATAGCCAATAAAAACACAAGGAGAAGAAAGAGGCTCCATTTTGTGAGACCTATACGGACGTAAGTAAGGATGACATAGACAACCGAATACATGAAGAAAAGTGTAATCCGGTGGGAGATCAAAAAGAGCTTCATATGGAGAGGAATTATTAACAGAAGTTGAAGGGACACGATTCATTAAATAACAAGCAGTGTAAAATGAATCATACCAATACGAAGACGGAACAGAAGCCATATTTAGGATTGTAAGACCAGTTTCACGAATATGACGATGACGACGTTCAACCAAACTATTTTGCTCAGAAGTATATGGGCATGAAAAACGATGAAAAATCCCAAGTTTCTGGAGATGCGGAGTAAGTTTGCGATACTCAGCAGCATTGTCGGACTGAAATACTTTCATCTTTCGATTAAAAATATTTTCAACATGCTTTTGAAACAAAAAGAATATTGAAAAGACATCATATTTCTGAGACATAGGAAACATCCAAGTAAAACGACTATACGCATCAATAAATATGACATAATATTTGTAACCTTCATTAGATAAAACATGAGAGGGTCCCCATACATCCGAGATAATTAAATCTAATGGATTCAAATAAATATTTGTACTGGACTGAAACGGTAACTTATGACTCCCATGTTCATGACAGGATGAACAAAAACTAATAGTTTGGTTTGAAACTAGAAGAAAAAACTGTGAGATAACTTTGCGAACTGTGCGCATCATTGGATGTCCCATTCTAGCATGTCAGGCTTATAAACTAGCACGTTCTCCTATGAAAGCTTTAGGAGATTGAGACGAATAATCGAGTTGATAAAGACCACCCTTCATACTGCCGCGAAGAAGAACCTTCCATGTACATCGATCCTTCACAAGACAAACATTTGGATGAAATTCAAATAAGACATTATTATCAGTAGTAAAACGAGAAACAGATAAGAGATTATGAGAGATTTTTGGTGCAAAGAGAACATTGTGAAGCTGCAACTTACGATTGGGAGTTCCTAAAATAGAGGATATAACATTAGAAATTGGTATACAAGAACCATTACCCATCTGTATTTAATCATGACCATTATACTCAGTTGGAAATTGAATACCAAAAAGGTCATTAGTGATGTGATCTGTAGCACCACTGTCAAAAAGTTACTCAAAAAGTTGATGTTATCATAAAAATAATAGTTTTGTAGTTCTTAACTCCCTGCTTTACTTTCCACTTCTTCACAATTGCAATGAACCGTACTTTTCTAGGAATTCTGAATCTGAACCTGGATATGCATCCGGATAGTAGGCCAAAGTGCGACTATCCTCAAGACGCGAGGTTTCATGTATGAACGCCTCCGAGGACTCAAACATCTTTCTCACTGTTAAATTCCAGTCTCGTTTTTCACTGTTAACATAGTACTTCACTTGCGCAATGTTCAGACGATGTTTTATGCTAGTGAGAAATTTTGAGGAAACTGCCCTAATTTCAAGCACAAGCACATCACGCTTCAAGTCTTTAAATATGACTGTCACTGTCATATCAATTATCTTAGGTTGAGAGAATTTCTTCTTCTTTTTCTTGTTTTTTTTTTCAAGTTGGGAAAGTGCCAAGTTAACAATCTCGATGTCGTCTAGTGGGAACACAATGAAAGGTCGTCCTTCAAGCACAACTAGCGCCGAATAAGTCAGGGAAAATGTGGCTGATATCCCCGTTGGAAAAGCCCCAACACATTCACACTCCTCTAGCGCCTCAAACTCTATAGGTGTTATAGGTACAGTACTTCAGCGACCCCGCCAATGAGATTCACTAACTTTTTGGACAAAGCTCTTTAAATCTTCGCTAAGCTTCTCATCAATGATACCTGGATTGGGTTGCCTCAGACAGAATTGGATATCTTTCGTTTGTTCTGTCTCAATCATGATGGGGTGCTGCAAGTGGAATAGCAAGAGAGGTGGAAACATATGGTCCCCAAGCCGCACCAAACATCCATCTACATTTGCATTCATGAAAACCATTCTTAAACCCGAGGCTGTGTATATAAATCCATTTGTATGGACCTCAAGGGTACCTGTATATGCTTTCCTGGAATGGAGTAGACAGACGTTAGTTAACTTCATAACTCTATGCTCTTCATGCCTCTGCAGCTCCACAGGAGGTCTCGGGCCGCCGAAAAGCGAAGTCACACTACCTGATGTAGCAGACTTCTTCTTCACGTCAGAACTATCAGCTGAAGTGTACTGACCCTCATCACGGAATCTCCTGGTAACTTTTCTCCTTAACTTGTTACCAAGTCTTGCCTGATTAATCATACGCATCTCCTCCGAATCATGAAGCTCAGTAAATTTGGTAACAGGGGGAAGTTTGTATATGAGGTGGGAACAATATTTCCAATTCGCTCCGAGGATTCTCTCTTTAACTGGTCTAACTGGTGACAAAGTCTTGACCGAGGAACCACATGCGTATCCGGAATCTCAGTAAATTTCACAACCTGCGGACTGAAAAAATATGAGGTGGGAACAGAATCTCCAGTTCTCTCCAAGGATTCAGGTACCTCCATCGAAAAGAGATGTAGCAAAATTTGTATCTGGAATAGAAATGAAAGAATGCAGAAAAATGTTTAAAAGGGGAAGAAGGAATTTACTAAAACATGACATCTTAATAAGCATTAAAGCATACATGCACTTTGATGCAAGAATGACGGGGACAAGAAGTTGATACGATAATCAATCCCCCTACTGACTAACCCCACAACATGATGAGGAATCTATGCCAGTTTCATGACTTATGATGAGAATTAGACCTTTCATTACTTAAACTTAGTTATGTAAAAAGAAAACTGAATGGCCATGCAGATAAGATAGCCAAGGCCGCTAGAGTTAAGCATCTTATCTACATAGGTGAACACATGCGACATAGCAGGATTTGATCAAAAATTTGCAACCAATATAAGGAGCTGTAGCACAACTTTTGTATTTTTAATACATATAAATAAATATAAAAAAAAGAAAGAAAAAAAAAAAAAACAGTATGGATCCTGACAAACATGAATAGTGGATGAGTAGGTGCATACATTTATTTATCTTTCTCCGATACAGAGACAAGAAGCAAAATTGAGGCAAAAACATACTGTACAGTAAATCACAACTCAACTCAAAGGGGGTGCACTCAGAGGAGATAGACATCAATGAATCATTACTAGATCATGAATGTATAAGATTTTTAGCTGCTAATGAAGCAATGCTAGTATATATATATAGGCATGGAGATGAAACGAAAAAATTACTTCAGCTGACTAAACAACCCTAGGAAAAAAAAAGGGAAAATAAGTCACAACGGGGTGAAATCAGAAATGATCAACATCAATTAGCACTGGATCATGCATGTATACAAATTATGAGTTGGATATCAAGCAAAAAAAGCATATACATATAAAAGTATACATCTAATATACACAACAATGCAAAAATTAGGGAAAATAGAGATAAAAAACCCTAAACCTGGAGGGGCCGGTAACAAAAAATCACTTGCAGGATTCCTTATCATAGTAAGATACATACCTAAGAGAAATATCTGATCTGATTTCATGTATCGATCTCGACAGACGGCTTCGACTTAACACAGACGAGAGAGTATCTATTGGGGATTTTGGATATATATATCCTGTGTGGTGGAGACCTAGGGGTTTTTTTCGCGCCGGTTATAACCTCAAAGGTGTTACTATCCATGTAAAAAACCCCAACAAAACAAATTGTTCACAAAAACCCTATTTAATATAAACTATCTATATTACCCTTTAAATTTAAATCACCCCAACAAAAATAAAAATCAACCCCACCTTTAATTTTTATTATATTCTCACCAAACCACCAACAGCACAACAGCACCATTGCCACTGCACTGCCACCGCCACTGCACCACCGCCGCCAACGACCTCCGTCACCGCCGCCAACCACCACCTACGCCACCATCACCACCGCCGTCGCCAACCACCACCACTGCCAATCGCCGCCGTCACCAACCGTCACCACCACCGTCACCAACCGCCGCCACCACCGTCGCCAACTACCAACGAAGCCAACGACCACAACCACAGACCACCGTTGATGACGACCACCACCGTCACCGAGCAACACCATCATTATCACCGACCACCACCACCAACCAGCCGCCGCCACCACAAACAATTAATTTGCGATCAATGATCAACAAAAATGAGAAAAAATGATGCAACCAAACTGAAAATGATAAAAAATGATGAAACCAAACTGAAAAAATGATGGAACCCAAATTGGTTTCACCAAAAATAGATGAAACCGAAATTGGTTTCATCATTTTTCCACATATTGTCATTTCACCAATAACCACCACGACCAACACCACCGCCAACCACCGTGACCAACTACCACCACCACCGCGCCGCCACCACCACTACAGTCCGCCCCAACGCGTTATTGCACCACCTCCACCATCCAGCACCACCACTAGCACCACAACCGTCCACCGCCAACACCTGCCATACCACTAACACCACTGGTAGGCAGGTAAAAGTAACCTACTACCATGTATACTGCAAGTGCACAGCGTCTATCGTAGACAGGGCAAATACAGGTCGATCCCACAGAGACTTGGTGGGTGTAGAAGTGATTCCAAAATATCACTAAACTGATTCAAATGATAGTAACACAATATTTCTTTTGGATGTCGATACGACAAGATATTTTTTTAGTAAACGAGTAATAAAGCAAATTGCAATATAAAGATACAATAAATAAATTGTAAACAACTGATTGAGGATACTAGGGCCTTCAAATCCACCACTAGCCTACACTATGTATTCAACTAGTAGTATTATTCTTGTCCTTATAACATATTCAAGTTTACCTTGTATCTAAGGTGTTTCTCCGATGGATAATTTAATCGCAACTAAAGTATTTCTCCAAAGCATTAACTGTCTAGTTGAAGCACAACTAATCTGAGGATCAATAAAAGTCTAGTTTAGCATGAGTTGTAGCATAATCAACACAGTGGTATTCTAACTACAATGGATACATGGCATACATTGTGAGAGCAAAATGTTGATAAACTTGGATTAAATTCTATCTCTAAAATATTTTAAACATTCAAGAACAACACAAAAAGTATAAATAACATAGAAGCAGACTAGGGCTTCATATAAACCCTAGCAAATGAATTTAGAACATGATAAAAATGAAAATGAAATGAAACTGATAGAAAATATATGGGATAAGCTATATGATATCTAGCCCGGTCTGATCCTCAACAAAACACCACAGCCCTATTTATAGGCAGAGTGGTTAGACAATCTTTGCTTCCTCTTGTTTCTTCACGTGCACGGACATCTCACCCATGCTTCTCTTGCTTTCTTCACGTGCATGTCTCTTTTTCTTCACGTTCTATTATTTCTTCTCTGGCATCATCATGAGCTTCACGTTCTTTCTTTCATCTGCCGACAAACCGAGCAGAAACCATCTCACCCTCACGTTCTCAGTTCTCTTTTCTTTCTAGCTCGACCTCATCATCTCCTAGCACGTTTCCAGCTCGACTTCACTGCCATGCATGATCCATGCTCGTCTGACTTCTGTCGTTGAAAACATCACATCTCTTCACCATCGAACAACAGGCTCCACCCTCACCTTCTCGATCTCCTTCACGTTCACCAGCAGCATACGCGAACCATCATCACTACCATCACCAAGCTCGGCCAAACTCATCAGAGAGCTGTCTGCCTCATCACCATTGCTGCCATGATCATCACGTGCTCTGTGTATCTCAAGCCGATAATCTATCCCTTATTTGACGAAACAAAGCATATTACCATTCCTGTTTAATCGAAACAGGGTGGTATCAATCAAATTCAGCCATTGAATCTCCAAAAATCATGACCGTTATCATCCCAGAAGTTTACACAGGTTTATAAAAATTTCCCGCCAAAATTTATTGTTTTGAAACCGTGAAGAAGAAGAAGGGTGCCCCGATCTGCATAGCGAGTGCCTTTAACAATATTTGAATTTGTTGACAGCCCCATAAGCAAAAGACTGGACTGCCTTTAGCAACCCCTTTTAACTTGACTTCCCCTTATCATTCGGCAAGGTTCCAATAGTATATTCCTTTGTAAAATGACCATTTTGCCCTTTTTCTTGTTTTGCTCATAACTTCTTCATACGAACTCCGAATGACTCCGTTCTTTCGCCATTGTCTCTGCCTTCTCGTCCTCAATTCATCCAAGATTTATATGGTACCTAAAAACACAAAACTAATTAATACAAATATTTATTCTTGAAAACAGAGAAAATACAGAATTTGGGATAATATCTGATTTTAAAGCGCAAAAGATGAGTTAAATGCCAATAAAAAGGTGTAGAAATATGCAATATTTTGCACTCATCAACCACCACCAACCAATAATGAGCAATTGTATCACCACTTCCAGCCACCGCTACCAGTCAACACCACCACCAACACCCGTCGTACCGCCACCAACACCACGGCCTCCCACCACCACCCAAAAATACGATGAAACCTATTTTGGTTTCATCATAAATAAGATGAAACCATAATTGGTTTCATCACACTAACAGGTGTAGTTTCATTTCCGTCATCGCCACCTCTGAACCCTTTGAGTCAAACACACAACACTACCTGCTTCTTCACTGAATCGAGCTCGCACCTTGTAGTTACATAGCACCACTTTACTACCACCAGGTGCAACACCATCCATTTCAACTTGTACCTGCAACTGCCATTCTTCCATGAGTTCATCACCATGTCCCTGTAATACTTCAGCTACTCATCTACAGCGAAACCAAACCCATTGCGGCATTCAATCTCAGTTCAACATCCACTCTTGCAGTCAGTTTAGTTTCTCAATATTTCATGTTCATCTGAAATCGACAAAACTCAATACCACCAGACTACAATTGCAACATCTCTTCTTGTAATCTTTGCTTCACTCTCTCTTTCTTAACCACCAACAACATCACCACTGCATTTAAGACCTGCAATCTCCTGCATTTCATTATCAACAGCTGTAAAAGGTGCACATTTGTTATATGACAAATGGTGTCAACTCTGTAACTCCATTTCATCCATCATTTTAGCTCAATCTGCAATCTCAGCTGCCAACTGAACTCCACCATGCTCAACTGATTGTTCACCACAACACCAATCCATCTCTATTACAGCTTCCCCGCACAGCAACAACATCATTGCACCAGTAAATGCTCTTGCTCAGCTCATTTCAACCACCTACCATCTCCAACTGCAATTCTCAATGGCAGCAACTACAACCTCATTTACCTGTATCTTAGCATTCATCTATACGTGCAGTTTATCTTAGCATTCATCTATACCTGCAGTTTACCATATTTACATAACTAATTTGTATCCACAATCACAATTCCATAATCCAATATATGTGTTGATCAATAAACTGAAGGCTATATCAATTTACCTTATAGAAACAATTACCTCAATATCATTCAAGCAATTTGAGATCAGTTCATCTTCATGTTTGATTCGATTCTTCAATTCTTCTTGAAACAACAGCAACCCACCAACTCAGTTCATTCAACATCATCTCCTCCCTAAACTATCCTCCCATCACAGCCAAATCCTAACAATCTTCCTTCAAACAGAGAACAAACCCTAATTCTTCAATTTGGGGAAGAACATGAAACCCTAATTATCTTCAATCTCGAATTACTCTTCATCTCTAAACCCAATTCATCCAATCGAACAACACCCAACTCCAATTTCTCAATTCCTAACTCAAAAAACAATCCACAAAGAAAACCCTAGTTCTCGTTTCATAACAGCACCCATAACTTCTCCTTCCCGAGCTCAATCAACCCATCAATTCTAAATTACAAAAACTCTAACTTCATGATTCTCATCAATCCATCATTTCTTCATCCCGTGCTTAATAACCGAAAAATCATCACCATCTTCTACTTAATAAGCTCTCCCTCCTCCGAACAATAAACCTTCAAATAAAAGAAACCCTAATTTACCTTTTTTTTCATCTTCATGTGTCTGTATACCACTAAAATTGAAGTAGTAATCAAATTAGGGCACTGAATTTGCCTTGAAAAGAATTTAGATCTGGTTGCGGCGGTGGTGATGGTGGTAGTGGTGTGACGAGGAGTTGGAGGTGGTGATGTTTACGGTGGTGGAAATGGTGATAATGGTGGTGGGAGAAGGAGACGAAGAAATAAGAAATGAAATCAGAGACGAAGAAGAAAAGTTAGCCAAAAGGGCATGTTTGGAATTTTTTTAAGTAACAAAAACTAAATTTCTTATTATTATTTGGCTTGGGGTTTTTGTCCCAGTTTTAGTTGAAATGCTTTTTATTTGGTAGAAATAATATGACCGATTTTTTCTTATCACTAGTTTGTTCACCTAGGGGTTTTGTCACTAGTTTTGTTTATAAATATTTAATACAAATAGAATACCCTCTCGCAGGAGAAGGCGATTTTCCACC
The DNA here is from genome assembly GCA_023529315.1 of Papaver bracteatum. NCBI lineage: Eukaryota > Viridiplantae > Streptophyta > Magnoliopsida > Ranunculales > Papaveraceae > Papaver > Papaver bracteatum. Next base: position 1,390,977 of record JAJJWX010005119.1, read on the forward strand.
ACAAGTTTTTTACTTCTGATTTTACTTATACTTTTTTTTTCTTTTAAAAGCATTACTTATACGAAAATGATTGGTGTACCGCGGTGGAAATCCCGCGTCTGCAGCGTGTGAGGGAGGAAAAACAGATGGGCCCCACCTTGGCTCACCCCCTGCATATCACCCCAGGGCTTCCCTAACATCCCTTGGATTTCTTTGCGGTGAAGATCGTGGTACACAGTACACACCTTCGGTGTGTGTATCATTACTCTTACTTATATTTCTTTTTCTTTATTTTTCTTTTGAAGCATTACTTATACTTCTTTTGAAGCATAATTTAACTGGTTTAGTGGGATACGAAGGGAGAGAGAGGCTGAAATATTGGTTTTTGGAAACGAATTTTTCTGGGAGTTGAATTTGATCAAAATTAGGGTTTCTTCTTAGTTTGTCCCCGTGATTTTTGATTGGAAGGGGTGTTTCAGCGGATTTTCTTCGAGATTTCATGATTGGTTTAGGGATATTTGGTTGTTGGGGGTGGTGAAGTTCTATTTTGTAAAGGTAAGAGATCTATTTCCCTTTGATTTCTAACCTTATTGGTTTGGTAGAGTGGTTGGTTGTATGTTTTATAGCTTGGGGTGAGGTATCATTCAAGATATCATTTGGGTGATTGTGTTCATATTCTGATTTCCTTTTATCGATTTCTCTTTATCTTTCTTGGTTTTCAAACTCTGGTTTCCTTTTTTCAGTTTGTTTTCAACTAGTTTTTTTCTGTTCTTGTTGTTCTGGTAGGATATTTAGTGCATGTCCATGCCTCTAGATACTATAATGGATTTTAAAGCCGTAACAAAATTTAACATAACCCTGATTTTATTCCAATGGATGTGTCTCTCTATAGTTGGTATTATAGTTGTTTGGAGTACTAAAATTTTCAAGTATAAATTTCAGTTAAATCTAGAGTATTTTCACAAATCTTCTACACTGCTTATGGCTTCTAGTTCTGAATCCTTAAAGGAAATTCATCAAAACCCTGAGTCTTCATCTGAAATTGTGGATTCTTTAGCTGTTAATATGAAGAATAATCTTAATTTAGAGTGTGCAATTGAACCAATTGTTTACCTGGATGAGCATATGGTATTAGAAAAAGAAAAAGAAGATTACAGTTTAAGTATGTTAGGAAGAATATGTTGTCCCTTTACTATCTCAACAAGTAGAGTGAAGAAATTGGTTAGAGATACTTGGACAATGTTTAGAGAAGTTGGAATTAAGAAATTTGGAGCAAGATTAAATGTTCATCTCTACAAGTTTGGGCTTGGAATTGATATCATGAAAATCAAGGATGATGGGTCGTGGGTGTTAGATGGTTATCTGTTGGTAGTAATTGAAATTCCAGAGATGGACTTCCAATTTGGTGCATCTATTAATATGGATTATGAGTTATTCATAGTGTTTATGTGCAGAATTCCTACTCAATTCCTAACAACAAAAGCTTACAGAGTTATGGCGTCGGCAGTGGGTGAATTATGTGGGTTTGCTGAGCCAATGGGTTTATCTTCGGAGCATAAAACAGTTAAAATATTGATTTAGATTAATGTCACAGGTTCTCTACCAAGGAGGGTGTTAGTTAGAGCTGAAGAAGAGGAAACTTAGGTATCAGTTAACTATAATGTTATGCCATGGAGGATTTGTGAAATATGCAGAGTCTTGGATCATAGAATGGAAACATGTGTTGAAGGTACGGTAATAACTGTGGAAGATACTCCTACTGGGAGTGAACATAGAGCAAAGACCTTCATGGAAGATATTCATGTGGGGCATAGTGGTCATTTAGACATGAGTTAGCATGGGTTTAGTAAAGCAACAATTGCAGCTCTGCAATTGGAGGAGGAAAGGGGTTCGATAAAAGGAATGTAGGAGGAAGGTATTTTGTTGTGAATGAGGAAGATTTGGTACAAGAAACCGTAGTTGTTGAGAAACAAAACTCAGGGGACCTCAATCTGTTGGCTGACCAAATAGTTAATAAAGATGATAGAAGAAATGAGGATAAAAGAATGGAAGAGGAGAGAAAAATAATCAAAGGAAAGTTAAAAGTAACTGAAGTTTCCGTGGGGGTGTTGGTTTCTCCTTCTTCGAATGATGGAATCTCTTCTGGTACTTTTGTGATAAGGGAAGGAAGTCACAAAGAGAATTTGGAGGAAGCTATCAAGCGGCTGGATGAGGCTAAAGAGTACCAACTAAAAGCTAGTAATCTGTTAGACTTCTCGGTTATCATTGCGGAACCTGAAAGAAAGAAGAGGAAATACAAAAGGAAGACAGCAGTAGTAGATGAAAATGCAAAGAAAACCAAAGTTGATCAGAGTACTGAGATTTCTGGTGAGATCACATTAGGAAAAAACTTTTACAAAAATGATTTGATTCTATTTCAAAAATATGTCATTTTCTCCTATAAATTTTCTGATTTGTCTCTAAAAAATGTTTTTCTTCCTCCTTCTTTTTGTTTCATTGGTGAAGGTGAAACCAACATAATTCTGGCTAATCCTCTAATGATTAGCATTCTTCCTCAGCCCGATGATGATCCTTATGATATGTTTAATGAATAAATCATTGATACGCCTATGGATCCATGCCTAAACCAAGCTGCTGGAATCAGTAACGAGATTTTGCTAACTGATCATGCAAACAATAAGGTACACTCTTAGATCTACTGTAATTATCCGCATGTACTAACATAAGAACAAATATGATAACAATGCTATTGAGTGTGTGCATGGTTTAAATTACTGGAAATTGGTTAATATTTGGAATGTGAAGTATACCTATGTTACCTTTCTGTATGATAAAGAGGATATAATGAATGAGTATATGGATAAATGGTCGCATATTTACTTGATTGATATTGATGTGTTAAACATGTATAATTATGTCTCGTATAAGGAATGCATTCAATTCGGAAGTATGAAAATTTTGTCATGGAACTGTCAAGGGTGTGGGAAAAATTATACAAGGGATCACTTTAGAGCTTTAGTTAAGTCTGTTCAGCCTGATATTATCTTCATTAGTGAAAATAAACAATGTCGATTGAAAGTTGAGAGTTTGTTCAGATCTGTCAATTATGGAAATATGAATGTTATGGATCTTATTGGTAAATAGGGAGGGGTTACCTTATCTTGGTTGGATACGGTTAAACTAGATATAAATTAGGTGTCACATTTCCACATCAATGTTTGCATATCAGATCAGATAACTAGAAAAGATTGGTTACTGAGTTGTCTTTATGGACATCCACAAAACAAGAAGATAACTTGGGAATTTTTAATATAGATGTTTTCAACAACCAATCTACCATGGATGGTTATTGGAGACTTAAATCTAACGTTGCACAAGGAGGAATCAAGAGGATCTTGTTGAATAAAGACACTAGAAATAGAGAAATCTGTTGAGGCGGTTAACCAAGCTAGATTAGTAGATGTGGGTTTTTATTATTATCCCTTCACTTGGTCAAATCACATAAATGATACCGAATTAATTGAGAAAAGACTAGATAGGGGTTTGGCTAATAAAGACTGGTTTGATTTATTTCCAGATGCTATAGTAGTTCACCTAAGTGTTATTGCTTCTGATCATAGTCCGATTATTCTTAGTACCAAGCAAGTGATGAATGACGAGGCTAAACCATTTAAGTGTTTTGGAACTTGGTTAGAAAATGAGTCATGTATTGATGTTATAAATAATTCCTAGCTAACTCATCATGATGGTTCTCCTGCTTCTAAAGTTGTTAAAAAATTGTCTATTGCTAAGAAAAATATTAGTTTATGGAATAAAACTCAGTTTGGTAATATACAGTTAGGACTTGAACAAGCTAAAAATGAACTAGAATGTGCTAGTAATAATCAATGCTTACTAAATAAATCTGAAAATTTTAAGCCTTCAAGTGGAAAAATTGTATGCTTTGAATTAGTCATTTTTGAAAATTAAAAGTGGTGACAAAATGTTGAGTTTGGGTGACAACAATTCTGGATACTTTCATGGTCTTGTAAGAACCAGAACTCTTAGGAATTCTATTTGTGCTTTGAAAGATGAAAATAACCTGTGGGTGGAAGGTAGAGCTAAAATTAATGAAGTATTGTATAAGCACTTCTCTAATATGGCTTCTACCTCAAATCAAGTTGTGAATGAGTACTAATCTCCAATATTCCTTGTATGGTATCTGATGAGGAAAGCAGTACCCTCATGGAAATACCAGGACATGATGAAATTAAAAATGTTGTGTTTAATATGGCTCCCAACTCTTCTCTTGTCCTTGATGGTTTTCCAGCTATTTTTTTCCAAAAAAAAAATGGGATCTTGTGTCAATGGACATAGTAAATATGGTTCAAAAAAAAATATTTTTGGTTTTCCGCCAAAAAAGCTAAACAATAGTTTCATTTCTTTGATCCCCAAAACCAAAATACCATATGACGCTTCTCATTTCATACCAATTAGTTTGTGTAATACGACTTACAAAATAATTTCGAAATTGCTTGCTAATATAATGAAACCTTTATTATACAAACTAATTTCTCCATTCCAGTCTGCTTATGTTCCAAATAGGCAAATTTCAGACAATATTTTGGTTTCTCATGAAATTATTCACACTATGAAAAAGAAAAAAAAAAAGAAAAAAAGGTTTTATTGGGCTTAATGATAGATATGTCTAAAGCGTTTGATAGGGTTGAATGGAATTTTTTGTTAGATGTTTAAAAAAAATGGGTTTTGGGTCTGACTGGTGCAATCTTATTAGACAGTGTATTGAAACAACTAGTTCTGTTGTTCTTTTGAATGGATCTCCAGGTAAAATCTTCTTTCCTACTAGAGGAATTAGGCAAGGAGACCCTCTGTCTCCTTACCTATTCGTTTTGTGTATGGAAGCGTTGTCTCGCTATCTTATGCTTGCCCAAAAGAAGGGTCTTATTCATGGTATTAAAATTACTAAGAAGGCTCCTCCTATTAATCATCTTCTATTTGCAGATGACTGCCTAATTTTTGGAAATGCTGACTTAGTTGAGAGCAAAATTATACTAAACATCTTCACTAAATTCTGTGAGGGATCTGGGCAGCTGATAAATTTTCAAAAATCTGGAATTTTCTTTAGTAGTAAGGTCCCCAACAAGTTTCAAAGAATTATGATTAAAATTCTTAAAGTTCAGAAAATAAAAATGAATGATAAATACCTGGGGTCTCCTTTGTTTACTAATACTTCAAAAATTGTTTGCTTTGAACCAATTATTGATAAAATAGCCATTAGACTAAAAGGTTGGAAATGCATAAATTTATCTGTTGCTGGTAGGGGTGTTTTAGCAAAATCTGTGATTGAAACGATTCCAAATTACCAAATGAACTGTTTTAGAATTCCAAAATATACGTTAAAAAAAATTCTGCTCTTCAGATGGATTTTTTCTAGGGGAAAAAGAATGGCAAATCTAAAGGGTTATACCTGAAAGGTTGGCGTCCGGTGTGTAAACAAAGCTAGAAGGGGGTTTAGGTGTCATAAATATTGATATTATGAATGAGGCTATGATAACTAGGATTGGTTGGAGATTTGTGTCTTATCCTGAGTCTTTATGGGCAATCATATTTAAACTAAAATATCTTCCTAGTGGTGATATTATTGATAAAAAATTTAAAACCAAAGTGACCGACTCTTGGTTGTGGAAAGGAATTACAAAAAGTTTTCACAATCTTAGGAGGTATAGCTTTTGGGAAGTTAATAGTGGAAAAGATATTGATATCCTTATTCATAAGTGGATTCCAAATAAAGACAACATTGTCCAAACTCTGGATTCTTTTGGGATTCATGGTTTTGTTAAAGTCTGCAATTTTTTTAATGAAAATTATTCTGACTGGGATATTAATAAGCTGAATTTGTGTTTTGGGGTTGAGACGATACGAAAAATATTAACCATAAAGATTAATGCCAATAAAAAGGACAGACTCAGGTGTAGTCTGACTAATGATGGGGAATTTTATGTTAAGTCCCTGTAGAAACAATTTAGTGTGGACTATGATCATAGTCCAAGTAATTCTGATGTAAAGTCTAGTACTTGGAAGATAATGTGGAAAATGGGTGTGATGTCGAGAATTAAAGTGTTCTTGTGGAAGTGTTTACATGATATTATCCCTGTGGGAGAAAGGGTTTCTAAAATTTTACCTGATATTGATGCTAAATGCAGTATGTGTAATGGGAATGTTGAGAGTGTAGATCACCTTTTCATGAATTGTGAGTTTGTTAAAAATGTTTGGAAACACTTGTCATATAAAACTAATGATAGGAAAATGAAAAGTAACACTATTCATAACTGGATTAGAACTTGGTTTAAACAAGAACATAAAAAAGTTACTCATGATGATGTTAGCTGGGAAAATATTTGTGCTATTAATATGTGGATTGTTTGGAAAACAAGGTGTGATTCATTGTTTAATGCTTGTAAACCAAATTTCAAGTACACAACTCTACAGATTATGACACATATTTTGGCAGCTAAGAAGGTGGAGGTTACTAAGAAGACTGTTTTTGAAGAAGGAAAACAATGGCAGGCTTACTGTTCTGTATTTCACAATGAAAAAGATTATATAATTATGTTTGCAACAGATCATACAGGAAAGTTCAGAGGAGCAAGGTGCATCAGTGCACCAAAAGATGTAGATGGCAAATATATGAAGAGGTCCATGATTATTGTGATGCATTAGTTAGCTAAGATCAATTGCAAAAAAGTCGCAGCGTCATGGCAGATGAAGTCCTCTGGTGACTCTACACAGTTGGAAGGAAAGTTAATATTAATAAGTATTGATAGATAAGAACTTCAGTAGAAGTTTTAACACCATTAGATATTTTGAAGTAAACATAAGTAGTACTATAAAAGTAAATGTTGTTATGAGGGGAATGTTTAGACTTAGGGTTCTTTTTGAGAAGGATTGGTCGTGGTCGGATAAAGAGGAGAGAAACATGAAGAACTGGCTTGAATCTATACATAGAATGGATCTATCTAGAGATAGAAAAAGTTCTACATTAGGTTTCTCACAAGAAGATGAAGGCAGTCTTAATAACTACAACAAAAATGACACAAATAGGGATAATGGTTTCAACAGGGGGAGTTTAGGAGGGCCGGATTATGGAGTTTACAACACTGCTAACACTTTTAGTAGAGGCAGAAGGAACATACATGATCTAATGGATGGAGGGATGAAGGATAGCATGGCCAGAAGTGCTACAAAGGATGGCGCGAAAAGGGGACAATTTAAGAATTTTGTTTATGAAAAAGGGAATGGGAGAAATGAAGTGGGAAACAAGAATTCTATGTATACCAACAATGTAAACACTAGGTATAATCCTCAAGATTATAGCCAATTTGGGTATGTAACTATGCTGTCAAACTTTGTTTTAAATGATATTTAAGTTCTCTCTTTGCCAAAAAATAAAAATAATAATTTAGTTATGAAATGAGACTCACGTATTGTGTCCAGTATTATCGGTCCTACATAATACCATGTTTGTTTACTCTAGACTTATTTGAGTCGTCTGGATCTGAGTGAAATCACTTGACTCATCTGGATCTGACTCAATATGTTTGTTTAGATTCGCATCTGACTCAAAATTTTGTGAATCAGTGATTTGGTCCATGAGTCGGGGGTATTTTGTTACCTGACTCAAATGGGTCCGAGTCAGGGGTTATGTCTGAGTCAGAGGTCGAGTCAGATCTGACTCAAAATAGAAAACAAAGGGTCTGACTGCTGACTTGGTGCAAGTCAGGGGTTGACTCAGACGCAGACGCTGAGTCAACTGCAAAAAAACAGGGTCTAAGAGTTAAGATTGCTTCGTTAAAGAAAATATAATAAGAATAGCAAGCAGTGTAATTCTACATTGACCGTGGAATATCCTGGGGGAAATTCTGGGATACAGAGCCATGAGGGCCCCAACATGGAGTTTAAGGGGGGACGGCTATAGTTCTCTCTCCTGGGATTTTCTCCCGGGGTATTCCACGGTCAAAAAATCATTTTCGTAGCAAGCAAGCATATTTTCCCATTTCACGCTCACAATTGAAGTGTAAAATGGATGGACAAACCTTCAAATATGAGGATTTATTCATCAAGTCTCATCCGTCTCAAACTAATCGAGCATATCAACATGGGTCGACCAGCTTCACCTAGGCTGATGATCGGTTCATGCAGATATGAGACTCGTCTCACATTGAGACGAGCATCCTTGTTTGAGACGCCAACGACTACTTTCATCCAATGGTCATAATTCCATTGCATATGAGTATAATTGTTTTCAACTCCAATATCACTCCTTCTACACCCATAAATTTTCTGAGTAACGGCTCAACTGTATATTAATCCCGCAAAATTTACGACAGATAAAGATTTGTCGAAACTGTGTAGTTTTTTTATCCGGGAAGGGGTGCACAATGACTTCAAAATGAGTATGAGTTATATCCATGGAATACATGAAGGCTTCTGCGATGATACCGGTAATCCCAATAACTAGAATGCGGCTGGGTTGTTTTACCGACTTTTTTATATAAAAAAAAAATTGGAGAATTTATAGCTTTGGTTCGGCTTGTTAATTGTCATCAACTTAAAGGTAAGACAAATTTTGATGTTGTATTTCAAGCTTGAAATGAATGTCGAAGATGGAAAAGAAGAATTTTTCCTTATCTCACTACGCAATCTTAAAGGATTTTTTGATAACACGTATGGGATGTTAAAAAGTAGACACACTACTAGAGAAAGACGTTATAAAAATGTTAAATTGAATTAAAATAAAATTTAATACGAGTTTCCTTTTATTTCATTAGTTAGTTCTAATTACATTAATTGTCTTAATCTCAGTTACAGTTACAAATTAAATATTAAATAAAACATAATTTTAACTACTCAACCCCACTCCATCTTCTGTCATACTTTCCCCCTGCATAAAACTCCCAAATGCTTGATATGATCTGCATCTCTTGACCCTTTACCAGTTGGAGGTCTTCCATTTTTATCTCCAATCCATGGGCATTGTACCTTCAGCTTGATAGCCATCAAAGTTTAATGATCTTTTATAATCTTGATAAGCTTGAAGAGGTTGTTGACTGGCCTGACTATATGGAGATTGTTGTATTTGTTGTTGCACAAGAATAACTGGACAATATGGAGATTGTGGCTTGAATATAGAGTTGTTGAATGGTGAGAAAAATGTGGACTGAAGTTCAAGGTCTCCCCCATTATGCGCATTTTTTGTAGGTTTGTGCGTCTAGTTTCATTATCTTTTAACTCCATTTGATTCAATTATTCTTGACTTGCTGACATGCATGTATAAGAATTAGGACGGTCGGGACCTTGTGAGACACATCTTCCGCTCTCCGACGAAATTGTAAGTTTTAGTTCCCAACTCAAAACTGGAAAATCAGACACAACCGATGAAGAAGAAGAAGATCTAGTTCGTCGTCTTGAAGGGGCCGATGAAGAAGAAGCTCATGCTGAAGGATAACTGTCTAAAGTTGGAATCACTGGTGGTATGTGTGTGTGTGTTGGAACATCCAATTTCGGTAATGCTTTATGTTAGAGCACTACTTGGTCGAACTCGTAAGCGTTTCTATCTCAAGCTTGTTTGTCAAGTTTAGGTGTGAAAATTATAAGTCTTGATTTCTAGTCTACTTATATCAATGTCTCGGATTAGGATAAAATATGTTGTTGAGCTTTAGACTTCATGGTGTTCATCGATTGAAGACGAAGATCTACTGAGGATATCTTGGAGGAGCTTCATTAACAAAATGTATGTGGAGACTTAAACTCATCTATCACTCAGAAGTATATTATATCCTATCTCCTATTGAGACTAAGTCATAAAGCTATATAGACTTTTACATTATACACATTTGATATTTCGAGATGAGTTTAACTCGCTTATATCTTTCTCGAAATATGTGTTTGGAAAGCTTTTTTATTTAACCACGTTCATCATTATTCTTGATGAGTTTAGTTGGAAACAATTTATTTGTTGGAAACTAAATAATGAGTCAAAAGATGATCATGTGAAAATCTCCTTGTACCATCTTACATGATTTATGTGAGACAATCATTTGATGTAGACTCGAAATGTTTTGTATTGATCATTCGATCACTTGAAAGTTACTTATAAGATAATAGTTTGGCGTGAGACATCTATTGTCGTCTTCTAAGGATGTTTCAATGATTGAAATGGGAGTTTAGAACAATTAACCATTGTCTGGATATAACATAGTATGCATACCAGTATGCAAACTGTTGTAAGTATGATTCAGATCCGGGAACCAAGTATGCATACCGTATGCAAACGATTTTAAATGTCAAAGTCCAGTAACCAAGTTTGTGTACCTGTTTTCAAACTGTTTCACCTGAATTCGGCCAGAAACAACAGTATGCTTACCCAATTGCAAACTGTTGGAAAAGATCAAAGTCTGAAACTTAAGTTTGCGTACCCGTTTGCAAACTTATGTGGTTAAGTTCTAAAATCGATTAAGTATGATTTCATACTCATGCACAAATACATTTATATATTATGGAATGCAACCTTTGCAAACCGTGGCTAAAGTATTCATGAACTTATTCTTTTGAATCAATCCGATTTTGCATCAATTGTGTCTTGTATACTTTTATGAGAATATAAGCAGTTAAAAAACTCAACGAGCAACACATTTAGATTCATTTGATCTAGAAGTGTTAGATGAATGTGGTTAATACAAAAGTGTTCATATGGCTAACTTCGGTTAACTATTGTTAAGCCAACTTAATATACACGTTTAGGTATGGTTACCCATGTCTAAATAAAGGTATATTTCATTTACGTTTAACAAGCTAAGACCATCTAAATGTGGAGAGATATTGCTTTGGTTTTACGCAAACTTAGCTTCAATCTTAAATCATGATTTCATCTAACGGTGAATATTGATTGCTTTGTTTCAAAGCTATCAAACCCTGATTTGAAGACTATATAAGGGAGAATTCTAGAAACTGGGAAACCTAATCCCCACACCTCATGTGTGATACTAGTTGCGATTAGAGTCGATTCTCCTTTAACCCATGTTTTCCTTAAAACCATTATAGGGTACGACTTAAATACTTCATTGGGATTCTGAAGCCAGACCTAACTATTTTCTTTGTAGTTGTGTGTTCTGATCTTACTTGTTATATCATATTGAGTGCAATATTTTCTAAGATTTGCTCGAGATTTATCTCTGATAGGTAAGATATAAAAAGTAATCACAAAGCTCTTTATCTCATTCTTTGTGATTCCACAATAACTTGTTCTACTACCATATAGTTAAGTTATTCCGAGGTGAATGATATTTTTAGGTTGTTCTTCGGGAATATAAGACCGGATTATCAATTGGTTCCTGTTCACCTTGATTTATCAAAAGATAGAACAAAAACTTCGTTGGTATTTCTATGGGAGACAGATTTATTTATCAGAATAGACTTTTCTGTGGGAGACAGATTTATTTATAATTAAAGTCTTCAACTTTGGGTCGTATCAACTCTTAGTTTTGGGTGAGATCAACCAAGGGAATCAAGTACGTAGAGTCCTGCTGTGATTCAGAGGCGTAAGGAACGCTATTGTACCTTAATCGATGTGAGACTTGGTTAGGGATCAACTACATTCCAGTCTGAAGTTAACTTGTAGCAGGCTAGTGTCTGTATCATCTTAATACAGTATTGTGTTCAAATCGGGACTAGGTCCCGGGGTTTTTCTACATTTGCGATTTCCTCGTTAACAAAACTTATGATCTCTATGTTATTTCTTTTCTGCATTATGTTTGTTTATATAATTGAAATATCACAGGTTGTGCGTAGTTCAATCGATTGGTAAATCCAACCTTTGGTTGTTGATTGAAATTGTTCACTTGAACAATAGTCTTTGGTACTATTTAAGTTATTTCTCATAATAATTAGGCTCAAGGATTTCTATCTGTTTGATTTGCTGATTACATTAAGAAACAGAGATATAACTCTTGGATATATTTCCTTGATTGAGTCTGATTGTCTAGTTGATTCTTTCAGAATTATATTGGAGTTAGTCCATACAGATTGCCTAACGAAATATTGGGTGTGGTTGTTAGACCCCCGCTTTTTCACTATACCTATGCGACAAAATCCAGCCTATAGATGTTTAAAACTTTTTCACCAATTATCGACTCTATAACCGACATGTACCATTAGTCGTACTGGTCTTCGTCACAAGGAGTTAATTTATTCTCATACCTTATCCATCCTTCTCTCTTCAGTGATACGTATTTCGAGTCATACATCGTAGCTATACATGGAGGGTTATGTTGCACTCCAACTCGAACAACTATCTGTCTAGCACATCTCTACCCCAAAAAATAAACACCAATATAGTTGACAGGACTGCACAACAACATGCGCTTGGGTGAAAATTATTTGATCCTTCGGGCCTTATGAGTGTTGAAGTCCTCAAAATCCACATACAACATCCAAACAATATTATGTTTGTTCCTAATCAAGTAGTGGTCTCTCCACAAATGTTGTAACCTAATCTAAAGCCAAAGGAATGTATTATCGTATTTACCTCAAGGAGATCCCATAGACCTTTGATGTTTTGCGAACCTATGCATGTGATATCGAGACAATGTACCATTCGGCTAATATAGCGGAACCCCAATCATATTCGGCAGCCTTTTCCATATCTTGTAACGCCTCTAGCCATCCCACTTGAGTCCTTGCGCTTGAATTGATTAAAAAACATGAACCAAGTATCCATAAAATAAATACCTTAGCAATTTATGTATTTTTAGCAGGGTCATATGCTGCCGAATCAAGATCATTACCGCCATACTATTTTTTGAATTTAAATGTATTTATACCGGAATTAGCAATTCCACCTCTTCTTAAATTTTAATGATTTTGTTATGTTTTTACCTCAAAATACAACGAAAGTGCATATTTGTATCGCTTTTCTGCCAACCAACTTTCTTGGTTAAATGGAACATCATCTCCCAACCCAGAAGATATCCTAAGTAGGAAATATAAATTTAATGGTGTTGTTCCTGTTAAAAATTAAAAAAATTAATTTAATTTGTAAATATTCGTATATATTGATTGCAAAGAAAATGATAAATCAAAATATATGACATACCTATTTCTAAGTCATGGAAATGAAACGCGTGTGCAATATATCACCAACGTTCCATCAATATATCCACTAATTTGGGCGAGTTTTCATGCGCCCGTACATAGTACAAAGTAATTAAAGAAAATCGATCGACAATAGTTTTAGCACCATGAGGAAGTATTGCATAAATTTTATGCACTTCGTACCAACCACCTCTTGGTTTTTTATGAGAACTATCCCGATTTCCTTATTGCACATAAGTGAGTTTGTCCATCCACATAGCATGGAAAATCATCAAATTAGCCTAGTCCCATTGGAGTTGTTCTTATAAATATATCTGGTGATTTCTTGTTGAGATTTTTGAAATTAACCCTTACCTTTGCTCGTAGAAAACTTCAACTTTTGTACCCCATCTTTTGTTATTATTATTAGTTATCTTAGGTTGCGTTTCATATAGAAGGAGTTTGAACTCCATAGTTTAAAATACTTAGAATCTAAACTATCAGGAAAATGAATTACATCTTTTCAAATTTATGTGTAAGTATGTGGTAGAGCACTACTCGTTCGAACTCACATGCGTTGCTATCTCAATCATGTTTGTTAATGTTAGTGATCAAAAATATAAGTATTGATTTTTATCCTATTTATAGATGTCTAGGACTAGGAATTAGATTGTGTAGTTGAGCCTTAGACTTCATGACGTTCATCATTTGAAGATGAATAACTACTAAAGAAAGCTTGTGGAACTTCATCAACAAAAGGTATGTGGAGACTGAAACTCATATATCACTTGGAAAGTCTATTTCTACTCTATATCCTATATTGAGACATAAGTCGTGTTACGATATAGTTTTCTACTATACTCATTTGAGATTTCGAGCTGAGTTTATCTCGCTTACATATTTCTCGAAATATGTGTTGGCAAGTTTTCGCTTCGACCAAGTTCATCTTATATTCTTGACGAAATTCAGAATATGATCATGTGAAAATTTCCGAGTAACATCTTACATGGTTTGTATGATACAATCATTTGGTGTGGACTCGGAATTTTTTGTTATGATTATTTCAATATCTTGAAAATTGCTTTGATGCTAATAATGTGTGAAAACGGCTATTGTCATCCTATAAGAAAGTTTCAATGATTTAAATAAAGATCTTAGAATCATGTAACCATGTTTGGATATAAACATAGCGTGTTCTCACATTAGTGTGTAAGTCCAAAACCGGGAACCTGAAGTATGCGTACCCATACGCGTACTGGCGATTGTTGGATGTCTGGGCAAGTATGCGTACCCTTACGCATTCTGGCAAAAGTCTCACGTCCGTGAATTTCTGCTGGAATTTGGAAGTATGAATTGGTATGCGCACCCATACGCGTACTGGCGTAACCAAACTTGGTCCGTCTACTTAAGTATGCGTACCTATTTGCATACTTGAGTTGGTTACCTTCTAAAATCGGTTGTACATGAACTTAAACATTTATAAAATAAGGAATGCAATCTTTTGCAAACCGTGGCTATAATGTTCATGAACTGATTCGAGTGAATCAAACCGATTTTGCTTCAATTGTGTTCTTGTATACTTCTATGAGAATATAGCAATTGAAAGGCTCTTATACTACAACATTTTAAGATTTTAACAACCCAGAGTAGCAACAACACTAGTGCCGTTGTAAAATTTCTGTTGTTACTTTTTTGCAACGGCCGATGTCTGTTGTTAAAGTCGCAACAACGAAATTTCGGTTGTGAATAGAAACCTGTAGGTTTTCATGCATGTGAAGTGCGGGCGTGGTAGGCAACACTATGAGCTGTTTTTACGCCCAAGTCAACGGGTGGTCAATCCTTCTAATTTTTATTTCCACCCTTATGAGTAGCGGGTTTATCTTTCTTCTCTATTATCGATCTTATCTTGTTTCTCCGCCACAAAACTTTTCCTCTCTTTCATTCTGGATTTGTAGCTCTGGAGAACATCTGTTCTCAAGTCATTTACGAGATTTGGAAGCATCGATCTCGCAGAGACTCTTTTACAAGTAGAAGAAGCTTTTTCTTTTCATTTAAATCCAACCCATTTAGGCGCTTCCCACTCACAAAGACTCCATTTCTAAGAAGAAGTAGAAGAAGACGATGTTCGGTTCGTCTTTGTTTTTGATTTCAGAGTTATGGAGTAGCATCAGAATAAGAACATGGTTGAAGAAAACATTGGAGAAGAAGAGACTCTTCACAGCCCTTTCCTTGTTGAACAACTTCAGGCAATTTCCTTCACTTCGCTCTCGAAACCCTAGTTTTCTATACTTTTTCCATCCAATTTTTCTTCATTATCCCTAACTATCATTATGTTACTGTGTTTTAGTTTGTTTCTCAATCTTAATCTTCAAATTTGAGGTTTTTCTTGATGTTTTGAACATTGGGTTTGTGCCTCGGTTTCAGGATTTTAGGGGTTTTGATAAAAAAAAAAATCGTGTTAAGATTTTGATATAAGGGTTTTGATTTGATTCTTAATAAAGGGTTTTCTTCAATTTTGGGGATATTTAGGAAAGAGGGCATCTTTCCGATTCTTTAGGTTTTGAGTAATTTGGGTATTTTCTTGAAAAAGTAATATTTTTTCAGGTTACACTAATTGGGGTTTGTTTTGATTATGTTGTTTTTGAAGGTGGCTGGGATAGCTTCAGTTGATGTGAAGAAGCTTAAAGATGTTGATCTATGCACATTTGGGGATGTTGCATACTCTCCTCGGAAAGAATTACTTCTAATCAAAGGAATTAATGATGCTAAAGTTGATAAGATCATCGAAGCAGCGACACAAATGGTTCCATTTCACTAGTGCTAGTCAGCTTCATGCAGAAAGGAAAAAGAGCATTCAGATAATATCAGGATCAAGAAAACTTGGCAATACTTTAGAAGGTAATACTGGTATATGGATTATCATAGAGGAGCACATATTGAGGTGCGCATTATGGATTATTTGATTATATTGATAAATTTCATTGTGTTTCCTTGTGGTTATCGAATTTCTATGCCAATTCACTAGATCAATTATACCCAGTATGCATATTTGTAGCTATATAAATTGATGTACAATATTAATACGAGTATATGTTGTTTTCAGGTGCGCATTGCATGCATTTCCAATACATATGGACCTCGTATGTGCATTGATGATGGACATGTTGTTAGCAATTTCGTTGCTCAGGTTTTTCTCTCGCTTAATCCCTTTTGGATTTATTGCACTAAGAACTTTAAATCAGAAATTTCAAGGAAATCTTTTTACAACATTGTCTCTCTATTATGACCCTATTGGCAGGCACTCCGCAAGCAACTACTAATATTCTATGGTGATGGAAAGTAAACACGAAGCTTCTGGTACGTTGATGATTTGGTAAGTCAATCTTGTAATTGAATTTCTATTTGGGACTTCTAAAGTGCACTTTGATTATTTCTGGAGGCAAGCAACACCAGTTTCTAAAATATTGCTTATAGATAAATCTAACAGTGGTTGCATGTATTGGCACATACACAACCAGTTAGCTTAGAGTACTTATATTTTATACAGCCTTTATGGTTATGGCATGGGTGATTGTTCAAAAACAGTACTGACTATCGTACTTGGCAAACCTGAAAATAGTGATCACGTACTCGTTGTTTAGAACGATTTGTATAATACATGATTAATATAGAGGGGAATAGAAAGTATGTGACCTATATCACCAAACTGGGGTATGTGCGCTCAAATTGTATATATTAGGTATGTTGGATTAGGGTCACATGATGATAACAAGGTTTGATGTTGATCGTCAAGAGTCAGAGGGCAATGGGATAATCATTATGTGGGATTGGATGGAAGTGTATGAGAAGTGTAATAGACAGAGGTTGTATACTAGTGGGACTTGATGCAGATTTCATGAAGATGTGTGATGTAAAGGGCACAGAAGGCATATTTGATTCACTAGTGTACGGAGATCACAATGAATGAACTGAGGCTTCACCGTTATAGATTAAAATCAATATCGTCAAGTTAGAGAATCTGATATGATGCTGACCCTGTCGAGTAAGCCATGAATGTTAAAGTTGTTAATATGTTTAACATTATCAAACATTTTTGTTTAATGCCCGAGAATTGCTAAATCTTTATAGGCTTTTAGCTACGGTAGACTTGAACAAGAAAACAATTGTATGAGTTTTATTATTTGACATTAGTTCTATGACAAAGATATGATTACAAAAATACATTTCACTTAAAGAGTTATCTTTCCTGTGCAGCTTACTACTGAGGAGCCATGGGCATTTTGTTGGATGGATCCTCAAACATATATCCATGTGTTACAATGATGTTACACTTTAATGAGTGGAATAAATCTTCTTACTGTTTGCATTTTATCTACGAAGATCAAAACTCCTGAACAAATTAATAGGATGAGAGAAACTTGTCGAGTAAGTTCCTAATTCTTGAGATTATTTTTATTAGAAAGCTTTCCTAGTTAGTTGTTTAGGAAGTAAGATAAGAAGTTTTACATTAAATTTTTCTCATTCATATTATCAGCTTGGTAGGGAGATCTTGGATGCAGCTGCTCAGTAATTCGACCAGGCATTACCACTGATGAAATTGATAGAGTGGTTCATGAGGCAACAATTGCTGGAGGTTATTTGATGAACCTTGGAACTAACAGCTAAACGTACGGGGTCTTCTTTTTCAGTCTTAGGACATCAACTTATCTTACATCACGGAGTCATGAAGGATCATTTGTGCTCCTTTCTCTCTCTATAAAAGTGATGTAGATAATATATGATATCTTATGTTGAATGATGTTATACTTGTGCATACTCAGAAAAAGAAATTCGCTTACATTCAGAATATTATACGCCATTGATTAATTTTTCTTAAACTCATGACTGCTTATACAAGTTATATTAGAAGACGGGAACATGCTCTATAGTAACTTGATAAGTTGTTTCTAGTTTTTTTGTTGGTTCCTATCACATTTCAGGAGGATATCTATCTCCCTTAAATTATCGTTGTCTTTCTAAGAAGCTTCTTCTTTTGATGTTTTTTTTTCCAGTTAGAAGGTCTTGTGCTGGGAGAAAGAACAAAGTGATGGGTGGGTATATTGTTTATAAATTGTTTAACTTTTCAATAACATAGATTCTAAGCTCATTTGATTGTGTAAAATGGATTCTCAGTTTGTCTGATTTCAGTAATGGTTTGTATGTCATGTTTGATAGATTGTCATGTTATTTGTATGGATTGTATTTGATTCTCAGTTCATCTGATTGTGTAATTTTCAAACTGTTAATGGATTCTAAGTTTGTATGTCAAGTTTGATATATTTTCATGTTGTTTGTATGGTTTGTATTGGATTCTGGAATTCATAGATTAGAACCAAGTCGTGGATTAGTAATCAAGCCGTGGCTTAGTAATCAAGCCGTGTCTTGGTTCTAAGCCTCTCTTTTTTCTGTTGCTAAAAACTTTCGCAACGGCACATGTATGTTGCCAACAAAATGTTGAGCAACGACAGCCGTTGCGAATGGCCGTTGCTGACTAACATTCGCAACCAAGCTTATGTCGTTGGTAAACTTTGCGACAGGATGTCTCGCAACGTCAAAAGCCTGTTGCGACCCCGTTTAGCAACATTTATGGTAGGTTGCTAATGTCTAAAAATGGTGTAATTAACTAGTTTCATTTGAGTCATTTGAACTAGTTATGGTTAAAATGAATAAGGTTGATATGAGAGTAATCATATGGATAACTTCAGTTAACTATTGTTGAGCCAACATGGGGTACACGTTTGGGTACAGTTACATAAACCTAAATGAGGGTACATTTTATTTGTGTGTAACAAGCTAAGTTCGATCCAACGGTTGAAAGATATTAACTTGGTTGAATCAGGCTTTTCATCTAACGGTGAATATAGAATACTTTTGTTACCAAGGTTACTTGGATTTCAAACCCTGATTTGAAAAGGAGAACTCTAGCAACTGGGAAACCTAACCCCCACACCTCATGTGTGTTACTAGTTGCATCAACTAGAGTCGATTCTCCTTTAACCTTAGGTTTCTATCGAGACTCTGTAGGTTAACGACTTCAAAGAATTCATTGGGATTGTGAAGCCAAACCCAACTATTTTCTTTGTAGTTGCGTGTTCTGATCTTGCCTGATTTTATCGTTTGAGTACTATCTTCTCTAAGATTTGCTCGAGATTTAATCTCTGGCAAGATAAAAAGTAATCACAAACACCTTTGTCTCATCGTTTGTGATTCCACAATATCTTGTTTCGCCATCATACGATTTAGACTATTATGAGGTGATTGATAATACTAGGTTGTTCTTCGGGAATATAAGTCCGGTTTATCAATTGGTTCCTGTTCACCTTGATTTATCAAAATACGGAAAAAAAACTCTTGGATATTTCTGTGGGAGACAGATTTATCATTCTATAGACTTTTTTATGTGAGACAGATTTGTTTATCAAGTCTTCGACTTTGGGTCTTAGCAACTCTTGGTTGTGGGTGAGATCAGCTAAGGGAATCAAATGTGTAGTATCCTGCTGGGATCAGAGACGCAAGGAATGCAATTGTACCTTGAATCATTGTGAGATTGATTAGGGTTCAACTACAATCCAGTATGAAGTTCATTGGTAGTAAGCTAGTGTCTGTAGCGGCTTAATACAGTGTGGTGTTCAAAGCTGGACTAGGTCCCGGGGTTTTTCTGCATTTGCGGTTTCCTCGTAAACAAAATTATGGTGTCTGTGTTATTTATTTTCTGCATTATATTTTGTTATATAATTGAAATATCACAGGTTGTGCGTTAGGATCAATCAATTAGATAATCCAACCTTTGGTTGTTGATTTAAATTGATTGACACTTGAACATTGGTCTTTGGTACCGTTCAAGTTGTTTAACATAGTAATCAGGCTCGTGGATTTATATCTGTTTGATTTGCTGATTACATTGTGAAACAGAGATATAAACTATTTGATATACTTTTCTCTAGATTAAGTCTAATTGTCTAGTTGATTCTCTAGAAAGTATATTAGAGTAAGTCCTCTCAGATTGCCAAACGAATTGTTGGGTGTGGTTGTTAGACCCCCTCATTTTCAGTATGAATATGAATGAAATTCATAATTACAATATTTTTATCTTCAAATACTTTTTTGTTTAAAAACTTTATCATTGTTATAAAAAGACATGCACTTTGACTCTGAGATCAAAGAGTCATTCAATGGTCAAGATCTAACAGCCCCCCCCCGATCCGGCGATCCTTAGCATTCGGATCGTGTTTTGACTTCACAGACAGGAATGTTTGGTTATGTTAAGGGTGGGTTCTGGGTCAACATTAGGGACGTCCAGATATTTCGAGATGTTCCTCACCGTAAAATTGTCTTTTCGCTTCTGTTTCTGTATGTTTATTTTCTTTTTCCGATCTCCTTTATCTTATCTAAGTCGATATCAAATTCTTAACAACACCGGACGAAGAAACACAGAAAAAAATCATCATTGATTTTACAGTGATAACATCTTCTAATAGATAACCATCGATAAAAGTGAAGACGAATGTATCAATCGTCCAGGAGAATGAAACCCTAGATTCTCCGTTACAAGATGTCTAAAGCTTCCTTCCATGCTCCTCTCACAAGGCAAGTAACTAACCATAATACCAATTTCCCCTTCTCTCATTGTTCCTTTTGTCACGGATTTGGTTCTGATAGATTTCAGTTGGATGCAATTTGTGTTTTAACGTGTTGTATAAAAGTATTTTTCTTTAATTTTTTTTTTTTTTATCTATGAACTCCGATAAAGTTTCCCTCATAAACCCTGGCTGAAAGATATCACAAACTAAATCTATCTATGTTTTGTATTTGCTATATTCATCGACGATTTCTGAAGATCTCCATAGCATAACTTTCAAAAAAATCTAACAACTTTCATAGAAGAATCAACAAACTCGAAGTTAAATCCTTTATTCACTGAAATCAGATTCGTTTTTCTTGCTTACCGATAGATAAAGGTGAAAAGTCGGGGGTCTAATAACCATACCCAATATTTCGATTAGCAATTTGTATGGAAAAACTCCAATATACTTTCTAGAGAATCAACTAGATAGACAGACTCAATCTAGATAAAAATATATCAAAGTGTTTATATCTCTATCTCTCGATTTAAATCTTACTCAAGCAAACTGCGAGTCTCAATTTAAATACAAGAGATATAAACTTGGATGGTACCAAAGACCAATATCCAAGTGTCAATCAATTTAAATCAACAACCAAAAGGTCGGATATTCTAATTGATTAAACAATGCACAACTTGTATTATTTTAATTATATAAAAATATAATGCGGAAAATAAATAACACAGACACCAGAATTTTGTTAACGAGGAAACCGCAAATGCAGAAAAACCCCGGGACCTAGTCCAGATTAAACATACACTGTATTAAGCCGCTACAGACACTAGCCTACTCCAAACTAACTTTGGTCTGGACTGTAGTTGAACCCCAATCAATCTCACACTGATCCAAGGTACAGTTATGCTCTTACGCCTCTGATCCCAGCAGGATACTACGTACTTGATTGCCTTAGATGATCTCACCCACAACTAAGAGTTGCTACGACCCAAAGTCAACGACTTTAATAAAAAAATCGGTATCACACAGAATGGATCATGTGACAACAGTCCCAGTATGAATTAAATACACGAAAATTCATTCAGGTTGGAGCATGTGGCAATCCCATATACCCTATGAATTTACAGCATTATTAATTAATGCAAGACCAGCCTTGTATTTCCAGTACTCATTATCGGTGCGGCATGACAACTGAGTGTTGTTCTCAACAGAGCAACACGAACCTCCAAGAATTAATAATGAAGCATGTACGAAATACCCGTACAGGCTGCAAATCTCGGTGTGTTATACTAGCTCGATTGAGCATACAACTCTCGGTGTGTTATAATAACCCGATTGAGCATATTCGAATCTGGACTTTCCATATCAGTCTCAGAAACGATCACGACCATCCAACTTCACTAGCATGATTGGATAACTTAGATCGAATCCATGACCCCAAGAAGGTATTGGAATATTCACTACCGACCCAATGCGGGCCCCGCATGGTCGGCCTCCCCTAAAGGATGGTATAACTTTCCAAACCGTCCAGGCCAAAGCAGTATGGACAAAAAAAACTAAATTAGGGTTTGCGGCACAACAGTCTCAACCATCCATCTTCGCAGGCATAGATGGAGGGTGTAGATATAGATTCATAGGGCCCGGAACATGTCAACAAAATCACCGTGGGCCCAACTACATACCTGACTGATTGGTCAGGACCAACTATAGTTGGTCATCCTGATTCGTGCGCCCCAAACTGGGTGTGACACACATCCAGCAAAACCCTGACTAGGGTTTGTGTTGCGATCACGAGCGTCCATATTTTCCTGCTCGGATGAAGGGTCCAGGAATAGACTAAGCAGGTCAGGTAAGTATCAACACGATCACTGCAGACCCACCTATCTCCACACCCAATCGGCCAAGACCGAACTTAGCTATACACCTCGATTTGTGTGCCCAAAACATAAGTGGTCGCACCTCCTAATTGTAAACTGATCTCGACCACTCAACTTCGCCGGACAAATTGAGTGGCTTAGATCACGTTTCTATGAGGCAATGAAGTACATGCGTGAACACCAGCCTACCACCCACACGCCAAACCAATCGGTCGGGACCGATCAAGCCTGGTTGTCTTGAAATGCGCGCCCTAAGTTGGCATGATGCGCGGCTTTTGCGGCGCCAAAATTTCTGTCGCAAATTGATCTGGGACACTCAACTTCGTCGGACAAATTGAGTGGCCCAGATCACACTTTCATGGGACAGTGAGGTATGGGCATGTATACCGGCATGTTGTATACACGCATACCCGATCGTCCATGCCAAAATGGTGTCTCAAGCTTGGATTCGACCAAGATGAAAAGTGGTGCTTGCACACCTTTTCTAAAAAACCTAATTCCACCAACGGTCGCAGATGAGTGTCTCTAAGATCATCTCGTTCGTCCAACTTCACCGGCTTGGTTATACAACCCTAGTCAGGAGTTAATTGGTCATTGAGGTGTTATGGTGATCACCACCCGTCACTCTACCACATCATATGGTCGGCCAAGGGAGGATTTGCTTTCTCAACCTCCAAACCATCACATGAGGTAGGCTGGACATGAAGCTATTTTGAGACGCTCAAATAGTGATGCCTCATACATGCTGAGTATACTCGATGCAGTACCTGCATATAATGCACACGATACTTCACATGTATCGAATTTCTGAATAACTTAGTATAGCATTAAATGCTACTTTCTTTGGGTCCCACGATCCACACGCTCAAGACATCAATCATGTCCCAAACTGGGGGATACATAATGGGGTATTGGTCTGGCGATTTACAGCGTGCATCGCATAACGCGCCATTACAAGAACATGTCAAGAAGTCATGGACGGTTAGTGATGATGGAATAAGTGGGCAAGACTGGTCATGTGACACTAACACATCACTCCACTACTCTATCACTCCACTTTCTCCACTTCCCACGAGATACGAGGGTTAGGCTTAAAGACTTGAATAAATAGGTTCTCCTCCCTATTTTCCAAACAAGAAAACAAGACAGGACAACATAAACAAGTGTTGATAAAATCGTATTCAAACACCAGAACTGATAGCTTACATCATGCATGCAAGTTCAATTTTTTGATACAAGTCATACATAGACAACACCTTCACAATCTCAACACCTTCTTCGCTTCCCTCCCTAAGATCAACCCCATCTCCTTCACTTTGTGACTGAAGCAAGTCTGGAACGGCCATTTCTTGGTTTAGGCCAGAGTTGTACAGATTGATTTCTCGAATAACAAGCACTCACCTCACAGTGCATTTGTTTAGGGTTTAGATTCATTCCTAATCCACACACCCCAAATTACCAAATTCGGAAAGAATAGTTTTCACCCATAAACACAAATTTCTAGAGTTCTCTCTTATATAGTCTTTCAAATCAGGGTTTGCAATCAATGTTAGCTTAGTAACAAAGCATTCAATATTCACCGTTATATGAAAACCTGATTAGATTCAAGCTAATATTTATCAACCGTTAGATCGTAAACACAGCTTGTTATACACACATGTAATGCACATTTCTAGGTTTATGTAACTGTACCCAAACTTGTACATTAGTTGGTTCAAAAATAGTTAACCAAATGGTTAGCCATATGATAACTTTAATATCAACCATATTCTTCTTCACCATAACTAGTTCAAATGACTCAAATGAACTAGTTAGAGAGTTGTTCAATTGCAAGGAAATCTCTTGTACTACACAAGACATAATTGAACCAAAAACGATTTGATTCACTCGAACCGGTTCATGAACTATATATCCATGGTTTGAAATTGCATTCCTTAGTTTATAAAAATAATCACAAATATCGTTTTTGAAAAGGCGAGGGTACCCCAAATATACCTCAAGCTATTACTTTTCCTTCCTATAAGTCCTTTCCCCGAAAGTGATTTTCTATGGACTGAGTCGAGACAATACAACAAATCGGTTCACACTTTGTGTGATCGTCTATGGATACGAGATCGATACAATACAACAACAAAGTGTGTTTACTTGATACAAAGTTTCTGACTTAACCAAACTCAATAGGATTCACGTATCAAGTAAATAGGAATTAACGTTTGTGCAATTTACTTTAATTATAATAAAAAAATTATAATGCGGAAATATAAAGTAAATGACATAGAAATATTTTGTTAACGAGGAAACCGCAAATACAGAAAAACCCCTGGACCTAGTCCAGAATTGAATACTCTCAAGATTAAGCCATTATACAAAATAAACCAACTTCGTATAGTTGAGACCAAGCAACTAAACCTATAGTTCACCTAGTTTCGTCTGTATTCCCACGCCTCCTACCTGTAAAAAAGTCACGTACTTGGACTAATTCCTTTGGTTCGTATTCCAAACAGTAAAGGAACAACAAATATGTTTGGTATCAACTCTCTTCAACCAAGCGATATGAGTTGCGCAAAGGTTCCCTTGTTTATCTTAACATAAACTCCTTTGCCAAGTTCCAATATATATCTTATGTTCAATCACCCAAAGGTAATCATTAAGATTAATCCAACAACACTCTTCAACCAAGTGATATGTGTTGATACCGATCTTCCTCAATTAATAAATCCAATCTACCACAAGGATAAACCGATTATTAATTGGATCCTCTTTTTCCCAAACAAGTATTATGCACACCAAAGATTGTAAAAACCAAGTCAGAAATCTTCAATATCTTCTTTGTCTTCAAATTTTTTTAAATCTTCAATAAACACCTGCACACAACTACTTGAATCTCTTGTGATCAATCACACACCGAACGAAGTCTCTTAACAATGGATTATCACAAGATCATCTTTAGATCTAACAATAGTCTAAAGATCCCTGTCGAAGCCTTGAACTAGTTTGAGTGAATCTTATATCAGAAGAGAAGATTCTCAAGCATAAACAAACTAGGTGCAATCAAAGTTCAACCACCGTTAGTCAATCAAATCAATATGAAAACTAAAGATAAACCGCAATATCTAGTTTCCCACCAACGGGTCGCGCTAGAGCTTCTCAATCCCAAAGAAGACTTTAAATTGAGCAGCCGTAAGAGATTTTACCGAATTAGATTACAGTCCTCTCTGATAGGCGGCTTTACCAGTGACAAAGACAAAAAAGTAAGTCTAATGTTACCCAGTATTAGTTTGCTAGAAATGAAAACTCAAAGTACTTATAAACAAGGAAGTTTGGACACCAAGGAATTTCCAAAACCGAAAATATACCCAAGATATTTTTCCATATTAATCCAAATTCAGTTTTCATAATTCCTGTGAATGCACTGTCCAAAAATAATGATCGAAATCTCCTTGGAAAATATTTAATTAGCAAATGCACATTACTAATTCTTATATTCCATATATAATTGAAAATCCTTAATTAAAAAGATTCTAAACTTATTTAAATTCGATCTTGGGATTTACTTCCTTCTTATCCGTTAAGGAATATCTTTGAACAATATAAAATAAGCATTAATGCACCGTGTTCAAAGTGTGATGACATCTTACTCTTGCAAGTCTTTTCCATGCTTGCTCACTTGAAACAGATTTATCACACTTCCAAACAAGTTTAGAATTGGTTCATCTGACTTTCAAGAACTATGTGATTTATCAAGTTCCACTCAATCACAACTCATGGGTTTACGGTTCTACCAAAATAAGTTTCGGTTATACCTCCATGTGAGTACTGTGCATAGTTACACTAGCTTACCAAAGATACGGATGACTAGGTACTAGGATCGGTTCCCAACATATATTTGGTATCTAACTTGTATGCAATGCACATGTCCATAGGATCGGTTTCCCCATCCCAAAAACGTGTTGCACATGTTCATAGGATCGGTTCCCATTTCTTCCATTAACCTTGTTGCACCTCATACAAGGATCGGTTCCCCTTGTGATATGCTGCACCTCTTACTAGGATTGGTTCCCCTCTTCCCAGTAATAAGTCCAGATACTCACAACCCGATCATACCCCAAGTTATTACTTAAGATCGGTTTCACTAATGAAAGTCATACCAATACATAAATCAGGCCTCATGTGAATAGTTTTACCAAGAACATAAACAAGTCATGAGTGGTTATATTAATCACACATATTGGTCGTTCATAAGATATGCAACGAAGAACAGCCCCAATAACGCCTGGCAATTTCCTTTTCGGTTCACAACACATATCATGAACTTACTTCCTTAGAATACATGTAAACATTGTTCCCTAGGATAAAATCCTCACCTCGTACCCATACATAATCACAATAGCATTCATATGATTATGTCGATTTATTATATACAAAGTTTAATGGTTAAGCAAGAAACTTCATATTGTATTCCTTAATACTATGTCTATCTAGAGTGTTCATACTTCGCAGTTTTATGTTTTCAATATGCAAGACTTGAAATATATGTTAGGGAATGAAACAGTTTAAGTCAAATATCACTAACCTCAAGTGGAAGGATGATGTTGTCGTTGTAGCTCCGCACTTCTTCACTTCTTCAAGTTTTCGCAATACTTGTAATGTCTCACCCTAATACTTTCAAGCTAACCTATACGAAGTTGACTCTAGTACATTTAAATCAAGCGACTCTTAAATGAGTTTTGCTTCACTAAAATATGACAACCAAACTTGACATACCAATGCTTGGTGGGTTCAACCGAGCAATGCTCTAATAGTTTTTAGATATAACCTACCCAAGTTCGCGGGATGGGTTCGCGGACTTAAGTTCCCGGATGGTGTTCACAAACTTTAGCAGAAATTCTCGGGACGAGAACTTCCGCCAGTTCGTGGACTGAAGCTCACACACTTCTCCGGTTTCTCTTGATCAACAAAGTTTGCAAACTTTGGTTCAAGGAATAAGGACTTATACATATATGTGTTTCCACAACAATGCTTATATCCTCTAATGGTTATATTGTCTAAACTCTAATTTCAATCATTGAAACATTCTCAGAGGACGTTACATAGTTGTTATTCACAAACCATTTTTCGTCAGAGCAATTTTCAAAGTGATTGAAACTTAACATGACTTTCGTCACTAGGTAAAGATGAACTTGGCTAAAGCTAAATCTTTACCAACACATATTTCGAGAAATAGATAGGCGAGGTAAACTCGGCTCCAAATACCAAATGTGTATAATCTTAGTCTATATAGCAAAACGACGTTTGTCTCAATATAGGAGATAAATATACTTTTGAGTGATAAATAAGTTCAAGTCTCCACATACCTTTTTGTAGGATCAGAATATCGCAAGAAGGACATATTTGCGAAGTTTGATCAACAACACATTGCGAGCGTCGTAGAATGATTTGAAGAATGACGTAGCAGATGGCGATGGCAAAAACATGAGAAAAGTGTGATTACTCTGCGATGTTTAGAGTGTTTACGAAGATTAACATTAAAGCTCTTGCGAGAATATCACAAGTCATATCCTAAAATAAAGGACAGATTAGTTGTCATCCACTATGTAATTTCCTATATAAATAGCCGAATAGGCATAAGAGAGGAGATATCTTTTTCGAGTGTTGAGCAAGTATTTAGGATAGAGAAAGTCTAGAGCGGTTTTTACTTCCTTATCTTTATTTCTTTTCTATCTTGTAAAATTTATGAGATTAATCAATAAAAATTATGTTTGTTGAACTAAAAATGATTTGATTTTATGAATTCTTATGAGGGGTGTAGTGTGGGAATTCTTGGTACTACATATTGGCGCTAGAAACAAGGATTTTCCTTGTTTTTAGCGTGAATATTAGAATTGTGATTTGAAAGAATTTGGAGAAATTGGTGAAAAGTTTCATATAATTCATTAAAATTAAAGAGATGGCTAGAAGAAGAAATGCTTCAAGACAACCAACAACTGTGAGAAGGAGTAAGAGACTTGCTGGAGAAAGAAGAAACGAAACTGGAGAACCATCAAGAATGAATACAAGAAATGATGGATAAAATCAAATTCAACAACCAATTCAGCATACGCCAGCGCAAAATAGAACTATGGATTATGATAGAGTGAGTGTACACACATGGCAGTCAGATTCAGCATGTGAAGCGGAAGAGGGGCAACAATTAAGAAACGATAGGGTAATGGAGGAAGATCAAGAAGCAGTTGGAGGAATAATTCATGGAAATGGAGAAGTTGAAGCATTAGAGAAATTGAGACAAAGAATACACAAAGAAAGGAGAGTAGAAGCAGAAGAACGTGCTAATTTGACAAGATAGAATCATGAGTTGAGAATGGAGAATATGAGACTACAAAATAGAATGTCAAGAAGCACTACAAGATCAATCAGAAGGGAATAAATACGAAACTCACTTGTAGAAAATGTTGATGGAAATATTCGGCAGGAGGTGCAAAATCCAGATGAAGAACGTCGCAAAAATAGAGAAATGATTGAAGATCGATACATTCCACATGGAGAAATTCCTCAAAATAGGCAGCGTCAAGAAAGAAACAATCAAGGTGATGAAGGAAATCAAGAAGAAGGAAGAAGAATATTACATGGGAGAGAAAATCGTAGAAATGAACAAATAATTGAAGAAGAAATCGAGAGACATTATGCTGAACAAGCACGTTTAGATTGAGAAAGAGAAAGATTGAGAGAAGAAATGGAGGAAAGAGAGATCCAAGAAGCAATACGTCAGAACAATTATGACAATTGAGAAATAAGACGCGAACAAAACCGCAACAATGGTAATATCAATGAAGAATATGATAGAATACAAAGGAGAATCGAAAGACAACAAAGAGAGTTGATAAGGAGTGAACAAAATCGCAGAAGAGAAAATGAGAGATATAATGGTGTGCGAATTCATGAAGGAAATCGCAGAGAGAGACAAGAATAAAATGATGGAGAAGAAAATCAAAATCTCGCAACACAAAACAGGAAAGAACGCCGGAGAAGAGAAGCAGAGTTAAAGAGACCAATGGGATCATCATCCGGGGTAAATGAACAAATCTTAAGAGAACTGGCAGAAATGAGAGGAATGCTGAATAATAAGAGGGAATGAGGCAGAAGGGAATTATATGAGGCCATTGAAGAAGCTGCGAAAACTCCATTCACACAAGAAGTACAATTAGGAGGAATACCCCAAAAATGCAATCTGCCTGCGTTAACTAACATTTTTGACGGAACGACATGTGCAATTCAACACATCAAGGCATATGTGAGGTGTCTGCTACAGTGGGAAAATCATGATGCCGTGATGTGCAAGTATTTCACATCTAGTTTAACAGGGGAGGCACTGAAATGGTTCGAGAGTTTTCCCAAGAACACAATAACATCTTTCAACCACTTGCAAACTACGTTCTTAGGGGAATATATAAGTAACAATTCTTCGCGACAAGGGATTGAAGATGTATTTGGATTAAAACTGAGAACTGGAGAAAGCTTGAAACATCTAACCATAAGATGGAAAACAATGTGTAGCGAGATGGCAGGTCGAGTGGATGAGAGATATCTCATTTTATCATTCTTCAATGCAATGTTTGCAACCAATTTGCTATACATTCAAATCTTTAGGGTCAAGAATACAATCACAATGACTGAGCTGCGAGAATTGCAGGAGGAGTATATTGTCCTTGAAGAAAAACAGAATGAAATGAAATCATATCATGTTGCGAATACAAGTTTGGCAGCAGCGAATGCGAGTTATCTACCAAAATTAATCAACACAGTAGCGAGCACTTCGCAGAATCAACAAGAGAAGAGTATAAAGAATGGTCAACAGAAAATAGTAGCTATGGGAAGTCGTGACCAAGAAGAATTTGAGAGGGAAAGAAACTTCTATAATAGAGGTGAAAATAACAAAATCCAAATACTTGATCAGCCGCATAAAAACTATGGAGGACAAAGACAAAATTATTATAAAGGATCAGGAAGTCAAAAAATGATATGGGAAGAGATCAAGATGCCACCTTTGAATACTAGTGTGGAAAAAATTTGGGAAGCAATAATTTTGATGGAGAACATACCAACACCCTGGAACATGGGAAAAGAACCGCTTCCAAGTCACATAAGTCAAGAATTTTGCTCTTATCATCACTTTCATGGACATTCCACAAATGACTGTAGGAACATAAAGAGAATCATTCTCAGAATGATAGACCAGGGAAAACTAAATCATTTCCTAATAGGGCACCCTCAATCTCAACCCTTACCACCACCGCCAGAAATTCGCAGGGTAAACGCAACCAAAGGAGGAGAAACATTTGTCATAGAAGTGGGAGCGAAGGCGAAAAATCTATTTTGTAACTCTATTATACATTCATACAAGACAATCGAAGATTTCCATGACAATGTTCTAAGCAGAGTTTTCGCAAGAGAAACTGATGGGAGAGAAATAATGAATATTGCGAAAGCTTTGCCATTGAAGAGTGGAAAAAGCAGACAATTTCTTTCAATGCACAAGAAGTACCTGAGCCTGGAGAAATGCATGACAATCCATTAGTAGTGTGTCTGGAAATAAACCCAAAACAAAAAGAAGATGAATATGAAGAATAGGATGATGAAGCTGAAGATACATGGGCAATTAATAGAGTCTTAATTGACACGGGAAGTTCTGTGGATATCTTATTCTATGATACTTATAAGACTATGAGAGGCAGAGATGAGGATCTAATACCTTCAACTTACAAAATTTATGGTTTTAATGGTACTTCCAATAAGCCTAAGGGGGAGATCACAATGCGAATTCCATTAAAGGGGATATCTTCCAAGATTTTATTCTGCATTGTCGATGTAGAGTCACCCTACAACGCCTTAATTGGTCGACCTTGGCTACATGGGATTTTAGGTGTGGCATCGACTTTCCACCAGTGCATTAAGTTTCCATATCCTAGTGGCATTGGAGTAATAAAGGGAGATTGGGTTGAAGGTAAGAAGTGCTATGAAATCGATGTAGAATCCTGCGAAGAAAGAGCTGCCAAGAAGGAGAATTGGAGGTATAACATCAAACAAAAACAAAAAAGTGAGAGGTTGATGGTTGATACAATAGAACATGGAGAATAAATAATGTTGCGAAGAGGACAAACAACAAGTGGAGAAAATGTTGCAGAAGGAAAGACTGTAGCGAAAGGTAACAAAAGAACAGAGGCAGAAAACAGCAAAGGTAAAAAATTTAAACTATGAAATGAAAGAAATGTTGAGAAAAGAAAAGGAGATGTATGATTGATTTGTTGCGTTAATTTCAAAAATATATTTTACTTAATGATAAAAATGAGATTGAAAAATTACAACAGAGCTGAAATGCAAAAGAATAAGTTTTAGAATGGGACGAACATTTATGACGTACACCCTAGTTCGCGAATAAAATTTCGTAAGAGGAAAATGTAAGGCCTAAAGTACATCATAGAAGGGGGTATCTGTTGCATGGCTCAGCGATAAGGTTACCCCGCTGATGGAACCTGAGTCATGGAGATTTTGGGTCAATGAAAGCTCATCCAGGAGAGACACCTTGGATTCTCAACTTGAGCATATGAATTGAGTTGGGCGACTAAGGTAATAAGAGCTCTCCTAAGGGGTGCAGAGTATGACTAAGGATCCGAGGTACACGGTTGAGCCAAGAGTGCAAGGGGAGTATGAAACTACCCTGGCCATTTTTGGGAAGTCTTGGCTATGATGCACTCAGCCCTAAGAAAACCCCACTTAGGGTGCAGTCTCGTAACCATAAGCCATATAGGCAAAAGGGATAAGAGGCTGCGAATACAATTGGTTGTTGTTAAGACTGGATGGGAGGAGCTAGTCTTGTATGGAAGAAGTACGTCTCCTTAAAAGGGAAACTAGGGGGAAGATAAGGGCGACACCCTCCATTAGGGAACTGATAAGTGTCTTAAGACGCATGTCATGAGGCTTTTTACTCACGGGAGTATTAATACTTGTCATATTTTTGCAACAGTCCTGAAGAGTCAATAATACAAAAGAGAAGATAAGACGAGATCAATGGGTCATTACATGCAAGTGTAAAGACGTCCTGCGATTTCGTCGCAAGACGGAAATGTCATGGGGCTTTAATTTCGCAAGAAAATTTAGGCCTGTCATATTGTCGCAGCAAAAATATAAGGCAAGATCAATGGGCTTCTACATGAAAGTGTAGAGACGTCCTGCGATTTTTTCGCAGTGAAAAAAGATGGCAAAATAAGACCTTTACTTAGGAAGGCAAAATAATACCACATCAGAATATAAGAACGAATGCAATCTTACAATTTATGATTGCGAGATTATGAAGAGATGATTGCGATTTTCTAACAATTTATGATTGCGAGATTATGCAGAGATGATTGCGATTTTCTACCAATTTATGATTGCAAGATTATGCAGAGATAATTGTGATTTTATCGTAGATTATTTTACTAAACAAAGGTAACATGCTCAATCACTCATCTGAATACAAATAACAGAGGCAAATATGGGAATGCATAGAATAAACTAAATGTTATTTGTTTTCACGTGATAGATCTACGCATAAAAAATTAATTGTATTTTGGATTGTCATATTGCAAGAGAGAAAAAATTTCCAACACGTGCAGGAAGGAACAAAAGAAATAGAGCTTGTATTAAAGATTGGAGAAATTCACAGTGATAGATTACAAGTATACAAGAATAGAAGATCAAAAGCAAATATACAAATTTTACAAAAAGTTGAATAAGGAAGCACAAAAAAGCAAAAACTACTTCTTGCTTGATTCTCTATTATCATCATCAAATTCTTCACCAGAATTTTCTTCTTCATCTAACTCTTCTTCTTCATTAGCTTCACTATCAGAGATGACCAGAGAAGGAGTATTTTTTGGGATTTTATCTAAGAGGAAAGGGTATTTGGAGTGAGGAATTTTATTGTCATCATAGATCTCCTTGACGGCGTCATTACGGAAATAAATTGCGTCATTCCCAAAATTTGCAATAGTAATATTCATTTGAGCCTTCAACCTTGAAAATTTATCATTGCGAGAAGATAAATCTTTTGCGAGCTTTGCTTTCTCATTCTCAAGTTCTTCAATTCTCTTGTGATACCTATCTCCAGCTTCTGCGAAAATATAACAATAAATCAGCAACTTGATGGTAGTTTACGAGGAACAAACAATTAAATAAAGGAAGAAAGGTTAACAACCTTCTCTCTTAGAAATAATATCCCTAATCAAGGCCTCTTGTTCAACATGAAGACTAACGTCTACACCTAGATTATTCCTGGCGTTATCTAGAATTCTCGCAGCCCAAGAAAATTCATCATCGTCATTTATGAGAAGGCGGGAGCGAGTTTGATTCTCTCTTTCGCAGAGCACATCATTTCTACGTTTGAGATCATCTCTTTCAACTTGGAAATTTAGAAGAGTTTCTTGGAATTTCGCTAAAGTTTGAGCACCTTGGAGAGAAATACGATCTTTCTCATCTATGAGATCACTATTCTTTGCCCTTAAAGTGTTAATTTATTCCTTGGAATTAAGATAGAAACACTTATATTTATTAGATGAACTCAAACTAGATCTATGGTCAATTGCTAAGAGTTGAAGTTTGGATCTAAGTTCATTTATGGGAAGAGATTCAATTTTATCATTTGAATAACTATTTAGAGAAGTGTTTAGATGTTCAAGAAGGGTATCATCATCCATTTGATGAGGGAATGAATGAAGAAGAATTGCTTCATCAGAAAGGCTATAAATGTCTACGAAAATGATAAATAAATCAAATAAGGAAAAGAAATGAGAAAATAAGATGAAGAAAAAGAAGAAAAAAGGTTCTATACCATAGAGTTTCTTATTGGCATTTTGAAGACTAATGATTTTGTTCTTTTGGGTAGCAGTCTCAGATTCCAATTGCTTGCTTTTCTTGCGAAGACCAGCAGCTTCAGTTTCCAACACTTTATTCTTCTCGCAAAGACTAGCGGCTTCAGTCTCCAATTCTTCATTTTTCTTGCGAAGCCCAAGATTTTTCTTTTCAAAAGCCGCACGTATTTTCTCCAAATCTGCGGTAACAGCATAAGAAGCTTTCCCAGCCTGCAAAGTAATGCAGCGAATTTTCAGAATAAATTATGAACTTGAGGCAAAAATATAAAGAAGAAAGATAAAAATATGAAAGTTTACCAAGCTATTAAGTGAATGTAAGAAACTGGGAGATATAGATCTTGAGACCCCGCGAAGAGATTCATTATTTTCTAAAAGGGGACCATCGCAGATGGCAGCAATGGGTTGGCAGGCATTAGTGAGAGGAGTATCACCAATTCCCTGCATAGTACTAGAAAAAATACCAGACAATTGTGCCATAGAAGATTCAGGAGGAAAATTTCCTTCTGCGACAGAATCGTTAACATCATCATCAGTGGAACTTTCATCATGATGAGAATTTGAGGAAGAAGGAGATTGGATTCTTCGCTATTTTGAAGGATGCGCAGCAGGTTTCCTCTTGCGAGAGGAACCTTTACTTTTACTCCTGGTTTTCACAACCTTGACAGGTTCTTCCACTTCAGCGATAACCTATACACACAGATAAAGATAAGAAATAGAGGAAACAATATATTGCAAAAAATCATAAAAGAATATTTCTTACTTTATCTGTGAGTGATCGAAGAGCTAATAAAGTGCTGACTTTCCCAGTCTTGCTATATCTTGCTTTCAATCTTTCAATCTGCAAATTTCGCAGAATAATGAAAACATTGGAAGAGTCAACAAAATTATATATGAAAAGTGAAAAGGATAAACAACTCAAGCAAAGTGTGTAAATATACCTCTGCTTCTATCTCAGGCCATGTAAATATCCACGGTTGGTATGCTGCGAGATTCGCAGGTAAAACATGAGAATCAGAGATGTATGGACCCTCTAGTATTAGGGGAAAGATACACCATTTATCATCACTACAATGATGTTGGGTTGTATTGGTGCCAGGATGCCAATCAATATCTTGCATAAGTATCTTATCATTATCAACATCATATTTCTTTCTCAAACGAACGCCCCAGCAAGTGCTATCTCTTTTCATGGGAATTATCTCATAATTCGCAAAGAAATTTTCTATGGTATATTTCGCAGGGATAATCGCAATGTCAACAAACTTAGGATTCTTAAGTTTATCAGGGTAACAAGATCCCTTACCAGCACCAAGACTCGCAAACTCAAGCATTAGGCGAATGCAATCTACACTCAATTGATATATTGCTCACGAGAACTTCGCATGAGAAAGTATTTCATAGAATAAGGGAAGTTCAGGATCATAAAGAGGAACGGTAAGGCCAGCGAGAAGCTAACCTAGCGAGACTATGATCTTCTCATGATTGCAGGGATGATCAGAAAATAGATTAGCAAAAATCTCAGATTTAGAGTTTTAACCAGGAATGGGAGATATAGTAAACCCTTTGGTTTGAAGTTTCTTTCACATCTCTTCATAGGCAATCTCATTTTTATGACCGGCTGGAGGCATTTTTAGTATGGGAATGAAGAAAGGTATTAAGAATCAAAAGAAAAAGAATCACCAAAAATTTACAGTAGCAGAAGCGGAATTTGCGGAAGAACAGTAAAGTTGCAGAGAAGATGAGAAGAAAGTAAAAATAAGAGAAGGGAAGAATAAGGGGGATATATATATAGAGTAGAAATTCTCGAGAGGATAAGTGAATTTAATGCGAATAGTGGACGTGAGCGGTTAAAAAGAAGCGGTTGAAAAAGATGTGTCAAGAGATGGATGGAAGAAAAGATACGTGTAACAAAGTTCACGCAAAATGCAGAATCGTGTCAGTACAGAAGAATGTGAAAAGATGAACGGTTGCGGCATTTTGAAGAACGGTTTCTCATGGCATTCTCTCATTCGCAGAGAAGACATGAGAAGAGGCAAGATGTAGGATCAGAATATCGCAAGAAGGACACATTTGCGAAGTTTGATCAAAAACACATTGCGAGCATCGCAAAATGATTTGAAGAATAACATAGCAGATGACGATGGCAGAAACATGAGAAAAGTATGATGACTCTGCGATGTTTAGAGTGTTTGCGAAGATTAACATTAAAGCTCTTGCGAGAATATCGCAAGTGAGATCCTAAAATAAAGAACAGATTAGCTATCATCCACTGTGTAATTCCCTATATAAAGAGCCGAATAGGCGTAAGAGAGGAGATATCTTTTTCGAGTGTTGAGCAAGTCTTTAGGAGAGAGAAAGTCTAGAGCGGTTGTTACTTCCTTAGCTTTATTTCCTTTCTATCTTGTAAAACTTATGAGATTAATCAATAAAAATTGTGTTTGTTGAACTAAAAATGATTTGATTGTATGAATTCTTATGAGGGGTGTAGTGTGGGAATTCCTGCTACTACACTTTTACTCGATGAAGATCCACTAGTTCCTTTAGTAGTCCTTCGTCTTGTATGATGATTTCCATGGAGTTTTTGAGCTCAACTACACTTTCTATCCTAGTCCGAGACCTTAGCTTTAGTAGACTAGAAATCAAGACTTATAGTTTTGATCACTAACATTGACAAACATGCTTGAGATAGCAACGCATGCGAGTTCGACCAAGCAATGCTCTAACAAAAGGTATTCGGATTTTCTTCCCTCAAATTTTTAACGTGGTTGTCATCGTCACCTCAATTACCTTTGAATTTTATTTTTATTATGTTGTGTTTTTTGTGTTCCTTGAACTTAAATTTTATAATGCTTAATCAGTAGCAGCATGCGATGAATTCAAAAATCTAAAGATCTGTTGGAATAGACCAAGTTGGATTTTACATGGTATTTGCTAGAAATATTGGGGTAAATAGTAGAAAATAAAACATATTATGTTTAGACTCCAAAATCATATCTTGAGATTGCTGAAAAGTCTGCTGAGCATCTTTGATTTATTTTTTACATAATATTCGCTGTCAAATTTGTAGCCAAGGGTTGAACTCCCAAGTTATAGGTTAAGGGTTCAATTCTCGTTGTTGTCTGATCAAAATAAAAAAAAAATGTTGTCAAATATGTTTTATTAATTATTTTAATTCTTTACCTTCTATAAGTAGTGTTTAAGCTATCTCTTATCCTATGTAGTCAATCTCGGCCATCTCGGCCGAGATTTTGGCGGAATTTCGGATTTCGGTTTTGGGACAGACGAAAACCAAAATCTCGCTTAAACGAAAAGTCGCCGGTTTTTTCGGTCGGAATCAATACATCTCGGTCAAAATCGGTGTGTCTCAGCCGGAATTGTTCTTTTATATTATTATTTTCCCCAATTTCAGATCCAACGTGTAATTTTCACCATAAATATGATATTAGTGTAAAATTTTAATCCGAAATTTGGAACCGAAATTCCCCCAGTACAAAGTTGTACCAGTGTTTCGGCCGGGTCCGAGACACTCCGAAATCCGAAATTAACTATCTTGCTCTTATCTAAAAGATAAGAAGTTTTGAAGCTGAAATTATGGCTATTTAATAAAGCATATATGCTTTCTTCTGTATTAATGAATTTGAAACCACTGTTGTGATTGTGTTGCAAGGAGTATATAAATGATCGAGAAGTGGAAAAAAAATCAGCAACAGTGGTGATATACCTTTGATGAAAGAAAAATCTGTATGTGTTCTGCATGACTAAGCCTTCTACATTTTATATTTATTTGTCGACATCCATCCTTCATGGTTATAGTGCACGTGGCAAGAAAAGTATACATGACTTTTCTTTTCGGTTTTGGCAGAAGTAAAATGTGTTTTGTTGCTAGATTCAATACTTACCCATCTTTTTACGGTCTTTTAAAATTAAATTTGAGTTTCAACATTTTCCTGTGTGCAGATAATCAATATTTTAATATTATCTGTAGGTCCTGATAAACCTTCTAAATGCATAAGTTGTGAAGGCTCATTAGTTCCTCGCAATAAATTTATAATCTAGATGGGATGTTATATAATAAGTTGGGGAAGATAGGTAGTGGAGAAAGCATTGAGGTTCACAAGGTCATTATATCAGATTGTACCATCTTGCTCAAAATAAGATCAAGTTATGGGGTGGTGGTTATTGTACCGCTTTTGTGTTTTATCAGGAAATTTATCTAAACATGCTAAAAGGGAAGAAGAGCATATACAACTGACCGATTACGAGGTATTAACCATTTTTTTTTCCTATTTTCTTATGTTTTGTTGGAAATATGGGCACCCATATGTGTGTGCATTCCCAAATTCCATCTTGGGTGGATGAGTAAAGTCATATGCTTGACTTTTTCAAAGGAAAAATCCTTCTCCAACTAACCAAGCCATGGTGTGAGACATGTGTCTTGTTTCATGGAAACAAGTGATTGGTTCTTTCTTCATGCTAAGAAGTGTGAGACATGTGTCTTGTTTCATGGAAACAAGTGATTGGTTCTTTCTTCATGCTAAGAAGTATGAGACATGTGTCTTGTTTCATGGAACCAAGTGATTGGTTCTTTCTTCATGCTAAGAGGTGTGTGACATGTGTCTTGTTTCATGGAACCAAGTGATTGGTTCTTCCTAAGACACTTGACATGTGTCTTGTTTCATGGCACCAAGTGATTGGTTCTTCCTTGATATTTATCAAGAGAGGATGCTTGGTCTATGAGTATAAATAGGCTTCTAGTTTCATTTGTTGGAACACTAATAAGAAGTAGAGAAAACACTACACCTCAATAAGAGTGAGAGAGAAACAAAGTATCGAGAGTAAGCTAGAGAGTTCTAAGTGAGCATTCTAGTTAAGCTAGCAAAGTCTTCTAAATATTCAAACATTAGTTGTAGAATCCCTTAGTGTTCTTTGGAGAAGAAGTTAAAGTTCTATACGGTATTTAGTTTGTGGAAATATAGTTTTTGCTCGTTTTTGTGGCAACTACTCACCGCCGAGTTTGAAGGTTCAAGAACGTGAAACGCAAGTGATCCACCGGTCTTAATTCATCCGTGTTTTTTTGGAGCGATTACAAGGTATGAATTATTAACCCGCTTTCGCATTCAATTTGTTTGAATTACATATATATTAGTTATATATAAGCATCATTGGTATCAAATCGTTTTATGCGTTTTCGTTATTTTTTTGAACCATGGACTAAGTGGCCATTCCCTGAGAGGACAACGACCTTAAATTAATTTTGTGGACTAATCACTTTTGTGGTTGATTTAATTAATGCCTCTGCCCGAAAGGACAACGACCTTAAATTAATTTTGTGGACTAATCACTTTTGTGGTTGATTTAATCAATGCCTCAACGAAAGAACAACGACCTTAAATTAATTTTGTGGACTAATCACTCTTGTGGTTGTTTTAATTAATGCCTCTGCCCGAAAGGACAACGACCAAAATTAATTTTGTGGACTAATCACCTTTGTGGTTGATTTAATTAATATAAATACTACATGCATGATATTAATATTATTTTTTGATTAATTTGTTGAATCATGTTATTTAATTTAATATCATTAGTTTAATCATAAGTGTCTTGCTCAACAAAAATACTTGGTGTATGTGGTTGCAAAAATATATATTACTTTGTGTATTTTTTCAAGAATTTTAGAAGTGGATTTTTTCATTACTTCTAAAGCGGGGCATATTTTATTTTTTCATTAGTTGAAAAATAATTGCTTTATTTTCATTAGTTGAAAATAATTTCAATAATATATGTTTCCGAAACAATGCATAGTTTTGCTTTATTTTCGTTAGTTGAAAATAATTTGTGAGCAAGATACTTTGAAAATTAATTACAAGCTTATTTATCTCTGTTGATAAATAACTAATCTTCATATGTTGGTTGATTTAAGTGGTTTTATTGGCTTAAGTTATGTGCTTTACCAATATTTATTAGTCCAAAATTAATTAATATAGGTTATACTAAAAATGCATATTTGGGTCATGATTATGAGCCTAGCGAATTTTTCGATCTTGGATTTGCGTATAGATATGATTTTATCAATTAGATTTTGAGACTATGTAGTAAGTGTACACATAATAACAATGTCCAACTTTGTGCAACAAACGTGTAGAAATGGATAGCAACCATGTGATTGCTGGCCTCAATAAGGGTGACAAACTTGATGGGAAGAACTATGATGTGTGGCATAGAAAAATCCAATACTTGTTGGATGAAGGAGGAAAAATGGAACTCCTAAAAAATGAAATGGTCCGACCCGTAGAGGGTCATACTACCCAACACCGTCGTGAAATTGAAGCCTACGAAGCTTGGGTTAAGAAAGATCGTAGTGATACACTATGTTGAGTAGCATGCACAATGATCTTATTGGAGAATATGAGGATTTTCCTACTTCCAAGCAAATGTGGGATCAGCTAAAACTTGACTATGGTGGTACGTCCACCACTAGACTTCGCAGCTTAGTGCTGAGATTTGAGGTCTACCGAAAGGATCCCAAGCATTCAATGACAGAACATCTAAGAAGGATGTCATCACTGATTCGTGAGTTAAAATCTGTTGGGCATGTTCTAAGTGATGAACAACAAGTTTTAGCTGTGATAAGGTCATTGGATGATTCTTGGGTGCATATGAAGCAAATTCTGACTCATAATGAAAGCATCAAGAATTTCTCTGACATCTCTCGACACGTTGAGCTTGAAGCTAAGCGCCAAGAGGCGACACGTGTGGCTACCTTGTATTCACAAGGTGAGCGCAAACCACAAGGAAAGCGCAAGAAAAATAGCCAAAGAGATGATGAAAAGGAAGAAAAACCAGCTAAGCGCCGTCGTGGCAAGCGTGCTGGGAAAAGAGACAAATCTAAGATGAAATGCTATAACTGTGGAATCAAAGGACATTTTGGCCGTGAGTGCACTGAGTCGAAAAAGGTACTTTGTTCATTTAACTCTGTTTACACATCTGTGTGTTCACATGTAATGGTTGCTCACTCTCTCCCTGAATGGATTGTAGATACGGGAGCAACAAAACATGTAGCTCGAGATCGAGCGGGGTTCGTAGATTATCGACGTATTTCACGTGGTACATATAAAGTTTATATGGGCAATGGCACATGTGAGGATGCTATGGGAATTGGGACATATAAACTCTCTATGCGCTCTGGACGCATTTTAACACTTCACGATGTGTTATACGTACATGGAATTAATCATAATCTACTTTCAGTTATTTCTCTTCTTAGTTTAGGGTACTATTTTAAAATAGAAGACGGTATGTTGGACATCTTCGTTTATGGTACTTTGTTTGGACATGGTTATCTATGTAATAATTTTTTTAAATTAGACTTGTTTAATTCTGCTTCTTCTGAGACTTTAGTGTCTGATGCTAGTAGTAGTAGTGTTATTGACTGTGTGACTTGGCATGCTAGACTAGGACATATCGGGCAAGATAGGATGACTTGGTTAGCTCGAGAAGGCCATCTAGGCTCACTCGCTAAAGTTTTATTACCCGTATGTGAACCTTGTCTAGAAGGAAAAGCTTGTAGGAAACCTTTTGGTAAGGCAAAACGTGCTACTCAACCTCTTGAGTTGGTACATTCTGAGATTTGTGGACCTATGAATGTTAAACCTAGACATGGCTATTCTTATTTTCTCACATTTATTGATGATTATACGCGATTTGGTTATGTATATTTGATTGCTCACCACTATGAAGCCTTGGATTGTTTCAAGCGCTTTGTTGCAGAAGTTGAGAATCGAACTGGAAAGAGTTTAAAGACTCTCCGTACTGACCGAGGACGCGAATATTTATCCGATATGTTCAGGGAATTTTGTGAGAGTAAGGGAATAACTAGATAGCTTATTATTCCATATACTCCGCAACAAAATGGTGTTGCATAGAGAAGGAATAGAACATTATTGGATATGGTTAGATCAATGATGGCGCAATCCAACCTCCCAATATCTTTCTGGGGGGATGCTATTATGACCGCGTCCAATATTTTGAATCGTTTCCCAACTCAGTCAGTTCCTTCTGCACCATATGAACTTTGGAAAGGCGAAAAACCTAATTTAGGAAATTTGCGCCCATAGGGTTCAGCTAGTTATGTTCACAACGCTTCTCATTTGTATGGAAATCTAGGTCCTAGAGCAAGAAAGCTTGTCTTTATAAGATATTCTGATTGCTCAAAAGGATATGTGATGTATGGTGAACATCCAAGTGGGGGTATGACTGATATAAAGTCCATATATATTGTTTTCATTGAAAATGATTTTCCTCGAATCAGTAACATTAACAAAAACATGGAAATCTTTGAAATAGAAGAGAGTGAAGATATCTTACCATCCTCGAGCGAAGGTAGAAAATTAGTTTCTCAACCTATAATCGTTGAAGATAGTGGGAGTGATCTACATCCTAGAGGGAGTGAACCTCTAGAGACACAAGTTTTTGAACCATGCAGAAGTGAGCGTGGAAAAGTACCCCCACTAGTACAAAAATGGGCTTAGGTGACAGTTCAAAACTGTCACCATAATATTTACGTGATAGTTTTGAGAATTTTTTGCACTGTCACCAAAGGCTCCGTTACAAAAGGTCTATAAGAAACTGTTACTGAATTATGACTATAAGGCAACAGTTTCTTCATAAAAACTTCATAGTTAACAATCTTTGGTATCATTTTCTAAATAAAACCGTCATCTTAAAATCAATTTCCTATGCTAAGATGACGGTTTTATCACAAACCGATCATTGTTGACAAGATATTGTAACATCTTTTAAATAAAACTGTCATCTAAAGCTCAATTTCCTTTACATAGGTAACAGTTCCTTCATAAAACTGTCACAGTATGTCCTATTATGTGGCACATTAATTGTTAAAATGTCATCATACACCCTCATTTGTAGTGGATACATGTTACATTTGTTTGGCGATATGCTGAATAAGGTTAGGAATATCAGAATGACAATAATTATGGAAAGATTTCTTGATGTTTAAATTCATTTAATAAAATAACTAGTACCGAACTAGAAATTCCAAACCAAGTAAATTAAAATTCAAGTAAATGTAGGACATGAGTCTACAAAATTATCCTTAGTATAGACTAAAAGAAGTTAACAATGAAATTA
This sequence comes from Papaver bracteatum, assembly GCA_023529315.1. Lineage (NCBI taxonomy): Eukaryota > Viridiplantae > Streptophyta > Magnoliopsida > Ranunculales > Papaveraceae > Papaver > Papaver bracteatum. The sequence continues at coordinate 1,434,627 of JAJJWX010005119.1, forward strand.
TCCTTAGTATTGACTAAATGAGTTACCAATGAAATTGAAAACCATAAAGTTTATCGAAATCTACACTATGCATGTTTCCATTCTCATTTCTGCACCAACACTCCTGTAATATTATTATATCACCAACGGTTGCACATGATGTATTAATTCTATTTATACTTCCATGATATCTACATCATCTGCAAAAAAAAAATTAAAAAAAAAAACATTAATAATTTTTCGAAAAGAGTAACACATGATCTTTAATTAGATGAAAAAAAAAATACAGAGCTTGGGTATAGAAAGTAGACAACGGTAGAAGAACTTTTCATCAAAATTTGCAGACATGCAGGTATGTCAAGTGTAATATGTGCTCCGTTTGGCTAAACATCAATCCAATCATGTGAAACAAGGATTTTGGTGACTCTTGACATTATTGGAGGTGTCTGTCCCGTTTGTCCATGTTAACAAGGATCCTTACAACAGAATATCAATTATGGTATTAAACTAACTAAAATCTGAAATTACGTCATACTTCTTGGCACATCAGAACCTCTATTCACTTCTAAACCTATTAATATGAAACTCCCTTGTTAGGACCCGATGAACTTCCTTGCTTTTATGCCTGTTAAGAAGAATATTTGACTCATCCAAAAAGTTTTACTCTGTTTCCCTTAGGCTATCCAATCAAGTTCATAGCCAAAATAAAAAGCACAACTAGAAAGTAAAAATATGAAAGAAAGAAGGAAATCTCCAAAAGTGAAAATTTACTATCATACCAAAAAGAGAAGCGGATGTTGCTATAGGTCTCTGCGAAGTTATACAGACAATACCACTTGATTTAAGTGTATGATCGAGAAGCAATAATAATGTGGATAATTTGAACCAGCAGCGTAATATATCACTATTATCCTGGACCTGTGCATAAGATATCTCAAAATAAGCTAGCATAATGGATGATAAAAAAAGGAATATGTTACCCAAATTAATTCTACGTAGGAAATCTATAAGATGTCTCAAAATAAGCCTTAACCATGTGAATCATCCGCAATTGAGATTACATAATTAAGCAAAACAAAATTAAAAATCTCTCTAGATTTTAAGTCATCAGTAAAATTGATGGAAACCAAATATTAAGAAAATATGGAAGATAGACAAGGGCACATCACTTCCACAAATACATAGGAAGTACTAACCTGGATGACGCACACAATATCTGGAAGGTGATTCTTGGACTCATCAACAGGATCCGCATATACATTCATAAGTCACATCTTATACATAGACTGAGATGTCTGCCACACAATGACAATATTAAAATCAATTCAAATAGAGCAATTTTACCGAGCAAAACACTCCAATATGCGCAGGTGCATCAATGGTTAGTTGCAAGTCACTTGGAGATTTTTCGTTAGTTGCAAGTCACTTGGAGATTTTTCATAGTGATCAGATACATAAAGAGCCTCAATTCGTTGTGCATGCTTGGCTATTTTTTTTTTCTTAGATAACAAATACAAAGAAGTGATGGGATTCAACAAAAAGAAAATTTTACCTGTAGAAAAATATTTTTAAAGAAAACAAATACAAAGAAGAGAAAAGCATATCCTGATTGGCATAATATCTATCGCGCACGGTTGGAGGAGGTAACCAGTACGACAGTACACTTGATGAAGACTTTGCAATATGTCCATACCTCAGTACTTACATATTGATCTTAGGAATGGTACTTGTGGTGTCCAAGCAAAGTAAACCATGAAACCTGTATTGGTAGTCAGACATAAGCTTGCAAATACTTGAAATATTCAAATCAGGAGTAGAAGTGTATGTCTTAGTTTTTTAAAACTACTCTGCTGAATTGGTATGGAGGAATAAAGTCATGCCGTATGTCATACCTTGCTGAAAAATTGTTAAGTAGAGTTTCTTTATTATAATTTTGAGAAAATACCTTCATCTGAGGTCATACCTTGCTGTTAACCTGTTATAATCCTAAATCTAATTACTTCAACTAGATAGAGTTTAGGAAAAATAACTTCACCCTCCATTTTAGCATATATATGAAAACTAATTAATTACTTCAACTAGATATCCTCATGACACCTGAGAAGGATATAAAACAATAGATAAGAGGTAAGTTGTTCAAAATTGTTCAACTCTAATCCGAAGTATCACTTGGTTTGTCTTCCAATTTTTTCCTCTTCCTAAATTTATCAATCATATCCACATGGTTATTCAATAGCAAAAATATGATGTGTCTAACATAATGCATCTACTTATACTTAGATGATTGGTTTCTCACCAATTACATTTCTGATCTGCATAGCAAATACTTAAAAAATTAATTAGGTATGACAAAAGGGAAACATATGTAAGATTCTGAGATTTCGAGGAAGCAGATAGGATAGATACAAATGAATCTGAGCCTAATGCGACTTTCGAAGTCAACTAATGTAAATACAGGGACTCATTCTTCACCATCAGTTGCAGACAACGACAAAGTGAATGAAAAATATTGTACAAGCGAAAATCTAAATAAATGATTAGTATCATAGAAAAATCCCTATGAATAAGAACTCACGTAAGTTAGAAGGAGCCACTAAAAAGGAAAGAGGTTGTACTATGTACGCCAATGCTGTCCATGGGTCAAGTTATTGAAGTTCATCACAACTACTTGAAACATTTGCCACCTCTTTAACTTTGCGGATATGTTTTCTTTATCCTGTAATTCAATCATAAGTTATGGCAATTTAGACAACTAACTCCATTACGAAGCAATTAAAACATACAACCAGCAACTTAGTGCACATAAATCATGAACAATCTTTAATTTAAACAACTTCAATTTAGATTATAAGTCACTCTCGAAACAAAATATTACATGGAAGGTTGATTACCTTGGTATAACTCATTTCAATCTTATTCCATAAATTTTTTGTTTCCTTCATACACAAAATCAGTCAAATTAAGTTAATCAAAGACCTAAAAGGTAAAAGAGGAAATAAACCCATGTTCCGAAGTCATACCACAGTAAATCATAAACTGCAAAAGTACCAATTCAACACACAAAATCAGTTAAGAAAGAGAAGATTTGAGAGCCTAGACATAACCCCGGAAACAGAACAAGATCTTTCGAACCTCAATTTCTTGCCAAATAAGAGTGAAATAAATTATAATGATTTAATTTTTAAAAAAAATCATGGCTAAACCCTAACTTAAGGAACCAAATTCGAGTGAAAACTACAAACCTAGATTATAGAGAGAAGGGAACCGAAAACCTAGTTTTCTAATGAGGTGAAATAAAGAGGAAGAATATGGAGAATCTGAGATGCTAATACTGTAGGATAAGTGCAATTCTTCTTGCGGAGGTGGAGGTTAGATAGAAAAATCTATGGAACTGGTATATACGGAGTATAGAGGAAAAACATAGAAAGTGAGATCGTATTTTTCTGTTTTCGCTAGAGGCGAAGTTAGTGGGAGGTACGGCCAGTTGTGGGATTTAATTTTGACAAAAATAGGGGAAAATTTGCGCCAATCTAGGAAGCAAAGAACCCACTATTGGTAGATCACAACTAACAACATCCTACGTTTAAAAATGCTTACCGTAGATTTTATGGATAATAGCAGTTTTGATTAAAACCTGTCGCTATAAACTGAAGTGATGGTAATTAAAAAAACTGTCACCAAACAATTTGTTATTTGATAACAGTTTTTATGTTTCACAATTGCAATATCTTAAGTATAGTAACAGTTTATAACTGTTATTATACATCAGTCTACAATAACATTTTTCTATAAAAACTATCGTTGTATGATTATTCAGTGACGGCTATAAAACTGTCACGATGTTTCACCACTATTGGTGTTGGTTTTGCTAAAAAACTGTTACCTATATCACATACCAATTTTTTTGTAATAGTTCATTCATATGAACTGTCACTAAAGCCCATATTTGTACTAGTGCCCCCGTCGTCACTTTGAGATTGAAGGGGGAATATTAATGTATGCTGCGACTATTGAAGATGAGCCTACTTCTTTTAGAGAATCTATCTCTTCAGTTGATTGCAATAAATGGCATTTTGCAATGCAAGAGGAAATTAAATCAATGGATAAGAATGACGTTTTGGAGTTGGTTGATCTTCCGTCTGGGCGAAAGGCCATTGGAAACAAATGGGTCTTTAAAATTAAACGCAAGGTGGATGCTTCAATCGAGAAATACAAAGATCTACTAGTGGCGAAAGGATATACTCAACAAGAGGGTATTGACTATGAGGAAACTTTCTCTCCTGTGGTAAGGTTTGCCTCAATTCGCCTTGTGCTTGCTATTGTTGCATATTTGGATTTAGAATTATTCCATATGGATGTTAAAATAACATTCCTTAATGGTAAACTAGACGAAGAGATTTACATGTCTCAACCAACGGGTTTTGAGGTCAAAGGAAAAGAGCGCAAAGTTTTTCGTCTCAAACGTTCCATTTATGGCCTTAAACAATCGTCTAGACAATGGTATATGCGTTTCCATCAATCTATCACCTCTGCTGGTTATGAAATGATTGAGGAAGACCATTGTGTGTACATTAAATGATCCCAGGAAAGCATTCTTATCCTACCCTTATATGTCGATGACATTTTATTAGCAGGTAATGATCTAGAAGGAATTATCGCCACTAAGAAGTGGTTGTCCTCTAATTTTGAAATGACGGACATGGGTGAAGCTAATTATGTATTAGGTGTTCAGATCATGCGAGACCGCTCAAGAAAGACTCTTAGTTTGTCTCAAGAGACTTACATAAAAAAGATACTTGAGCGCTTTCGAATGCATGATTGCAAACCCATTGACACTCCTATGGACAAAGAATGTGTCCTAAGTAACGATCAATGCCCTAAGAATGAAGAAGAAAAGAAATACATGTCCAATGTACCATATGCATCTACAGTTGGGAGTCTTATGTACGCTATGTTGTGTACTAGACCTGACATAAGTTTTGCAGTAGGGATGGTAAGTCGTTACCAAAGTAACCCCGGACCAAATCACTGGAAAGCGGTTAAAAGTATATTTCGTTATCTTAAAGGGACTGCTAATCTCCCTCTTTGTTACTATGGTGAAGACATTAGACTCAAAGGATTTAGCGATGCTGATTAGAGCAACGATAGAGATGAGTTTAAATCCACTTCAGGATACGTTTTTAAACTTGGGGGTGGTGCAATCACTTGGTGTAGTCAGAAACAAAAGTGTATTACTCTATCTACAATGGAAGCAGAGTATGGTGCACTTGCGGCAGCCGTCCAAGAAGCTGTCTGGTTGAGGAGATTTCTTAAGAGACTCGGTGTCTCGGAACATGCAAAAGAAGTGGTGTTGCTTCACAGTGATAGCACATCAGCTCTATCATATGTAATAGATCCCAAATACCATGGAAAAACCAAACACATTGGTAGGAGATTCCACTTCATATGCGATATGGTTGCACGAAGAAAGGTTGTTCTTAGACATATCTCCACAAATAGAATCTTGGGTGACCCTTTGATTAATCCCATTCCGAGAATTGCTTTTCAATCCCACGTAGAGAACATGGGATTAAACAGGATTTGATGTGTAGAACATGTGATAATGACATTATTATTATAAAGTATTAATGCTTTCTTAAAAGAATATGTTTTTATAGAAGTCATATACTTTTGATGTGTACACGGATATTAAAGTTGCCAGCATGCTAGAATCGGCCTACTCACACAGGTGATTCGCCTTGGCGCTTAGTATAATGAGCAAGATGAGACAAAGAAAATACGTTTTTCGGAATATCTGTTTTTCGGAAAACCGCGTGCTTTTAATGGCAAACTTTTCTAGACAATTAGAAGTCGCCTTAATATGTTTAAGATGAGATCTCACAAAGAGATCGATTATTAAATGTAACCACCATTTAATGAAGCCTGTTATAAAGCCAGATATGATTTTCTAAACAGTTACTATGTGAATAACTGTTGGAACAGAAAGTCAAGTTAGGCGCCTAAATGGCGACTAGACTAAGATCTATATGACGTATGCTTTTTATGTTGGACATGCCCATTCGAGTGGGAAAAACGTCATAGCATACACTTTGTGATGTATGTGCTAAGTCGACCAATTGTGAGAGCAATGAATGAATTCCTGCTTTATTGCTGTGTGAGCCACTGGATTAATATCCAATTTATTTACCCCTTTGACTTGAGTTTATGTCATGAAAAGGATACTTAATGATGTTACTTTAGCATGTTTTCTAATACGATGCAACTTCCCGTATGATGATACATGTCTAGGAAAGATGTTAAGTTGAATTGGAACGATATGAATTTCTTGGAAGAAAATTTGATGATACACCATGAATTGTGACTCATAGATGGCAAGCATTTTTTCGTCTGTCGAAAATCATGAGAACAATTGATAAAATGTACATGGGTGCAATACTGCTTGCTAGAGGGATTAAGAGTATTGTATCAGGTGTAGTCAAATTATCCGAGGTAATGAGATACAAACATTCTTTGTGAAGGGTTGATGTCTCCATGCTGACTTATAATAAGGTTCTAGTATGGAACTCCCAAAATGAAGATATCTCGGCGGTCGCACAAACTATTTACTAATATGAACATTTTTTCTCATAGGACTTGGATTGGGAATCATGATGGCGTTACACACACTATGTATGAGTGGGAGATGTTGGAAATATGGGAACCCATATGTGTGTGCATGCCTAGAGTCCATCTTGGGTGGATGAGTAAATTCATATGCTTGACTTTGTCAAAGGAAAAATCCTTCTCCAACTAACCAAGCCATGGTGTGAGACATGTGTCTTGTTTCATGGAAACAAGTGATTGGTTCTTTATTCATGCTAAGAAGTGTGAGACATGTGTCTTGTTTCATGGAAACAAGTGATTGGTTCTTTATTCATGATAAGAAGTGTGAGACATGTGTCTTGTTTCATGGAACCAAGTGATTGGTTCTTTCTTCATGCTAAGAGGTGTGTGACATGTGTCTTGTTTCATGGAACCAAGTGATTGGTTCTTCCTAAGACACTTAACATGTGTCTTGTTTCATGGCACCAAGTGATTGGTTCTTCCTTGATATTTATCAAGAGAGGATGCTTGGTCTATGAGTATAAATAGGCTCCTAGTTTCATTTGTTGGAACACTAATAAGAAGTAGAGAAAATACTACACCTCAATAAGAGTGAGAGAGAAACAAAGTATTGAGAGTAAGCTAGAGAGTTCTAAGTGAGCGTTCTAGTTAAGCTAGCAAAGTCTTCTAAATATTCAAACATTAGTTGTAGAATGCCTTAGTGTTCTTTGGAGAAGAAGTATAAGTTCTATACGGTATTTAGTTTGTGGAAATATAGTTTGTGCTCATTTGTGTGGCACCTACTCACCGCCGAGTTTGAAGGTTCAAGAACGTGAAACGCAAGTGATCCACCGGTCTTAATTCATCCGTTTTTTTTTTGAGCGATTACAAGGTATGAATTATTAACCTGCTTCCGCATTCAGTTTGTTTGAATTACATATATATTATTTATATATAAGCATCATGTTTGCTTTACAGTGCTAATCTAGGATATAGTAATGTATGAGTGGGTTTTGTCAAGAAATTGAATATCTAAACAAGATGAAAGGGAAGAAGAACATTATACACTGATCGATTACGAGATATCAACAATTTCCTGCTATTTTTCTTATGTTTGCTTTACAATGCTAATCTATAATATAGTAATGTACGAGTGGCTCTTTTCATGGTCCTTGCTAGAAAAAATGGGGGAAATAGTAGAAAATAAAACTATATTACCGTATCAAATAATTTTTTCCCATGGTATATGTTTTATATATCTTCTATATTTTACTTAAGGGATATTTAGACTTTGGGTCCCAAACAGGGCCGTCTTAGGGGCTATGCGATCTAGGCGGTCGCCTAGGGCCCCAAATTGTTGGGAGCCCAAAAAAGTTTTGTTTATAGGTCATTACTAACAGACATAAGTGTTACTAAATGATTTTGTCACATTTATTCATATAACAGACACTTGTTACAATTATAATTGTTACAAAATGTTTTCTACAACTATAAGTATCACTAACTATCTGTCCGTTGTCGATTTTGGAATATTGTACGCCAAATTGAAAGTCTAACCCAAAATATAGCATAAAAGATTGGAGAAAAAAATCGACGGCCGAAGGCCAAGCTAAATCCAAGTTATCGCTTTAGTATAAATAAACTTGACTCCCAAACGAAAATTTTGCCTCCGTTCTTGACTTAATAGCACATAAAAGGCCTCAAAATTTAAGCTCGCCCAGGGCACCCCGAAACTGTAAGACGGCCCTGGTCCCAAAAATGTGACCAGAGTAGCGTTTGGGTCCTACAAAGTTCAATATTAGAGTTTAGGTCCCAGGACCGTGGTTGACCGTTTGACAGTTAAGAAAATATTTTTTTTGAAAATTTAATTTCTATTTACTTCACACCTTTTGTTAGTGTTAGCGTGCATGTACGTGAGTCGCACGTTTTATTTTAAAATCCCCTGAAACTCATCTCAAAACCAACATTCCCATCTTTGTTTCTTTCTTTTCTTATCTCTTTCACGAGCATCTTCTCCATTCTCCGTAGAAATTAAAAAAAAAAAATCTCAATTTTTCTATGTTCTTGAGTAGTTGGCATGGCCATGGTAATCAGTTAGGATTTAACTTCTCAATTTTTCTTTGTTCTTTGTAAAGCAACAAAATATAAATTTCTATTTTTTTCCTATTAACCTAATTGTTTGATGATTAATGGATCCAATTCCCAATTGTTGCTTCAAAATTTTGCCACTTTATGATTAGTTGGTTTGTGTTGGTTCATCTGATTCGTGTTTTTTTGCAACTTAAATTGTTGAATTAAGGGTTTTGAATGTTAATTTGGGGGTTTTCTTCAATCAGTGTTCTTGAGAAAATTGGGTTTTTTTTTTATCATATTTCAACTTCTTTCGCAAACTCATGAAGTGAGTATGCGTCTTTTTATCCGAATTGATGATTCTTTATTTCTAATTGATTTAATTTGGAATTTGGGTTTCCAATTCATAAGGTTTAGGGTTCTAATTTGGGTTATCAACCAGATTATTATCGGAGTTTGGGTTTGATTGGAAAACATCAGAAATGGCTGTGATTCACAAAAAATGAGGTAAAGGGATCTAGTGAAACTAACTAGAAAAAATGAGGTAAATGTGACTGAGAAAGAAGCAAATTGACGAAGGTTTGTTATAATTGTTTATACAAAGTGAAAGAAAATCCATTGATGTTCTGTACAGGTTTTTTTTTTTTTTTTTTTTTTTTAAAATGATAATGACGATGATGTTGAAGCTTGAAGGTACAGAGGGTTATATCCCACACGTGAAAAATCTCCATATTATCGGAAATGCTATACTCCTCCCTCGACTCCTCCCTATTCTGCTCCCTGTCATACGTGGCAATGTGATGTGGACTAAATCACGTGAACAACTTTATTCTATTTTTTTCTTTCTCAGCTTTATTTCCTTTCATTTTTTTCTTCTGAACAGATCATTACCACTAATTTTAATTTTGAAGAATCATTATTTTTTATCACGTAAAGATAGAATCCTAAATGTTTAACCTCCCATAACTCATAGTAAATCAGTCCCCATGAAAAACCCTAAATCTTAACTGAAATTTGAGAAAAAAATTGAAGACCCTCTGAACCCAAAGTTAATATGAAAATATAACAGCGAATTTTCAATTTTAAGGTGGAAAAACACACTGATTTTTAATTGAATATCAGAAAATCTTACATCTAAAATTAGTGAAATCAAAGTTGTGATCTCTCTGATTTAAGTTTCTATTACAAAGATTGTTAAATTCATTTAAATGGGTTGGTAGTGTTTGATTTTTAATAGTTTCCATGGAGATTCTAAATCTGGGTTTGATCTAAGATACAAAAAATGGGTTTCTGAACATTTTCATGGTAAAAGCTAGTTAATACCCAAGAGACAAAAAATTACATGAGAATCTCAACTGAATCAAGACCCGTGATCTTGATTTTATATTCTGATCGAAAATGGCCGATCGAAAAAATATATATATTCTGATCGAAAATGGTTCAATCAATTTTCTCACAGCCAAAAAATGAAGGGGGGCACGAACACAACGAAGAAGATGAAAAGAAAGAGGAATTAGAGAGAGTATCACGTGATAGTTTAGTTACGTGGCTTATATTTTTTCTTGTCTTATTCACAGCTAGACTCGCCACGGATGACAGGGAGCATAATAGGGAGGAGTTGAGGGAGGAGTATAGCATTTCCCCCATATTATGTGTCTGACGGAAAATATAATGGCAGGGTTAGTAAATAGATCAAAACCTAATATTATTGTGGTTTTTTCAGAAAAAAAAAAAAATATTATTTAATTTGGATTTTTTTTAATGTCAACAAGGTCAACCAAGGTCCTGGGACCCAAACTCCAATATTGAACTTTCCAGGACCCAAACGCTGCTCTGGTCACATTTTTGGGACCCAAAGTATAAATATCCCTTTACTTAATGGGTATTCTGATCGGTCGAGGTAGCTTAATATGATCAAAGTTTCTGATATATTTATGTTCTATATATTCTATTATAAATATAATTCAGATGCATATCTGTCCTGCATTTCTTGCTTGAATATTTACTAACTATTTATCTACGACAAGGGTGGTTTACTCTTTTGCATTTCATGGCTTGGATATTTTTTGTTGCAGAACCATTGTAACCAATATTTTTGCATCTGTCGGGGATAATTTAAAGGTGCAGAATGCATATAGTAAGGCATATTACACACTAAGCTATCATCTTCGGCCAACCATCACTTCTTTTTTGTCCAGTCCGTATGCTCTGAAATTAGTAATTTATGTTTGGATAAGATGTCACCTGGAGATGTTTCTGCTGCTACACTGGGAAGTGTTAAAAATTCCAAATATAGGCAGAATGTAGATGATAAATTCTTCACAAGGTCTTACACGGTTGCAAGGACACATCCCGGCCATGTAATAACAATCCTTACTGATTCAGAGAATGAATGAACTATTTAGTCGATTTCTCCAGAGCATGTGATACAATTTTGTCTGGAGATGTTTTTGATGATGGCTCCGGCAAGAAGGAAATAAGACAGAAGCTTGTTAAATTTTCTATTAAGTTGGTGCAAGGTGTTGCTCTTATCATATGATGATTGTTTCTTGGTTCCTTGTATACCCATATGGATTGCCTAGCAGCGGACATGTATGCTTCTAACGGATATATGAAGATAGAATCATACGTTCACATTGCCTTTCTCCAGGCATGGTTGTGGAAGCATTCCAAAGATTATGCTCATAATCATGTAGCTTCGCTTTCTAGTACATATGGAGGAGCTAGGATACTTCGTTGGATGAAGAAGCGTCCAAAACCTGGTTTAAGGCTCATCAATTTCTTTGACAACGTGCATGCAGTTAATTTTCATCCTTGGGTACTGGTCACACATCTATAGTTCAGGCAGATAATTTTGCTTCCGTATCGGGCATAACATTGCATTCTGATGGAGAGAATATGATTATTGGATAAACCGTGTTTATGCAAAGATATATACCTGGATATGTCTCATCTTTCTTCAAGGGATCTTTTGATGTGGTTCTTTATAATGTTGATAGACTCGTCAGATGGGTTTCGACCAGGGGATTCCGTTCCACCGTCCATTGACGCCTTCAACAGACCTTTTGCAATTTGTTTTTGATAGTAGTGTTTTTGCAACAAAGAAGAGCCTCCCATTCTTGCTCCTAGGAAGAAATCTGGTGATAACCCCCCAAGTATAAGGAATTTTGGCAGCAGGAGTTTCTCGTTCTTCATCAATTCGTGCAGGACATTGTGAAGGATCCACGCGGAAGGCCTTCTTCCAAGACCTTAGAAAAACATAAGTTGTTGAAGCCGCTTCCTTCGGGTAGAAGAATACCTTATGACCAAGGTGGCAACAGTCCCCAGAGAAATGACCGTGGGTTGAAAATTTGTGCAGGTGGTATCCGATCAGCTTCAACAGCCCCGATGGTCTTCAATTCTTCGAATATGCAAGTATGTATGACCTTCCTTTTGACCTGGCCGGATTATTCAAATATTTAGGATTATTATGACTAAACATTCCTCTCTGAATTTAGGGCTTCGATGACATTAACGCCTTTTCCATACTTGCACGTGGCCAAAATATGGCACTTCTAGAGGATAAATCCTGCGATACTGAGTCTTTCGAAGGCGATGATGAAGGAGAATAAAGTTCATGGTCTAGTGGTGACGAGAAAAACACTTCTGAGTGTGGTAGCGAATCTAGTTCTTCCAGTGACCCAACAGATGAGTCGGTGAGTCTTTCACACGTTTTTCTCCTTCGATTATTTATTCTAATTTGATATGAAATAAATATTCAATTGGTTGTATTACAGAAATAAGCTGCATCTGGAGATAACCATGAGATGGAGATTAACCATAATGAAGATGTGGTTGCGCCTTCAATCATATGAACCATGTCTGCTGAGATGAAGATTAATCACAATGAAGATGTTGTTGCGCCTTCAATCATAGAAACCATGTATGTTGATAACCCTGAAGGCATTATTGCTCTCAATCTACGGAGAACCACTTGAATCTATACACGATCTCTCCACATAGTCAGGGAACAGTGAGTGTCACCGATTTCCTGAAGGCGTTAATGCTCTCAATCTATGGAGAACCGCCTAATCGTTATTCTATGTGGAGGCGGGTCTCTCTCCTACAGTCATGGAACAGTGAGTGTCGCCGACGTCCTGAAGGCGTTAAGCTCTCAATCTACGGAGAACCGCCCAATTATGTTATTCTGCATAGAGGTCATGGTGAAATGCTAGGGATCGAATCGCTCAGTTAGTGGGGATTTTCGAAAACATCTTCATCATGGCTTCGTAAAATATGAATCGTTGCATGCCTGAAAGCCGTGTCAAAAACATGCCTCATGATTTTACGATTTTGACCTTTTTTGAAAATGCACCATCAACACTGTGATATTTCAATTATATAACAAAATATAATGCGGAATAGAAATAACACAGACACTAGAAAATTTATTAACGAGGAAACCGCAAATGCAAAAAAAACCACGGGACCTAGTCCATATTGAACACCACACTGTATTAAACCCTGGATGAGAGATATCACAAACTAAATCTATCTATGTTTTGAATTTGCGATATTCATCGACGATTTTTGAAGATCTCCATATCATAACTTTCAAAAAAATCTAACAACTTTTATAGAAGAATCAACAAACTAGAAGTTAAATCCTTTATTCACTGAAATCATATTCGTTTTTCTTGCTTACCGATAGATAAAGGTGAAAAGGCGGGGGTCTAATAACCACACCCAATATTTCGATTAGCAATCTGTATGGACAAACTCCAATATACTTTCTAGAGAATCAACTAGACAGACAGACTCAATCTAGATAAAAATATATCAAAGTGTTTATATCTCTATCTCTCGATTTAAATCTTACTCAAGCAAACTGTGAGTCTCAATTTAAATACAAGAGATATAAACTTGGATGGTACCAAAGACCAATATCCAAGTGTCAATCAATTTAAATCAACAACCAAAAGGTCGGATATTCTAATTGATTAAACAATGCACAACATGTATTATTTTAATTATATAAAAATATAATGCGGAAAATAAATAACACAGACACCAGAATTTTGTTAACGAGGAAACATAAATGCGAGAAAAACCCGGGACCTAGTCCAGATTAAACATACATTGTATTAAGCCGCTACAGACACTAGCCTACTCCAAACTAACTTCGGTCTAGACTGTAGTTGAACCCCAATCAATCTCAAACTGATCCAAGGTACAGTTATGCTCTTACGCCTCTTATCCCAGCAGGATACTGCGTACTTGATTGCCTTAGATGATCTCACCCACAACTAAGAGTTGCTACGACCCAAAGTCAATGACTTTAATAAAAAAATCTGTATCACACAGAAAATTCTATGGTAATAGATAAATCCGTCTCCCACGAATATACCTACTTTTTTTTGTTTAGTCTTTTGATAAATCAAGGTGAACAGGAACCAATTGATAAACCAAACTTATATTCCCGAAGAATAACTCAGTATTATCAATCACCTCATAATAGTCTTAATCGACGCAGTGAAAAAAGATATTATGGAATCACAAACGATGAGACGAAGATGTTTGTGATTACTTTTTATCTTGCCTATCGGAGATATAAATATCAAGCCAATTATTACAATTGTACTCGTACGATAGAAACAACAAGATCAGATCACACAACTACAATAAAAGTAATATGGGTATGGCTTTACAATCCTAATGAAGTCTTTAAGTTGTTAACCTGGTTTAGAAGAAGAAACCAAAGGTTAAAGGAGAATCGACTCTAGCTTAGCACAACTAGTATCACACATAATGTGTGGGGATTAGGTTTCCCAGTTGTTGATGGTGGATTTTCATTTAAGGCTAAAATTGTAAAAGCCAAAATTGTACGCTGACATCTTGCAAAAGATAAAGCCATTAACAAGTGATGAATACTTCTTCACTTTAGTAATTCACCTAGAATGGAGCATGTGGCAACAGTCCCAGTATTCTTTGAATTAAATACACGAAATTCATTCAGGTTGGAGCATGTGGCAATAATCCCATAGACCCTATGAATTTACAGCATTATTAATTAATGCAAGACCAGCCTTGTATTTCCTGTACTCATTATCGGTGCGACATGACAACTGAGTGTTGTTCTCAACAGAGCAACACGAACCTCCAAGCATTAATAATGAAGCATGTACGAAATACACGTACATGCTGCAAATCTCGGTGTGTTATACTAGCTCGATTGAGAATACAACTCTCGGTGTGTTATAATAACCCGATTGAGCATATTCGAATCTGGAATTTCCATATCAGTCTCAGAAACGATCACGACCATCCAACTTCACTAGCATGATTGGATAACTTAGATCGAATCCATGAACCCAAGCAGGTATTGGAATATTCATTACCGACCCAACGCGGGCCCCGCATGGTCGGCCTCCCCTAAAGGATGGCATAACTTGCCAAACCGTCCAGGCCAAAGCAGTATGGACAAAAAAAAACTAAATTAGGGTTTGCGGCACATTACATGTGTCGCAAAACAGTCTCAACCATCCATCTTCGCAGGCATAGATGGAGGGTGTAGATATAGATTCAAAGGGCCCGGAACATGTCAACACAATCACCGTGGGCCCACCTACATACCTGACTGATTGTTCAGGACCAACTATAGTTGTTCATCCTGATTCGTGCGCCCCAAACTGGGTGTGACACACGGCCAGCAAAACCCTGACTATGGTTTGTGTCGCGATCACGAGCATCCATCTTTTCCTGCTCGGATGAAGGGTCTAGGAATAGACTAAGCAGGTCAGGTAAGTATCAACACGATCACTGCAGACCCACATATCTCCACACCCAATCGGCCAAGACCGAACTTGGTTATACACCTTGATTCGTGTGCCCAAAACAGAAGTGGTCGCACCTCCTAATTGTAAACTGATCTCGACCACTCAACTTCGCCGGACAAATTGAGTGGCTTAGATCACGTTTCTATGAGGCAATGAAGTACATGCGTGAACACCAGCCTACCACCCACACGCCGAACCAATCGGTCGGGACCGACCAAGCCTGGTTGTATTGAAATGCGCGCCCTAAATTGGCATGATGCGCGGCTTTTGCGGCGCCAAATTTCTGTCGCAAATTGATCTCGGCCACTCAACTTCGCCGGACAAATTGAGTGGCCCAGATCACACTTTCATGGGACAGTGAGGTATGGGCATGTATACCGGCATGTTGTATACACGCATACCCGATCGGCCATGCCAAAATGGTGTCCCAAGCTTGGATTCGACCAAGATGAAAAGTGGTGCTTGCGCACCTTTTCTAAAAACCCTAATTCCACCAACGGTCGCATATGAGTGTCTCAAAGATCATCTCGTTCGTCCAACTTCACCGGCTTGGTTATACAACCCTAGTCAGGAGTTAATTGGTCAGTGAGGCGTTATGGTGATCACCACCAGTCACTCTACCACATCATATGGTCGGCCAAGGGAGGACTTGCTTGCTCAACCTCCAAACCATCACATGAGGTAGGCTGGACATGAAGCTATTTTGAGACGCTCAAACAGCGATGCTTCATACATGTTGAGTATACTCGATGCAATACCTGCATAGAATGCACACGATACTTCACATGTATCGACTTTCTAAATAACTTAGTATAGCATTAAATGTTACTTTTGGTGGGTCCCATGATCCATACGCTAAAGACATCAATCATGTCACAAACTGGGGGATACATACCGGGGTATTGGTCTGGCGATTTACAGCGTGCAGCGCATAACGCGCCATCACAAGAACATGTCAAGAAGTCATGGATGGTTAGTGATGATGGAACAAGTGGGAAAGACTGGTCATGTGACACTAAGACATCACTCCACTACTCTATCACTCCACTTTCTCCACTTCCCACGAGATACGAGGGTTAGGCTTAAAGACTTGAATAAATAGGTTCTCCTCCCTATTTTCCAAACAAGAAAACAAGACAAGACAACAGAAACAAGTGTTGATACAATCGTATTCAAACACCGGAACTGATAGCTTACATCATGCATGCCAGTTCAGTTTTTTGATACAAGTCATACATAGACAACACCTTCACAATCTCAATACCTTCTTCGCTTCCCTCCCTAAGATCAACCCCATCTCCTTCACTTTGTGACTGAAGCAAGTCTGGAATAACAAGCACTCACCTCACAGTGCATTTGTTTAGGGTTTAGATTCATTCCTCATCCACACACACCAAATTACCAAATCCAACAAGAATAGTTTTCACCCATAAACACCAATTTCTAGAGTTCTCTCTTATATAGTCTTTCAAATCAGGGTTTGCAATCAATGTTAGCTTAGTAACAAAGCATTCAATATTCACCGTTATATGAAAACCTGATTAGATTCAAGATAATATTTATCAACTGTTAGATCGTAAACACAGCTTGTTATACACACATGTAATGCACGTTTCTAGGTTTATGTAACTGTACCCAAACTTGTACATTAGTTGGTTCAAAAATAGTTAACCAAATGGTTAGCCATATGATAACTTTAATATCAACCATATTCTTCTTCACTATAACTAGTTCAAATGACTCAAATGAACTAGTTAGAGAGTTGTTCAATTGCAAGGAAATCTCTTGTACTACACAAGACATAATTGAACCAAAAACGATTTGATTCACTCGAACTGGTTCATGAACTATATATCCATGGTTTGCAATTGCATTCCTTAGTTTATAAAGATAATCACAAACATCGTTTTTGAAAAGGAGAGGGTACCCCAAATATACCTCAAGCTATTACTTTTCCTTCCTATAAGTCCTTTCCCCTAAAATGATTATCTATGGACTGATTCGAGACAATACAACAAATCGGTTCACACTTTGTGTGATCGTATATGGATACGAGATCGATACAATACAACAACAAAGTGTATTTACTTGATACAAAGTTTCTGACTTAACCAAACTCAATAGGATTCACGTATCAAGTAAATAGGAATTAACGTTTGTGCAATTTACTTTAATTATAATAAAACAATTATAATGCGGAAATATAAAGTAAATGACACAGCAATATTTTGTTAACGAGGAAACCGCAAATACAGAAAAACCCCGGGACCTAGTCCAGAATTGATTACTCTCAAGATTAAGCCGTTATACAAAATAAACCAACTTCGTATAGTTGAGACTAAGCAACTAAACCTATAGTTCACCTAGTTTCGCCTGTATTCCCACGCCTCCTACCTGTAAAAAAGTCACATACTTGGACTAATTCCTTTGGTTAGTATTCCAAACACTAAAGGAACAACAAATCTGTTTGGTATCAACTCTCTTCAACCAAGCGATATGAGTTGCGCAAAGGTTCCCTTGTTTATCTTAACATAAACTCCTTTGCCAAGTTCCAATATCCATCTTATGTTCAATCACCCAAAGGTAATCGTTAAGATTAATCCAACAACACTCTTCAACCAAGTGATATGTGTTGATACCGATCTTCCTCAATTAATAAATCCAATCTACCACAAGGATAAACCGATTATTAATTGGATCCTCTTTTTCCCAAACAAGTATTGTGCACACCAAATATTGTAAAAACCAAGTCAGAAATCTTCAATATCTTCTTTGTCTTCAAATTTTCTTAAATCTTCAATAAACACCTGCACACAACTACTTGAATCTCTTGTGATCAATCACACACCGAACGGAGTCTCTTAACAATGGATTATCACAAGATCATATTTAGATCTAACAATAGTCTAAAGATCCATGTCGAAGCCTTGAACTAGTTTGAGTGAATTTTATATCAGAAGAGAAGATTCTCAAGCATAAACAAACTAGGTGCAATCAAAGTTCAACCACCTTTAGTCAATCAAATCAATATGAAAACTAAAGATAAACCGCAATATCTAGTTTCCCACCAACGGGTCGCGCTAGAGCTTCTCAATCCCAAAGAAGACTTTAAATTGAGCATCCGTAAGAGATTTTACCTAATTAGATTACAGTCCTCTCTGATAGGCGGCTTCACCAGTGACAAAGACAAAAAAGTAAGTCTAATGTTACGCAGTATTAGTTTGCTAGAAATGCAAACTCAAAGTACTTATAAACAAGGAAGTTTGGACACCAAGGAATTTCCAAAACCGAAAATATACCCAAGATATTTTTCCATATTAATACAAATTCAGTTTTCATAATTCCTGTGAATGCACTGTCCAAAAATAATGATCGAAATCTCCTTGGAAAATATTTAATTAGCAAATGCACATTACTAATTCTTATATTCCATATATAATTGAAAATCCTTAATTAAAAAGATTCTTAACTTATTTAAATTCGATCTTGGGATTTACTTCCTTCTTATCCGTTAAGGAATATCTTTGAACAATATAGAATAAGCATTAATGCACCGTGTTCAAAGTGTGATGACATCTTACTTTTGCAAGTCTTTTCCATGCTTGCTCACTTGAAACCGATTTAACACACTTCCAAACAAGTTTAGAATTGGTTCATCTGACTTTCAAGAACTATGTGATTGATCAAGTTCCACTCAATCACAACTCATGGGTTTACGGTTCTACCAAAATAATTTTCGGCTCTACCTCCATGTGAGTACTGTACATAGTTACACTAGCTTACCAAAGATACGGATGACTAGGTACTAGGATCGGTTCCCCACATATATTTGGTATCTAACTTGTATGCAATGCACATGTCCATAGGATCGGTTTCCCCATCCTAAAAACGTGTTGCACATGTTCATAGGATCGGTTCCCATTTCTTCCATAAACCTTGTTGCACCTCATACAAGGATTGGTTCCTCTTGTGATGTGCTACACCTCTTACTAGGATCGGTTCCCCTCTTCCCAGTAATAAGTCCAGATACTCACAACCCTATCATACCTCAAGTGATTACTTAAGATCGGTTTCACTAATGAAAGTCATACCAATACATAAGTCAGGCCTCATGTGAATAGTTTTACCAAGAACATAAACAAGTCATGAGCGGTTATATTAATCACACATATTGGTCGTTCATAAGATATGCAATGAAGAACGGCCCCAATAACGCCTGGCGATTTCCTTTTCGGTTCACAACACATATCATGAACTTACTTCCTTAGAATACATGTAAACATTGTTCCCTAGGATGAAATCCTCACCTCATACCCATACATAATCACAATAGCATTCATACGATTATGTCGATTTATTATATACAAAGTTTAATGGTTAAGAAAGAAACTTCATATTGTATTTCTTAATACTATGTCTATCTAGAGTGTTCATGCTTCGCAGTTTTATGTTTTCAATATGCAAGACTTGAAAGATACATTAGGGAATGAAACAGTTCAAGTCAAATATCACTAACCTCAAGTGGAAGGATGATGTTGTCGTTGTAGCTCCGCACTTCTTCACTTCTTCAAGTTTTCGCAATACTTGTAATGTCTCACCCTAATACTTTCAAGTAACCTATACGAAGTTGACTCTAGTACATTTAAATCAAGCGACTCTTAAATGAGTTTTGCTTCACTAAAATATGACAACCAAACTTGGCATACCAACGCTTGGTGGGTTCAACCGAGCAATGCTCTAACAGTTTTTAGATATAACCTACCCAAGTTCGCGGGATGGGTTCGCGGACTTAAGTTCCCGGATGGTTTTCACAAACTTTAGCAGAAATTCTAGGGACGAGAACTTCCGCCAGTTCGTGGACTGAAGCTCACACACTTCTCCGGTTTCTCTTGATCAACAAAGTTTGCAAACTTTGGTTCAAGGAATAAGGACTTATACATATATGTGTTTCCACAACAATGCTTATATCCTCCAATGGTTATATTGTCTAAACTCTCATTTCAATCATTGAAACATTCTCAGAGGACGTTACATAGTTGTTATTCACAAACCATTTTTCGTCAGAGCAATTTTTAAAGTGATTGAAACTTAACATGACTTTCGTCACTAGGTAAGGATGAACTTGGCTAAAGCTAAATCTTTACCAACACATATTTCAAGAAATAGATAGGCGAGGTAAACTCGGCTCGAAATACCAAATGTGTATAATCTTAGTCTATATAGCAAAATGACGTTTGTCTCAATATAGGAGATAAATAGACTTTTGAGTGATAAATAAGTTCAAGTCTCCACATACCTTTTTGTAGGATCAGAATATCGCAAGAAGGACACATTTGCGAAGTTTGATCAATAACACATTGTGAGCATCGCAGAATGATTTGAAGAATGACGTAGCAGATGGCGATGGCAGAAACATGAGAAAAGTGTGATTACTCTGCGATGTTTAGAGTGTTTTCGAAGATAAACATTAAAGCGCTTGCGAGAATATCGCAAGTCATATCCTAAAATAAAGGACAAATTAGTTGTCATCCACTATGTAATTCCCTATATAAAGAGCCGAATAGGCGTAAGAGAGGAGAGATCTTTTTCGAGTGTTGAGAAAGTCTTTAGGATAGAGAAAGTCTAGAGCGGTTGTTACTTCCTTAGCTTTATTTCCTTTCTATCTTGTAAAATTTATGAGATTAATCAATAAAAATTATGTTTGTTGAACTAAAAATGATTTGATTGTATGAATTCTTATGAGGGGTGTAGTGTGGGAATTCCTGGTACTACATATTGGAGCTAGAAACAGGGATTTTCCTTGTTTTTAGCGTGAATATTAGAATTGTGATTTGAAAGAATTTGGAGAAATTGGTGAAAAGTTTCATATAATTCATTAAGATTAAAGAGATGGCTAGAAGAAGAAATGCTTCAAGACAACCAATAACTGTGACAAGGAGTAAGAGACTTGCTGGAGAAAGAAGAAACGAAACTGGAGAACCATCAAGAATGAATACAAGAAATGATGGATAAAATCAAATTCAACAACCAATTCAGCATACGCCAGCGCAAAATAGAACTATGGATTATGATAGAGTGAGTGTACACACATGGCAGTCAGATTCAGCATGTGAAGTGGAAGAGGGGCAACAATTAAGAAACGATAGGGTAATGGAGGAAGATCAAGAAGCAATTGGAGGAATAATTCATGAAAATGGAGAAGTTGAAGCATTAGAGGAATTGAGACAAGGAATACACGAAGAAAGGAGAGTAGAAGCATAAGAACGTGCTAATTTGACAAGACAGAATCATGAGTTGAGAATGGATAATATGAGACTACAAAATAGAAGGTCAAGAAGCACTACAAGATCAAGTTCAAGATCAATCAGAATGGAAGAAAGACGAAACTCACTTGTAGAAAATGTTGATGGAAATATTCGGCGGGAGGTGCAAAATCCAGATGAAGAACGTCACTAAAATAGAGAAATGATTGAAGATCGATACATTCTGCATGGAGAAATTTCTCAAAACAGGTAGCGTCAAGAAAGAAACAATCAAGGTGATGAATTAAATCAAGAAGAAGGAAGAAGAATATTACATGGGAGAGAAAATCGCAGAAATGAACAAATAATTGAAGAAGAAATCGAGAGACATTATGCTGAACAAGCACGTTTAGATTGCGAAAGAGAAAGATTGAGAGCAGAAATGGAGGAAAGAGAGCTCCAAGAAGCAATACGTCAGAACAATCATGACAATCGAGAAAGAAGATGCGAACAAAACCGAAACAATGGTAATATCAATGAAGAATATGATAGAATACAAAGGAGAATCGAAAGACAACAAAGAGAGTGATAAGGAGTGAACAAAATCGCAGAAGAGAAAATGAGAGATATAATGGTGTGCGAATTCATGAAGGAAATCGCAGAGAGAGACAATAAGAAAATGATGGAGAAGAAAATCAATATCTCGCAACACAAAATAGGAAAGAACGCCGAAGAAGAGAAGCGGAGTTAAAGAGACCAATGGGATCAGCATCCGGGGTAAATGAACAAATCTTAAGAGAACTGGCAGAAATGAGAGGAATGTTGAATAATAAGAGGGAATGAGGCAGAAGGGAATTAGATGAGGCCATTGAAGAAGCTGCGAAAACTCCATTCACACAAGAAGTACAATTAGGAGGAATACCCCCAAAATGCAATCTGCCTGCGTTAACTAACATTTTTTACGGAACGACATATGCAATTCAACACATCAAGGCGTATGTGAGGTGTATGCTACAGTGGGAAAACCATGATGCCGTGATGTGCAAGTATTTCACATCTAGTTTAACAGGGGAGGCACTGAAATGGTTCGAGAGTTTTCCCAAGAACACAATAACATCTTTCAACCACTTGCAAACTACGTTCTTAGGGTCATATATAAGTAACAATTCTTCGCGACAAGGGATTGAAGATGTATTTGGATTAAAACAGAGAACTGGAGAAAGCTTGAAACATCTAACCATAAGATGGAAAACAATGTGTAGCGATATGGCAGGTCAAGTGGATGAGAGATATATCATTTTATCATACATCAATGCAATGTTTGCAACCAATTTGCTATACATTCAAATCTTTAGGGTCAAGAATACAATCACAATGACTGAGCTGCGAGAATTGCAGGAGGATTATATTTTCCTTGAAGAAAAACAGAATGAAATGAAATCATATCATGTTGCGAATACAAGTTTGGCAGCAGCGAATGCGAGTTCTCTACCAAAATTGATCAACACAGTAGCGAGCACTTCGCAGAATCAACAAGAGAAGAGTATAAAGAATGGTCAATAGAAAATAGTAGCTATGGGAAGTCGTGACAAAGAAGAATTTGAGAGGGAAAGAAACTTCTATAATAGAGGTGGAAATAAAAAAATCCAAAGACTTGATCAGCCGCATAAAAACTATGGAGGACAAAGACAAAATTATTATAAAGGATCAGGAAGTCAAAAAATGATATGGGAAGAGATCAAGATGCCACCTTTGAATACTAGTGTGGAAAAAATTTTGGAAGCAATAATTTTGATGGAGAACATACCAACACCCTGGAACATAGGAAAAGAACCGCTTTCAAGTCACAAAAGTCAAGAATTTTGCTCTTATCATCACTTTCATGGACATTCCACAAATGACTGTAGGAACATAAAGAGAATCATTCTCAGAATGATAGACCAGGGAAAACTAAATCATTTCCTAATAGGGAACCCTCAATCTCAACCCTTACCACCACCGCCAGAAATTCGCAGGGTAAACGCAACCAAAGGAGGAGAAACATTTGTCATAGAAGTGGGAGCGAAGGCGAAAAATCTATTTTGTAACTCTATTATACATTCATACAAGACAATCGAAGATTTCCATGACAATGTTCTAAGCAGAGTTTTCGTAAGAGATACTGATGGGAGAGAAATAATGAATATTGCTAAAGCTTTTCCATTAGAAGAGTGGCAAAAGCAGACAATTTCTTTCAATGCACAAGAAGTACCTGAGCCTGGCGAAATGCATGACAATCCATTAGTAGTGTGGCTGGAAATAAACCCAAAACAAAAAGAAGATGAATATGAAGAAGAGGATGATGAAGCTGAAGATACATGGGCAATTAATAGAGTCTTAATTGACACGGGAAGTTCTGTGGATATCTTATTCTATGATACTTATAAGACTATAGGAGGCAGAGATGAGGATCTAATACCTTTAACTTACAAAATTTATGGTTTTAATGGTACTTCCAATAAGCCTAAGGGGGAGATCACAATGAGAATTCCATTAAAGGGGATATCTTCCAAGATTTTATTATGCATTGTCGATGTAGAGTCGCCCTACAACGCCTTAATTGGTCGACCTTGGCTACAAGGGATTTTAGGTGTGGCATCGACTTTCCACCAGTGCATTAAGTTTCCATATCCTAGTGGCATTGGAGTAATAAATGGAGATTGGGTTGAAGGTAAGAAGTGCTATGAAATCGATGTAGAATCCTGCGAAGAAAGAGCTTCCAGGAAGGAGAATTGGAGGTATAACATCAAACAAAAACAAAAAATGAGAGGTTGATGGTTGATACAATAGAACATGGAGAATAAATAATGTTGCGAAGAGGACAAACAACAAGTGGCGAAAATGTTGCAGAAGGAAAGACTGTAGCGAAAGGTAACAAAAGAACAGAGGCAGAAAACAACAAAGGTAAAAAATTTAAACTGTGAAATGAAAGAAATGTTGAGAAAAGAAAATGAGATGTATGATTGATTTGTTGCGATAATTTCAAAAATATATTTTACTTAATGATAAAAATGAGATTGAGAAATTACAACAGAGCTGAAATGCAAAAGAATAAGTTTTAGAATGGGACGAACATTTATGACGTACACCCTAGTTCGCGAATAAAATTCGCAAGAGGCAAATGTAAGACCTAAAGTACGTCATAGAAGGGGGTATATGTTGCATGGATAGGCGATAAGGTTACACCGCTGATGGAACCTGAGTCATGAAGATTTTGGGTCAATGAAAGCCCATCCAGGAGAGACACCTTGGATTCTCAACTTGAGCATATGAATTAAGTTGGGAGACTAAGGTAATAAGAGCATAGAATAAACTAAATGTTATTTGTTTTCACATGATAGATCTACGCATAAAAAATTAATTGTATTTTGGATAGTCATATTGCAAGAGAGAAAAAATTTCCAACACGTGCAGGAAGGAACAAAAGAAATAGAGCTTGTATTAAAGATTGGAGAAATTCAAAGTGATAGATTACAAGTATACAAGAATAGAAGATCAAAAGAAAATATACAAATTTTACAAAAAGTTGAATAAGGAAGCACAAAAAAGCAAAAACTACTTCTTGCTTGATTCTCTATTATCATCATCAAATTCTTCACCAGATCTCCTTGACGGCGTCGTTACGGAAAGAAATTGCGTCATTCCCAAAATTTGAAATAGTAATCTTCATTTGAGATTCAACCTTGAACATTTATCATTGCGAGAAGATAAATATTTTGCGAGCTTTGCTTTCTCATTCTCAAGTTCTTCAATTCTCTTGTGATACCTATCTCCAGCTTCTGCGAAAATATAACAAAAAATCAGCAACTTGATGGTTGTAGGGACAGAATATCACAAGATATAAGGTTACGAACATAGTAGTAAACACAAGAGAAAAGTGTCGCAAGATAATGCGATAGTAAAAGAAACATGGGAGAAGTGTGAAGGGTTTACGAATATAGAATAAGTATACGATCAAAGGTTACTATGCTTCGCAAACTATATATAGTTATACAGATCTCACTATATATAGTAGTTCAAATGTAAAATTAAAGAGGGTTCTTTTGGTGAGTGTTAGAACAAGTCTTAGGAGAGAGAATAGAGAAAGTTGTATATATTCTAATCTCCATTAACATATTTCCTTGTAATCAATTGAAAGAATTAATCAAGATTGTCTTTTTTCATCAAGAACTTCTTAAAGTTTCCCAAATTCTACGGAGGGTGTAGTTGTAGGATTTCCTGCAACTACATAATTGGCGCTAGAAGGAGGGGAGGGTGAACCTGTGGTAGAGATAATTGAAGAATTTTGCATCAGAGAAATGGCCAGAAGAAGAAATATATCAGAACCATTGACTGCAGTAAGAAGAAGTGTAAGACTCGCAGGTGGAGAGGCAAACATAATAGGAGAACCTAGTAAGGGAAGGAGTAATCGAAGAAATCAAACTCAACAAACAGTAGCACAAAGAAGAGCAATAGATCAAGATCGAGTGAGTATACACACTTGGAGAACTGATACACCAGTTGAAACATATAGAGAACCGCAAATCATAGAAAATGGGAGATTGATGGGAGGAATAATTCCTGAAATAGAAATGGAGGCATTAGAAACATTGAGACAAGGAATTCAAGAAGAACGAAGGTTTGAAGCTGAATAACGTGTGAATCTAACAAGACGGAATCAAGAATTGAGGAGGGAAAATGAGATGTTACAAAGAAGGAGATCTCAAAGTGCTACGAGATCAAGTGTTAGACCAGAGAGAGAAGAACGAAATTCACCAACAATCAATAGTGAAAGTGTTATACAAGGACAAACACAGAATCTGGTTGAAATAAATCGAGAGAATCGCTTCATTTTAGTACCAAACAACGAACAAAACGTGGAAAACTTACGAACAGAACCATTTCCAAGAAAAAATAACCAGAATGACGAAGAAAATCAAGAGGAAGAGCAGCAACTTGCAGAAGAAATTGAGAGGCAACAAGCAATGCATCAGAACAATTACGAAGATGAAGTAAGAACACATGAATAGGCTCGCAACAATCAAAATCTTGAGTATGGTAGAATTCAGAGGAGAGTTGGAAATCAACGAACAGAAATAACAAGGAATGAACCAAATTTTCAAAACGGAATTCAAGGAAATCAGAGAGAGGTAAATCGCAGAAGGAAGAGAAATGAAGAAGAAGAAATTCATGATATTCACATGAGAAGGATGAGGAGAATAGAAATGGAAGAACAAGAATTTCAAGATGCCCTACAATAAAACAATTGTGACAATCTGGAAAGAAGATATTTGCAAAATTGTGCAAATGGAAACATTAATGAAGAATATGATAGAATGCGAAGGATCGCAAGAGAAGAAATGCAAGAACGTAGAAGAAGAGAGGCTGCGTTGAAGAGACCAATGAATGAGAATTCTGAGGTAAATGAACGGATCTTTCGAGAATTAGCGGAAATGAGAGGAATGATAAACAGTAGAGGGGGAGGAGATAGAAGGCAATTAGATGAAGCAATAGAAGAAGCTGCGAGAACTCCCTTCTATAGAGAAGTACAATTGGGGGGGATTCCACCAAAATGCAATCTGCCTACATTAACCAGCATCTTTGACGGGACTTCATGTGCTATATAACACATTAAAGCATATGTAAGATGCATGTTACAATGGGAGAATCACGATGTTGTATTATGCAAGTATTTCGCATCAAGCTTAACAGGAGAAGCTCTAAAATGGTTTCAAGGACTTCCAAAAAACACTATTACATCATTTAACCATCTACAAGTAACATTCTTAGGAGCATATATCACGAATCATTCCTCACGACTTGGTATTGAAGATGTGTTTGGTTTAAAACAAAGAATTGGTGAAAGTTTGAAACATCTGGTAAGAATATGGAAAACTATATGTAGTGATATGGCAGGGCGTGTAGACGAGAGGTACCTGATTTTGTCTTTCGTAAACGCGATGTTCGCAACTGAGAAATTATATGTTCAAATCTTCAAAAGAAAAAATTCCATTATGATGACAGAGTTGCGAGAGTTGCAAGAGGAGTACATTACATTAGAGGAAAAGCAAAACAATATGGAGTCATATCCAGTGACAAATACCAACACTCAAGATACAGGAGCAAATTTACTTCCTAAAATAGTCAATATCATAGCAGGTACCTCGCAAACATCCTCGCAAACATCTTCGCAGATATCAGAAGAGAAGAAAGTTGGCAATGGTCAACCAAAAATGGTAGCAATGGGTAGCAAGGATCAAGAAGAATATGATAGAGAAAGGAATTTCTATAGCCGATGAGAAAATAACCAGATTCCAAGATTAGATCAGCAACAGGAAAATTATGGAGGACAAAGGCAGAACTATTTTGGACAAGGGAATCATAGACAAAGTTATAACAATGGACAGGGAGGTCAAAGAATGATAAGAGAAGAAATAAAGATGCCACCTTTGAATACAAGTGTAGAAAAGATATGGCAAGCAATCATCTTGATGGAAAATATACCAACACCATGGAATATGGGCAAATAACCACCAATGGGTCCAAGAAGTCATGAATTTTTCTCGTACCATCACTTTCATGGACATTCTACGAATAATTGCAATAATATCAAAAGGATTATCTTGCGAATGATCGAACAGGATAAACTAAACCACTTTTTACTCAAGCAAGTACAGTCACAACAATTACCACAAGCTCCAGTGATAACTCGCATGGTGAATACAATACAAGAAAAGGGAAAGGAAATATTACACATAGAAGTGGGACAAAAAGCAAGGAATGTTTTCTGCAATTCTATTGTTCACTCGTATAAAACCATAGAAGATTTTCATGATAATGTGTTAAGCAGGGTATATGCGAGAGATGGTGAAGGAAGGGAAATAATGAACATCGCAAAAATTTCACGACTTGAAGATTGGCAGAAGCGTGAAATTTCTTTTGAAGCCACAGAAATTTCAGAAGGTTGTGAAATACATGATAATCCATTAGTAGTAAGATTAGAAATTTGTCTGAATATGGGAGAAAGCGAAGATGATACAGATGAAGAATCATTTGATCTTAATAGAATCTTAATTGATACGGGAAGTTCTGTCAATATTCTCTTCTATCCTGCTTACAAAACCATGGGGGGAAAAGATGCAGATCTAATACCTTCTACTTATAGGATTTATGGCTTTAATGGAATGACTAATAAACCTAAAGGAGAAGTAAGCATGTGAATTACCTTAAGTGGAATACGAACTGAAATTCTATTTTGTGTTGTTGATATCGAATCACCATACAATACTTTGATAGGGAGACCTTGTCTTCATGGGATTCTAGGCATAGCTTCAACTCTTTATCAATGCATAAAATTTCCTCATCCAAAGGGTATTGGAGTTATCAAGGGTGATTGGGCAGAAGGGAAGAAATGTTACGATACAGAAGTAGAAGTTTGCGAAGGAAAAGTTGTTGAAAAGGAAAGCTGGAGAAAAAGAGCAAAGGCTGCAAAAAGAAGCGAAAATTTAATGGCTGGGGACTAAGGCATGAAGGAATAAAGTTACAATGTTTAGCATACAAGAAATATATGATGATAGAAAAGAGATATGATTTGCGAAGAAAAAAGAATGCAGAAGAAAGGTAATGAAACAAAAAGGTAATCAGTATATTTGTTCGCAACAAAATGTATTTTGAAAAACAAGAAAATGAAACGAGGTAGTTCGCAACATGAAATATTTGCAATGCAGTTTTACGAACGATTTATTGCGATTAGCTTTCATTAAAGAAAGACGCAGAAATTTATTTGCGATTAGCTTTCATAAAAGAAAGACGCAAACTGTGATCAGCTTTCAAAAAAGAAAGAAAGCCGCAGAAATTTTACACAGGAAAACCTTTGTGGCGTACACCCTAGTTCGCGAAGCAACATTTCGCAAGAGGCAAAGTCCTAAAGTGCGTCATTTAAGGGGGTACCTATAAGCATGGCTCAGGGGAAACGGAACACCACCACGGAACCTGAGTACATGAACCTTACGGGGTACATAAACCAAAAGCGGGGTACCTATCTGGGTAAGAAACCTTGGATTCTCAACCTAATCTTGCGATGTAACATGATTTAGGTTGGGCGACTAAGGCATACTGTCTTTCCCAAGAAGTGCAGAAAACGATCAAGGCGCCGAGGTACACGGTTGAGTCAAGAGTGTCGGATGGGTTTGAAGCACATCTGCCATTCTTGGCAAGTCTTGGCAAATGATGCACTTGGCCCAAAGATACCCCATAGGGTGCAACCTCGTAACTATAAGCCCTATAAGAAAAAAGGATAAGAGGTTGCGAACAAAAGCTGGTTGTTGGAAAAACCGGATGGGAAGAGCTAACCTTGTATGGTCGATGTACGCTTCCTTGAAGGGGAAACCAAGGGGAAGATAAAGGGCAGCACCCTCCATTAGGGAGCTGATACGTGCTATAAGACGCAAATGTCACGAGGCTTTTTGTTCGCAAGAATATAAAGGCTTGCCATATTTGTGCAAACAATTGTATTTCTGCGAGTAAAATATATATATATATATATACTCGCAGATTTAAATACAAAGAAGTTAAGATGAGATCAATGGGTTATTACATGAAAGTGTGATAACGTCCTGCGATTTCATCGCAAGACGATAATGTCATAAGACTGTATATTCACAAGAATATTCAGACTTGTCATATTATCGTAAACACAAAAATATTGTTAAGATAAGGTCAAGGGGATGAGGCATGTGAATGCACCAACGTCCTGCGACTTTATCGCAAAGAGGTGGCAAAGTAAGACCTTTACTTAGGAAGGCATGATAAGACCACATAAACTAATGGAGTCAATTCCGTCAATATCATTGGATATTTTTTCTAAGAATATATTATAGTCGCAATCAAGGATGGGTATTTCATACTCATTAAAAAAATTCAAGGATTAAATACTTCTCATATTTTTTCAAGGATTGAATACTTCTCATATTTCTTCAAGGATTGAATATTTCTCATATTTCTTTAAGGATTGAATACTTCTTATACTTCTTCAAGGGTGTTTTATAATTCTTCAAGGGGGAGATTTCTTTTTACTTCGCAACAACCTGAAGCTTCATAACCTGAACTGAGGCAGATATTCTAATACTTATAACAACGATTGATCACCTGAAGAGCAATAATAAGGGGAAAATGAATACTAAGCTAGGTTTTCAAAATATATTATTTCTCTTCATATGATCAAGTTATGATTTCTCTTCATATGATCAAGTTATGCAAGAAAGGATAAGCATTCAATTAAAGGAATATCAACTTGTCATCGCAAAATTAAGACATTGGTACTAATTAAGTTGCGAAAAGAAAACTGCTAGTAGATTAAAAGTGCAGGAAAGAAGAAAATATTGTACTCAAATAGACAAGACAAAAAGAACTGAAGCAAATATACAGGAAGGAATAAAGCTACTCTGTGGGAGATTTATCTTCATCAAAATGATCTTCTCTTTCTTCTTCAGAGATATCATCTTCAGTTTCACTATCAGAGATATCCAAATCTGGGGTATCATCAGGGATTTCTTCAGAAAAGAGCGTTTGATACTTAGTAAGAGGAATTTGATTGTCTTCACAAATCTTGCGAGTCATCATAGCTCGGAAGCGCTTGATGTTTAAGCCATGATTGTTTTGAGAAATTTGATGTTGAGACTTTAAATTGGAAATCTTCTGATTACGCGCAACAAGAGTAGCTTACAAAAAAAAAAAAAAAGGATAAGTAAGAAATAAGAGAACAAAGAATAAGAGGATAAATTAAGGAATTGATTAGCGAATTGTAGAGTTAAAGTGATCAAGATTTGCGAATTTACCTTCTAATTGCTTCTTATCATTACGAAGAGAAGTGACTTCAAGCTCTAGATGATTATTCTTCTCTAAGAGAGAAGAATTTTCAGTTGCGATACTCGCATATTTCGCACTATCTTCGCAACGGGATTTTAACTCTGCATTATCAATATTCAAATCCTCTATCCTCTGAAGAAGTTTTGCATTCTCAACCTCCATATTGTTACAACGACTTAAAGTTTTCTTCTCAGCAATTTCGTGACGTCTTTCCCAATCTGAAGCAGCTGCACAGCTAACCCTTCCAACCTGAGCAAATAAAAAAGATTAGAAATCAATGAAGTAGGGGAAATTAACAAGGAATAGAAGAGAAACTTACCATGCTCCCCAAAGAGTATAATGAAATAGGAGAAATAAATCTTGAAATTCCATTAAGGGAATTATTGTTGATTACAGTGGGGACTTTGCAAGCCTTCGCAATATGTCTATGAGCACTCGCAGTGGGAGACTTTCCTAATCTACGAGAGGAGTTAAGAAAAGATTCAGACAATCGAGTCATTGCAGACTCAAAAGTTTCCATATTGCTGTAATCTCCATCTTCTTCATCATCATCATCATTCCTCCTATCAGATTCAGTATCAGAATTAAAACTGAGATCATTCCTAAAAAATATATCATTTTTATCACTTTGTTCTTCGTCAACATCCTTGCTAGAGAAGATTATATTAGAGTAAGCACTGGGTGGGAGTTTCTTCCTCTTCCTCGCAGAAACAATATCCTCAAGTTTCCTTTTTCCTTTGCGAAGAGCATCTTCTTTATTACCAGAAATCTGGGTGTTCTTCGCAGAGCTAAGTGTTTTTTGTCTTGAAGTTAGTGCTTCAGAAGAAGTTGAATTCTTATTCTCACTCACAGCAGTCCCAGGGAAATCAGGAAGAACCTACAAATTCAAATAAGGATAAGAAACAGAGGCAACAATATATTGTTTAAAACAACATATAAGGATGTTTCTTACCTCATTTGAAAACAATTGAAAAGCCTCACGAGTACTGGATTTCCCAGTTTTAAGGTAACTCTCCTTAAGTTCATTCACCTGACAAATATGGCAAAAGGATTAATAAAAAGGAAAAATGACAAGAAGATAAGAAAATGGAGATACATACATCTTTATCTCTATTAGGCCAAGAAAAGACCCAAGGTTGATAGTTACGATCATGAAGATTCGCAGGAAGATCTACTATCCCAGAGATGTAAGAACCCGATAGTGCTAGAGGATAATTGTACCAATATTCATCGTGAGAATGGCGAGGTGTTCGATTATTTCCAGAAGCATAATCAATATCATGCATAAGAAGATCCGCTTCTGCGACATCAGTTTTGCGATGAAGACGAACACCCCAACGCTTATCTTCTCTTTTCACATGAATTAATGTGTAATTTTTGAAGAAATTCTCGACTGTATAGTCTGCAGCGATAATTTCTACATTTCTAAAATTAGGTTTCCTAAGTTCAACTGGGTATAAAGATTTTCCAGTAGCAGCACGGGTTGCGAACTCAACCAGAATGCGAATACAATCTCCCGTCAATTGATAAATAGCTCGTGAGAAATTTGGGTGAGAAATAATCTCATAGAATAAAGGAATATTGACATCATAAATAGGAATAGGAAGACCTGCAAGGATTTGGCCTCTTGAGACCAAAATTATCTGATCATCCCAATGGATATCAGTAAATAGTTCCATACAGAGATGGGTTTTATTGGTATGACCATCAATATCAGAAAGAACGAGATCTCTATCAGCAAACTCTGCATTAAGTTGTTCTACAGTTTTCTTCTTTGGAGCCATTAGATGAAGGATAGAAAACAGAGGAGAAAAGAAATAAAAAAGACGAGAAATAGTGGTATAAGAAAGAAGGAAAAGATTGCAGAAAAAGACGTAATAAGGAAGATGAAAAGATAAAAGAATAGAAATAGGAATTAAAGATAGTATTTATAAAAAAGAGAATTTGATGAAGATGGAAATTCATCAATGCAATTAGACGTGAATGGTTGAGAAGGGAGGTTACGAAAAGACGTGTCAAAGATTAAATGGAAGAAAAAACACGTATTGCGAACATAACAGATGACGGTAACTATATTAAATTTGCGAGAATAATGATTCTCATGATATTTGTTTTTCGCAGAAATGACATGAGAAGAGGCAAGATGTATGGACAGGATATCACAGGATATAAGGTTACGAACATAGTAGTAAACAAAAGAGAAAAGTGTCGCAAGATAATGCGATAGTAAAAGAAACATGGGAGAAGTGTGAAGGGTTTACGAATATAGAATAAGTATACGATCAAAGGTTACGATGCTTCGCAAACTATATATAGTTATACAGATCTCACTATGTATAGTAGTTCAAATGTAAAATTAAAGAGGGTTCTTTTGGTGAGTGTTAGAACAAGTCTTAGGAGAGAGAATAGAGAAAGTTGTAACTATTCTAATCTCCATTAACATATTTCTTTGTAATCAATTGAAAGAATTAATCAAGATTGTCTTTTTTCATCAAGAACTTCTTAAAGTTTCCCAAATTCTACTGAGGGTGTAGTTGTAGGATTTCCTGCAACTGCAATGGTAGTTTACGAGGAATAAACAATTAAATAAAGGAAGAAAGGTTAACAACCTTCTATCTTAGAAATCATATCCCTAATCAAGGCCTCTTGTTCAACATGAATACTAACGTCTACACCTAGATTATTCCTGGCGTTATCTAGAATTCTCGCAGCCCAAGCAAATTCATCATCGTCATTTATGAGAAGGCGAGAGCGAGTTTGATTCTCTCTTTTGCAGAGCACATCATTTATACGTTTGAGATCATCTCTTTCAAATTGGAAATTTAGAAGAGTTTCTTGGAATTTCGCTAAAGTTTGAGCACCTTGGAGAGAAATATGATCTTTCTTATTTATGAGATCACTATTATCTGCCCTTAAAGTGTTAATTTATTCCTTGGAATTAAGATAGAAACGCTTATATTTATTGGATGAACTCAAACTAGATCTATGGTCAATTGCTAAGAGTTGAAGTTTGGATCTAAGTTCATTTATGGGAAGAGATTCAATTTTATCATTTAAATAACTATTTAGAGAAGTGTTTAGATGTTCAAGAAGGGTATCATCATCCATTTGATGAGGGAATGAATGAAGAAGAATTTCTTCATCAGAAAGGCCATAAATGTCTGCGAAAATGATAAATAAATCAAATAAGGAAAAGAAATGAGAAAATAAGATGAAGAAAAAGAAGAAAAAAGGTTCTATACCATAGAGTTGCTTATTGGCATTTTAAAGACTAATGATTTTGTTCTTTTGGGTAGCAGTCTCAGATTCCAATTGCTTGATTTTCTCGCGAAGACCAGCAGCTTCAGTTTCCAACACTTTATTCTTCTCGCGAAGACTAGCGGCTTCAGTCTCCAATTCTTCATTTTTCTTGCGAAGCCCAAGATTTTTCTTTTCAAAAGCCGCACGTCTTTTCTCCAAATTTGCGGTAACAGCATAAGAAGCTTTCCCAGCTTGCGAAGTAATGCAGCGAATTTTCAGAATAAATTATGAACTTGAGGCAAAAATATAAAGAAGAAAGATAAAAATATGAAAGTTTACCAAGCTATTAAGTGAATGTAAGAAACTGGGAGATATAGATCTTGAGACCCCGCGAAGAGATTCATTATTTTCTAAAAGGGGACCATCGCAGATGGAAGCTATGGGTTGGCAGGCATTAGTGAGAGGAGTATCACCAATTCCCTGCATAGTACTAGAAAAAATACCAGACAATTGTGCCATAGAAGATTCAGGAGGAAAATTTCCTTCTGCGACAGAATCGTTAACATCATCATCAGTGGAACTTTCATCATGATGAGAATTTAAGGAAGAGGGAGATTGGATTCTTCGCTTTTTTGAAGGAGGCTTAGCAGGTTTCCTCTTGCGAGAGGAACCTTTACTTTTACTCCTGGTTTTCACAACCTTGACAGGTTCTTCCACTTCAGCGATAACCTATACACACAGATAAAGATAAGAAATAGAGGAAACAATATATTGCAAAAAATCATAAAAGAATATTTCTTACTTTATCTGTGAGTGATCGAAGAGCTAATAAAGTGTTGACTTTCCCAGTCTTGCTATAGCTTGCTTTTAATCTTTCAATCTGCAAATTTCGCAGAATAATGAAAACATTGGAAGAGTCAACAAAATTATATATGAAAAGTGAAAAGGATAAACAACTCAAGCAAAGTGTGTAAATATACCTCTGCTTCTATCTCAGGCCATGTAAATATCCACGGTTGGTATGCTGCGAGATTCGCAGGTAAAACATGAGAATCGGAGATGTATGGACCCTCTAGTATTAGGGGAAAGATATACCATTTATCATCACTACAATGACGTGAGGTTGTATTGGTGCCAGGATGCCAATCAATATCTTGCATAAGTATCTTATCATTATCAACATCATCTTTCTTTCTCAAACGAACGCCCCAGCAAGTGCTATCTCTTTTCATGGGAATTATCTCATAATTCGCAAAGAAATTTTCTATGGTATATTTCGCAGGGATAATAGCAATGTCAACAAACTTAGGATTCTTAACTTTATCAGGGTAACGAGATCCCTTACCAGCACCACGACTTGCAAACTCAAGCATTAGGCAAATGCAATCTCCACTCAATTGATATATTGCTCGCGAGAACTTCGCATGAGAAAGTATTTCATAGAATAAGGGAAGTTCGGGATCATAAAGAGGAACAGTAAGGCCAGCGAGAAGCTAACCTAGCGAGACTATGATCTTCTCATGATTGCAGGGATGATCAGAAAATATATTAGCAAAAAGCTCAGATTTAGAGTTTTAACCAGGAATGGGAGATATAGTAAACCCTTTGGTTTGAAGTTTCTTTCACATCTCTTCATAGGCAATCTCATTTTTATGACCGGCTGGAGGCATTTTTAGTATGGGAATGAAAAAAGGTATTAAGAATCAAAAGAAAAAGAATCACCAAAACATTACAGTAGCAGAAGCGGAATTTGCGGAAGAACATTAAAGTTGCAGAGAAGATGAGAAGAAAGTAAAAATAAGAGAAGGGAAGAATAAGGGGGATATATATAGAGAGTAGAAATTCTCGAGAGGATAAGTGCATTTAATGCGAATAGTAAACGTGAGCGGTTAAAAAGAAGCGGTTGAAAAGATGTGTCAAGAGATGGATGGAAGAAAATATATGTGTAACAAAGTTCACGCAAAATGCAGAATCGTGTCAGTACAGAAGAATGTGAAAATATGAACGGTTGCAGCATTTTGAAGAACGGTTTCTCATGGCATTCTCTCATTCGCAGAGAAGACATGAGAAGAGGCAAGATGTAGGATCATAATATCGCAAGAAGGACACATTTGCAAAGTTTGATCAACAACACATTGCGAGCATCACAAAATGATTTGAAGAATGACATAGCAGATGACGATGGAAGAAACATGAGAAAAGTCTTATGACTCTACGATGTTTAGAGTGTTTGCGAAGATTAACATTAAAGCTCTTGCGAGAATATCGCAAGTGAGATCCTAAAATAAAGAACAGATTAGCTGTCATCCACTGTATAATTCCCTATATAAAGAGCCGAATAGGCGTAAGAGAGGAGAGATATTTTTCAAGTGTTGAGCAAGTCTTTAGGAGAGAGAAAGTCTAGAGCGGTTGTTACTTCCTTAGCTTTATTTCCTTTCTATCTTGTAAAACTTATGAGATTAATCAATAAAAATTGTGTTTGTTGAACTAAAAATGATTTGATTGTATGAATTCTTATGAGGGGTGTAGTGTTGGAATTCCTGCTACTACACTTTTACTCGATAAAGATCCACCAGTTCCTTCAGTAGTCCTTCGTCTTGTATGATGATTTCCATGGAGTTTTTGAGCTCAACTACACTTTCTATCCTAGTCCGAGACCTTAGATTTAGTAGACTAGAAATCAAGACTTATAGTTTTGATCACTAACATTGACAAACATGCTTGAGATAGCAACGCATGCGAATTCGACCGAGCAATGCTCTAACAAAAGGTATTCGGATTTTCTTCCCTCAAATTTTTAACGTGGCTGTCATCGTCACCCCAATTACCTTTGAATTTTATTTTTATTATGTTGAGTTTTTTGTGTTCCTTGAACTTAAATTTTATAATGCTTAATCAGTAACAGCATGCGATGAATTCAAAAATCTAAAGATCTGTTGGAATAGACCAAGTTGGATTTTACATGGTATTTGCTAGAAATATTGGGGTAAATAGTAGAAAATAAAACATATTATGTTTAGACTCCAAAATCATATCTTGAGATTGCTGAAAAATCTGCTGAGTATCTTTGATTTATTTTTTACATAATATTTGTTGTCAAATTTGTAGCCAAGGGTTGAACTCCCAAGTTATAGGTTAAGGGTTCAATTCTCGTTGTTGTCTGATCAAAATATAAAAAAAATGTTGTCAAATATGTTTTATTAATTATTTTAATTCTTTACCTTCTATAAGTAGTGTTTAAGCTATCTCTTATCCTATGTAGTCAATCTCGGCCATCTCGGCCGAGATTTTGGCGGAATTTCAGATTTCGGTTTTGGGACAGACGAAAATCAAAATCTCGCTTAAACGAAAAGTCGCCGGTTTTTTCGGCCGGAATCAATACATCTCGGTCAAAATCGGTGTGTCTCGGCCGGAATTGTTCTTTTATATTATTATTTTTCCCAATTTCAGATCCAACGTGTAATTTTCACCATAAATATGATATTAGTGTAAACTTTTAATCCGAAATTACACTGAAATTTGGAACCGAAATTCCCCCAGTACAAAGTTGTACCAGTGTTTCGGCCGGGTCCGAGACACTATCCGAAATTAACTATCTTGCTCTTATCTAAAAGATAAGAAGTTTTGAAGCTGAAATTATGGCGGTTTAATAAAGCATATATGCTTTCTTCTGTATCAATGAATCTGAAACCACTGTTGTGATTGTGTTGCAAGGAGTATATAAATGATCGAGAAGTTGCAAAAAAATCAGCAACAGTGGTGATATACCTTTGATGAAAGAAAAATATGTATGTGTTCTGCGTGACTAAGCCTTCTACATTTTATATTTATTTGTCGACATCCATCCTTCATGGTTATAGTGCACGTGGCAAGAAAAGTACACATGACGTTTCTTTTCAGTTTTAGCAGAAGTAAAATGTGTTTTGTTGCTAGATTCAATACTTACCCATCTTTTTACGGTCTTTTAAAATTAAATTTGAGTTTCAACATTTTCCTGTGTGCAGATAATCAATATTTTAATATTAGCTGTAGGTCCTGATAAGCCTTCTAAATGCGTAATTTGTGAAGGCTC
Source organism: Papaver bracteatum (assembly GCA_023529315.1). NCBI lineage: Eukaryota > Viridiplantae > Streptophyta > Magnoliopsida > Ranunculales > Papaveraceae > Papaver > Papaver bracteatum. Next base: position 1,473,512 of record JAJJWX010005119.1, read on the forward strand.
ATTAGTTCCTCGCAATAAAATTTATAATCTCGATGGGATGTTATATAAGAAGTTGGGGAAGATAGGTAGTGGAGAAAGCATTGAGGTTCACAAGGTCATTATGTCAGATTGTACCATCTTGCTCTAAATAAGATCAAGTTATGGGGTGGTGGTTATTGTACCGCTTTTGTGTTTTATCAGGAAATTGATCTAAACACGCTGAAAGGGAAGAAGAGCATATACAACTGACCGATTACGAGGTATTAACCATTTTTTTTTGCCTATTTTCTTATGTTTTGTTGGAAATATGGGCACCCATATGTGTGTGCATGCCCAAAGTCCATCTTGGGTGGATGAGTAAAGTCATATGCTTGACTTTTTCAAAGGAAAAATCCTTCTCCAACTAACCAAGCCATGGTGTGAGACATGTGTCTTGTTTCATGGAAACAAGTGATTGGTTCTTTCTTCATGCTAAGAAGTGTGAGACATGTGTCTTGTTTCATGGAAACAAGTGATTGGTTCTTTCTTCATGCTAAGAAGTGTGAGACATGTGTCTTGTTTCATGGAACCAAGTGATTGGTTCTTTCTTCATGCTAAGAGGTGTGTGACATGTGTCTTGTTTCATGGAACCAAGTGATTGGTTCTTCCTAAGACACTTGACATGTGTCTTGTTTCATGGCACCAAGTGATTGGTTCTTCCTTGATATTTATCAAGAGAGGATGCTTGGTCTATGAGTATAAATAGGCTTCTAGTTTCATTTGTTGGAACACTAATAAGAAGTAGAGAAAACACTACACCTCAATAAGAGTGAGAGAGAAACAAAGTATCGAGAGTAAGCTAGAGAGTTCTAAGTGAGCATTCTAGTTAAGCTAGCAAAGTCTTCTAAATATTCAAACATTAGTTGTAGAATCCCTTAGTGTTCTTTGGAGAATAAGTTAAAGTTCTATACGGTATTTAGTTTTTGGAAATATAGTTTGTGCTCGTTTTTGTGGCACCTACTCACCGCCGAGTTTGAAGGTTCAAGAACGTGAAACGCAAGTGATCCACCGGTCTTAATTCATCCGTGTTTTTTTTGAGCGATTACAAGGTATGAATTATTAACCCGCTTCCGCATTCAATTTGTTTGAATTACATATATATTAGTTATATATAAGCATCATTGGTATCAAAGAGTTTTATGCGTTTTCGTTATTTTTTTGAACCATGGACTAAGTGGCCATTCCCTGAGAGGACAACGACCTTAAATTAATTTTGTGGACTAATCACTTTTGTGGTTGATTTAATTAATGCCTCTGCCCGAAAGGACAACGACCTTAAATTAATTTTGTGGACTAATCACTTTTGTGGTTGATTTAATTAATGCCTCTGCCCGAAAGAACAACGACCTTAAATTAATTTTGTGGACTAATCACTCTTGTGGTTGTTTTAATTAATGCCTCTGCCCGAAAGGACAACGACCAAAATTAATTTTGTGGACTAATCACCTTAGTGGTTGATTTAATTAATATAAATACTACATGCATGATATGAATATTATTTTTTGATTAATTTGTTGAATCATGTTGTTTAATTTAATATCATTAGTTTAATCATAAGTGTCTTGCTCAACAAAAATACTTGGTGTATGTGGTTGCAAAAATATATATTACTTTGTGTATTTTTTCAAGAATTTTAGAAGTGGATTTTTTCATTACTTCTGAAACGGGGCATATTTTATTTTTTCATTAGTTGAAAAATAATTGCTTTATTTTCATTAGTTGAAAATAATTTCAATAATATATGTTTCCGAAACAATGCATAGTTTTGCTTTATTTTCGTTAGTTGAAAATAATTTGTGAGCAAGATACTTTGAAAATTAATTACAAGCTTATTTATCTTTGTTGATAAATAACTAATCTTCATATGTTGGTTGATTTAAGTGGCTTTATTGGCTTAAGTTATGTGCTTTACCAATATTTATTAGTCCAAAATTAATTGATATAGGTTATACAAAAAATGCATATTTGGGTCATGATTATGAGCCTAGCGAATTTTTCGATCTTGGATTTGCGTATAGATATGATTTTATCAATTAGATTTTGAGACTATGTAGTAAGTGTACACATAATAATAGTGTCCAACTTTGCGCAACAAACGTGTAGAAATGGCTAGCAACCATGTGATTGCTGACCTCAATAAGGGTGACAAACTTGATGGGAAGAACTATGATGTGTGGCATAGAAAAATCCAATACTTGTTGGATGAAGGAGGAAAAATGGAACTCCTAAAAAATGAAATGGTCCGACCCGCAGAGGGTCATACTACCCAACACCGTCGTGAACTTGAAGCCTACGAAGCTTGGGTTAAGAAAGATCGTAGTGCACGATACACTATGTTGAGTAGCATGCACAATGATCTTATTGGAGAATATGAGGATTTTCCTACTTCCAAGCAAATGTGGGATCAGCTAAAACTTGACTATGGTGGTACATCCACCACTAGACTTCGCATCTTAGTGCTGAGATTTGAGGTATACCGAAAGGATCCCAAGCATTCAATGACAAAACATCTAAGAAGGATGTCGTCACTGATTCGTGAGTTAAAATATGTTGGGCATGTTCTAAGTGATGAACAACAAGTTTTAGCTGTGATAAGGTCATTGCCTGATTCTTGGGTGCATATGAAGCAAATTCTGACTCATAATGAAAGCATCAAGAATTTCTCTGACATCTCTCGACACATTGAGCTTGAAGCTGAGCGCCAAGAGGCGACACGTGTGGCTACCTTGTATGCACAAGGTGAGCGCAAACCACAAGGAAAGCGCAAGAAAAATAGCCAAAGAGATGATGAAAAGGAAGAAAAACCAGCTAAGCGCCGTCGTGGCAAGCGTGCTGGGAAAAGAGACAAATCTAAGATGAAATGCTATAACTGTGGAATCAAAGGACATTTTGGCCGTGAGTGCACTGAGCCGAAAAAGGTACTTTGTTCATTTAACTCTGTTTACACATCTGTGTGTTCACATGTAATGGTTGCTCACTCTCTCCCTGAATGGATTGTAGATACGGGAGCAACAAAACATGTAGCTCGAGATCGAGCGGGGTTCGTAGATTATCGACGTATTTCACGTGGTACATATAAAGTTTATATGGGCAATGGAACTTGTGAGGATGCTATGGGAATTGGCACATATAAACTCTCTATGCGCTCTGGACGCATTTTAACACTTCACGATGTGTTATACGTACATGGAATTAATCATAATCTACTTTCAGTTATTTCTCTTCTTAGTTTAGGGTACTCTTTTAAAATAGAAGACGGTATGTTGGACATCTTCTTTTATGGTACTTTGTTTGGACATGGTTATCTATGTAATAATTTATTTAAATTAGACTTGTTTAATTCTGCTTCTTCTGAGACTTTAGTGTCTGATGCTAGTAGTAGTAGTGTTATTGACTGTGTGACTTGGCATGCTAGACTAGGACATATCGGGAAAGATAGGATGACTTGGTTAGCTCGATAAGGCCATCTAGGCTCACTCGCTAAAGTTTTCTTACCCGTATGTGAACCTTGTCTAGAAGGAAAAGCTTGTAGGAAACCTTTTGGTAAGGCAAAACGTGCTACTCAACCTATTGAGTTGGTACATTCTGATATTTGTGGACCTATGAATGTTAAAAATAGACATGGATATTCTTATTTTCTCACATTTATTGATGATTATACGCGATTTGGTTATGTATATTTGATTGCTCACCGCTATGAAGCCTTGGATTGTTTCAAGCGCTTTGTTGCAGAAGTTGAGAATCAAACTGGAAAGAGTTTAAAGACTCTCCGTACTGACCGAGGACGCGAATATTTATCCGATATGTTCAGGGAATTTTGTGAGAGTAAGGGAATAACTAGACAGCTTATTATTCCATATACTCCGCAACAAAATGGTGTTGCATAGAGAAGGAATAGAACATTATTGGATATGGTTAGATCAATGATGGCGCAAGCCAACCTCCCAATATCTTTCTGGGGGGATGCTATTATGACCACGGCCAATATTTTGAATCGTGTCCCAACTCAGTCAGTTCCTTTTACACCATATGAACTTTGGAAAGGCGAAAAACCTAATTTAGGAAATTTGCGCCCATAGGGTTCAGCTGGTTATGTTCACAACGCTTCTCATGTGTATGGAAAGCTAGGTCCTAGAGCAAGAAAGCTTGTCTTTATAAGATATTCTGATTTCTCAAAAGGATATGTGATGTATGGTGAACATCCAAGTTGTGGGATGACTGATATAGAGTCCATAGATATTGTTTTCATTGAAAATGATTTTCCTCGAATAAGTAACATTAACAAAAACATGGAAATCTTTGAAATAAAAGAGAGTCAAGATATCTTACCATCCTCGAGCGAAGGTGGAGAATTAGTTTCTCAACCTATAATCGTTGAAGATAGTGGGAGTGATCTACATCCTAGAGGGAGTGAACCTCTAGAGACACAAGTTTTTGAACCACGCAGAAGTGAGCGTGGAAAAGTACCATGTCGTCACTTTGAGATTGAAGGGGGAATATTAATGTATGCTGCGAGTATTGAAGATGAGCCTACTTCTTTTAGAGAATCTATCTCTTCAGTTGATTGCAATAAATGGCATTTTGCAATGCAAGAGGAAATTAAATCAATGGATAAGAATGACGTTTTGGAGTTGGTTGATCTTCCGTCTGGGCGAAAGGCCATTGGAAATAAATGGGTCTTTAAAATTAAATGCAAGGTGGATGGTTCAATCGAGAAATACAAAGCTCGACTAGTGGAGAAAGGATATACTCAACAAGAGGGTATTGACTATGAGGAAACTTTCTCTCATGTGGTAAGGTTTGCCTCAATTCGCCTTGTGCTTGCTATTGTTGCATATTTGGATTTAGAATTATTCCAGATGGATTTTAAAACAACATTCCTTAATGGGAAACTAGACAAAGATATTTACATGTCTCAACCAACGGGTTTTGAGGTCAAAGGAAAAGAGCGCAAAGTTTGTCGTCTCAAACGTTCCATTTATGGCCTTAAACAATCGTCTAGACAATGGTATATGCGTTTCCATCAATCTATCACCTCTGCTGGTTATGAAATGATTGAGGAAGACCATTGTGTGTACATTAAATGATCCCAGGAAATCATTCTTATCCTAGCCTTATATGTTGATGACATTCTATTAGCAGGTAATGATCTAGAAGGAATTGTCGCCACTAAGAAGTGGTTGTCCTGTAATTTTGAAATGATGGACATGGGTGAAGCTAATTATGTATTAGGTGTTCAGATCATGCGAGACTGCTCAATAAAGACTCTTAGTTTGTCTCAAGAGACTTACATAAAAAAGATACTTGAGTGCTTTCGAATGCATGATTGCAAACCCATTGACACTCCTATGGACAAAGCATGTGTCCTAAGTAACGATCAATGCCCTAAGAATGAAGAAGAAAAGAAATACATGTCCAATGTACCATATGCATTTACGGTTGGGAGTCTTATGTACGCTATGTTGTGTACTAGACCCGACATAAGTTTTGCAGTAGGGATGGTAAGTCGTTACCAAAGTAACCCCGGACCAAATCACTGGAAAGCAGTTAAAAGGATATTTCATTATCTTAAAGGGACTGCTAATCTCCCTCTTTGTTACTATGGTGAAGACATTAGACTTAAAGGATTTAGTGATGCTGATTGGAGCAACGATAGAGATGAGTTTAAATCCACTTCAGGATACGTTTTTAAACTTGGGGGTGGTGCAATCACTTGGTGTAGTCAGAAACAAAAGTGTATTTCTCTATCTATAATGGAAGCAGAGTATGGTGCACTTGCGGCAGCCGTCCAAGAAGCTGTCTGGTTGAGGAGATTTCTTAAGAGACTCGGTGTCTCGGAACATGCAAAAGAAGTGGTGTTGCTTCACAGTGATAGCACATCAGCTCTAGCATATGTAAAAGATCCCAAATACCATGGAAAAACCAAACACATTGGTAGGAGATTCCACTTCATACGCGATATGGTTGCACGAAGAAAGGTTGTTCTTAGACATATCTCCACAAATAGAATCTTGGGTGACCCTTTGATTAATCCCATTCCGAGAATTGCTTTTCAATCCCACGTAGAGAACATGGGATTAAACATGATTTGATGTGTAGAACATGTGATAATGACATTATTATTATAAAATATTAATGCTTTCTTAAATGAAATGTTTTTATAGAAGTCATATACTTTTGATGTGTACACGGATATTAAAGTTTCCAGCATGCTAGAATCGGCCTACTCACACAGGTGATTCGCCTTGGTGCTTAGTATAGCGAGCAAGATAAGACAAAGAAAAGACGTTTTCCGGAATATCTGTTTTTCGGAAAACCGCGTGCTTTTAATGGCAAACTTTTCTAGACAATTAGAAGTCGCCTTAATATGTTTAAGATGAGATCTCACAAAGAGATCGATCATTAAATGTAACCACCATTTAATGAAGCCTGTTATAAAGCCAGATATGATTTTCTGAACAGTTACTATGTGAATAATTGTTGGAACAGAAAGTCAAGTTAGGCGCATAAATGGTGACTAGACTAAGATCTGTATGACGTATGCTTTTTATGTTGGACATGCCCATTCGAGTGGGAGAAACGTCATAGCATACACTTTGTGATGTATGTTCTAAGTCGACCAATTGTGAGAGCAATGAATGAATTCCTGCTTTATTGCTGTGTGAGCCACTGGATTAATATCCAATTTATTTATCCCTTTGACTTGAGTTTATGTCATGAAAAGGATACTTAATGATGTTACTTTAGCATGTTTTCTAATACGATGCAACTTCCCGTATGATGATACATGTCTAGGAAAGCTGTTAAGTTGAATTGGAACGATATGAATTTCTTGGAAGAAAATTTGATGATACACCATGAATTGTGACTCATAGCTGGCCAGCGTTTTTTCGTCTGTCGAAAATCATGAGAACAATTAATAAAATGTACATGGGTGTAATACTTCTTGCTAGAGGGATTAAGAGTATTGTATCAGGTGTAGTCAAATTATCTGAGGTAATGAGATACAAACATTCTTTGTGAAGGGTTGATGTCTCCATGCTGACTTATAATAAGGTTCTAGTATGGAGCTCCCAAAATGAAGATATCTTGGCGGCCACACAAACTATTTACTAATATGAATATTTTTTCTCATAGGACTTGGATTGGGAATCATGCTGACGTTACACACACTATGTATGAGTGGGATATGTTGGAAATATGGGAACCCATATGTGTGTGCATGCCCAGAGTCCATCTTGGGTGGATGAGTAAATTCATATGCTTGACTTTGTCAAAGGAAAAATCCTTCTCCAACTAACCAAGCCATGGTGTGAGACATGTGTCTTGTTTCATGGAAACAAGTGATTGGTTCTTTATTCATGCTAAGAAGTGTGAGACATGTGTCTTGTTTCATGGAAACAAGTGATTGGTTATTTCTTCATGCTAAGAAGTGTGAAACATGTGTCTTGTTTCATGGAACCAAGTGATTGGTTCTTTCTTCATGCTAAGAGGTGTGTGACATGTGTCTTGTTTCATGGAACCAAGTGATTGGTTCTTCCTAAGACACTTAACATGTGTCTTGTTTCATGGCACCAAGTGATTGGTTCTTCCTTGATATTTATCAAGAGAGGATGCTTGGTCTATGAGTATAAATAGGCTCCTAGTTTCATTTGTTGGAACACTAATAAGAAGTAGAGAAAATACTACACCTCAATAAGAGTGAGAGAGAAACAAAGTATTGAGAGTAAGCTAGAGAGTTCTAAGTGAGCGTTCTAGTTAAGCTAGCAAAGTCTTCTAAATATTCAAACATTAGTTGTAGAATCCCTTAGTGTTCTTTCGAGAAGAAGTTTAAGTTCTATACGGTATTTAGTTTGTGGAAATATAGTTTGTGCTCGTTTTTGTGGCACCTACTCACCGTCGAGTTTGAAGGTTCAAGAACGTGAAACGCAAGTGATCCACCGGTCTTAATTAATCCGTGTTTTTTTTGAGCGATTACAAGGTATGAATTATTAACCCGCTTCCGCATTCAGTTTGTTTGAATTACATATATATTATTTATATATAAGCATCATGTTTGCTTTACAATGCTAATCTAGGATATAGTAATGTATGAGTGGGTTTTGTCAAGAAATTGAATATCTAAACAAGATGAAAGGGAAGAAGAACATTATACACTGATCGATTACGAGATATCAACAATTTCCTGCCATTTTTCTTATGTTTTCTTTACAATGCTAATCTATAATATAGTAATGTACGAGTGGCTCTTTTCATGGTCCTTGCTAGAAAAAATGGGGGAAATAGTAGAAAATAAAACTATATTACTGTATCAAATAATTTTTTCCCATGGTATATGTTTTATATATCTTCTATATTTTACTTAAAGGATATTTAGACTTTGGGTCCCAAACAGGGCCGTCTTAGGGGCTAGGCGATCTAGGCGGTCGCCTAGGGCCCCAAATTGTTGGGAGCCCAAAAAAGTTTTGTTTATAGGTCATTACTAACAGACATAAGTGTTACTAAATGATTTTGTCACATTTATTCATATAACAGACACTTGTTACAATTATAATTGTTACAAAATGTTTTCTACAACTATAAGTATCACTAACTATCTGTCCGTTGTCGATTTTGGAATATTGTACGCCAAATTGAAAGTCTAACCCAAAATCTAGCATAAAAAATTGGAAAAAAAAATCGACGGCCGAAGGCCAAGCTAAATCCAAGTTATCGCTTTAGTATAAATAAACTTGACTCCCAAACGAAAATTTTGCCTCCGTTATTGACTCTTAATAGCACATAAAAGGCCTCAAAATTTAAGCTCGCCTAGGGCACCCCGAAACTGTAAGACGGCCCTGGTCCCAAAAATGTGACCAGAGTAGCGTTTGGGTCCTACAAAGTTCAATATTAGAGTTTGGGTCCCAGGACCGTGGTTGACCGTTTGACAGTTAAGAAAATATTTTTTTTGAAAATTTAATTTCTATTTACTTCACACCTTTTGTTAGTGTTAGCGTGCATGTACGTGAGTCGCACGTTTTATTTTACAATCCCCTGAAACTCATCTCAAAACCATCATTCCCATCTTTGTTTCTTTCTTTTCTTATCTCTTTCACGAGCATCTTCTCCATTCTCCGTAGAAATTTTAAAAAAAAAATCTCAATTTTGCTATGTTCTTGAGTAGTTGGCATGGCCATGGTAATCAGTTAGGATTTAACTTCTCAATTTTTCTTTGTTCTTTGTAAATCAACAAAATATAAATTTCTATTTTTTTTTTCTATTAACCTAATTATTTGATGATTAATGGATCCAATTCCCAATTGTTGCTTCAAAATTTTGCCACTTTATGATTAGTTGGTTTGTGTTGGTTCATCTGATTCGTGTTTTTTTGCAACTTACATTGTTGAATTAATGGTTTTGAATGTTAATTTGGGGGTTTTCTTCAATCAGTGTTCTTGAGAAAATTGGTTTTTTTTTTTTATCATATTTCAACTTCTTTCGCAAACTCATGAAGTGAGTATGCGTCTTTTTATCCGAATTGATGATTCTTTATTTCTAATTGATTTAATTTGGAATTTGGTTTTCCAATTCATGAGGTTTAGGGTTCTAATTTGGATTATCAACCAGATTATTATCGGAGTTTGGGTTTGATTGGAAAACATCAGAAATGGCTGTGATTCACAAAAAATGAGGTAAATGGATCTATTGAAACTAACTAGAAAAAATGAGGTAAATGTGACTGAGAAAGAAGCAAATTGACGAAGGTTTGTTATAATTGTTTATACAAAGTGAAAGAAAATCCATTGATGTTCTGTACAGGTTTTTTTTTTTTTTTTTTTGAAAAATGATAATGACGATGATGTTGAAGCTTGAAGGTACAGAGGGTTATATCCCACACGTGAAAAATTTCCATATTATCGGAAATGCTATACTCCTCCCTCGACTCCTCCCTATTCTGCTCCCTGTCATACGTGGCACTGTGATGTGGACTAAATCACGTGAACAACTTTATTCTATTTTTTTTTTCTCTCAGCTTTATTTCCTTTCGTTTTTTTCTTCTGAACAGATCATTACCACTAATTTTAATTTTGAAGAATCATTATTTTTTTATCATGTAAAGATAGAATCCTAAATGTTCAACCTCCCATAACTCATAGTAAATCAGTCCCCATGAAAAACCCTAAATCTTAACTAAAATTTGATAAAAAAATTGAAGACCCTCTGAACCCAAAGTTAATATGAAAATATAACAGTGAATTTTCAATTTTAAGGGGAAAAAACACACAGATTTTTAATTGAATATCAGAAAATATTACATCTAAAATTAGTGAAATCAAAGTTGTGATCTCTCCCATTTAAGTTTCTATTACAGAGATTGTTAAATTCATTTAAATGGGTTGGTAGTGTTTGATTTTTAATAGTTTCCATGGAGATTCTAAATCTGGGTTTGATCTAAGATATGAACTTAAAAATGGGTTTCTGAACATTTTCATGGTAAAAGCTAGTTAATACCCAAGAGACAAAAAATTACATGAGAATCTCAACTGAATCAAGACCCGTGATCTTGATTTTATATTCTGATTGAAAATGGCCGATCGAAAAAATATATATATTCTGATCGAAAATGGTTCAATCAATTTTCTCACAGCCAAAAAATGAAGGGGGCACGAACACAACGAAGAAGATGAAAAGAAAGAGGAATTAGAGAGAGTATTACGTGATAGTTTAGTTACGTGGATTATATTTTTTCTTGTCTTATTCACAGCTACACTCGCCACGTATGACAGGGAGCATAATAGGGAGGAGTTGAGGGAGGAGTATAGCATTTCCCCCATATTATGTGTCTGACGGAAAATATAATGACAGGGTTAGTAAATAGATCAAAACCTAATATTATTGTGGTCATTTCAGTATTTAACTGGATTTTTTAACTGTCAACGCGGTCAACCAAGGTCCTGGGACCCAAACTCCAATATTGAACTTTCCAGGACCCAAACGCTGCTCTGGTCACATTTTTGGGACCCAAAGTCTAAATATCCCTTTACTTAATGGGTATTCTGATCGGTCGAGGTAGCTTAATATGATCAAAGTTTCTGATATATTTATGTTCTATATATTCTAATATAAATATAATTCAGATGCATCTCTGTCCTGCATTTCTTGCTTGAATATTTACTAACTAATTATCTACGACAAGGGTGATTTACTCTTTTGAATTTCATGGCTTGGATATTTTTTGTTGCAGAACCATTGTAACCAATATTTTTGCATCTGTCGGGGATAATTTAAAGGTGCGGAATGCATATAGTAAGGAATATTACACACTAAGCTATCATCTTCGGCCAGCAATCACTTCTTTGTTGTCCAGTCCGTATGCTCTGAAATTAGTAATTCATGTTTGGATATGATGTCACCTGGAGATGTTTCTGCTGCTACACTGGGAAGTGTTAACAATTCCAAATATAGGCAGAATGTAGATGACAAATTCTTCACAAGGTCTTACACGGTTGCAAGGACACATCCCGACCATGTAATAACAATCCTTACTGATTCAGAGAATGAATGAACTATTTAGTCGATTTCTCCAGAGCATGTGATACAATTTTGTCTGGAGATGTTTTTGATGATGGCTCCGGCAAGAAGGAAATAAGACAGAAGCTTGTTAAATTTTCTATTAAGTTGGTGCAAGGTATTGCTCTTATCATATGATGATTGTTTCTTGGTTCCTTGTGTACCCATATGGATTGCCTAGCAGCGGACATGTATGCTTCTAACGGATATATGAAGATAGAATCATACGTTCACATTGCCTTTCTCCAGGCATGGTTGTGGGAGAATTCCAAAGATTATGCTCCTAATCATGTAGCTTCGCTTCCTAGTACATATGGAGGATCTAGGATACTTCGTTGGCTGAAGAAGCGTCCAAAACCTGGTTTAAGGCTCATCAATTTCTTTGACAACGTGCATGCAGTTAATTTTCATCCTTGGGTACTGGTCACACATCTATAGTTCAGGCGGATAATTTTGCTTCCGTATCGGGCATAACATTGCATTCTGATGGAGAGAATATGAGTATTGGAGAAACCGTGTTTATGCGAAGCTGTATACCTGGATATGTCTCATCTTTCTTCAAGGGATCTTTTGATTTGGTTCTTTATAATGTTGATAGACTCGTCAGATGGGTTTCGACCAGGGGATTCCGTTCCACCGTCCATTGACTCCTTCAACAGACCTTTTGCAATTTGTTTTTGATAGTAGTGTTTTTGCAACAAAGAAGAGCCTCCCATTCTTGATCCTAGGAATAAATCCGGTGATAACCCCCCAAGTATAAGGAATTTTGGCAGGAGGAGTTTCTCGTTCTTCATCAATTTGTGAAGGACATTGTGAAGGATCCGCGCGGAAGGACTTCTTCCAAGACCTTAGAAAAACATAAGTTGTTGAAGCCGCTTCCTTCGGTTAGACGAATACCTTATGACCAAGGTGGAAACAGTCCCCAGAGAAATGACCGGGGGTTGAAAATTTGTGCAGGTGGTATCCGATCAGCTTCAACATCCCCGATGGTCTTCAATTCTTCGAATATGCAAGTATGTATGACCTTCCTTTTGACCTGGCCGGATTATTCAAATATTTCAGATTATTATCACTGAACATTCCTCTCTTAATTTAGGGCTTTGATGACATTAACGCCTTTTCCATACTTGCACGTGGCCAAAATATGTCACTTCTAGAGGAGAAATCCTGCGTTACTGAGTTTTCGAAGGCGATGATGAAGGAGAATAAAGTTCAGGGTCTAATTGTGACGAGAAAAACACTTCTGGGTGTGGTAGCGAATCTAGTTCTTCCAGTGACCCAACAGATGAGTCGGTGAGTCTTCCACACGTTTTTCTCCTTCGATTATTTATTCTAATTGGATATGAAATAAATATTCAATTGATTGTATTAAAGAAATAAGTTGCATCTGGAGATAACCATGAGATGGAGATTAACCATAATGAAGATGTGGTTGCGCCTTCAATCATAGGAACCATGTCTGCTGAGATGAAGATTAATCACAATGAAGATGTTTTTGCGCCTTCAATCATAGAAACCATGTATGTTGATAACCCTGAAGGCGTTATTGCTCTCAATCTACGGAGAACCGCTTGAATCTATACACGGTCTCTCCACATAGTCAGGGAACAGTGAGTGTCACCGATGTCCTGAAGGCGTTAATGCTCTCAATCTATGGAGAACCACCTAATCGTTATTCTATGTGGAGGCGGGTCTCTCTCCTACAGTCATGGAACAGTGAGTGTCGCCGACGTCCTGTAGGCGTTAAGCTCTCAATCTACGGAGAACCGCCCAGTTATGTTATTCTGCATAGAGGTCATGGTCAAATGTTAGGGATCGAATCACTGAGTTAGTGGGGATTTTCGAAAACATCTTCATCATGGCTTCGTAAAATATGAATCGTTGCATGCCTGAAAGCCGTGTCAAAAACATGCCTCATGATTTTACGATTTTGACCTTTTTTGAAAATGCACCATCAACACTGTGATATTTCAATTATATAACAAAATATAATGCGGAATAGAAATAACACAGACACTAGAAAATTTATTAACGAGGAAACCGCAAATGCATAAAAACCATGGGACCTAGTCCATATTGAATACCACGCTGTATTAAGCCGCTACAGATACTAGCCTACTACAAACTTACTTCGGTCTAGACTGTAGTTGAACCCTAATCAATATCACACTGATTCAAGGTATATTTGTGCTCCTTACATCTCTGATCCCAGCAGGATACTACGCACTTGATTCCCTTATCTGACCTCACCCACAACCAAGAGTTGCTACGACCCAAAGTCGAAGAATTTAATAAACAAATTTGTATCACACAGAAAAATCTACGATAATATATAAGTCTGTCTCCCACAGATAAACCTACGAGTTTTGTTATGTCTTTTGATAAAATCACGGTGAACAAGAACTAATTGATAACCCAAACTTATATTCCCGAAGAACAACCTAGAATTATCAATCACCTCACAATAATCTAAATCGTATGGTAGAGAAACTAGATATTCCGGAATCACAAACGATGAGATGAAGATGTTTGTGATTTATTTTTATCTTGCCCTATTGGAGATATAATCTCAAGCCAATTATTCAATTGAACTCGTACGATAGAAAAGTAAGGATTAGATTGATCAACTACAAGAGAAGTAGTTTCGTCTAGCTTCACAATCCCAATGAAGTCTTTAAGTCGTTAACCGACAGGGTCTCGAGAAGAAACCTACGGTTAAAGGAGAATCAACTCTAGAAAAACCAACTAGTATCACACAGGAGGTGTGGGGATTAGTTTTTCCAGTTGATAGATGTCTACTTTATATAGTTTTCAAATCAGGGTTTGCAATCTAAGTTACCTTGGTAACAAAGCATTTAATATTCACCGTTAGATGAAAAACCTGATTTATCCAAGCGAATACCTTTCAACTGTTAGATCGAAACTTAGATTGTCAACACATAAATGAAATGTATTTCATTTAGGTTTGAGTAACCATACCTAAACATGTACATTTGGTTGGTTCACAAATAGTTAACCAATGGTTAGCCATATGAGCACTTTCATATTAATTGTATTCATCTTTCTCCTAACTAGTTCAAATGACTCGTAAGAAATAGTTAAAGAGTTGTTCAATTGCTTAGTTCTTTATGCATAGACACAATTAAAATAAAATCGATTTGATTCACTTGAATCAATTCATGAACAATATAGCCATGGTTTTCAAAGATTGCATTCCTTATTGATTTATTGTTTAAGTTCATGAACTTCCGATTTGAGAAATATAGCCACCTTGGGAACGCGTACGCATACGGGTACATGCGTACGCGTACCATAACTACCGTATTTGAGTTTATAAACTCAGCAGAAATTTTTGGTTCGAAAACTTACGTGGGTACATGTACGGGTACGCGTACCTAAGGTGACTGGTTTAACAGTTTGCAAACTTACAAACTCAGCGGAAGTTTTTGACCCAACCTGTCTCCTTCACCAATACCGCATGCACACATATACACGCACTTGGTTTCCGGCACATGGATTTATACACTAATGTGCGAACACACTATATATGCTTATATCCATAGTTGGTTACGTAATCTCAACTCTATATTTCAATCATTGAAACATTCTTCTATAATGTTATAATAATCGTTATTCACGACTATCGTCATCAAAGCTATTTTCAAGATTGAAACATCATCATGACTTTTGTCATGGGTAATGATGAAAATGGTTAAAGCAAAAGCTTACCAACACATATTTCGAGAAAAAGATAGGCGAGTAAACCCGGCTCGAAATAGCAAATGTGTATGTATGAAAACTATCATACTTATAAGACTTTTGTCTCAAGAGTAGGAGATAGAGTAGATAAAATTTTGAGTGACAGATGAGTTCAAGTCTCCACATACCTTTTGGTCGGATGAAGTTACATTAGTTCCTTGAGTAGTTCTTCGTCTTTGTAAGATAATCACCATGGAGTCTGGAGCTCAACTATACTTAACTATCCTAGACCGAGCCTCAGTAATAAGTAAACTAGAAATAAAGACATATAGTTTTGATCACTAATATTGACAAACATGCTTGAGATAGCAATGCATGCGAGTTCGACCGAGCAATGCTCTAACAATCTCCCCTTTTGTCAATTTTAGTGACAAAACTATCAATACATATGGATTACAAAATAGATAAACCTTTGTAGCTTCTCATCCACATGATTGATCTCCTTGGTGCTTCAACATTACTTGAAAACTTTGTCTTTTCCAAGTACTCCCATGACTCCATAGATGTTCAGTTCAACATCATAGTTGTTGAAGATCCGTAGCCATAACAATGAGAAAATAAAAGTTCTTGATCATTGTTATACAGTGTCATAGTATTATTACACAGTATCAAAGTTCTTATATCACAACTTTGACAACAATACTAAGATGATATGTACCACTCCCTCTTAGTCAATACTTTCGTCTCAACACGAAAACCACTCCCGCTTACATAATGATCCGAAAATCATATGTATTTTTAGTGTGAGCTACATATTAATTCTCCCCCTTTTTGTCAATAAAATTGGCAAAGGTACGAAAACGGGATCCTAATGAAATTTTCACGGAGATGCTTCAAGACCAAAGAAAAGTACATATCAACTTTGTTTAGATGCAATCATAAAGCCGAAGCTAAATGCATTCATCAAGGATTTTATAAAGATACAAGATAACACCTAAAAAATTCCATAGCCGCACTCCCCACAAAGATATGAAAATTAAGCGCAAGTTCAAAAGAACTCTCCCCCATTTGATGCCATTCCCGAAAGAACAACAAGAGCGACCTTACTTCTACAAGAAAATAAGGATTTCTTTGGACACCAAAAAACCACAAAAATGATTTTGTATCCAAAATTCTCAATCAAACTAATCACAAGAGAAACCATGATTAATTTAATTGGAATACACAACCAAAATAACCACAAACGAATCTATTATTATTTTAGTTGAAAATGCTCACACAAGAAGACTTATGGAGCCACACAGTATATACATAAAAATATGATCAGGGAAGATCAATACTGTGAAATATACAAAGATTCATTCTATCTTCATCACTATTTGCATAACGACATATAATAGACATAATCTTTTTAAACAAAAGATTTTAACCTAATTCCATCAATGAATTAACATAATAGGATTAACTTTTGTTTGTCAAAAGTTCATCGATCTTGTATCAATACTTGCATATCGACATATAAAGGAGATAACTTTTGAAATCGTATGGGACAATAATAGTTCACGGACGCAAACACACATATCCCATAACATATTGCACTATATAAAACCATAAAGATTAATACTGCAATCATCATCTTCCAAATCAACTTTAGAATTTAAATAAATAAATCTAAAAACATTGCAAGATGAAAACGTTGGGCATAGCTATGTGTACTCACAATAATGGCTATTCCAAACCCTAGTAATCCTTTTTAAACAAAAACAAGAATAAAAATTCTCTTAAGAAGTTTTTCTAGACAAATCAGTTTTCTTTGATTATCTCATACCTTTGAAAAGGTCCATCAAAATAGGAGTCACTGATATCCTTGATTTTCTTAACCGTAGAGACACCATGTTCATGAGATAGAACATTAGTTTTTCGGTCAACGATGCGAGCAAGATGCCTGGCTTTGACGCAATCAAGGATGACCTCCTTCTGTTTTCTGATCAAAATGTTTTAATTATCAAGGATTCTTGCTTGTCCATCTAAGAGTTGGTTTATCTGCAATTGAAGGTTAGCAAGCTTGTTCTTAACTTCATTCTGAACTAAAATTAAATCCTTGCCAAATTCTCCTATCCAAGAGTTAAACTCTTTTCTTTCAAGCATCTTTTTCAGAAGCATATCTTGAACAAAATCACATCCTTTAGATTCTTCTTCCATCTCAATTTTTACTTCTTTTTGAGATTCAACTGGGGTTTCCATAAACAACCTTTTCTGTGAAAAGGATAAACACATACAAATAATTTATATGTTATCAACTAAGGGAATAAGATTTGGACGTTTGTGGATCAGGAGAAAATACCAGAAACAAGAAGGACCCAAGAAAAAATACATACTATTTCTTAAAATGTCTCTTTTAAACCGGGCTCAATATCTGAACAAGTTAGATAGAGAAAAAGAGCTCCATTATATACAGAGAGAGTAACAGAAATATCAATCTGTAAAACAGACATCAAACCAACATAACAGATGGTGATCGACCTAAGACTTGAGCATCTCATAAACAGACATCCTCATAACTCTCAAGTTAGACACAAGGATGAGAACACCTACAGTTAGGTAGCAGGATGAGATATGATCTTACCACAAATGTTTACAAATGATTTGGGAATACCATCAGTCAATCTGATTTTTGTATTTCTTTTCTCTCCATGATTGTTTCCAACTCCATAGAAATTTCTTACATCCCTTTGACGGAATCCATTAAATTGAAATTTTTGATGACTAAGTCTAGGATCTCTAGAGATTGGTTCTAGAGGATCAACTGAGATAGGTCTCCACCTTCTAGACTTAGATCTACCAATTTTATTCTAATAAACACTAGGAAGCTATGTTTTTGTGGTGTATTTTGCACTATGGGTAAAAACACGATCCTTGTAAATATTTTGAAATGAGTGATCATTTAAAAACTTTTTATGAGAATTCTGGTTTTCTGTGGAAGTACAATGCATTGTTGATTCTGCCAGATGATTAACTCGGTTGTTGGTAAATAGAAGAATATTTTGAAGATCGGAGATCGGTTTCTTCTGTAGTTGCAGGAAATCTTACAACTACACCCTCAGTAGAATTCATAAAACTTTAATAAGTTCTTGATGAAAAATAACAATTTACTGATTAATATTCTCAACTGATTACAAAGAAGTATGTTAATGGAACTTAGAACAGTTACAACTTTCTATGTTCTCTCTCCTAAGACTTATACTCCGAGAATTTCGCTGAGTTTGTGAACTCCAACCGGTTAACTTGAGTCCGCGAACTTGAGTAGGTTATGTCTAAAAACGATGTTTGTGAACTTATCTTAATAAACTAAGGAATGCTATTGCAAACCGTGGCTTTATAGTTCATGAATCGATTCGAGTGAATCACATCGTTTTTGCTTCAATTGTGTCTTGTGTAGTACATGAGATCTCATAGCAATTGAACAACTCTCTAACTAGTTCATTTGAGTCATTTGGACTAGTTATGGTGAAGAAGAATATGGTTGATATGAAAGTTATCATTTGGCTAACCATTTGGTTAACTAATATTGAACCAACTATTGTACACGTTTGGGTACGGTTACACAAACCCAAAATCGTCAAGTACATGTGTGTATGACAAGCTAAGTTTTCGATCTAACGGTTGATAGATATTAGCTTGTATCTAATCAGGTTTTCATCTAACGGTGAATATTGAATGCTTTGTTACTAAGCTAACATTGATTGCAAACCCTGATTTGAAAGACTATATAAGGGAGAACTCTAGCAACTGGGAAACCTAATCCCCACACATTCTGTGTGATACTAGTTTGCTAAGCTAGAGTCGATTCTCCTTTAACCTTTGGTTTTCTTCTTCTAAAACCAGGTTAACGACTTAAAGACTTCATTGGGATTGTGAAGCCAGACCGATACTACTTTTCTTGTAGTTGTGTGATCTGATCTTGTTGTTTCTATCGTACGAGTACAATTGTAATAATTGGCTTGAGATTTCTATCTCCGATAGGCAAGATATAAAAGTAATCACAAACATCTTCGTCTCATCGTTTGTGATTCCACAATAATCTTTTTCGTTGCGTCGATTAAGACTATTGTGAGGTGATTGATAAAACTGAGTTGTTCTTCGGGAATATAAGTCTGGTTTTATCGATTGGTTCCTGTTCACCTTGATTTATCAAAAGACGGAACAAAACTCATAGGTTTATTCGTGGGAGACGAATTTATCTATCTTGTAGACTTTTCTGTGTGAGACAGATTTGTTTATTAAAGTCTTCGACTTTGGGTCGTAGCAACTCTTGGTTGTGGGTGAGATCATCTAAGGGAATCAAGTGCGCAGTATCCTGCTGGGATCAGAGGCGTAGGAGCATAACTGTACCTTGGATCAGTGTGAGATTGATTGGGGTTCAACTACAGTCCAGACCGAAGTTAATTTGGAGTAGGCTAGTGTCTGTAGCGGCTTAATACAATGTATGTTTAATCTGGACTAGGTCCCGGGTTTTTCTGCATTTGCGGTTTCCTCGTTAACAAAATTCTGGTGTCTGTGTTATTTCTTTTCCGCATTATATTTTGTTATATAATTGAAATAATACAGGTTGTGCGTTGTTCAATCAATTAGAATATCCGACCTTATTGGTTGTTGATTTAAATTGATTGACACTTGGATATTGGTCTTTGGTACCATCCAAGTTATCTCTCTTTGATTAAGACTCGCGAATCATATTTGCTTGAGTAAATCAAATTGAGAGATTGAGATAATAACTCCTTGAGATATTTTCTATTGATTGAGTCTAGTTGATTCTCTAGAAAACAACTCGGAGTTGTCCATACAGATTGCTAATCGAAATATTGGGTGTGGTTGTTAGACCCCCGCTTTTTCAATTGGTATCAGAGCAGGCAAACACGTTCAAGACCTTACAAGTCTGTGTTTGTAGCGATCTGACTCTATGGACAGAGGTGTTATCTCAATAAACGTACCACCAGTCTTCGATGGCTCTAATTACTTATGGTGGAAAATTGTTATGCGAGCTTTTCTTCAAGCACGTGATTTTCAATCATGGGTATATGTTGTTAATGGCTATAATGCTCCCGTTGAGGCAGTTGGAGATGTAAATGTTCCAAAGAATATTGGTGAATACACTCCTGCTGAGATACTTTCTGCAAAGCAAAATTCAGACGGTTTGAATGCGATCATACATGCCATTACCCCAAATCTTCAGCACCATGTGTCTAATTGCACTAAGTCGCAAGAAGCTTGGGATATCTTAGCAACCGTATTCGAAGGTAATTCCAGTGAAAAGGAAGCTAGGCTTCAAAACCTTAATTCTGATTGGGAAAACCTTCGTATGGCAGATGAAGAAACATTTGATGAGTTTAATCACAAAGTGTCTGAAATTGTTAATGCATCTTTTGCATTGGGTAAGACTATTCCTGAAAAGGACATTGTGATGAAAATTCTCAGATCACTGCCATCTAGATACGATTCTAAGAAGCATGCCATCGTTGAGGGAAATAACCTTGATACTCTCTCCAAAAATACGCTGGTTGGAAAGCTTAAGATCTTTGATCATGAACATTCATCCAAATCTAAGGATGTTGCGTTCAAAGCACTAAAGGACACTAAATTACTTGATAAAAGTAAAAAGTGTATATCTCTGAAGATGATCACTCTGAGACAGATTCATCAGATGAAGATCTTGACAAATCAGTCTCGATGATCACAAGACAGTTTTAGGATCTTCCATTGAAGAGAAGTAAACAGTTCTCCGTGAGATAAGCCTAAGGCATCAGTCAAACCTCATAATCGTGTTCCTCCTAAAAATAGGGATATTGATGAAACTGATGATGAGGATATGCCTGCTTTGGCGTTTTGGTCATTTGGCAAGCGAAAGCCCAAATCGAGAAAATACACCAGAAACAAAGGTCTTGCTTATAACTTGATGAAATGTCTGACAATTATGACTCTAATGAAGACGAAATCGCGTGTTTCACTTTTCGTGAAAATATTGATTTTGATAATTGTAAATAACACATATCAATCTTGATACTTCAAGAGATAATCAACTATCTGGAAGAAAAATTAATCTTTCTGGAAACTCGTTTATAATGTTTCAGGATCCACTATGTGCCTAGTTGCCGCATATCTCGAAGCTCGATTATTATCCAAGTATGACGCTCATATTTTTCATTAAAAGGTCATGAACTCGGTGGCATAAGTTCAAACACAAACAAAGACACACGTCAACAAACTTCAGAAGATCAAATCATTTACAGTAGTTAAATCGATCAAGACGATGAGGTATGTAATATTTTATCTTCGTTAAGTTAGTTTCCAAATGAATACCAATACCATTTGAAAAATGCGTTGGTCAAATCATTTTGAGGATACACAAGTCTGGATTCTCTGAGAGGAAATATTGTTCATCACAACGCAACTTGATCAGGAAAGATTTTTAAAATCTTGTTCATGTGCCTGATCAAAAGAGACAATGATTTTGTACCTTCAAGCTTTGAAAAGTTTTATTTCTTCTTTCTTTTCGAGTACTTTTTTGTCTATCAAACAAAGAAAGGGTATATCTATAATTATAATCTTTATAGGGATAAGAGTTGAATGTATTATTTAAACCTGCTTTAGAGCTTCAACCTCTACATTCTTTTCCTTTCTAAAACTTTTTATCTCAAGCTACTTGTTGAGCATCAGATTTCCTCTCAAACCCATATGTTTGCGGACTCAAGAAGATGTCTTCTGATGTGAAAATAAGGTAATGATTGTTAAGCCATCAATCATGTTTAAAAAGGAAAATATCCATTGCTCTCAACCTTGAAAGAAAAGAAGGAATATGAGGAAGCCAAGAGCTGTTCCTTCAAATTCTCGAAGTTTTCGATGTTCTTGAAGTGTTAAAGAGTAGAAAGGAGATTCACAAATAAAGGCTTTGTGCATAAGACTCATGAGATTCAAAGGCCTTGGTTCGGACAACAACAACTGAAGGTTTATTGATATAAACTCCTTTCTCAATGAACCTATGTTCCAATGGTTGTTGACAACAAGGAGTTCGGGGGACGATAAATAATTATTCAAAGGTCTTATAGCCTAGTAAATCTTAGTATTTTTATGCTTTGTTTAGAAGAATATCTAGTGTTTGGAATAGCCATTATTGTGATTACACATACTATGTCCAAAGTTTTCATCTTCTTGTTTTAGATTTATTGGTTTTAAATTTCTAAACATGTGTTTGGAAGATGATGGTTGCAGTATTAATCTTTTTGGTTTATATATTGCAATATTTTGATGGGATATGTGTGCTTTCGCATCCAGTGAACTTGATTGTCCCATACTTTGTCAAATAAAAGTCATTGTGAATTGATATCCGAAATGTTGTAAGGAATGAATATGACTTTTGGCAAAACACAGTTAAGCCTATATTGTCATTTATTGATAAGTATAGGTTAAAGTCTTTTGTGATTCATGGATTATGCCTATTGTATCGTCATTGCTTGCAAATCAGTGATGGAAACAATAGAATGAATCCTTGACTGCTTATTCATGAAGAATTGATCTTCCCGATCCATCTTTTTGTATTACATGTGAATGGTTATCATTGTGTTTTATTTTGATAATAGACAACCGTTATTATTTTTGTGATTAGATTAGTT